>JABAKD010000010.1:0-600000 GCA_012845835.1 Undaria pinnatifida
GAGGCGGCATTTCTTTGGTTTCCACCACACGTTGTTACCAAGATTTGACAAAGGGGTCGTTATGGGTCTGGGGGATGTTGTTGCAAAAACGATCTTAACACAACTAATTATTAAAGGCGCACTAGGGTGTACAACCCTAACCCTAACCCTAACCCTAACCCTAACCCTAACCCTAACCCTAACCCTAAGATCTTAACACAACAAATTAATAAAGGCGCACTAGGGTGTACAACACCGGCAGAATGGTGGAATTTGTTCGGGTCCTGGGCGAGGGCGTGAAGGGGGCGTCCTTGAAGGAGTGTGAGGCGGCATTTCTTTGGTTTCCACCACACGTTGTTACCAAGATTTAACAGGGGGGTCGTTATGGGTCTGAAGAATAGTGTTGCGAAAAAGATCTTAACACAACAAACTATTAAAGGCGCACTAGGGTGTACAACACCGGCAGAATGGTGGAATTCGTTCGGGTCTTGGGCGAGGGCGTGAAGGGGGCGTCCTTGAAGGAGTGTGAGGCGGCATTTCTTTGGTTTCCACCACACGTTGTTACCAAGATTTAACAGGGGGGTCGTTGTGGGTCTGAAGAATAGTGTTGAAAAAAAGATCTTAACACAACAAATTAATAAAGGCGCACTAGGGTGTACAACACCGGCAGAATGGTGGAATTTGTTCGGGTCCTGGGCGAGGGCGTGAAGGGGGCGTCCTTGAAGGAGTGTGAGGCGGCATTTCTTTGGTTTCCACCACACGTTGTTACCAAGATTTGACAAAGGGGTCGTTATGGGTCTGGGGGATGTTGTTGCAAAAACGATCTTAACACAACTAATTATTAAAGGCGCACTAAGGTGTACAACCCTAACCCTAACCCTAACCCTAACCCTAACCCTAACCCTAACCCTAAGATCTTAACACAACAAATTAATAAAGGCGCACTAGGGTGTACAACACCGGCAGAATGGTGGAATTTGTTCGGGTCCTGGGCGAGGGCGTGAAGGGGGCGTCCTTGAAGGAGTGTGAGGCGGCATTTCTTTGGTTTCCACCACACGTTGTTACCAAGATTTAACAGGGGGGTCGTTATGGGTCTGAAGAATAGTGTTGCGAAAAAGATCTTAACACAACAAACTATTAAAGGCGCACTAGGGTGTACAACTCCGGCAGAATTGGTGGAATTTGTTCGGGTCCTGGGCGAGGGCGTGAAGAGGGCGTCCTTGAAGGAGTGTGTGGCGGCATTTCTTCGGTTTCCACCACACGTTGGTACCAAGATTTGACAAAGGGGTCGTTATGGGTCTGGGGGATGTTGTTGCAAAAAAGATCTTAACACAACTAATTATTAAAGGCGCACTAGGGTGTACAACCCTAACCCTAACCCTCACCCTAACCCTAACCCTAACCCTAACCCTAACCCTAAGATCTTAACACAACAAATTAATAAAGGCGCACTAGGGTGTACAACACCGGCAGAATGGTGGAATTTGTTCGGGTCCTGGGCGAGGGCGTGAAGGGGGCGTCCTTGAAGGAGTGTGAGGCGGCATTTCTTTGGTTTCCACCACACGTTGTTACCAAGATTTGGCAGAGGGGTCGTTATGGGTCTGAGGGATGAGGTTGCGAAAAAGATCTTAACAGAACTAATTATTAAAGGCGCACTAGGGTGTACAACTCCGGCGGAATTGGTGGAATTTGTTCCAGTCCTGGGCAAAGGCGTGGAGAGGGCGTCCTTGAAGGAGTGTGAGGCTGCATTTCTTCGGTTTCCACCACACGTTGTTACCAAGATTTTGCAGAGGGGTCGTTATGGGTCTGAGGGATGGTGTTGCAAAAAAGATCTTAACAGAACTAATTATTAAAGGCGCACTAGGGTGTACAACACCGGCAGAATGGTGGTATTTGTTCTAGTCCTGGGCAAAGGCGTGGAGAGGGCGTCCTTGAAGGAGTGTGAGGCGGCATTTCTTCGGTTTCCACCACACGTTGTTACCAAGATTTTGCAGAGGGGTCGTTATGGGTCTGAGGGATAGTGTTGCAAAAAAGATCTTAACAGAACTAATTATTAAAGGCGCACTAGGGTGTACAACTCCGGCAGAATTGGTGGAATTTGTTCTAGTCCTGGGCAAAGGCGTGGAGAGGGCGTCCTTGAAGGAGTGTGAGGCAGCATTTCTTCTGTTTCCACCACACGTTGTTACCAAGATTTGGCAGAGGGGTCGTTATGGGTCTGAGGGATGAGGTTGCAAAAAAGGTCTTAACAGAACTAATTATTAAAGGCGCACTAGGGTGTACAACTCCGGCAGAATTGGTGGAATTTGTTCTAGTCCTGGGCAAAGGCGTGGAGAGGGCGTCCTTGAAGGAGTGTGAGGCAGCATTTCTTCGGTTTCCACCACACGTTGTTACCAAGATTTGGCAGAGGGGTCGTTATGGGTCTGAGGGATGAGGTTGCAAAAAAGATCTTAACAGAACTAATTATTAAAGGCGCACTAGGGTGTACAACTCCGGCAGAATTGGTGGAATTTGTTCTAGTCCTGGGCAAAGGCGTGGAGAGGGCGTCCTTGAAGGAGTGTGAGGCAGCATTTCTTCGGTTTCCACCACACGTTGTTACCAAGATTTGGCAGAGGGGTCGTTATGGGTCTGAGGGATGAGGTTGCAAAAAAGGTCTTAACAGAACTAATTATTAAAGGCGCACTAGGGTGTACAACTCCGGCAGAATTGGTGGAATTTGTTCTAGTCCTGGGCAAAGGCGTGGAGAGGGCGTCCTTGAAGGAGTGTGAGGCAGCATTTCTTCGGTTTCCACCACACGTTGTTACCAAGATTTGGCAGAGGGTTCGTTATGGGTCTGAGGGATGAGGTTGCAAAAAAGGTCTTAACAGAACTAATTATTAAAGGCGCACTAGGGTGTACAACTCCGGCAGAATTGGTGGAATTTGTTCTAGTCCTGGGCAAAGGCGTGGAGAGGGCGTCCTTGAAGGAGTGTGAGGCAGCATTTCTTCGGTTTCCACCACATGTTGTTACCAAGATTTGGCAGAGGGGTCGTTATGGGTCTGAGGGATGAGGTTGCAAAAAAGATCTTAACAGAACTAATTATTAAAGGCGCACTAGGGTGTACAACTCCGGCAGAATTGGTGGAATTTGTTCTAGTCCTGGGCAAAGGCGTGGAGAGGGCGTCCTTGAAGGAGTGTGAGGCAGCATTTCTTCGGTTTCCACCACACGTTGTTACCAAGATTTGGCAGAGGGGTCGTTATGGGTCTGAGGGATGAGGTTGCAAAAAAGATCTTAACAGAACTAATTATTAAAGGCGCACTAGGGTGTACAACGCCGGCAGAATTGGTGGAATTTGTTCTAGTCCTGGGCAAAGGCGTGGAGAGGGCGTCCTTGAAGGAGTGTGAGGCAGCATTTCTTCGGTTTCCACCACACGTTGTTACCAAGATTTGGCAGAGGGGTCGTTATGGGTCTGAGGGATGAGGTTGCAAAAAAGGTCTTAACAGAACTAATTATTAAAGGCGCACTAGGGTGTACAACTCCGGCAGAATTGGTGGAATTTGTTCTAGTCCTGGGCAAAGGCGTGGAGAGGGCGTCCTTGAAGGAGTGTGAGGCAGCATTTCTTCGGTTTCCACCACACGTTGTTACCAAGATTTGGCAGAGGGGTCGTTATGGGTCTGAGGGATGAGGTTGCAAAAAAGGTCTTAACAGAACTAATTATTAAAGGCGCACTAGGGTGTACAACTCCGGCAGAATTGGTGGAATTTGTTCTAGTCCTGGGCAAAGGCGTGGAGAGGGCGTCCTTGAAGGAGTGTGAGGCAGCATTTCTTCGGTTTCCACCACACGTTGTTACCAAGATTTGGCAGAGGGGTCGTTATGGGTCTGAGGGATGAGGTTGCAAAAAAGGTCTTAACAGAACTAATTATTAAAGGCGCACTAGGGTGTACAACACCGGCAGAATGGTGGTATTTGTTCTAGTCCTGGGCAAAGGCGTGGAGAGGGCGTCCTTGAAGGAGTGTGGGGCGGCATTGCTTCGGTTTCCACCACACGTTGTTACCAAGATTTGGCAGAGGGGTCGTTATGGGTCTGAGGGATGAGGTTGCAAAAAAGATCTTAACAGAACTAATTATTAAAGGCGCACTAGGGTGTACAACACCGGCAGAATTGTGGTATTTGTTCTAGTCCTGGGCAAAGGCGTGGAGAGGGCGTCCTTGAAGGAGTGTGAGGCGGCATTTCTTCGGTTTCCACCACACGTTGTTACCAAGATTTTACAGAGGGGTCGTTATGGGTCTGAGGGATGGTGTTGCAAAAACGATCTTAACAGAACTAATTATTAAAGGCGCACTAGGGTGTACAACACCGGCAGAATGGTGGAATTTGTTCCAGTCCTGGGCAAAGGCGTGGAGAGGGCGTCCTTGAAGGAGTGTGAGGCGGCATTTCTTCGGTTTCCACCACACGTTGTTACCAAGATTTTGCAGAGGGGTCGTTATGGGTCTGAGGGATGAGGTTGCAAAAAAGATCTTAACAGAACTAATTATTAAAGGCGCACTAGGGTGTACAACTCCGGCGGAATTGGTGGAATTTGTTCCAGTCCTGGGCAAAGGCGTGGAGAGGGCGTCCTTGAAGGAGTGTGAGGCTGCATTTCTTCGGTTTCCACCACACGTTGTTACCAAGATTTGGCAGAGGGGTCGTTATGGGTCTGAGGGATGAGGTTGCAAAAAAGGTCTTAACAGAACTAATTATTAAAGGCGCACTAGGGTGTACAACTCCGGCAGAATTGGTGGAATTTGTTCTAGTCCTGGGCAAAGGCGTGGAGAGGGCGTCCTTGAAGGAGTGTGAGGCAGCATTTCTTCGGTTTCCACCACATGTTGTTACCAAGATTTGGCAGAGGGGTCGTTATGGGTCTGAGGGATGAGGTTGCAAAAAAGGTCTTAACAGAACTAATTATTAAAGGCGCACTAGGGTGTACAACTCCGGCAGAATTGGTGGAATTTGTTCTAGTCCTGGGCAAAGGCGTGGAGAGGGCGTCCTTGAAGGAGTGTGAGGCAGTATTTCTTCGGTTTCCACCACATGTTGTTACCAAGATTTGGCAGAGGGGTCGTTATGGGTCTGAGGGATGAGGTTGCAAAAAAGATCTTAACAGAACTAATTATTAAAGGCGCACTAGGGTGTACAACTCCGGCAGAATTGGTGGAATTTGTTCTAGTCCTGGGCAAAGGCGTGGAGAGGGCGTCCTTGAAGGAGTGTGAGGCAGCATTTCTTCGGTTTCCACCACACGTTGTTACCAAGATTTGGCAGAGGGGTCGTTATGGGTCTGAGGGATGAGGTTGCAAAAAAGGTCTTAACAGAACTAATTATTAAAGGCGCACTAGGGTGTACAACTCCGGCAGAATTGGTGGAATTTGTTCTAGTCCTGGGCAAAGGCGTGGAGAGGGCGTCCTTGAAGGAGTGTGAGGCAGCATTTCTTCGGTTTCCACCACATGTTGTTACCAAGATTTGGCAGAGGGGTCGTTATGGGTCTGAGGGATGAGGTTGCAAAAAAGATCTTAACAGAACTAATTATTAAAGGCGCACTAGGGTGTACAACTCCGGCAGAATTGGTGGAATTTGTTCTAGTCCTGGGCAAAGGCGTGGAGAGGGCGTCCTTGAAGGAGTGTGAGGCAGCATTTCTTCGGTTTCCACCACACGTTGTTACCAAGATTTGGCAGAGGGGTCGTTATGGGTCTGAGGGATGAGGTTGCAAAAAAGGTCTTAACAGAACTAATTATTAAAGGCGCACTAGGGTGTACAACTCCGGCAGAATTGGTGGAATTTGTTCTAGTCCTGGGCAAAGGCGTGGAGAGGGCGTCCTTGAAGGAGTGTGAGGCAGCATTTCTTCGGTTTCCACCACATGTTGTTACCAAGATTTGGCAGAGGGGTCGTTATGGGTCTGAGGGATGAGGTTGCAAAAAAGATCTTAACAGAACTAATTATTAAAGGCGCACTAGGGTGTACAACTCCGGCAGAATTGGTGGAATTTGTTCTAGTCCTGGGCAAAGGCGTGGAGAGGGCGTCCTTGAAGGAGTGTGAGGCAGCATTTCTTCGGTTTCCACCACACGTTGTTACCAAGATTTGGCAGAGGGGTCGTTATGGGTCTGAGGGATGAGGTTGCAAAAAAGGTCTTAACAGAACTAATTATTAAAGGCGCACTAGGGTGTACAACTCCGGCAGAATTGGTGGAATTTGTTCTAGTCCTGGGCAAAGGCGTGGAGAGGGCGTCCTTGAAGGAGTGTGAGGCAGCATTTCTTCGGTTTCCACCACATGTTGTTACCAAGATTTGGCAGAGGGGTCGTTATGGGTCTGAGGGATGAGGTTGCAAAAAAGGTCTTAACAGAACAAATTATTAAAGGCGCACTAGGGTGTACAACTCCGGCAGAATTGGTGGAATTTGTTCTAGTCCTGGGCAAAGGCGTGGAGAGGGCGTCCTTGAAGGAGTGTGAGGCAGCATTTCTTCGGTTTCCACCACCCGTTGTTACCAAGATTTGGCAGAGGGGTCGTTATGGGTCTGAGGGATGAGGTTGCATAAAAGGTCTTAACAGAACTAATTATTAAAGGCGCACTAGGGTGTACAACTCCGGCAGAATTGGTGGAATTTGTTCTAGTCCTGGGCAAAGGCGTGGAGAGGGCGTCCTTGAAGGAGTGTGAGGCAGCATTTCTTCGGTTTCCACCACATGTTGTTACCAAGATTTGGCAGAGGGGTCGTTATGGGTCTGAGGGATGAGGTTGCAAAAAAGATCTTAACAGAACTAATTATTAAAGGCGCACTAGGGTGTACAACTCCGGCAGAATTGGTGGAATTTGTTCTAGTCCTGGGCAAAGGCGTGGAGAGGGCGTCCTTGAAGGAGTGTGAGGCAGCATTTCTTCGGTTTCCACCACCCGTTGTTACCAAGATTTGGCAGAGGGGTCGTTATGGGTCTGAGGGATGAGGTTGCAAAAAAGGTCTTAACAGAACTAATTATTAAAGGCGCACTAGGGTGTACAACTCCGGCAGAATTGGTGGAATTTGTTCTAGTCCTGGGCAAAGGCGTGGAGAGGGCGTCCTTGAAGGAGTGTGAGGCAGCATTTCTTCGGTTTCCACCACACGTTGTTACCAAGATTTGGCAGAGGGGTCGTTATGGGTCTGAGGGATGAGGTTGCAAAAAAGGTCTTAACAGAACTAATTATTAAAGGCGCACTAGGGTGTACAACTCCGGCAGAATTGGTGGAATTTGTTCTAGTCCTGGGCAAAGGCGTGGAGAGGGCGTCCTTGAAGGAGTGTGAGGCAGCATTTCTTCGGTTTCCACCACATGTTGTTACCAAGATTTGGCAGAGGGGTCGTTATGGGTCTGAGGGATGAGGTTGCAAAAAAGATCTTAACAGAACTAATTATTAAAGGCGCACTAGGGTGTACAACTCCGGCAGAATTGGTGGAATTTGTTCTAGTCCTGGGCAAAGGCGTGGAGAGGGCGTCCTTGAAGGAGTGTGAGGCAGCATTTCTTCGGTTTCCACCACACGTTGTTACCAAGATTTGGCAGAGGGGTCGTTATGGATCTGAGGGATGAGGTTGCAAAAAAGGTCTTAACAGAACTAATTTTTAAAGGCGCACTAGGGTGTACAACTCCGGCAGAATTGGTGGAATTTGTTCTAGTCCTGGGCAAAGGCGTGGAGAGGGCGTCCTTGAAGGAGTGTGAGGCAGCATTTCTTCGGTTTCCACCACACGTTGTTACCAAGATTTGGCAGAGGGGTCGTTATGGGTCTGAGGGATGAGGTTTCAAAAAAGATCTTAACAGAACTAATTATTAAAGGCGCACTAGGGTGTACAACTCCGGCAGAATTGGTGGAATTTGTTCTAGTCCTGGGCAAAGGCGTGGAGAGGGCGTCCTTGAAGGAGTGTGAGGCAGCATTTCTTCGGTTTCCACCACACGTTGTTACCAAGATTTGGCAGAGGGGTCGTTATGGGTCTGAGGGATGAGGTTGCAAAAAAGATCTTAACAGAACTAATTTTTAAAGGCGCACTAGGGTGTACAACTCCGGCAGAATTGGTGGAATTTGTTCTAGTCCTGGGCAAAGGCGTGGAGAGGGCGTCCTTGAAGGAGTGTGAGGCAGCATTTCTTCGGTTTTCACCACACGTTGTTACCAAGATTTGGCAGAGGGGTCGTTATGGGTCTGAGGGATGAGGTTGCAAAAAAGGTCTTAACAGAACTAATTATTAAAGGCGCACTAGGGTGTACAACTCCGGCAGAATTGGTGGAATTTGTTCTAGTCCTGGGCAAAGGCGTGGAGAGGGCGTCCTTGAAGGAGTGTGAGGCAGCATTTCTTCGGTTTCCACCACATGTTGTTACCAAGATTTGGCAGAGGGGTCGTTATGGGTCTGAGGGATGAGGTTGCAAAAAAGATCTTAACAGAACTAATTATTAAAGGCGCACTAGGGTGTACAACTCCGGCAGAATTGGTGGAATTTGTTCTAGTCCTGGGCAAAGGCGTGGAGAGGGCGTCCTTGAAGGAGTGTGAGGCAGCATTTCTTCGGTTTCCACCACACGTTGTTACCAAGATTTGGCAGAGGGGTCGTTATGGGTCTGAGGGATGAGGTTGCAAAAAAGGTCTTCACAGAACTAATTATTAAAGGCGCACTAGGGTGTACAACTCCGGCAGAATTGGTGGAATTTGTTCTAGTCCTGGGCAAAGGCGTGGAGAGGGCGTCCTTGAAGGAGTGTGAGGCAGCATTTCTTCGGTTTCCACCACACGTTGTTACCAAGATTTGGCAGAGGGGTCGTTATGGGTCTGAGGGATGAGGTTGCAAAAAAGATCTTAACAGAACTAATTATTAAAGGCGCACTAGGGTGTACAACTCCGGCAGAATTGGTAGAATTTGTTCTAGTCCTGGGCAAAGGCGTGGAGAGGGCGTCCTTGAAGGAGTGTGAGGCAGCATTTCTTCGGTTTCCACCACACGTTGTTACCAAGATTTCGCAGAGGGGTCATTATGGGTCTGAGGGATGGTGTTGCAAAAAAGGTCTTAACAGAATTTATTATTAAAGGCGCACTAGGGTGTACAACTCCGGCAGAATTGGTGGAATTTGTTCTAGTCCTGGGCAAAGGCGTGGAGAGGGCGTCCTTGAAGGAGTGTGAGACAGCATTTCTTCGGTTTCCACCACATGTTGTTACCAAGATTTGGCAGAGGGGTCGTTATGGATCTGAGGGATGAGGTTGCAAAAAAGATCTTAACAGAACTAATTATTAAAGGCGCACTAGGGTGTACAACTCCGGCAGAATTGGTGGAATTTGTTCTAGTCCTGGGCAAAGGCGTGGAGAGGGCGTCCTTGAAGGAGTGTGAGGCAGCATTTCTTCGGTTTCCACCACACGTTGTTACCAAGATTTGGCAGAGGGGTCGTTATGGGTCTGAGGGATGAGGTTGCAAAAAAGGTCTTAACAGAACTAATTATTAAAGGCGCACTAGGGTGTACAACTCCGGCAGAATTGGTGGAATTTGTTCTAGTCCTGGGCAAAGGCGTGGAGAGGGCGTCCTTGAAGGAGTGTGAGGCAGCATTTCTTCGGTTTCCACCACACGTTGTTACCAAGATTTGGCAGAGGGGTCGTTATGGGTCTGAGGGATGAGGTTGCAAAAAAGGTCTTAACAGAACTAATTATTAAAGGCGCACTAGGGTGTACAACACCGGCAGAATGGTGGTATTTGTTCTAGTCCTGGGCAAAGGCGTGGAGAGGGCGTCCTTGAAGGAGTGTGAGGCGGCATTTCTTCGGTTTCCACCACACGTTGTTACCAAGATTTTGCAGAGGGGTCGTTATGGGTCTGAGGGATGGTGTTGCAAAAACGATCTTAACAGAACTAATTATTAAAGGCGCACTAGGGTGTACAACTCCGGCAGAATTGGTGGAATTTGTTCTAGTCCTGGGCAAAGGCGTGGAGAGGGCGTCCTTGAAGGAGTGTGAGGCAGCATTTCTTCGGTTTCCACCACATGTTGTTACCAAGATTTGGCAGAGGGGTCGTTATGGGTCTGAGGGATGAGGTTGCAAAAAAGATCTTAACAGAACTAATTATTAAAGGCGCACTAGGGTGTACAACTCCGGCAGAATTGGTGGAATTTGTTCTAGTCCTGGGCAAAGGCGTGGAGAGGGCGTCCTTGAAGGAGTGTGAGGCAGCATTTCTTCGGTTTCCACCACACGTTGTTACCAAGATTTGGCAGAGGGGTCGTTATGGGTCTGAGGGATGAGGTTGCAAAAAAGGTCTTAACAGAACTAATTATTAAAGGCGCACTAGGGTGTACAACTCCGGCAGAATTGGTGGAATTTGTTCTAGTCCTGGGCAAAGGCGTGGAGAGGGCGTCCTTGAAGGAGTGTGAGGCAGCATTTCTTCGGTTTCCACTACATGTTGTTACCAAGATTTGGCAGAGGGGTCGTTATGGGTCTGAGGGATGAGGTTGCAAAAAAGGTCTTAACAGAACAAATTATTAAAGGCGCACTAGGGTGTACAACTCCGGCAGAATTGGTGGAATTTGTTCTAGTCCTGGGCAAAGGCGTGGAGAGGGCGTCCTTGAAGGAGTGTGAGGCAGCATTTCTTCGGTTTCCACCACACGTTGTTACCAAGATTTGGCAGAGGGGTCGTTATGGGTCTGAGGGATGAGGTTGCAAAAAAGATCTTAACAGAACTAATTATTAAAGGCGCACTAGGGTGTACAACTCCGGCAGAATTGGTGGAATTTGTTCTAGTCCTGGGCAAAGGCGTGGAGAGGGCGTCCTTGAAGGAGTGTGAGGCAGCATTTCTTCGGTTTCCACCACACGTTGTTACCAAGATTTGGCAGAGGGGTCGTTATGGGTCTGAGGGATGAGGTTGCAAAAAAGGTCTTAACAGAACTAATTATTAAAGGCGCACTAGGGTGTACAACTCCGGCAGAATTGGTGGAATTTGTTCTAGTCCTGGGCAAAGGCGTGGAGAGGGCGTCCTTGAAGGAGTGTGAGGCAGCATTTCTTCGGTTTCCACCACATGTTGTTACCAAGATTTGGCAGAGGGGTCGTTATGGGTCTGAGGGATGAGGTTGCAAAAAAGATCTTAACAGAACTAATTATTAAAGGCGCACTAGGGTGTACAACTCCGGCAGAATTGGTGGAATTTGTTCTAGTCCTGGGCAAAGGCGTGGAGAGGGCGTCCTTGAAGGAGTGTGAGGCAGCATTTCTTCGGTTTCCACCACACGTTGTTACCAAGATTTGGCAGAGGGGTCGTTATGGGTCTGAGGGATGAGGTTGCAAAAAAGGTCTTAACAGAACTAATTATTAAAGGCGCACTAGGGTGTACAACTCCGGCAGAATTGGTGGAATTTGTTCTAGTCCTGGGCAAAGGCGTGGAGAGGGCGTCCTTGAAGGAGTGTGAGGCAGCATTTCTTCGGTTTCCACCACACGTTGTTACCAAGATTTGGCAGAGGGGTCGTTATGGGTCTGAGGGATGAGGTTGCAAAAAAGGTCTTAACAGAACTAATTATTAAAGGCGCACTAGGGTGTACAACTCCGGCAGAATTGGTAGAATTTGTTCTAGTCCTGGGCAAAGGCGTGGAGAGGGCGTCCTTGAAGGAGTGTGAGGCAGCATTTCTTCGGTTTCCACCACACGTTGTTACCAAGATTTCGCAGAGGGGTCATTATGGGTCTGAGGGATGGTGTTGCAAAAAAGATCTCAACAGAATTTATTATTAAAGGCGCACTAGGGTGTACAACTCCGGCAGAATTGGTGGAATTTGTTCTAGTCCTGGGCAAAGGCGTGGAGAGGGCGTCCTTGAAGGAGTGTGAGGCAGCATTTCTTCGGTTTCCACCACACGTTGTTACCAAGATTTGGCAGAGGGGTCGTTATGGGTCTGAGGGATGAGGTTGCAAAAAAGGTCTTAACAGAACTAATTATTAAAGGCGCACTAGGGTGTACAACTCCGGCAGAATTGGTGGAATTTGTTCTAGTCCTGGGCAAAGGCGTGGAGAGGGCGTCCTTGAAGGAGTGTGAGGCAGCATTTCTTCGGTTTCCACCACACGTTGTTACCAAGATTTGGCAGAGGGGTCGTTATGGGTCTGAGGGATGAGGTTGCAAAAAAGGTCTTAACAGAACTAATTATTAAAGGCGCACTAGGGTGTACAACTCCGGCAGAATTGGTGGAATTTGTTCTAGTCCTGGGCAAAGGCGTGGAGAGGGCGTCCTTGAAGGAGTGTGAGGCAGCATTTCTTCGGTTTCCACCACACGTTGTTACCAAGATTTGGCAGAGGGGTCGTTATGGGTCTGAGGGATGAGGTTGCAAAAAAGGTCTTAACAGAACTAATTATTAAAGGCGCACTAGGGTGTACAACCCTAACCCTGACCCTAACCCTAACCCTAACCCTAACCCTAACCCTAACCCTAACCCTAACACTAACCCTAACCCTAACCCTAACCCTTCGTATCCTTTTCTTTTCTCCTGGTTGATCGAGCTCACCTCAACCAACTCGCTTTTTCATACTAAAATAGATTATACCCTCATAAGTACGCTTTCCAAATATGCGTTTGAGAATTATTCACGCTCCACAAACCCCATGTTTTTCACGTTCAATCTTACAAACTTTCGCTCTCCTCGCGCTTTCCGCCATTAATGGTCGAATTATTATTACGAGCACGAGCATGCACTGGGGGGGATTCGAACCACCATTATTGACTTTATACTATAATAGTAGTGCCAAGATTTACCTAGAATCTTGTACTACACGCGGAGCGGTACATATTCCCGTGTTTTGCCGCTGTGACCTTCGACAAGATTTTACCGGTAACAGCCGGCGTCCCCGGCGGTCTAGTGGTAATCTTCGGAAGAACCATGCAAAATACTTGTACTATTATCGTTGTTGTACTTGGGATTGGTTCACGGCGCCCCCACTCTCTCCCCCCCCGCCCGCCCCCTGTTTATGCCCCCCACCCCCCTCCCACCCCGGCGTCACCACTTATAGCACACCCCAAACCACGTAGACGCCAACCGAGAGTACGAGATGAAGAGGCATCAAGGCCTTCAGCTCGTCCGCAGGGCCCACTAGCCGCTTCTGGCCCCAACAACGCATAGCCGCATACCCCGTATTAGTATATACCCTGAAACGTCCCTTCATCGTTTTGGACGGCCTTGCCACAAGCGAACTAACCCCTCCCCTAACCCACCACCACGGCACCAGGGCGTCGGCGAATGGACAAGACAATCGCCGTACCCGCCGGTCGTTTTCCACTTCTTCAAAACGGACAGCAACAAGAGGATAGCATCCAATCCAGGGAATGGTACAAAATCATGACAAGGAGTTCCTCGCGACCCCCCCCCCCTGCCATTAGATAGTAGGCAGTTACATAGTACTCCCGTTGCTGTCTCTAGAAGTGACCATACCGGAAATTAAATGAACTCGTTGAAGCTGTCATCTATATGCAAGTCTGCCTTACAAGCGGTTCTTAGGATGCAGCTTACCCTCCATGCGACTCGCCGAACACCTCACGGCGCTTCGTGCTTGGTGCAATCAATGTCTAACTGGCCGGTGAAAACCCGGCATGCTCCATCCCGGCTTTGTAGGGATGCGAGGGTCAAATAGTACCACTAAGGTCATACGACTACGGCCATGAATTAATTTCGATAAACGCCCCCACCCCCTTTTTTGCCCCCCACCCCCACCCCTACCCCCGCCTCCCCATACGCCGACTAGCCCCCCACCCCTCTCTTTCCATTCTGCTTCCAACGTGCGCGCAGGTAGTGCTAAAAATTAATTTCCCACCAGTCGAACCACAGGGCTCCACACAATCCGCACAAATCTCACCGAAGAACGATGTGTCCAAACCCATACACCCAACACTGTCTGTCGGCTCACCATCCAACAACAGCACAAGCATTACGAGCAGATAATGTTACGCGCGGTAGGCGCGGGGGACTCAACACCAATTATTCACCTCTTCCGCCGGTCTGCGACCAGAGGCCGCTGTGCTTCTTCACGGCGGCCTCCACTGGGTCAGACGCCCATGCAACAGGCTTCTTCGTGGCAGATGCCCAAGTCCTCCTCAACAACGACAGTAAATCGAGCAAGGCGTGGACGGCGCAACCTTAGCTCGTGAGAAAGCGTCCGTCATGCTTTGACTGAGTCTACGATAGCCCCCCCCCCCACCAGCGATTTTCTTTAACGAACGTTTCATGGCTGCTCGATACCAGGAAGGATGCGAGGAAAAAAATATCGTCATGTATTTTATTGTTTGCAAAGGACTATCAAACGATGACTTCGGGGTGGCAACGGGCGCCGTATTTCAGCAGATATGGCCGGGAGTTGGTTTCAAAACCGACGATTTCGTTAAAGAAAAGTTGGGGGGGCTACCGTAGAACGACTGCTTTCCATCGACGTGGTTGTCCCATGCGCGAATCGAGTTTCCTTTGTCCGTGGGTGTCCCCGTCCCCCTTCTTACGACCAGATACTCACTCCCACGCCCAACATTACCTCCCCGCACCGGGCCAAGAGGTAGGGGACGTTTTGAGCGTAATTGTCTCTTCAACTCACATGGGTATATGTCGTGTGCCTTGCAGTGCGAACCTTGTGCTGCCAACATTGATTTTTGAACGGCTTCAGAGACATCTAGCTGGTTACATTTTACCAGGTAATTGACAACAATGTTACCCCTACCTGGTTACCTTTTACCACCTAGTAAATTGACATGCAAGTTATCTCTATCTCCCGAAGGTGACCCTACCTTCTGTCAAACACGCCGAAGCGTACGAAATTCTTCTACTGCCAAGCATCTCAAAGCGAACATGCCGCTCTTGTCAGTAGTGCTGTCAAGCGATGAAGGGGAACCTCGAAGAAATGACTGTTCGACGTGGGCATCGGGCACCCAGGCACGATCGGCGGAGTTCCTAGTGCCGGGTTTCCGTGTAGGGTTGTGGTCATTCTGTTGCTTCCGCGATGCCTTAAGCGTAAAATAGGCCGTCCTCCAAGCCCTAAGCTATCGTGGGTTTTTCTGTTCGCCATGGCGTGCAAGAAACGCCGTAATTCGTTCAGGGGTTCATCTTCGACGTCGGGCACGTCATCATCGGGGTCACCGATATATTTCGCGCCGGAAGGCGCTTCAGGCAGGAGGACCATGACACGTGAACGTCCCTCGCGGGGGGGAGCGGTCAGAGATGCGTGGCTGACTAGCGCCGGAATGATAAACGGGAGGACTAAGGCAACGCCGTGACGCTCGGTACCAAGGGGTGAATATGTTGACTCAAAATATTTATGGTAAACGAAACAGAGTAGAAGGAAAGAGCATCTGACTTTCATTGAGGCCTCGTCTTCGGCGACGGCGGGTCTTGCGTGTGTTTGCCTCTGCATGGTGTGTCGCCCCGGCGCCTCAGTGGAAAAAAAGCAAACAGAACGAATACTACTGTCGTTCACCACGGCTTGCGTGGGGATGCTTTTGACCAGGGCTCGGGTTCCATAATATTTAGGGGGACAAGTATTTTTATTGTCATTTTCAACAGGTTTTGTGGGCGGTGCGACGCAGTGTCTATCACGGGTTAGAAAAAGCACGATGTCAAGTGGAGTGCATGTGGCTGCTACGCCACGTGTCTGGGAACGGCGAGAGTGCATACGGCCATGGCGTAACCCCCAAACCGGGGCAGTGGAGGTGCGTGTTGCGGCATGGTTTTCGGCAATCGACTCGTTGACATTCAAACGTCCACCGTCGAACATTGGTGTCCAAACCACAGCTTCCAGAGCACTCTGAAGAGAGAGGGTTTCCTTCCTTTCCGTCGATACTTTGAGAAATCGATGGTTGTCTTTATGACCCAATCTCGACGTTGTAGTCAACACTAAAACAGCTCCTCATTTTTCAGGCAATAGGGTCATACCTGGCGCAACATTTCGTCGTCAGTACCGGGTGCTCATGGAAATTTCAACGGCAATGCTTCTGCGGGCAGGACTGCAGCTCCTCAAGCCAAAGATCCGCCAGCACATCATGGACAGAACAGCTGCGTCGTCTTCATCGCGAACGCATGTTGGCCTCACCTGCCATGCCCACGGGTGCCTCTGCACGCACCGTTCCGGCGGCGTTGCCTCCGTTGCTCGCGCGCTGTTCCCCGGTGACGATGCTGGTTCGTGATCCATTGACACGCCAGGCGGCCGCACGTGGCGCCGGAACATCGCACCGGAAATGGTCGACGGAAACACCATGCCCCTGCTGATGGCCACCGTAATGTCCGTTCATATCGTACCTGGCCCGGATAACCTCATGTCGGTTAAATCTGGCCTTGTTGAACCCGTCGGGGTCGTGCGAGTTCCCGCGGGGGCGCTCGTAGGCATCATACTTGAAGCTCTCCCTCAGGGGGAGGGGATGAAGCCCCATGTCGCTTTCCCCAGGAGGAAGTGTTGGCAGAAGGCGGGCCTGTGCGGGTTGTCCTTGGCGGAGCAAACGTCGGAGGAACCTAAGCCCCCCCCACTCTGCGCGAAAGCTCCGTGCATCGTTTCCCGGGCCAGCGGAAGAAGACCAAGACCTTACGAGCCCCCTCGGAGAACCCCCGCCCCCCCGTCTTCCCACCGAACTCGCTCCGCCATGGGGGCCATGTCCGCCTCAGTGTACACCTGATGGTTAATATCGGGAAACGTCTAAAGCCGGCGTGAGTGAAGCTTCTGCCATAGGGTGGAATGAGATTTATCGCCGCCGAGGCCATTGGAGGCCATCGTTCGCATCGAAACCTCAATAACTTATTCAGGAAAAATCAGTTCACTGTCGTTGCAAGCGACCTTACGTTCAGTGTATAAAAACGGAAGCCCCTTACTTTAATCTGAGACTACAAGGGCTCCCGTCTGCGGTCCGCTGGCAGCTGACGCCGCCCGCTACGCTCGCGCACGGAAGATTCAACTAAATATGGAGGAGTCAATAATTAGAGGCCCATGATTTGGTACAACTAGCGATTTGATAGTGCCAAGAGCTACTTGTGCAGAAGTGATTGCCCTGTGCTGTGCTGTGTGATTGTTGGCGATGTCACGTTTTGATCGGCCGATGGGCGTAATTTCTGCGAAAAACACGAACAAAGCGAAGTTGACCGGGAGTGAGGACAATGGGTAGTGAAAGCGAAAGGACGAGTACACAACGTACATACCGGTACCTGGTGCCTGGTACTTTGCATTATACCTGGTACTGTGTATTCGAAAGAAGGCACTGTTGGTAATATAGAACTACCCACTGAGCTACGCAGTCACGTGACTACGAGGATCAGTGGGTAGTTCTATATAACCAACAAAAGATATGTTTGCGAGTCCGCCAATTGACTCTCACCGACTTCGTCACTTGTGGCTACGTGGACCAGTGGGTAGTTCTATATAACCAACAGGCACAGCGCAGCACGGCACAGCACCGCATCGCAGGGCACGGCGCCGCATGGCACCGCATGGCACTGCACGGGGATACGCTGCGCGCTGCGGAGCTATACAAAGCTGAGTTGAGCTGAGCTGAGAGCATTTCACTACACTAAACAATGAAGTACGTACAAACCTGGTGTGGTGTACCTCGGTACTGCTGGATGATACTTCGTCGAATGAGATCTGGCATGCACGAAAGAGTAAGTACAGCACAGCATGCGTCACAGCATAACACGGCACAGCACCCCACAGCACCGCACCGCACGGCACCGCACGGAGCTGCTCTGCTGAATTAGTGCTGCGGTGCGCTATTGAGCCGAACTCATCTCAGCTGGGACCTGGTAACATGATACTTCGTAAGAAAGCAACCAAAAGAGAAGCCAGGTTCCAACGTGCAAACCATGGCGTGTTCAGGTGGTAACGCTCTGAGGATCTTTATTTAAGGCATCTGAGCCCGCTCCGTGGTCCGGAAAGGAGAATGTCTGGAGGTTAGTGTGTGAAGGGAACAAAATGGAGCCCGCTCAGGAAATTCATATTTGTAACTAGTTCTATAATTCCAGATTACATACCACTCCGACTGATTTTACGATAGCTCTCTCCAAAACCAGCGATTTATTTAACGAACGTTTCATGTCTGATCGACATGAGGAAGGGTTCTGTTAAAAAAAAGTACCCATGTACTTTCTTGCTTGCAAAGGACTATCGAACGATGACGTCGGCAAGGGGCACCGTATTTCAGGAAGTACCGCCGGGAGCAGGTTTTAAAACCGGCGATTTCGTTAAAGAAAAGGGTGTTGGGGGACTACCGTAGAACGATTCCTTCGTAAGAGCCGGCCAAGACGAAGACCTGACGCTACACAATGACGGTGGGTGCACAATTTTTCTCACACCATCACGAACATCAATACCAGGTTTTGTTTGCTACCTATCAAAGCCCAGAGTACAAACCTCCCGAGCGTGAACGTTTTACCCACATCAACGCATAAAACTGCAATTGCGCGAGAGACAGGGTTCTTGCCTTGGGTGGGCCAGCGTCGGCACGCTCCCGGCGCTCCGCCACTCGAACCGCTTGAAGCTCCATCGTCTTCTGAAGTATCAGGGAAGGGAAACCAAGGCGAAATTCGCGACAGCATCATACGTGGACGTGGCAGGGACAGTGTGACCAATGTAAGGGGACGTACAAACGTTTCTTGCGACGCCGTTTCAGAGCGATCGCCCGAAAGCGTAGACGAAGACGTTCATATGTTTAGTCTAATGCTGACGTAAAGCACACAACCAGCCCAGGGGGGGGATGACTCTGTACATGGACCATGGTCTTTCATGGCGTGGACCGTGAGTGTATACGGACAGGCCATAGCCCATCCGCGACCGGGTGAGTAACAATAAGTTGTTCGGAAGACGTAAGGACGAATATCCTTCTAACAATACAACAGCGGTGGGGGGGGAAAGTACCACCCGTTCATACCACCAATCCTATCACACTCAACTCCAATTGGGCATCCTTGTTCTCGGAGCGGTTTCTTCCTTTCTCTTCGCGTTTTGCTCATTTACTCGCCTCTATCGCCGCCCAGGCGCCCGCAGCCTCTTCACGGTGAGCGGCGCATTTTGTTCCGACATTCTATTCAGCGCAGCCTTATGGAGGCGACTGGAATATCCGCGACGCGGTGGGAACGACACAAGCACTCAACTGCCCCGCCCGCCGCGACCGGCGTGGCTCCCTGCGCCGGCGCAGCCGTCGTTCCCAGCGCCACTCCGGCCACGGCCTGCGCCCCAGCCGCGGCCCCGGCCTTGGGCCCGGCCGCGGCCCCGTCCGTGAATTAACCGAATGTAAATGGGGGCGGGAGACCGCGAGTCGCACGCACCACCGCCGACTGGATTTTGGTTTTGGCTGTGCAAGCCCTCTCCCGCTGGGGGGACGGGGGTGTCCCTGTCTTCATCCTCCGTGGACTTCTCGCTTTGGGCATGCCCAACGTCGGACTCGTGGTCAGTGCCCCCGTCGCTGTCGTCCAGACTCCGTCCACGCAGACCGCGCACGTCTGCGTCATGATACTGGTATCGTCGTCGTCCGCACCGCACGCGCGCGGAATTGTGGGCACTGCGAGGATGCGGCGATCGAGGGAGGAGGGGCGCGGTGTTGGGGCGGGAAGGGGGTGGTTAGGGGGGGCAGGGGAAGGGTGACGTCTGGTCGAAAGGCGGATATCGAAGAGGGAAAGCGACGCGTAAGACGGGCAACGGACGTGGGCCTACGTGTACGTATGCCTTCACGTCGGCAAAAGCTGGACTGTACACGTAATTTATCCCCGCTTTTGACAAAATTGTTGGTCTACGCCCATGACATGTGGGTTCATATTTCATTTCCCCTTTTGCCTCCATCGTGCAACATGGCCTGTGCTCTCCGGGGAGGGCCACGGGTTGAGGGGATACCACTGAAATGTAGAGGCATGGCAACCACGACTTGTTTTTGGTTTCAGCGTAGACATATCGGAGAGTTGGACACGTGTCAACAATGCCTTGTGCTACATGAATGTACTCCCAGTCAAAACCACGACGGAATACGTCACGACGCAAAAATTGCCCGACCACTACCCCCAACAAAAACATTGTCTAGGCAACAACAGGCGTGGGACACAGGTCTCACCAGCTGGTCCCCGGCACCGATGCTTGCGATGTATTTAGCAAACTTAGTCAAGCGTTTCTGAGCAAACGGGTTGTCCATGCCGCTGATGGCCCTGGGGATGAGCTTGTGCCGTTCCACCCGGTTAAAGCGTTTGTCTTGAGGGTGCAGAGGCCGTACCCGTTAGCATCAACAAGCGTCGGTAAATATGGCAGGGGTCGCGTGAGACTCAAACAACGCAAACAGCAGCTCCGCAGTGGCAGCGCCGACAGCACGAGCGGTTTTGGCGCAGCATACGCACGCGCCGCTGTCCTTCCGTAGGCGAGCTGCATGCGACAAACTCACTCGGACCCTACCGCGGTTAGGGTGGTGTGGCATATAGGCTTGAATGGCGCGTGAAACGAGGTTGATATGGAAGCCCACACTACGAGTGCTGGGTATGTGTTCAGTCTCGTGCATCCTGTATTGGTGTATGCAACACACACATTTCGTTGAGTCCGCTGCGGACAAAACAGGGGAAGGTGCATGTCCTCATCGGTGAGTTCTACCTTGTGATAGACGACGACAACTTCCCTAACCTGTTACCCGTGCCTTTGCCCGCAAGAGACCTTCGTTAGTCGGCGTCCTCACCCGTCGTTAAAACCCCCCCAAATTGGTCCCATCGTTGAACAACGGCGGCGTTCAAAACCCTACGACAGATTTGGCGCCTTAGTGGCGCAACGGAGACGGGTGCATCAGAGAGGGCGTTGGAAGGATTCCTGGACATGACGGCCGTGTCGACATACATCCTAGAAACACTCGGTACTAGATAAGACGAGGGTAAATTAGGAGGGAGAGACGGGGGGAGGATTATTTTTCATGGTTGGCAAGTAAGAGGCCATCGGTATCCTTGTTCCGTGAAAGCTTCCACAAAAACAGCTTCTTTCTTGAAGATAGCTTCCATGGAAGCTTCTATGAAAGCAAAACTATCTTCCACGGAAGCTTCCGTGGGAGCTTCCATGAAAGAAGGTTCTATGGAAGCCTCCGCTACTTCTATGGAGGATTCCGCTACTTCCATGGAAGCTTCCACAGATAATCTGTGGAAGCGTCCGCAAGTTTTTTCTCATAGAAACTTTCACGGAAACTCCGGCAAGCTTGCATGAACTTCCACGGAAAAAGCAAAAAGCGCAGGAAACCGCTTAATCCTCCACGGCGCCGCTCCTCCTGCAGCGAAGGTTTATCCGATTCGGCCGGACAAAGGGGCCCGCCCTCTTTTAAGAAAATATATTTCAAGGACGTCTGCCGTGAGTTCGACGAATTTCGGGTCAATGCTCATATTTGCAAGATGCGTTGTTGGTACTTGTAATAAACTAGTCTAGTCTATATGGGTGAGTTTTTATTGGAAGGAGTCCTATTTTTTGTCCACTACAATGGCTAGTGTTGGTATTTTTACTTTAGTTGGAGAATTTTGAGCTAGATCTAACATCACATCATTTCTATTTTATTAATTTATTACTGTAGTTTCCACGATAATAGTCTACTGCTCTATCATGTGTAGACTATGGTCGGTGGTTTATTTATTTATTTTTTTCCCCCGCTGTAATATCGGGAGGAGTACGAATACAGAGTACCAGGTATTATTAGTTATCTAATACCTGGTATGTTAATAGTAATACAGCATTAATTCGAGAATAAAAGTCGGCTACTCCCCACATAATTTTCTTCACGCAGCCCGCTCGTCCACCCTGCCTAGTAGCCGCAGAGGCTCGCAACGCTGGTTTCGCGACCTTATGCTAGCGTTCGGATATCAACATTTCCGTGAGAATTGGTGCAATCACGCGAAAATGCCACCAATCGATGATTCGAATCGATGGTTCGACACCCGTTTCCCAAACGCCCACCCCGCGACGCACTCAGGGCGGCGGGGCACGAGACCGGCCGCTCCAGCCCATATTTCCCACACTCTTGCCGTCACGAGCTGTCGTAAAACACGGAGGCGGCGGTCTCTCCCGTCTCGGCCTCGCGAGAAGAGGGCCTTGGCGTCGAAAACGGAATATTTTGACAGTCACGAGCGAGCACAGATGCCGGTTGACGGCACTTTGCCCCTTCATGGAGAGCTGTCTAGGACCTCCCGAGACAAAAATTTATCATATTGAGGATTTCTTTATTTTAAACAAGTAGCTCTGTTGTATAGTTACGGCTACTTTCAAGTAGCAAGGGGACAAAAAACAAATGCCCATGATCTCTGTGATGAGAGTATGATGACAATCAATCGCATATGAATTATTGTGTGTTGGTTGCCACCTTCTAGCGCTCTTCCTGTTGATTGTTTTGGACTTGAAAATAGAGACATGGTCTAGCGGCCAGTGTACTGGAACGAATCAGTATATCTTTGAATTGGGCTTGGTCAACAACCACCGGTATAATATATACTCCGGAGTATACTGGACTGCATCAACTTACTGGGCAGGATTTGTAAAGACAGGGACTTTAGGCTCTGAGCAAGTGATGCAACTGTTGGGGACATTTTCCGGGATTGCTCGCCGATTTCAGCGAGCAAGACCGCGAGACTTCCCACAGATGGCGGCGGGTGACACGCGCGGAGGCACCGCCGCGAGCACGTGGCCGTCGGGGCCCTTAGACATGATTCATCAGTCGCGTAATAACACTCACTGCTGTAAAATAATTGGGTAAAAAAACTGCTTTCAAGAGACGATAACCGTCTGAGGAAGCGAAAACAGAAACTAACCCTAAAGGTATTTAGATAGATATAAGACCCCTGGAGGGCAATGGGCTAATATGGTACGTAGAAAAAAAAAAATAATAACTCAGCACGCGTTACACTTCATGTAACACCCGTACCTAGTACATGTTTTCATCCTGTGCAGGTTAGGTACTAGACAATAAACACCAGACGCAAATCTGTATTGTACATACGATTGCTCTTCAGGATTGACCAATGGTGTAGGCAGACATTCCACGCTATGAACAGCATCGTGACTTGGCTAGAGCTCAAGAAACCACCGACGCAACAAGAGGGCGTCCCTCCCGTGGCTACGCACAAACAGTATGGACAGGTTAAACTTAGAACACTGCACAAAAGCACAAACGAAACCCCGGACCGTGCAGCTCTAGAAGGGTGCCGACCATCCCGTCACCACATTACATCTTCCGCCCGCCCGCGTTGCCGCTACCGGCTTTTGAACACGTCTCTGATTCTTCCTCCCAATTCAATTGGACCCCCTTATCCTTTCCTGACCCCCCCAGCAATTTAGAAGGCCGAAGAGGCGACGCCGGCAAGGGCGACCTAAACGTCGAAGGGCGTAGACGCGTCCTGCCAAGACTTGAAACTGCATCAATCACGGGCGGCCGCGATGGTGTGGTTGGGATGCTTTGGTTTGTGTCGCTGGATGAGGACGTGCTGACGCTCTTGTTCACTGCCGCAGCTTCGACTGTCGGATTCCTCTCGTTTGAGCACCCACCTTGCGGTGCCTGTTCCTGCCACAGACAGAAAAGGGAGCAGATATTAATAGTGGGGAACAGTGGGGAACAGTCGGGCAGTGGCTGCCAAGACGGCGGTGAAAATAATGTACCAACGCTACCGTGATATACTGTAGTTTGTTTTACATGCAGTAAAATAATAACATACATAGCATTATACCCCATTTTCACCACCCAATAGAGGACATCCAACAGAGGCCGCTCCGTACCTCGCTCAGATTCGGCAAAAAAAAAACATGGTGCTGACGCAGCGAGACACACGATTCGATGACGGCGGTATACATGTCGAAGAAACCTCAAGCTTCAAGCTCCAAAGCTTAAGGTTGCGACTAAATTGGAAATCAGAACGCGCGAGGACGAGCCAAAACGACCCCTCTGCCGTAGGTTGGTGTTTGGACTGATTTACACTGATTACCACTGATTATCACTGATTACCACTGATCAGGACTGATTTGGACCGATTTGGACCAACGCAGCAACTACCTCACACTAATCATGAATGAATATGAATAGTCTTCACTTCTACAGGGGTTACGCCCTAAACGAGGTACACATTGCGAGACACCCATATAGCGCGACCGCTGGGGAGATGGCGTATGCTCCTAATAGTACTAACAGTATTGTACTAATTATAGTACGGTAAAGGTGCAGCTTTGTTTCTGAAATGATAGAGGGGGAGCTGTGCATTTTTACCGAAAGCTAACCTTAAGAAAAGCAGAAAGCGAAACCCCATGAACAGCGCAATGGCCTATCAATATAAAAAATAGATACCCTGCATGAAAAAACACATGGTATCCCAACGATTTTGGTTCGTTTCTCGTTTCTCGTTTGCCAGCCACAAATAGTTCGGTCACTTGAGTGTTTCGTACCCCAGTCGTACCAATATGTCACAGCCGGGGGCGGGAGCGGTGCGAGGAGTAGTCTCTGGAAGCTCAAGTTAATACTACGATGTGCAGTCTTGTTATCAAAAACAAGGTAGAGGCCGTGAGAGTGCCGTGTTTCAAGAGGCCCTACCTTCAATGGGGCAACGCGTTTTCACCTCGCACTGTGGAACACACCATATTACACAAGGCTAACCATAATAATACCGTAACGATACCGTAACGATACCGTAACGATACCGTAGGGATAGAGAAACGTCCGCAACTGAAAAAGGAGCCCTACTCATCGTGTTCTTAGCCAAAAGGATATTTCACCGTGGACCGTTGCGCTCACCGTCGACAACGACGCGTCAAGCACCCCAGCCGTGGCCTCAAGGTGATCTTCAGCGTAGCTTGGGAGGTCCGCCGTAATCGTAATAAACCTGGAAAAAAACGTACCGTACCGAATGCACAAGAAGGTGCAATGGGGGGGCTGTGAAGGGCGGGGTTTCAAAGCAATGCAGCAAGGTATGCTAAGGATTTTGTCGACGACGAAAAAAGTGGCGTTCTCCACACATGGATACACGAGCCCAGTCGACATGTCCTTTGTTTGTCGCCGACAGCGGTCAACTTTCGGAATATAACTAACAGCGTCGATCAAACTACCGTACTGTATATATTATAAGTTGTAGATACCGAGCTACATAACGATGGTGACCTCCATTGCCGCCTATTGGGAACGCGTAAAAATGCCGTAAGCCCAACAACCGAAGAGCAAGGCCGAAGCGCGACGCCGCACCCCTGTATGAAAGAACGATTCGAAAAAGGAGGTCCCGCGACAGGGGTACCGGCGAAAATCAGCGTAGAGTATGTCCCACCATCTTCAAAACAGCGACGCAGCGGTCAGCGACCTTTGCCGTCGTCGTGTTCACGCCAAAATCGCAAAGCCGAGACAGGCCGCAAAGTATCGACAAAGAGTACCTCGACGCTGGGGAAACCAAAAAAAAAAATCGAAAACAATCCGAGGACCAACGCCCGAATGGGTAGGGTGGACCGTAACTGGACCAAGTCCGACGGAAGGCCACCTCCCATGGCCGGGGGTTTCGTTAGTGGGTCAGCTTACGCAAGTCCCACACTACCCGGAAAGATGACATTCCGGGTGGCTATCTTCACCGAACCTGACCCTCAGGGGACAGGCCGGCGAGTCTTGAACGCAGCGGGCCAGATCTGTTTGGCATTGACCAATCATAGAGCTTTATTTGCTTTGCATCGTAATGCACCCATTGTATCGAAACCCCATTTTGCTTTGCATTGACCAATCAAAAGGCTCTATTCTGCTTTGCATTTGCTTTGCATCGCGCCGCAATTCAAAGTGCTCTGCACGCTCCCCACTCGAACACTACCCACATTTTAGAAGCTCGAATGCCTTTCTACACACATTCCTGGAATGTCATGAGCTGGGGATCACCGTGCACATACCGGTAGACCCTAATAAGCCAACGTTTTTGGTGAGGATGGCCCCCTGCGTCGACAACCACCACCGCCAAAAAAGCGATACAGATCGGGTCTAGTTGGAGCGACACTGGAGCCTTGACCTGACCGGGCGAGTCTGTTTTCCGGGCCGCACGCGCAGCAGCAAGGCCAGCAACATGCAGCAATATTGTGAGTAGAAGGGTGACGCTTTCGCTGGTACTTTGATGCGCTTGATTGATTGTGCATCGTTGTCTCGTAGGCTTCGTTTGACTAGATTCTGGTCAGGTTTGTAGGCGGTGTCTTCGTACGCTCCATTGCACGAACACATAGCGCACGGATACAACCAGTGCACGAAACAGCCGCTACCAACTAACTGCTGTGTTGCAACAACAATAGGCCGCGGACAGCGGCGGTAACAGTACTAGGTACACCGCAGAGGGTACAGACTGCTGGGGTTGCTACTGTGCAGTGGTAGAGGTAATGCACATTGCTTTGAGCGGCTGCTGCGGCGGTCGCGGCTGTCTGCGGCATGTTATTGCACGCGTTGAGCACAGTCATCGCGTAGTCACATGTGGAGGACATTGGCGGGAAAAGGTTCACCATCAACAGCAACGCGTGACAGCGGCAGCAGCGGCAACTGGGTTGCTACTGTATAGAGTGATAGAAGCTGTGTCAATTACTTTTTTAGACCTCTGCTGCTGCTACTGCTACTGCTACTGCTACTGCTGTTCTTCTTCCACGGCTACTACTGCTGCTGCTGCCCGCGGCTCCCCAACGCACGTACCGTATTGCCGGACAACATGCACACCGCGCACGTAGTCGACATACTGTTTTCCCAGGTGTGGAATAACAGCGGCAGTGATAGGCATGGCAACAGCAACTGTCACATGAAGCAGCAGTAGCCGCAGCAAAAGCTGGGGTTTATGCTGTACAGTATCAGTAGTAGCTGTGTCGGTTCCGCTAGCTGTTGAGGATGTTGTTGCTGTTGTTTATTGTGTCCTGCTGTTCGTATCGCCGAGCAACTGTCGCCGTACACTTATGTACACTTACACAGATTGTCCACGTACACAGGTTGTTAAGTGCACAGGTACTGTACTCTGGTAGGTAGGAACCTCAAGTCATCCGAGATAGGAGTCAGCAGCATCTGTACAGCACCGTTTCTCTCTTCGCCCTTGCTCCTTGAAAAAAAAAGTGCTCATCGATTGATGGGATCCTCAACGCCGAAGCATCCATCGGGAGCACAATACGGCCTTTGGCAGGAGTGAGAAACGCGGACAAGGGGAAAGGATTCCGCCACGTTAAGATGAGGTTGACTGGTTGTCGAGTAGATGGCGCGGAGGGACATGTCTCGTTCAGGCTTAAGCAACGTGCACCGCAACGCGTGTGATGCGCGTCACGTTCTACCGTGGACGTTCATCTCTTGAACTTGTTTCCACCCCATACCTCACATCCTTTCACGTTCTTCCCCTTCTCAGATGTACAGTATTGGCGTAATGGCGTCCACACTGTTTCTGCCTGCTGACGTGTGACTGGTGATGCTGTTCCCTACCACTCTTTTAGGACGTTGCGCGGTGGGCGTGAAGGCCACCACGCGCACCAATCATGCGCCTGTTCGTGGAGTGGGGCTCAGAGCCGTGACGGACGACATCGGCGCAAAACCATACATAGCATCCCCGGGGAGAGCGATGCGGTGAGTGCCAGTTGTGAATGTTCATGTGCTCTGCCCATGTAATAAACTTCTACGTTCAGTTTTCAATTTTGGTGCTTGAATCCAAAACCGCCCCGTCAGTGTTAAATATGCATTGATAAGCATACCGCCGTTGACCCCTTGGTGTTTTCTACTTTCTTTGTGGTTGAATCCGTCCGGCCGCCACGGTTTTGGTATGACAACGCAGCGAGTCAAGCAGAAGACGCCCGTTGAGCCGGAAGAAAACGATACTTCGCGCAGTCGTTCTGTTCTAGCAAGCACAGTGATACGTTAGGTTGTGCTGGTAAGTTTCAAACCCTCCGGCGTGTCATGTATCGTGTCGGGGTTGAGTACCAATTTACTTAAAAAACACTTGTAGAATCACAAGTGACAAAGATAAAGATTGCGCTTGGAGTGCGAACCATGTGAGCGAGTACAATGAGGTCCCGTCTCAGGCGCCTTTTTTTTCCTTGTTTCGTGCGTGTACCTGGGATTGCAAACGATTGCTTGCCTCGTATGCCATGACCGGTTGGCGGAAATATCGCCTTGCTGCTTATCGCCCGTCCCCAAAATCTGTCTTCCTATCATCCCAATTTCCAGCGCCCCAGACGGCGAGTCTCAGTTGGAGCCCCCGACAAAATTAAGCCGGGTGCGGAAAACCTTGGCCTATTGAATCCGGTCTTCGATTTGATCTCATCAAGGTGAGTTTAGACGTGCTTGCGCCGGGGGGGACGGGGGGGGGCTGCATAGCTATGGGTAGACAACACAAAGAAATACCATGGACAGGGCGGCTCGATTGCTTCGTAGATCATTGGGGCTATACCGTTGTACGGCGCCACACAAACTTTGACCGCATTGACTATAATTGGCTCACTGTCACGACCGCAATAAAAACGCGACTTCGGTATGGTTGGGATCTTTGGAGATCGTCAATTAATAACTCAACTCACCTGGGCGCAGTCAGCATCGTCGAAAACTATTGTTTGCGTGCCATCGCGTATGATGCCTTCATATGTAGCGAAATAGTACAGTAGGCATATGCCGCAGGGGGCGTGCTAAGCACAACGGAGAGTTGCAATGTACCAAGTAGGCAGCACTATTTATGGGTCGCTTTCGCTCGTAATTCAATTACAGTCACTCGCTCTGCGTCCAAACCAGCCGCGGTGAACTCTAGTTCTAGCCACCCCTCTCAAGGACCGTTGTCGACGCTAAAATCCCCAGTAATTCCAACGACGGCACAGGGACACGGACTCGGAGTTGCTAGCGTTTGCTAGGGGTTTACGCTCAATGCTGATAGACAATTTTCTGGAGATACAGCCTGGTGGTAGTCGACCCCACTTTTCAATGGTGGGATTGAAGAAGATGTCACATGCCGTGGATTTTTTCCGGGCTAGTGGCCGCGCGGATTAGCGAGACCAGTGTGGGGTTGGCATTTTTTCCGCTACATCTGGAGGGTGCGGTGGCAGAGACGACCACGTTGACGCAACAGATGGCACCGGTAGGCCGCTGAACACAGAGAACCATGGACGGTTGAACACCAGCTGCTCTGTAGGCAGCTGCATTCGTGCATCGTTCTTTGGACTCAATGTATACTGCCTGCCTTTATTCCGTTGCCACTTCGAATTGCGACGTTATGATAGCGTTGAGTTTTCAGTGACAGATAACCCCTCTTGTCGCCATCCCCTGTGCCCTTCTTGCTGTTTGATCTGTTTGCGCCGTTAGCAGGGTGTCTGCCAGGACACTATCGTCAAGCCTTTCGCCACCTTATTATCTCGAAAGGGAGAACCCCGCAGGTACTGGACTCCATTGCCTTTGCGGCGAGCCGGAATGAAGCTGTAGCAATTCCAGAACGAGGTGCTGGCCGACCGACTAGGGGTGGAAGGCTGCGAGTGCAACTTTTTCGCAGGAATTCAAGGAAGACGTTGAAGCGAAGCGGGCAATATAGCAACAACACCAGCAAGAACACCACTCTTCCGAGGGTCCCTGCGTCGCAAACAGCTCAAGCATGACCAGAACCGTCTGGCTTCGCTTGTGCTGTAAACGGAGTAGAGGTGGAGGGGGCAGTCTACCTTTTGGTATGGGGTGTTGGTGTTAGGGAGGGGAGTGGGTGATGTGACGACCCAGGGACTAGGGAAGACGGTGACGTTGGCAACACTGACGTGAGAGGTGGCGTTGTGGGCGGAGTATCGCCAGAAGTAAGATAGAACGCTTAGGTGGGAGGCTGCCGTTTGATATTCCTACGCAGACGTGTAGCACGTGCCAACCAGTAGCGCCCAGGTTTGGCTAGGGTGGACCCACGGCTGATGGGCAGGAGGTCTGAGCAGGGAAAATTTTCATATACAAATATGATTCCAGTCAAGCTTTGACACGTCGAGGCCGCGTCGTCGCTGTCTGTGCATGCGCGCAAAGCAAACGATACCTACAGGGGGCAATGCCGAAGGTAGAAAGGCGAAGTCTGTTTAGTGTGTCATGAGGAGCGTACACAGGCAGCTAATCCAGGCTGCGGTATCAGCCAGTGCAAGCCTCGCACATACATGCGTATTCGTACGTGCGTTGTATGGGCCCATGTTTCGTCTCAGTGGTGTTGCCCACGAAAGACCGCATGCACACGTACGGATTGCAACTGAAGATTATTACTATCGGTATTATACTGCACCTGCTACACACCAGGCTATATGGTAGGACAATCTGTACTCTCCGTCCGGAATTCAGCATGCTGCTGTATTTATTCGTGAACCTTCCGCATGCTGTACGTCTCGAGTCCCGAGGTGCCACATCTTCCGCGTATCTTACCAAACGGTAAAAAAGATATCGCCAGAATATAGCACTCTACAGCAGCATTGCACTCGTTGCATAGACGACTACCACGGCCGTGCGTGACATTCTGATGGACAGGCAACCTAGTCAACACCCGTTCCACACTCGTAGTCGACACAAAAAGGGATATGGCGGCACAGAGCGGCTGAAATCCCTTGCGGCATCGCACCCAAAACTCTGATTTTTTTCCCTTTAGACTCTAGTCTACATACGATAGGGGTTTCCACAAAAAATCCGCGGGCTTTTATATAAATCTGGCCCGGTACATCCAAAATTTGCCACGGTCAACATACACACGCATCCGTATACAACGGCAGCTTGCGTTGCCGGGGTTAACGGCAGCTTGCGTTGCCGGGGTTAACGGCAGCTTGCGTTGCCGGGGTTAACGGCAGCTTGCGTTGCCGGGGTTGTAACGAGGACAACTGATAGGGTCAGCTCACGCTATCACTACAGCGGGATCCGAAGGTTGCGCCAGCTAGCGTTGGGTTGCGAAAGTAACTGAGTTAAATCGACACACGACGCGTATGAAAATACGTGGAAGTGTGGTGAGCTTAAGCTTTATTTTTCCCCATCCGCCGGAGGATAAGAAAAAACAACAACCACAACAACAACAACAACAACAACAACAACAACAACACGGGCATGTCAAGAGCGAACCATCGAAACGAACCACGAAACGTATGGACGCGCGAGTCGCGGCAACGCTACCATGGCGGGCGAATCAGTCTGGCGCTCCTTGAGCCAAAACGAGGCGAAGCAATTGATCAACGAAACGAATACAGTACCATAATACACTGAGCTTCATGGGGTTCGCTGAGAATAGCAAAACAAACGCTAACCGCGTATAGGGAGTTAACTTACAGCGATAGGAGTGCAAGGTCGAAGACGGTGGGCTAAACCTAACAAACTAAAAAATGTAGGGGGTGGTTAGCGCTATGAGCAAGGACAAGCTGGTTACCGGTTCACTCGCGCTCTCGTTGCGGGGTTCAGCGTCGTTCGCCACGAAGATAGTCGGACTGGGTAACATTCTTGCCCACGCGTAGTACTAGCTAGTGGTGGTACTAGCGGTGGTAGTAGTAGTAGCAACACTAGTAGTAGCAACACTAGTAGTAGCAGTAGTAGTAGTAGTAGCAACACTAGTAGTAGCAACACTAGTAGTAGCAGTAGTAGTGGTAGTAGTGGTAGTAGTAGTAGTAGTGGTAGTAGTGGTAGTGGTGGTAGTAGTGGTAGTAGTGGTAGTAGTGGTAGTAGTGGTAGTAGTGGTAGTAGTGGTAGCAGTGGTAGCAGTGGTAGTAGTGGTACTAGTGGTAGTAGTGGTAGCAGTGGTAGTAGTGGTAGTAGTGGTAGTAGTGGTAGTAGTGGTAGTAGTGGTAGTAGTGGTAGTAGTGGTAGTAGTGGTAGTTGTGGTAGTTGTGGTAGTTGTGGTAGTTGTGGTAGTTGTGGTAGTTGTGGTAGTTGTGGTAGTTGTGGTAGTTGTGGTAGTTGTGGTAGTTGTGGTAGTTGTGGTAGTTGTGGTAGTTGTGGTAGCAGTGGTAGTTGTGGTAGTTGTGGTAGTTGTGGTAGTAGTGGTAGTAGTGGTAGTAGTGGTAGTAGTGGTAGTAGTGGTAGTAGTGGTAGTAGTGGTAGTAGTGGTAGTAGTGGTAGCAGTGGTAGCAGTGGTAGTAGTGGTAGTAGTGGTAGTTGTGGTAGTAGTGGTAGCAGTGGTAGTAGTGGTAGTAGTGGTAGTAGTGGTAGTAGTGGTAGTAGTGGTAGTAGTGGTAGTAGTGGTAGTAGTGGTAGTTGTGGTAGTTGTGGTAGTTGTGGTAGTTGTGGTAGTTGTGGTAGTTGTGGTAGTAGTGGTAGTTGTGGTAGTTGTGGTAGTTGTGGTAGTTGTGGTAGTTGTGGTAGTTGTGGTAGTTGTGGTAGTTGTGGTAGTTGTGGTAGTTGTGGTAGTTGTGGTAGCAGTGGTAGTTGTGGTAGTAGTAGTGGTAGTTGTGGTAGTTGTGGTAGTTGTGGTAGTTGTGGTTGTTGTGGTAGTTGTGGTAGTTGTGGTAGTTGTGGTAGTTGTGGTAGTAGTGGTAGTAGTGGTAGTGGTGGTAGTAGTGGTAGTAGTGGTAGTAGTGGTAGTAGTGGTAGTAGTGGTAGCAGTGGTAGCAGTGGTAGTAGTGGTACTAGTGGTACTAGTGGTAGTAGTGGTAGCAGTGGTAGTAGTGGTAGTAGTGGTAGCAGTGGTAGTAGTGGTAGTAGTGGCAGTAGTGGTAGTAGTGGTAGTTGTGGTAGTTGTAGTTGTGGTAGTTGTGGTAGTTATGGTAGTTGTGGTAGTTGTGGTAGTTGTGGTAGTTGTGGTAGTTGTGGTAGTTGTGGTAGTTGTGGTAGTTGTGGTAGCAGTGGTAGTTGTGGTAGTTGTGGTAGTTGTGGTAGTAGTGGTAGTAGTGGTAGTAGTGGTAGTAGTGGTAGTAGTGGTAGTAGTGGTAGTAGTGGTAGTAGTGGTAGCAGTGGTAGCAGTGGTAGTAGTGGTAGTAGTGGTAGTTGTGGTAGTAGTGGTAGCAGTGGTAGTAGTGGTAGTAGTGGTAGTAGTGGTAGTAGTGGTAGTAGTGGTAGTAGTGGTAGTAGTGGTAGTAGTGGTAGTAGTGGTAGTTGTGGTAGTTGTGGTAGTTGTGGTAGTTGTGGTAGTTGTGGTAGTTGTGGTAGTAGTGGTAGTTGTGGTAGTTGTGGTAGTTGTGGTAGTTGTGGTAGTTGTGGTAGTTGTGGTAGTTGTGGTAGTTGTGGTAGTTGTGGTAGTTGTGGTAGTTGTGGTAGTTGTGGTAGTTGTGGTAGTTGTGGTAGTTGTGGTAGTTGTGGTAGTTGTGGTAGTTGTGGTAGTTGTGGTAGTTGTGGTAGTTGTGGTAGCAGTGGTAGTTGTGGTAGTTGTGGTAGTTGTGGTAGTAGTGGTAGTAGTGGTAGTAGTGGTAGTAGTGGTAGTAGTGGTAGTAGTGGTAGTAGTGGTAGTAGTGGTAGTAGTGGTAGCAGTGGTAGCAGTGGTAGTAGTGGTAGTAGTGGTAGTTGTGGTAGTAGTGGTAGCAGTGGTAGTAGTGGTAGTAGTGGTAGTAGTGGTAGTAGTGGTAGTAGTGGTAGTAGTGGTAGTAGTGGTAGTAGTGGTAGTTGTGGTAGTTGTGGTAGTTGTGGTAGTTGTGGTAGTTGTGGTAGTTGTGGTAGTAGTGGTAGTTGTGGTAGTTGTGGTAGTTGTGGTAGTTGTGGTAGTTGTGGTAGTTGTGGTAGTTGTGGTAGTTGTGGTAGTTGTGGTAGTTGTGGTAGTTGTGGTAGCAGTGGTAGTTGTGGTAGTTGTGGTAGTAGTAGTGGTAGTTGTGGTAGTTGTGGTAGTTGTGGTAGTTGTGGTTGTTGTGGTAGTTGTGGTAGTTGTGGTAGTTGTGGTAGTTGTGGTAGTAGTGGTAGTAGTGGTAGTGGTGGTAGTAGTGGTAGTAGTGGTAGTAGTGGTAGTAGTGGTAGTAGTGGTAGCAGTGGTAGCAGTGGTAGTAGTGGTACTAGTGGTACTAGTGGTAGTAGTGGTAGCAGTGGTAGTAGTGGTAGTAGTGGTAGCAGTGGTAGTAGTGGTAGTAGTGGCAGTAGTGGTAGTAGTGGTAGTTGTGGTAGTTGTAGTTGTGGTAGTTGTGGTAGTTGTGGTAGTTGTGGTAGTTGTGGTAGTTGTGGTAGTTGTGGTAGTTGTGGTAGTTGTGGTAGTTGTGGTAGTTGTGGTAGCAGTGGTAGTTGTGGTAGTTGTGGTAGTTGTGGTAGTTGTGGTAGTAGTGGTAGTAGTGGTAGTAGTGGTAGTAGTGGTAGTAGTGGTAGTAGTGGTAGTAGTGGTAGCAGTGGTAGCAGTGGTAGTAGTGGTAGTAGTGGTAGTTGTGGTAGTAGTGGTAGCAGTGGTAGTAGTGGTAGTAGTGGTAGTAGTGGTAGTAGTGGTAGTAGTGGTAGTAGTGGTAGTAGTGGTAGTAGTGGTAGTAGTGGTAGTTGTGGTAGTTGTGGTAGTTGTGGTAGTTGTGGTAGTTGTGGTAGTAGTGGTAGTTGTGGTAGTTGTGGTAGTTGTGGTAGTTGTGGTAGTTGTGGTAGTTGTGGTAGTTGTGGTAGTTGTGGTAGTTGTGGTAGTTGTGGTAGTTGTGGTAGTTGTGGTAGTTGTGGTAGCAGTGGTAGTTGTGGTAGTTGTGGTAGTAGTAGTGGTAGTTGTGGTAGTTGTGGTAGTTGTGGTAGTTGTGGTTGTTGTGGTAGTTGTGGTAGTTGTGGTAGTTGTGGTAGTTGTGGTAGTAGTGGTAGTAGTGGTAGTGGTGGTAGTAGTGGTAGTAGTGGTAGTAGTGGTAGTAGTGGTAGTAGTGGTAGCAGTGGTAGCAGTGGTAGTAGTGGTACTAGTGGTACTAGTGGTAGTAGTGGTAGCAGTGGTAGTAGTGGTAGTAGTGGTAGCAGTGGTAGTAGTGGTAGTAGTGGCAGTAGTGGTAGTTGTGGTAGTTGTGGTAGTTGTAGTAGTGGTAGTTGTGGTAGTTGTGGTAGTTGTGGTAGTTGTGGTAGTTGTGGTAGTTGTGGTAGTTGTGGTAGTTGTGGTAGTTGTGGTAGTTGTGGTAGTTGTGGTAGTTGTGGTAGTTGTGGTAGCAGTGGTAGTTGTGGTAGCAGTGGTAGTTGTGGTAGTTGTGGTAGTTGTGGTAGTAGTGGTAGTAGTGGTAGTAGTGGTAGTAGTGGTAGTTGTGGTAGTTGTGGTAGCTGTGGTAGTTGTGGTAGTTGTGGTAGTTGTGGTAGTTGTGGTAGTTGTGGTAGTTGTGGTAGTTGTGGCAGTTGTGGCAGTTGTGGTAGTCGTCGTAGTTGTGGTAGTTGTGGTAGTAGTAGTAGTAGTAGTAGTAGTAGTAGTAGTAGTAGTAGTAGTAGTAGTAGTAGTAGCAGCAGCAGTAGTAGAAGTAGTAGTAACACTAGTAGTAAAACTAGTAGTAACACTAGCAATTGTAACACTAGTAGTAGTAACACTAGTCGTAGTAACACTAGTAACACTAGTAATTGTAACACTAGTAGTAGTAACAGTATCAGTAACAGTAACACTAGGAGCAGCAACACTAGCAGTAGCAGTAGCAGTAGCAGTGGCAGTAACAGCAGTAGCAGTAGCGACTGTAGGATGTAACAGTAGGATGTAAAAGTAGCAGTAACAGTAGGATGTAACGGTAGGATGTAACAGTAGGATGTAACAGTAGCAGTGATAGTGTTACGATAGAGGTAGCAGCTTTTGGCTAAAAAAAGGAACTTCCGAAAGGGTTAGGGTTATCCATACTATTACTATGTATTACTATGTATTACTATGTATTAATAGTAACCCTCACCCAAAATCGTCGGAATGCCGTTCTGTTTTTGCGCAATTTTTTTTTTTTCAATAGAGTGTTTGCGAAAATACGTTTTTAAAAATTTACTTGCCTTCCGCTAAAAAAAGTGAATTGCCTTCCCACCGAGTTTTTGGTGTGTTTGCGCTAGCGGTAAACAAAATCCTGCAGGCGACGCCTCCGAAATTTAGTAGGGAAACGGGGATGTGCGCGATTGTAATATACGTACGAGTACAGCAGCAGCAGTACGAGTACTCGTAGTATTATACGATATACGAGTACTCGTTGTACGTACTCCAGTCTCGAGCCTCTCGTTTCAGGTGCAGCAGTACCTGGAACACGGTACATGCAAGCACCCAACAGACTACAAATCAGAGGTATGGCGGTCTGTCTCGCGCGTAAAAAACTCCTTGTGAGCAGGGACTACCTCATTACACGTGCTACAAGCAGAGCAACGCCTTCCTCATGCGACGGAAGGGAAGGCGAAGCGCAGTTTCCCCATGGAACGTGGACCTGTTATTGCGAAGCACCACCCTGCGAAGAATCCGCAGTGAACGCAGCGGTTTAGGGCAGAGGAGTTTCCGCTCCTCTGCCCTAAACCGAAAGTCATGCCACGCTTCAGTCGCGGTGATGTTGGAGAAGCGCGGTGGCTGCTGTCGCACAGATGGACCGATACGAGTCCTATCTTGCCAGATGCGGCACACGATAGCCGCAATCAAGGCGCGTGGTGTCGCTCTCTGCGTTGAGGCTACTCTCCGCGTGCGTGCGTTCGACTCCGCCAGCTGCGAGAAGTTCACCACAGCTTGCAGCAAGCGCTGAACCCTTGGTCACGGACGCAGAGGGCAGCAACAGACGGTTCATCACCGGCCTGCTGCATATCTCTGATGTTACGCCTGCGCGTCGTGCTCAGGGTACTACCCTCTCAATCCTCCATGCGTTCGTATTAGTAGCTTGTGTTGTGTCGTGACAACAGCGTGTGGTGCTTCAAACTGGTCCTGCTTAGGGCGCTATAGACCCTTGCAGAGGCGTTCTGCCTCGGACAAATGCTCGGTGTGTTGTAGGCCAATGAAACAGAGAGACAAAATTTACCGTAACTTTTGATCAAACCTACCTTCGACAAAGTACATTTTTGCCTTATTTTCAAAAATTTACCGCAAATATTGCCTTCGGGACAATTTTTGAAGAAGTAAATTTCTAAAAACGTACTTTCGCAAACACTCTAATACCTAGCTCATGGGTGTGTTAATCTAAATAGCTGAATCAAAAGAATGTTCAGCTACTCCAAATCATTTTTGTTTGTGTGATGTTAATTACACACAGTAGTTTATCATCTGGGGACCCTCAGAACAACAAACAGCAATGGTCGCTGCACCTCTACCGTAGTATTAATAGTATTACAATACTACTACTATGTAATACTGTATTAATATCGTATACTATTAGTAGCATGTGTCCAGGTATTCTGGAAAGGGGGGTATAGTGGCACGCCTCAACGTTTTCCCGGCACCATTGTTGCTATTAATAGTGCACTGCTGTTTCAGGATCTGGTTTGCGTGTGCATCCTTTCCTCACACCTGCCACTGCCCAACGACAGGACATAACCAATTAGTAATGAGCATGCTACACGAGGTTTTTGTTACTGTTACCTGCCGCTGGTAACGTTTGAAGGTAGTTTGTTTTCCGGCTCAGCGATGTTGACGCCGGCAGACCCTCCGGGCAATAACCCCGACTGGATCGGGAAAAAACGGGAACCAAGAAAAGAAACGACAAACGAAAGGGAAAAATAGCGACACCAGCAGCCGGCACGAACACGCACGCAGGGTGGAAAGAGGACAGACGTAAGATGTACATATGCGAAGAACACACTACCATAGCAAATCCATATGCAAGTATTGGAGCTGGAAGCATGTCGCACGTTTGATACAGCACCTAACCCTAGGCCCAACCCCAACCCTAACCCTAACACGAACCCTAACACGAACCCCTAAGCCATCGCGAAAATAAGTGACAGGTTCAAAGCTCTGCATGGTCAAAAACCTTAAACGCACGAGACTGTTACGAGAACAGAAAGCAAGGCTGCCAAGCACGCCTTTTAAGTATCCGCGAGCCTCACTACAACACGGAGTTGACGAATGCCCCGGCAATTATTCTGTGTCATGATCTTCAAGCGTGCATTGCCGTCAGTCGGACTCGACGCTCAACGACGCCTCGTTCCGGGCAAAACTTGAACGGTATCGGGTGCAACCTGATCAACTGTGACGTCTCATTTCGCGATGTCTTTTAGCTCTGTTATTTTTATCACAGAGAGCTTCCCAATCATTTTTGTTCGGGCTAACCAATACCAGGTACCAGCTACTAATTATCAGGGGCCTTGCAGGTAGGTTTCGAGTTACTTCCCCTGAGCTTCCATTCTCAAACAACACGACGATTGAAAACGTGCTTTTCTAGACGCAAGGTGCGCTTCAGCGTTTTTGGCCATCTACCCGTCTACCCGTCACACGCACTCCTAAATGAAGGACGTAAGACAGCATGCACACTGCACACCAAGTATAACAAACCTTGTCTCGCACTTGAGTACAATTGGATAATACACCTGCAGCCGTGTTTGCTATACCCTTTCTGCAGCCGCCGGCATCATGCGCTTCATGTACAGGAGGCGCTCATTCGGACATCCTACACGTTGTTCCTCTGCGCAGGTTCTTCGCGTGCTTGTGATCAACGGCAATGCGAAAAGTTAAATTAACATCGCCAGCGCAAAAGTTCTGCATCGCGAGAAAAATGGCCTTGAGCACTACACGCAGGCGACCTTCGGTTGCCTCGACTGCGGCAACAACCTCGACAGCACCATCCTCACCCATCTTCTGTTGCCTGGACTGCTTAGACTGGGTGCCGGAACAGCATGCGAACTGTACGACAACCCCTGCAACAATACTTCGAAGTACATGCGGCGCATCCTCTGCCTTGACTATCTTGACTGTGTGCCGTCAATGGAGGCGAACTGTATGTCAACTTGTACACCACTACTACGCGGCCCACCTTGTACCCACAATGCTATACATTGCCACACACTGCCATACATTGCCATACATTGCCTTCACCGTGTGCTAGCGGAGGACGCAAACCGCATGACAACCTCTACAGCACTACACGCGACCTATTTTACGCCTAGACTGCCTCGACTGGGTGTCGGCACGAGGGGCGAAGTGCATGACAACAACCTCTGCGTCACTAGACGAGGCCTACCTTGTAGCTTGACTGCCTTGAATGTGCGTGCGTAAAAGAGGCGAGGGGTATGACTATATATATACATGACTATCCTAAGCCACCTTCTGCCTTGGCCGGGTGTCGGCACGTGAAAGGAAAGGGGACAACTCTACACCTGACTTCTGAGGTTAGGAGGCGACGCGTGCAACGATATGGATACCACTTTTCGGAAAAAGGTACCACTTTTCGGTCTGACTCGTCTTCCTGACTGAGGAATTAGCCATCAATTTTTCTTGTATTTCTCAAATCCTATCCAGCTTTCGAAATACCTAGGCGATGTGGGTTAGGGAGTTGGGTTGCTTATTGGGTTAGGCCTTATTTTCTTGCTTAAGGTTAGGCATTATTTTCTTGCTTAGGGTTAGGTCTATTAATAGAGCTCCTCCAGCAAGGAGATGACGATTATTATACATGTACCCCTACCCCTGCATGGCATGCGTCGTACCGGTACTGTACCAGGTATACTGTATCATTCCTTGTATCATTCCTTATATATCATTCCTATGCCATAGCACTACCCGCAGCCCACCTTCTGCTTGGACTGCGAGTCAGCAAATGGGTTGAACTGTATGACCTCCTTCATCGTCGTGGTGATGGTCATCAAAGGACGAGGGGTGGAGTTGCTCATGTCGACATCGCTTGTGTGGTAGATGTCGTGCTTGTCCACCGTCGTCACCCGCGCCGCCAGACCCTAGAGAAAAAGCAAACCAAGGCACGACAGGACGGCATGACAAACCGATGCCAGTCCAGTAGCAACGACACGTACAGATGGAACAGCAGCCTTCTCCATATCGATATCGCTTTTCTAACATATGGGACGAAAACGCATAGAAAGCGGGGTATGGGACGAAAACGCATAGAAAGCGGGGGAAAGTACACAAAAAAAAAAATAGATGGTCAAGCATTATATCGGTACGTTCTGTCGCCGGAATTTCGACCGACAAAACTCCTGCGAGTAAGGCAAGGATCGGGGTTGGGGTTTTTATGATAACCCTACGGAGTAGTAGGTGGATCTCGTCCCGGCTATTAACAAGTCAATGATGCTGGCTCGAATCCTTCCGAGTGCGCGATCTTAGGGGTTTTTTCTTGCGTAAACAATCGTCTATTAATACTAGAAATCGCGAAAGCGTGAGCCAGTGAAATTCGATGAAACTCGTCGAGCACAAAAAGCTGAAAAACGGGAATGCTGAACCCTACGCGCAACAAAAACGAACGCACGTACCCGGGGGGAGAAGGGGAATCACGTGCGACCCCGGCTTGTCCACAAGGTCGTCGAGGATAAAATATCTTACGAATTGAGCTGGAAATCAAGAAGTGGTAATAAAAATAACGTCAACTCGTATCATGCCTTGGCGGAGGCGGGTCTGTTACAATCGCACAATTGCCATTGAGTCTAAGGTAGAGCTGTCGACGGCTGACATACCAGGTATGTAATAATAGAGGCCGTGGAATCATGGGAAGGCAAGCGGCACAGGCGTCTTGAGTAGCCGAACCCTCGCACTGCGTGGGACGCACACAATACAGACCCTATAAATATAAACACGGTGGATCGGTAGGTTGGTGCTGTGCTGTCGTTAGCACATAGGTACAACCTGGGTTAGGTTTTAGGTTTAGCCTAAGATCGGCCTAAGATTGACGATCGACTCTTGCCAGGAACCGAACCGCGCTACAGCTCTGAGCACCCCATCATATTGCCCACGTCACTTCAAGCGCCGGAATTAAAAAGTCGACCTTCCGCCGACTTACAAGATTACAAGGTCGACCTTCGTCAACCCCGACTTGTCCAAAATAATCGATCGCCAAATGGCATCCAAGGTCCCGAATAAACCCTCTATGAGAATGTCTACGAACTGCATGGGACGCACGGTACCATAGTGGTACATGCAAAAATGTCGCTGCGAGCTCAACCTTGAGCCTGGCGGTCGCTTCTACCATAGAAAAACTCAGCACGCTACGCACCGCTCTTGTCCCAGCGTAAGCCAGACGTCGTACCGCGTATCGACACATGATAGCTTCCACGGAAAACGACTCGGAAGCCATCAAAATTATCACGAAGGCTTAGCTTTCTACAAAGCCCACATGAACGCCTACACCTACTTCTATTAGGTACACCTCTAACTTAGGGCTAACTTAGGGTTAGACTATACGAATACCAAGGGCTGACACGTGCTACAATAACGGTAGCACTTGTTGGCCAACTTACTTTTGCCCAACAAATCCGGCTATGATGTAATATACGCCAAAACTGGTGTAATATCCTTGTACACCTTGGCCATGGGATGGATTCATTGATTGGTTGATTGATCCATTGACTGATCCATTCATTGATTGATCCATTCATTGATTGATTCATTATTTGATTGATTCAATGATTGATTGATTGCCCATCGGGTTCGTACCGCTTTTGGGTTTCTCACTGCCAGTGCATGTGTCACGCGTGGAGCTCTTCAAGCAGTCTGCTTCAAAATACATTCGTTAGGGTTAGGATTAGGGTTAACCTCTGGCATTTGTAATTCGGGGGACGGTTGTACCAGGTAAGGTAAGGGATGAATTCCATTTAACAACTATCTTCGTGATACTACGGTTTCCGATACTGGTTTACGGACATTTAAGTTTCCTATTGAATGGGGAAGCATTGTTGACGTGCCTCGATTCTCCTCGAGGCGAGTGGCCTGCCTGCCGAAGGTAGTCGGTGATGGCCATACGATAAGACCCGAGTGCGTGATACAAAGATACCACCCGTGTATACAAGCATACAGGCATATAAACATACATGGGCGAGGGGAGTAGGGGTAGGACTCACTCATGTATGACAAGAACGGTACAGCATCTCGAGGCTGGTGACACGAACGGTACAGCTTCTCCTTGTTCTATGTGTGGGTGGGGTTTGCGTCTGCAAGCGGGTGCTATGTTTTGCAGCTCTGTTTGACGATCATGGTACAATCGCGCTTTCATCGAATGCATGCGTTCAACAGCGGCACATAAAGCGAACAAAATCACTCACGTACTTTCTTAAGTACCAGATACTGGAGTATAAAAAAATTCGTGAGTCGTTTCCTATAAGTACCTTTTTTCAAGTACCAGGTACGAAATAATTCGTACTTCGATACCGTTTGTCTAGCGTTGTCATAATTATTAAATTGCATATTGTACTGATATGTTTTGGGTGACGATGAATATAATAAGATGATGGGATGACTTGACTTACCTCTGTCCGTATTCTGATCGGCTCCGTCGCCGCGGCAGCCATTTTGACGAGCACTCCTTCCCCTCCGAACAAGTCCTGCCATGCCACCACCAACCAAGCAATCACGGTGTTTGCGATTTTCCAAGTTATTTCAAGCTAAAAGAACATACAAGAGTATCGAAACCGAAGAACATCCATAACTCAAGGCCAACGAACTTACGAACACATTGCAGTGGAAGAAAAAAAAAGGATAGGAAACCTAATTGTTCGCCGATTTTTGGTGGGTTGGGTTGGGTTTATAATGTGATGTTCGGCGGTTTCAATACTATTAATAATACAGCATATTTTCGTACCCAACTCATATGTTGCTTTTCGACCCAACTCCTGCCCAACCAAGGTTGGTATCTCGGAAACAAACACCTTATTGTTGATCCATTCATTGAGGACGACGAAAGGCCTGCTATTAATACTGTAGAGGTTCATCCCAATTCTACGAATGAAGGTCCTCGTTTGGGGCGGTCCATACAGAACAAACAAGACGGGCACTACGATACCATCACACACTCCGAAGGTGCGCAATCCGACGAAACATCCCATGCCCTTGGTATACCACGAACGCCATCGTAGAAGTACATCGTATTAGTATACGTACTCCCACCACAAGTACATCGTATTAGTATACGTACCCCCACCACAAGTACATCGTAACCCAACCCACGACCAAGCATAACATAGCGTAACATAACATAACATAACATAACATAACATAACATAACATAACATAACATAACATAGCAAGTCATCATCATGATGATCATGATGGTGATGGTCCTAAAATAACTCCCTAGCGTCAATAGATTACCCGGCGACGGCTGATCCTACACCTTTTACACAATATAAATGCCTGGTATAATAACATCGGCTTGTTTGGCCTCAAAGCGCCACGCCTATCCCAGCAGGCGTCGATGATAATACCCTCGCGTATAAAGCGTACTAGAAATATGCCGCCCAGGGACCAAGAAGCAGTTCTGCACACCAGGAGAGGGGTGGGACACGAGCTTTCTAACCGCGCTGCAACTTCAAAGCTCTGCTTACTGTTTTCCCCCAAAATTCTAAATTCCATTGATCAACGAGATGGGCTGGCCAAGGTCAGCTTTTTAGCTTGTTAGTTGGTCACGCGTACGTTGGTAACTTCTTTGTTTTTCAGCAGCCCACGCGGCGGAGAATTTGGAAACTTGGAAATTGAGGAAATCAAAATTTGGAAGTGCGGAAACGTGGTAACGAAAAACAACAGAGGGCTTCTCTCCTCGCCGAAGTTTGCGCGGCATAGCGCAGTATCACGGATACGGTATATGTGAATCCTATGCGGAGGGGGATTTGGAAAGCACATCAACGGAGGAAAATTTGGAAGTACAGAAATGTGGCAAGCAAAAGGAAGGAGCACTTTTCTCCTCGCCGAGATTTGCGCAGCATAGTGCAGTATCACGGATACGGTATATGGTACAAAGAAGACAACCGAATTATTGCGATGTAAACACACTATTAATATGCTACCGACATAGTGTCGAGATGAATTCTATGCTCCCGTGTCGAGATGAAGGGATGACAAGCTCAGCCGATGCCGCGGTCACGGAAGTTCGGTGACGCATGTGCTGACGGGCGAAACATGGTGCTCACACGACCGACTGTTTGATAGACTTTTCGGGGATGACGATACAAAAAAACCGCAGGATCGCAAAGAGGCGGCTACGCCGGACGAGGCGAACCCTGCCGATATGGGACAACAACCCTCGACATAAACATGACATTGTCTAGAAACATAACAGTTACGGGTACGGGTGCGCCGTACGCCGTGGGAGGCGCTGCCGTCATTTATCGCAACAACGATTCGTTCCGCTACACCAAACCAACGGTGACTGGGGCAACCGATATTCGATTCCATCCAACAAACGAGGCAGTTCCGAAGCAGTGATTGCAACATACTCTCGAAGACGCGCATCGATGTTCTCGGGGGACAAGCATATAACTGTCACAGCCCACACACGCCACCCAGTAACACAGTAACGTACACTACCATGGTATATCTAAAGGGCTGAACCCTTCTCGCGATCAAACTGACGGCAAGCATTGTAGTGTGGTGCGGTGGGGGGGGGCGGGGGGGCTAGGTGACCTGGATCTGAGTTACGAAAAGGGAGGGAGCCTGAGAAAAAATGCAAAGATAATAGAGGGGATAGAGAGAAATAAACAACACCAACAACATCGACAGGGAAATTATCGTCACCAGTACAACAAAGAAGTAACTTTTAATTAAAAGTAGCAGCAGCAGCAACAACAATCGACCTGCAGTGTTTGGTCACCTGTACAACAAAGAAGCAGTCGCCACCAGACGCGGTCCTCGAAGCGGCGTGGAGGACTCTCCACGCGCACTGGTCCACGTAAATCTCCAGCTCAGACTTTGACACGTTGTCGTTCCCTCTCACTCCGCCCTTCTTATCGCTCCCGACACCCCACGCCTTTGAGGTAACACCACCAGCACCACCGCTTCCGACCCCCACCAACCCCCCATTGCCACCCCCAGCCGCGTCCCCTGCCGCCGCATCTCCCGCCGCCACATCTCCTGGTGTTGCTGCCGCGGCTGCCGCTGCTGCTGTGCCTTGCTCCGAACCTTTCGGGTTAGAATTATCGACATCGTCACGCCAAGAGGTATCTTCCCTTGGGCAGCTATCGGTTTGCATCGTCAAACCGGGTCTCGACCGGAAAACCGTCTCAGATTTTTTATCGGAAAGCCCAGCGGTGGTGCTACTTGCAGCAGTGCCGCTTGAAATTGCGCCGCTAGCAGATGTGCCGCTTGAAATTGTAGCCTTTGAGGTGGCGCCGCTTGCGGTGATGTCGCCGTTTGAGGGGCCTGAGTGGTGTCGATCTGTCGCCGCTTGGAGAAGAAGGCCGCGAATTTTCCGCCAGCAGTCGGCAGGGTCGATCGGGACTTTGTTGACGTCGAACTTCTCTCGACTGACGTCCTTCAAGGTCTGAAGACGCGTTCGAATGAGACGGGGGGGGGCAATCATCATCCTGCGTGTTTATGGTTTTATTGCTACAACCAGACCGTATACCGTATACCGTATACCGTATACACTCGCACCCCTACAATACCGCGACGGAGTCCGTCGGGGTTTCACCAAACAGACATTGCCTGCACGAGGCGCAAAGAGCCGTGAGGTGTTCGGTGAGTGGCACAAAGGGTGACCGGCATCCTCCTAAGAAATGGGGGGGGGGGGTGTACTCAACTTATGCATGGCCGTAGTCGTATATGACCATACACCCTCGCATCCCTACTATGCCGGGACGGAGCACGTCGGGTTTTCACCAACTAGAAAGACATTGCTTGCACCAAGCGCGAAGCGACGTGGGGTGTCCGGCGAGTCGCACGAAGGGTGAATTGCATCCTTCCAAGAATCGTTCGTAAAACGGACTTCGGCACCTTGTGCCTACTTTCTTGCTTGTGGATGATAGCTCCAATGATTTACTCTGTTTTCTGGTGTGGCCAATCCAGAGACAGCAATAGGTATTACTATGTAACTGCCTCGTGGGTGCCTTACCATATTCGCAAGACGTGATGCGATCATTCTCCTTGTGGGGAGTTAGGGTTCTCCAACCCGCACAACATGATCTAACTCGATTACCATCATGGCGACCGTCAAAAAACAAAAACGGGGAGGGGGGGGGGTATGAAAAAGTATTCGGTCAACGTAAACGGGCAATTTGTAAAGGTGCTCGCCCTCGTAGACAAAAATCATTTTGAGCATTAGCAATATTACCCCGGCATGGCCTATCTGAGATTTGTGAATAAATCGCACCATTTTTTTTCCCCATAACCATCCTACCCCTTGGTCAGAACGGATTTGTTATTTTACTGCCTTTTAAAAGAACACTTCAACCTGCAGTAAACTCATTCCCCCCCTAGCGCGTTCTTACAGACCAAATCAAAACCAAATCAGAACCAAATCAAAACCAAATCAAAACCGAATCAAAACCATATCAAAACCAAATCAAAACCAGATCAAAACCAAATCAAGAACAAATCAATAAAAAATCGAAAACAAACAAAAAACAAACAAAAAACAAATAAAAAACAACTAAAAAAAAAATAAAAAAAAATCAAGAACAAATCAAGAACAAATAAAAAACAAATAAAAAACAAATCAAGAACAAATCGAAAAAAAATCAAAACTACCAACCCTTCCCGACGAATAACACTAAAAAAATCAATCCCTGCAGCTCAACACCCACCATGAAGGTGCTGCACACCGAGCTATCGGCTATCAGGGCAAACGACCCATCACTTACCCGGCCCATGGAAAGCTCTATAGCACCCCCCCCGCTTCTACCTGGTTGGTGAAAACCCTACGTGCTCCGTCCCCGGCATAGTAGAGATGCGAGGGTCATACCACTATGGTCATACGACTACGGCCATGCACAAGCTGAGTACACCCCCCCCCCCTTCGCCCCCCCCTTCGCCCACGGGACGCCGGGATCTTTGGGATATATCTTTGGGATATATTGGTTGACGGATCTCCGTACACGGTGGTTCGTGCTTACTCAAACACCTCGTTCAAATTCCTGGGAACCCACCGTGGGGGGGCACTTCTACTTCAACCTTTCCACAAGAGACCATGGGATCCCTCCCGCGTTCACCATGGACGATATTACTAAACACTAAACACTAAACACTAAACACTAAGCATAACGATGACGATGACGATGACGATGAGTGTGTGCGTGGTGTGCGGCGTGTTAGTGGTAGTTGGTGCTACGGTCCTGTTAACCCTAACCCAACTGTTTTAAGGCAACAACAACAATCACTGGGATTAGTGTGACATGTGTTTGGCAGTTAAGGCCACCCCGTCACAAGCCAACCTTGGTCTTACGCCTACCATGGTTTTTATCTCTACTATGGTACTATCTCTACTATGGTGCTGTCATATCTACAGTAGTCTTAGCTCTACTATGGCCTCATCTGTGCTATATAATTAGCTCTACTATGGTGTCGTCTCTACTATGGTCTCATCTCTGCTGTGCAGTACCTGGTACGATACTACATTTTACTGCTGCAAACATTATTCCGTGCCAATTCCAACTATTAATAGCCATTATTGATGACTGCAATAGCCGATTTGCGTTGTCTCATCTCCCGAGACCTCTCAAACCTGATGATCTTCATATCGGTACCTGGTACCTGGTATACCGTAAGGTATACCGTAAAATACTACGTCACTGGAAGCACTCGTCACCCTTTGTACCTCCTACCTTCTACCTTCTACCGTCTACCTTCTACCGTCTACCTTCTACCTTATACCTGGCACACGGTGTTCTAATACACGCGATGAGGGCGTGCCATGCTACCTTTTAGTTTCGCTGTCTCCCTTTTACCTATCATGCCATCATGCCATCATGCCATCATGCTATCATGCTATCATGCCATCATGCGGAGGGGTAAGCGGTTTCAGGTACCGCCCACTGCCCCCCCCTCTCGGTACGCGCCTGGATGATAATCACGCAGATGGTTCAGCGTCCCCACTGCTCGTCGAGGTTGATCGATGTTTGCTACCTGCTACCAACAAATAAACAAATAAACGACGCTGTCGAGCTTTCTTCGACGGAGCAAAACTCAAGGAAAACTGTCCTGTGCAGAATAAAATAGAGCTGTCGAGGTATGCCCACCTGAGCGAGATCGAATGGATGCTCGTTGTCGCCTCCAGATGGGTCGTAAGAAGGCAAAGGCATGTCCGTCAGCTGGGCCGACAGCGACTTCATCACGGCCAAAAAGTGCCCAGGCGACCGATAAACCTAACACAATACAGTAACACAATGCAGTAACACAACAAAGTAATAACGACAACGACAGTCACAAAAAGGAGTAAAACAACAGTCGTGAAAAAAATCAAGACAAGGGGGAAGATAAGAGTGAAGAACACAGCAAACAAAAAAGTCCACAGTAAAGAGTCAAGAACAGCCAATAAAAGAGTCAAGAAAAGACCCAGCAAAAGAGTTCGAGAAAATACTGACAAAAAAGAGGCAAGAAAAAGGAAGAACAGAGTCAATAAAAGAGGCCAGATCAGAGACAAGAAACGAGTCAAGAAAAGAGTCAAGAAAAGAGTTAGAAAAGAGTCAAGAAAAGAAGCGAGAAAAGAAGCGAGAAAAGAGCCGAGACATTAACCTAGAAACCAGGCAAGAAAACAGCCAAGACAATAGTCCAGACGATATTCGATTCAAAAGTCAAGAAAACGGTCATGCAAAAAAGATCTAACCTCAAGAAGCAAAAGAGGAAAAAGGGTACACAAAAGACTAACAAAACACGTGAAAAAAAGAGGACTGGAAAGAGTCGGGAAAAGAGTAGAGAAAGGACTAAAAAGAATAAAACAACATAATCGAGAAGACGCATAAAGCTAACAGCACGGACAAGGCAGGGCCGATGGACGCAGCCGGAAACGACGCAGAGGGGGGGGGGGGGGAGGTTCTTTTCGAGCTCACAGCACCTGTAGTCGGCATAGGTAAGGGTATGTTTAACCACGCGGCAGGGACCTCACAGAACAAGACGGAGCTACGAATTGAGGTTGGTTGCGCAATACGTTCCCCGTCGACGTGTCGGTAGATTGGTGTCAATACCAGGTACGTCGCACAAGCCTGTCGACACCAAAAGCTGCCCCCTTGGTGTAGGCAAAACGATGCTATCTGCTGCGTGAACTTCGACAGTGGTATATGAACCACGCCACCCCGACAATGGCGCCAACATAAGGAGCGACAATGGTATCTCATCTCAGGACCGAATTATCTATTCAACACATCCACAATCAGAGAAAATACAACAATAACGCCGCGCAACCAAATACCAGGTAAATATTAAAAACAAAGCCTTGCAGAGCGACGACGTCGAAGCACACAACAGCACGACGCTACAACACAAAAGAGACCGCAATTAGACCTCGCACGTAACACATAAAACACTAGAGGGGTGCAGCGGAATGCCAACAACGACGAAAAAACAAAAAATCTTACCGCCCGGCATACCGCATATGTACCATACGAAACCCGAATCACTACTCACGGAGACTCAGGCTAGACACGCCCTCTGCACGATGACAAACGCCTACCTGATGTTTGAGGGTGTTTCTTAATCGATCGTCGATGCTGCACAGGAGCCCTTCCGTCGCGCTCCCCTGGTACAGAACGTCGTGATTGGCCCTTAGCCAGCGCAAGAATTCCGCGACCAAGGGCCGGAGGTAGCGCTCAGCGTTTTGTGGTGGGCTCATCCATAGCTTTGCACGGGTTCCGTAATCGGACACAATCTTGTGACACACGTCTCGAACCTACGGTGGGATACAAAAGAGTATAGGACAGCGGGTAGGGGCGATAGACGGGTAGGTATGATAGAGTAATCGGACACGATCTTGTGGCAGAGGTCTGGAAGCAATACCCGGTGAGTATGATCGAGCAAAAAAGAGGATAGGTACGGTAGAGTAGTCGGGCACAATCTTGTGGCACATGTGTCGGAGCAAGAGTAGCGTATAGTAATACTTCGTTCCCCCTTGCCGCCTCGGTAAGGTATGCTGCGAAGCATGCCCTAGCAGGCTTGTAGCGAGAGTGGGGGGGTCTTTCTGGCGGGTGTAAGGCCGGACTCACCCTCAAGGAGTGATACCTTCTTGCTGCTGCGTGTGGCCGCGAGGCTTAGGCGTGGCGGTAGAGTTGGGTCGTACGTGGTGCGTTAGGCATGGTCACCTACGATTCGCGCGTCTTTTTAGGCAGCAGCGGCGGAGCAGCAATGCTTAATCGAGATGCTCGTGCGCGGAGGCAGGCGCCACCACGAGCCACGCTACGGCGCAGTCTCGGTTTGCGTGGAGGAAACTGCGCCGGCAGGAGGCTGGATTCGACGACGAAGAAGGAGGGCGACTGGCCGTCGACGGGTGGGGAAGAGACGGATTGAACTCTCCCTGAACGAGAATTTTTGTTTTTCAGATCAGCACCGCAAACTGCGTGGAGCATTTTGATTTTTTTGGGACGGGGGAGAAGGGGAACCGACTGGAATTGAGTGTGAACGAGAGCAAGTGCGAAGGAGCTGGCCGAGTGAGCTAAGGCGATGAGGCGGCCACGGAGAACCACAGCAGAAGGATGGCACACGGAGACCCACGACCGGCACGCACATCATCATCATGAGAGCAGCGATCGTCTTTTTTTCAAGGGTTATTTTTACGAGGCAGTAGTACAACATGTTACTTACGTCACTGATTTTTGTAGAGTTTGTAGAAGAGTTGTATACCCTTCACGGGGAACGACCCGCCGCAATTTTCAATTTTCAGGCACGGGCGTCGTAGCTGCGCTGCAACCTGTCAAATAACTCGGGAAGGAGGGGCGATTATTGATATCTGTACTGCTGTCGTTTTTGTGGTTCCATTGCTCTTGTTTCACTGCATGCCCGCGGGTCGTCACTCTGACAGCACTCCAGACAGCAGGCGCGTTCGTCTATACTCACGATTACCGTGCGGTTCGTACGGTGCAGGCAGCCCAACCGCTGTAGTTTGTAGCCGCGAGTTGGTGAGTTGTGGGGACGGGTGAACTCTATGCTGTAGTTGAGTGGATACCCGCGGCCGTGTGAGTTCAGTTTGCACATTTGACCTTTTCACTTGTGCGCCTTTTTCCGTATCGTGCGTTTTTAGGCGGGAAAGCGTAGTATTTCCCTGACGAATTTTGATTTCACTTGGTTTTTCGGATCTTCCTAGGGCTCCAGCACCTTTGTGTGACCACGGACTCTAGATTTTTGACAAGAGTTAATGTGAGAAAACAACAACAAACAACATAGTAGCGTATCGGGTATATACTTTTCGCAACTCGATTACGACCATGGATTCGTCGATCATTGCCTGTGCATTGGGGCATTGGCTGTGCATTGGGGTATTGCCTCTTGGGACATTCCAACGTCAGCACTCCTTCAATAATAAAATAATAATGTGTATACATACGTTGACGGAGAAATCGGCATAAAACAGAGTTCGTGAAGGCATCCTGATGCCTTTCTTTTCGGAGGTTCTACTTGACGATATAAAGCGAGGGAAACGATTCCTTTAGCCTTGCTCCAGGCCAGCCATATTTTTTTTTTGGGGGGGGGATTCTTGCAAAACTAAACTTCGCGCACGATAATGATAAGAGGGTAGGCACGATAGCGTGATCGGACAGGCACGATAGCGTGATCGGACACTATACTGTTGCAGACGTCTCGGACCCAGCTACGGCACGCATCGTATACAAACATTTTGTGAGGGTAGGTATGGTAGAGGGTAGGTATGGTAGAGGGTAGGTAAGATAGAGGATAGGTATGATAGAGGGTAGGTATGATAGAGGGTAGGTATGATAGAAAATAGGTATAATACAGTATAGGGTAGGTATCATAGAGAGGGTAGGTATGTTCAGTAGAGAGTAGGCAAGGTAAAGGGTAGGGTTAGGGTAGGGTAGGGTAGGTATGGCAGTACGACAGAGGGAACCTGTAGGTATGACAGTACGATAGAGAGTAGGTACATGGTGTGGTAGGGGTAGGCATGGTAGAGGGTAGGTATGATAGAGGGTAGGCATGATAGACGGTAGGTATAATAAAGGGTAAGTAAGATAATGGGTAAACACCTGGCATGGTAGAGGGTAGGTATGATAGAGGGTAGGTATGATAGAGGGTAGGTATGATAGAGGGTAGGTATGATAGAGACGATAGGTATGATAGAGGGTAGGTATGATAGAGGGTAGGTATGAGAGAGGGTAGGTATGATAGAGACGGTAGGTGTGATAGAGGGTAGGTACATGGTGTGGTCCTCCGAAGTAGAGGGTGAGTATAATACCTGGTGGAGGGTAAATACCTGGTAAGATGGAGGGTAGGCACCTGGTATGATAGAGGGCAAGTATGATAGAGAGGTATGATAGGGCACAGGCGTATTGTAGTTGAAGACGTCAAAGAAGCAAATTGTTGGCCAATCAGATTGCTTAGTCGTAAGCTTGTCGATAAACCAGTAGAGAGCGTCGTAGGAAGGGCCGGAGCGGCAAGGAGCCATACATAGGGTAATGCTATACGAAAAAATCAAGGAGAACTCGTGAGGTACCGCAGACATACATTTGGTCCTCTTGGCGCTTCATCAAGTGCGAGCGATGGGTGCTTTCTCGTACCGCGCCGATCGTGGACAACGGTATTAATAACAATAACCATTGTGAAGGTGTGACGCCGCAAGTACATGCGTGATCGCCGTATGAAGCACCACTAATTGTGATCGCTGAACAACGTAGAACAAATACGTGCATCATAGCGGTCGGCGACAGAAACGAAACATATGCTGGCCTGCAGAAAACATATGCTGATCTGCCTTAGGCCAGCCTTGGACATGCCAGTGAGCCACCCTTGGACATACCAACAGCCGTTGGCAAATGGTGGTGGCCAATACCGGCTGGGAACTGCCGTGCGAATAATAAACGCCACTGGCCTTGTTTCACATAATGTGATGGGTGTCAAGGGTGGATTAAAGGAACGTCAAATACACGACACGCCATTGGCACTCGGTGGCAGACTTAGCCGAAAAACACAATCAAGGTATACAACTGATGCACCTCTATTATTAGAGCCATGCCTTAGCAAGTGGCTTGTGGCACGGTTATGTTCGCGCTCTCATTCGTGCTGTCCTGGCTGAAAGCGAACCCGTCACCTTGGAGGTAAACCGCACGGCTCACTACGTTTCACGAAGTTGTTTCAAATACGTCAGTTGTGAGTTCGATCAATTTAGCGGTCGATACTAACCTTTGCAAGCTGCGTGATTTTTTTTTCATTCGCACGTTTTACAGATGAATGTGCTATTTATTCAAGACTACACATATCAACTCAATAGTTTTGGATCTTCCAGTAGAGAATAGCGGCTTACAAAGCGACCACCGTAATGACACGCTTGTTCGTGGTCTCACATTATGTAACATTAATTAAATTACGGCAAGTGTTTTTTCTTCGACGCAAACCTCACGGCTCAATCAACCCCCCCCCCAAAAAAAATACCTCTGGTGCGAGTAAGCGCACAACCAGCACGTCACAGGCCAAGCAGAACAGCAGCGGCGGCAACAGCGTTCTGGCCGGACGTTGTAACGGCAGAATTTCCGCCGCATTTGCGGCATAACCCCTCACTACCGACTCCACGCGCATCTCGTCGACCTAAAATATACAAAGCAAGCGAAGGGGACGCCGGCATAGGGAAAGCAGGATGATTACCAGGCCCAGGCTGCAAGTGGAGCCTAGATGAAGTTAAGGCGCTGGTAAGGATGCAAACGCGAACGATGTCATAAAGGGAACCACGTTAGCTTTTAATCTACATTGTCGGTGACAAGCGACTTCGAATTGAAGTTTTTTCTTCTGGGGTAACAGTAGAAAGGTTCTGCTCACGTTATTGTTCTATGACCGGTCTGGCATAAAAAAAACATCCTATTCACCCAACACCAACAGAACAAGGAAAACAACGAAAACGACATACGAGTAGTCTAGCCTGCGACAGACAGCGGGGTCACTCCACTGCAGCAAGCAAGCAGTCAGTTAGACAGTCCTCCAGTGCTCACAGCGGCCGCACGCACAACCAGCTCTATACACCCACAAGAGAACGAGAGCCCACCTCCCGCCGTGGCTTACACCAGTTAGAACACCAGTTACAACACCAGTTAAAAGTGACAACTGCCAGAGCCAACCCCCTGAACGTCAGCTTTAGACCAATCCACCTCTAGCGCCTGCAAATCTAATTCCTGCAACCAATGCTCTGCCTTCTCAGCGCCTCACCAAGGACCATACTCCTGTATTTCACGATTCGGGGGGTTGCACCAAACTCGGGGTATTGACTATACGTCCCATTACACTGGTTGATTTTGTTTAGCCATGCGCCCACTGCAACGTTGCGATGCCGCACCGCTTCACCCCGCTCATCGGTTGTACACAGTTACTAGCGCGCGTAAGTGTTTTTCGTGTTGCGTCGCCCGTGCGCACTTCACATTACCTGTGGCCGATAAATCGTACTGCTGGCGACAGCAGCGTTTAATGTTCCCCATCCATCCGTACCGTTATCAACACAGCACTAATGAAATCATAATGGGGGCAAGGGCTTCAAAAGCATGCTGAAAGCTGAGCGCCTTTCAAGCAACACGGGCAGCACGTCAACAGTTCAACTTCTCGCAACCTCCTTGTCTGCAGGAGACAGAAATTGTTAAGCACAAGGACACACAGCAAGGGGAAAATACACGAAAAAACGTTTGTGTCATGCATGGCAGAAACGTAATCTTTGCCCTTAGGGTTGGAGGTGCCCCTGTTTTGAGTAGGAGTGGTGCTGCGTCTCGAAAGGGACGCGTGGTCGATGGTCAAGCGACTAAATGACTACAATAGTAAGGCAAACAACAAGCATGTACCCCGTTGTGCTTCGGGAACGGTTGAGCCCGTCTACCGAGCACGGACTCAACCATAGCGCCGCCTCCAAGCTTACGAGGTGTAGCGCTGCAAACATGACCCCGAACAAATCCTAAGCAGTGCGTGCCCGAAAACATGCCTGCGGGCCTACGAGGGCTAATGAAGAAATAACCATTGTGAACAAAAAGCCGAAAATAAAGGGAAAAAAAAAGCGTTCCCCCGAACACGCTGAAACGGACCATGCAGCAGGCACACAGTACGCGCATACTCGAAACAAAGTCGAGCAAGTGGTACTAAAAACGTGGGGCCTCACCGCCGCGTCAGCATCGTGTCCCCCCTTCCTCTCCGCCTTCATCATGGAAATGAACAAGCTCATACGAAAGGTCAGTTCGCCAACACCCATCTGATGGCCCTGTTAGAGCAAAAGGCAAAACAGCAAACGGCATGCCACCACAAAAACGAACCGTTTCGTGTTGAAGGGAGACAGATATCGAAGACTAATAAAGTGCAGATGGCAGAAACAACAGCGTTTCGTGGCATGTATACCTGGTATACCTTATACGTGCAACATCCAGCCAAGTTTATTCTATGAGCCAGCCACGGTACTGATGTGCCTATCTTGCATATATTAAATATATATACCACAATATGTCTCACAAAAACTAATGCTGCCGAACTGCACGCCACCACCTACGGCAACATAGGCACACCTCAAAACCATGGTGGATGCGGGACAGGAACACCAGAAAAACAAATGACACCGTTTTGAAACTTCCCAGCACCGTACACTGCTGGGATGGTTTAGCCTCTTCGGGAAACGAATACCGGTATATATTAGCCACAAACCGGTGCAAGCGATCAAACAGAGCATGGCTGGTAGCGATAAAACAAGTGGTACGCGAGGGCCTCTATGGTGCGAGTGCGCCGTACAAGTAGTATCGTGCTAATCGTGCTAATCGCTATGTACCAGCACAGCATAGCGGAAGGTAAGCCGTACATCCGACAAAAAAATATCAAATTGAAATCGGCAGTCAGCGTACGTACGAAACAGGACCACGCTGGTACACACATTTCAAGACTCGCAGCTGAAACAGACCACACCGCATGACACCAAGGGAACCAAAACAAGAAACAAATCCAAATTGTTACACAAACCTTTGGAAGCCGTTTCGACTCACGTGCCCGGGAGATTTACTGTTTCCGACAGCAGCTGAGCGTGCAAACGCTCCCCTGACGGACTCCTGCCACGACCTGGCGGGCACGCTCAAGACCACGGACCGCAAAAACGCCTCCAGCTGCGCGCGCAAAAAAAGCCATGGATCAGCACCAAACCGTACGAAGGGATAGCGGTTAACGCAAAGCCCCGGATGATGTTCGAACGACGGAAAAGTAAAAAATGTATTTGCCTGGGCTTCCTCGGTGTTTGCATGACTGGTGTTGGCCTTCTGCGTTAGTCGCAACAGCAAGGAGTGCCAACAGGGCAGGAGATGCGCTCTCTCTGTGGTATCAAGATTCCGAGACTATGTGCTAAAACTAGTCGCAAAACCAAGCACTGTTGGCAGGGCGTGGGCGTGCTTTCTCTAAGATGCAATCGTTACGCTCCCGGGACAACAGTTTATACAATGGCAGTGGAAGTCAACCCAACCCGGTGCAATGGTTCATGGCAAGTCACTGAGGCTATACTTCACAACATGCTACCAAAACCATGAAGGACTCAGCATACGATATGTTGCTTTTGGACCACGAGGGTTGCCAGCATGGGACCTTCCGCGTACTATAGAAGCATACCAGAAAAATCACGAGAGCAAAACAATCCTATTTACGACTATCCTTGTCTCCCTGTCAACCGCGTCTACTCGATTAAAAAAAGCTACGCAGTTTCACATACACGAGTAGCACCTTGATGATATGCCGCGTCTTGAGAACCGGCACATCTAGCTCCTCCCTCGCAACGCGTTCCAGAATCTGCAAAAAAACAAAAACACGCGACATACACCACAACCGTGGCGCGATGGAGGGAGGAGATGGAGGAGAGGATGACATCAGGGACATGATATTCCTTAAGCGTGAAAGGGCGCGGTGCGGCAGGTGCGGCGTTGGGTTTTTGGTGCAATGGCGCAGATGAACCCCCACCCTCTCGAGCTTTGTATACATCATCTATCATCTATCATCTATCATATATCATCTATGTCTATCTATGTCGAGGGGTGCAAACTTAGCGATGAACACGGCCAGTTCAAGACGATCCCCACCGGCGCACCCTGAATTCCGCTCCTGATAAGTCAAAGGCAAACTGATGGAAAACACTGGTTGAGTATTACGCAAGTTTCCAATTTGTGCGTGCCGACGCTAACCCCCAACCGGTAGGGGATACACTGGTACACAACATAGAGACACGTCATCACACGCTATGGTGCCGGCAAGGCATGAAGGTATTGCCGCACCCTGCCCTAAAGAGAAACCAGCCGTCTGCCCGAAAAAACAGCTCCATGAAGGTACAAGGTTCCCATTCGGGATGTGGCTATAGCAGTAGTAGCTTGGAAACCCCGGGCGGGGGGGGAGGGGTCGTAAGTTGAAAAGGGGGGGAAACTCTTGAAACAGAAAAAAATGAAGCCACCGACATCGCAACTGAACCTGGCACGTAACACCGACTATCACTAATATCACTAATATCATTAATATCACTAATATCATTAATATCACTTATATCAATTATATCACTAATATCACCAATATCATTAGTATCATTAATATCACTAATATCACTAATATCATTCATATCGTTCATATTATAATAGCACAAACGAGTTTATAGTATAGTCTACCTGGTACCCGGTACAGTACAGTACAGGGGTTAGGGTTAGGGTTAGCTGCATGTCCCGGGGGTGCCGCAAGTTAAAGTTGAAAAGGGAGAAAAAACATTCGAAGCTACTCTATACAAAAAGTAAGTGAGCCACCCAAAGTAGACGGGCAAGTAAGAACGGAAATTATGGCATGGCATTAGCACAAACACGTTGAGAGTTTAGTAGGGCTGGGCACTGGCTGACTCAGTCAGTATCGATTATACGATGGTAAAAATCACTCAATACGGTACTGGACTGCAGCAGTATATTGGCCGACCCAAGCGAGTAACGCTGAGCTTAGCTTGGCCAATAGCCCCCCCCCCCCCCCCCCGGCTCGTGAGGGGGCCCCGCTGGAGGCGCCGCCGGAGGCCCTAAAAATACACGTTTTCGGTTTCATTTCCCATCGTAATCGGGGCTGGCTCAAAACTCTATTGGCCCGGGGTGGTTTTGTCATCTTCACAAAAAAAAAATTAAAATAAAAGTAAAGAAAAATGCATGCAAAGTGTGGCAATGATGACATGTTCTTCATGTTGGTGTTCGCGCAGGTGCATTATAAATCGTTTCGACGATTTACATATAGTTACTGTTACTGCATCGCTCCTACCCTTGGGGCACAGGATAACAGGCTCTCACCATCAAACAAAACACAGGAAAGCACAGAAAAACAAGAAAACGAAAACCGAACGAAAAACCAAACAAAAAAAACGAAGGAACGTTACATGTAACTGGTATCAGGTAGCAGGTACTCAACGCAGAGAAAGAGGCCAGGTATGAAAAGTTGAAGGAAGGCATCCGGGAAAAGTCTTCACAGCCGGCCGGGGGGTGGCAGAGATCGTGTAGGGTACAAACAGCAAACACGCGAAAGCAAGCAACCCGTGAATTGAGGCAACAGCCGGAGGGCGGTGGCGGAGATCTTTTAGCGAAAACAAAAAACAATATTCTCCCCAAAAGTTGCAAGTGAACAAAGAAAAAAGGAAATAAAAAATGTGTGACAAAATGACAACATAGCAACACACACGAGCAGCTATAGGGTACACCGCAACTCCGTGTCACAAACCAGATATCTGCAACAACAGCAAAAATACAGGAACGTCTATAAAAAGAGAGGAGAACAACACCCAGAGAGGGAGGGAGAAAGGGGACAAAGGGGGGCGGGGGCAGGGGAGCAGAAGCACTGTAACTTTCCGTACTAGTATACCGCGCATTTATTGGACGCGCGTCAGATGAAAACTACTGGCGAATACACTGCCCGGGTCAATCAGTAGATTACTACTGCGAGTACATACTGAGCCAGTGCCCAGCCCTACATTTTAGTCTATATCATACCGGTACAGCGCATTGCCTCGACCCTCCCGACTTTCACGAGGCGTGGATCCAGATCGCTGATGTCCCGCTGGTGTAATACTACGGCTGAAAGGTATGATGCGCGAGAAAGATGCGTAGAATGTTCGGGATGCGTGTACAGGGAGTAAGCGATGAAAATGCCAATGCCGCCACCCCCCCGGTACCTTGTACCCTGGACTTGGCGCGCACCACAGAAATAGCGACTGACCAAACAACTCGTGCCAAGCAGACGTGCTATTACGGTTTCCACGCACACCTACTTTACCACTCACGAGGTCGCTCCACGTGCACCCCACCGCCTCACCATCGCATGGAAAAATTAAAACGGCCGGTACAGCTCAAGCAGCGACAAAAAACACACTCGCATACAGACACAGCGTAGAGCTACGTATACCACATAAGCGGCGTAGTGTTGGCTCTTTTCCACCGAAAAAGCTGCACGATAGCTCTTCGTGCGATGTACGATATGTGTGGCATGTGCTCTACGGTACTCCTATATATTTGGTGTTTGATGCGCTTGTCTTTCCCAGAAGCAGAGCGTAGTTCTCATGAGTCCAACTTAAAGTCAGACGACCGGGCCCAATTGGACAAGATGCAGCCACAGGCACACACCAACAGCGGCGTGGCCCAATTGGACAAGATGCAGCCACAGGCACACACCAACAGCGGCGTGGCCCAATTGGACAAGATGCAGCCACAGGCACACACCAACAGCGGCGTGGCACTCGTGTCCGCTCGAGGGTAATCCCAAACCAACTCCCTCACTCCCCTCCCTGCTGTCTCACGTGTCCGATGTATACGGTATGCCTGATACATGGTACATGCCATAACTATGATAAGTACGACATGTACTATGATACCACGACCATGTTTCTGTTTTGTATAGAACGTACTCACGTGTCTCAGAAGCAGAGCGCAGTTCTCCTGGTGCCTCACGAACCGGTCCAAACGAGGTATGTGTATATAGCCTCAACCCAACAGCGATCGTACAAACCTCTCACGGCGGATAACCCAAAAAATCTGTAGGATAGCTTGGCGTGGTATGTGTGATAGGTATGCTTTTTGTGTTTCTTTTTACTTAAGCTACGGCGGATTTAACCTGTGATACCTGGTAGGTATTTGACGTACTCTTTACAAGTATGTATAAACTGCCGTACTCGCCTGTCTCAAAAGCAGCGCGCAGTTCTCCTCGTGACTCGCGAACGGGTCCAAATGGGTCAGGTACAGCCTGACGGCAAGCGTGATACTCGTTTCCCCCGGAAGATAATCCCACACCAACGCCCTCACTGCACCCTCGTTGGGAAAATAAGAATAATCCTCGTCCTCGTTCCACAAGTCCTGCGGAGACAAGCTCTCCGTGCCGGCAGTTCTCGCGGGTGTTTGTTTGTCGAAACCGGCCACTTGAGCTGAGCTAGTCCAGTTGCCCGATAAATTGCCAGGGGCCAAGGGGCTGAGTCCTTCCTCGCTGTCGTTGACGCCGCCGGTCTGTTTTAGCGTCGGCAATCGCGGCGGCGAAGTTGGGATTCAATTTTAGAAACTTTTATAATAGGGCGGCCACGAAAACGACCAATGCGCAAGGAGAATTGCGGTGCGAAGCGCGTGAAAGCATGGCGGTGATCCTGTCGAGGACGGCACTTGTTATCCTTCTTAGAACTGCAAAAAATATCCCACACGAACACACCAATGCCAACTAGTTGGAAAACTTGAAACAGGTTAAGGCATTATGAACAGACGTTATTACTCCGTTTGACTGCTGGTAAATGGTTCACCTGTTGGATACACAAACTAGGCTAGGTAACACTGGCACGTCGTACAAGTGTTGTATTGCCAGATTGTATATACCTTGGGTTAGGGTTGTACAAGTGTCGTATTGTCAGATTGTATATACCTTGGGTTAGGGTTGTACAAGTGTCGTATTGTCAGATTGTATATACCTTGAGTTAGGGTTGTACAAGTGTCGTGTTGTCAGATTGTATATACCTTGGGTTAGGGTTGTACAAGTGTCGTATTGTCAGATTGTATATACCTTGGGTTAGGGTTGTACAAGTGTCATATTGTCAGATTAGTATATAGCTTGGCTTAGTGATACCTTGGCTTAGGGATGTTAGGGATATACCATGAACCCGTCTTAATTGGGGCACAGGTACAGCGAGCTATTGCACAAAAGCGCCAATATATATATATATTGATAGGAAGAGCGCGCAACATCATTAGACTACACGTGCAACATCATAACAAGTACTTCGTATCCTCATCCTGCAAGCGTGTCGAGCATCTCCTTACGTTGCAAATCGGCTACACCCCTTGCTCGTTAGCTCATTAGTCCATTGGCTCATTTGCATTGCTCATGGGCTCATAGGTGTGACTGGTGATGTAAACGCTATTCCTGTCCGAGTGTCCAAGCGTCCAAGTGTAAGGTTTTCCGTTTCAAGGATGGCGTTCCGTGGGACGTACGAAAGTTTTGTGTGAATTTCAACATACCCTGATACCTGGTATACGGTAACTATGAATGTAGCGTACGAGTTTGTACACGTTCAACAGGGGAGTGAACAGCGAACTATACCGTTATACCAGGTACCGAGTGTATCATACCGGGTAGACTATAGACCATGAGACCCTTCACGAAGAATGCGCGGATTGCAGACAGCGCACAAAATTACGTAAAAAACGTGCTGGCCTGCCACGCATACAGGGAGTACACAGGAAGCACAGCGTACCTACAGTCGGTATGTAGACTTCGCCCACGACAACGTTAGCTCGCTAGTTAACCCTTGCGTACGAACCCGGCAGGCTCAAGTAGTCCACCCCAAAAGTTAACACACACTAAATTACTTAGTTTATGCATACTGAATTCCACGGATGTTTGTTTTAGTCCCCCTCAATGCGGGTTATATAGTTTTCGTGCGCAGAGCAAGGCTGAACGCCTTGGTCCTGTTGGCCCTGCCATCCGCAGGGGAGTCCCCGATCTGTATCCTTCACGAGGGTATGCATACCCCGTAACACGCGCGATCGAATCACACGCAGCTTGCATAGACGAGTTTTGACCGAAGTCCTTTTGGTCGATCTTGCAGCTGAAGTGTATTTATCATTTTATATAATAACTACGGTATGACGCAGCCTACGATATATTATTAATACTGCTGCACCAGTATGCAGAGCAAAATATCCATCTATGATCTGGTATGATACACCTGGCACCTCGTACCAGCCAACCAGTACCAGGTACCTACCAGGTCGTATTATACGCCCGTCGAGCACCAGTACAGCGTAACAGTAAAACGCGTAAGACAGTACACGCCGGCGAAACAAACTTGGTGTTTAAAAGCATTACCTTAGGGTGTGCTATTGTGTGCTATTGTGTGCTATTGTGTGCTATTGTGTGCTATTGTGTGCTATTGTGTGCTATTGTGTGCTATTGTGTGCTATTGTGTGCTATTGTGTGCTATTGTGTGTGTGCTATTGTGTGTGTGCTATCTAACGCATCCCCGGTAATAAGCAACATGCACGGAAGCCCCACATATAGCGTGTATGCTACCGGTATTAACGCTTGCTAAGCAGCGTTAACAGACCTCGGCAATATTACAGATGGTGTCATAACAACGGGGTGTGATAGCAAGAGGTTCCACACCAAAGGGGGTTGGTTACATTGGCAACAAGGGGTGAGATAACAAGGGGTGTGCAAACATGGTGGGAGACTTTAGTCTGAACCCAGCTTGTTTATCCTATCCCACGCAACTCGGGTAATGCTAAGGCCTACGCTTGGACTCGGCAACAGAACACGAGGTCTCGCGCCGCATCGAGTTTATAACCAAAACCCTGTAGAGCACGACTTCTGGGAAATATAACTGAGGCACCATTTTAGTATTTAGCCGAAGCATGTATCGGAGCTCTAGCTACCTTATGTTCTGGTTACCGGTACCACAGGTATCCAATGATGTTCCAACTCCCGAGGATTTCACCTCAGAGGCTCTTCCCTAACCCTAAGCTCCGCCAAAAAGGTAACCGCTGCCACCATATTGAACGCTTGTTTCGAGCCGACGCCCAGATCAACAATACTCCGCCGTACGGAGCATGGCACACTGGTGTGTTTTCAAGATACCGGTACAACGGAACGCGACAAGTTCTTCAGCGATCGGCCACGAACTCACTACCGGCACAGGCACAGGCACAGGCACAGGCACCGGTAGTCGTACGTTAGGAGGGGTACAGTCGCACAATGGCACGATAGCACAATAGCACAATAGCAGACGTGGCACTCGTATTACCAGTACACCAGGTATACCGGTAACGTAAGAGGGCTGATCTTGGAAACAAACGATTTGGTCGTCGCTCGAGACACGGGGGGATGCAGACCGCAGACTCGTTCGGCCCACTCTGATGGGCTCAGCATTTGCCTCCGTGCTGGTGTCCATACCGGTGCGCATCGTGAGCGAATAAGATCTACCAGGCGGTGCGATGGTTTTGAAGTTTGACGTTTTCAGGCGAACCTCCGTAGGGTGTGTGGTATTCAACGTACGGAAAAGGCGTCTTTTTACCATCGGCGCACGCCCAGTTTCGTCGGTTCGTGTCGCTGTTGTCATCAGTGCGTCTCGATTTCTTTACTTGCTTAATATGGTATTGGCATTCTATAGTGCCGGTATGTGTCGGCGAGAAGTACTGGCGCTATGGCGGCAACCGACATGACTCCGCATGCTGCCACTACCTGATGTTCCCATCTATCTGTGCTAGCATTTTGACAGGCACTATAGTGTGTAAATTCTCAAACGGCATGATAGAGGGACCACTAGAGCAGTTATCTTGACATCCTACGCCTATGGGAGAAGGAGCAAGGGTATCATCATGTTGCTGTCGCCAGCTTGGCATGAAAACCAGGAGCAGACAACGTGGCGATCGCGTCAGCTATTACACAGCAGTGGCAGTAGGTAGTTAACTCCGGGCAGTCGTTAGCAGCAACGGCAGCGCAAAACATACTCGTACCTGGTGCTCGTACAGCACTTTTTTGCACACCAAATGTATAGCTTGACGAACTAGCGAGGCTTGTCGACGCGTCAACGTTTACGAACATGCCGACATGCAATTTTTTGTGCGGGGGGTTCCTTGACGAACGCCCGTCAAGGGAGAAGAGTGCCCTCACAGGACATTTTGGTGTTGACAAGACCAAGCCCACGTACAAGACAAACGACACAAAGCACAGAGAAGCGGCGATGAAAAGCGACCTGAGCACGACTGAATCTGGGAGCAGATATGACATGTCATGTACAATAAGTAGCTCCAACTCAGGCTGTGACGCTTCGGTTCGCGTAGCACGCCCACAACGCACGCACCGCAGTGCGCCTCCGGGTCAAGGACGCCTAACCGTAACGCCGTTTCATGGGCATAGAATATGATAGGGGCCTCACCCGCGGTCCTGGGCAAAAACGCGGAGAAACGCGGAGAAAATACTTGGAAAATTTTCATTTTTTATTTATTCATGTACGCCGCTACTAGAGGCAATTTCTTATACAGTCAGATTTGTCAGTCGAAAACGGCCTTTTTCGACTGAAGCCCAAATCGGGCTTTCTTACACAGTCGAAAAAGGGCTTTTTCGACTCAACATTTTCGACTGAGAATTCCGACTGGCGGATCCGGTCGAAAAACTCGACTTTTTCGACTGGATCCTCCAGTCGAAAAAATCAGCCGAAAAAGTTTTACACATGTTTTTTGAACCGATCGCATCGCTCATCCCACCACCAAACACACACCCACACGGCCACGCGGCCACACACCCATACCAGGTACCACACTGCAGTATCATACAAGGCGCTGACGCTGGCTTGGCTATCACTGCTGTTGCTTCTCGCAGTAAGTCAGCGTGGCGCATTCCTAGTTCCGTTCCCCAGCAGCGTGTATCACACGACGGCAGCAGCGCGCGGTATCGATCCCATGCTGCCAACAACGGCTGCGCCTGCTGTAGCTTTGGCGGCTCTCGGCTTAGTGCAACCCCACGAACATAGCATTGGCGGCTTTCGGCTAAGCCCAAAGCCACCAACTCGCTGGGACGAAGGTTCGTCGGGCCTTTGCTCGCGGAGAAAGCGCGAAGCACAGAGCTGCCAATCGATTTCGACTGCCGTACAGCATAACTCCCTCACACCAACCGCCTCTAGGAAGAGCACAAAAACTATGAAATCGACTCGACTGACGATAAGAAGGACCAGAAGAATCCAGTCGAAAAGGGCCGTTTTCGACTGCCGGAATCCGACTGCTTAAGAAATGGCCTAACAATCGCCACCCTCGTGATAAAGTGGCAAGTGGCGGTCGAAACACGAACAGCAAATTTCTCACAGGGTGTGCTCAAGTGCGGGAGGGTGTTATCTAAGAGGGGTGTGATCTCTTCCGTGCTATATGCTGGTATCATACATATACGGTACACATGCACCTGCACATTGACGAAGCAGTTGCTCTGCACTAAAAAGACGAAGTGTGAACACTCAAATATACCAGGAACACGGTGAAACATAAGGTCAGATACTCGTGTTCTCTTATTCCAGCACGGGTAAAGTTGCCGCAACCGAGCGGAACACAACACCCCTCCCCCGTCTCTACCTACCCTAATCTATGTTGTGTACATCCCTGCGCCCTCCCCTCTCACCTGCCCAATATCCAGTCCCGCCTCAAGCCCGAGTCGAAGCCCTGCCAGTCCACCACCAAGCGAGCTCGACACAGAAGCAGCACAAGTCCCTCCTGGACTCTCCCCGCTATATTCTCTTTCAAGCTGAGACAGCTTCGACGTAGCGCCAACAACACCAGACGTTGCGGCGTGACGGGGTGGATGAGTCGCGGCGAACATCTCTTCTACGACTACCGCTGCTTTCGGGGAGGGAGAGAGGTCGCGAGAAGGTGTAGACCTGACCCCTCGCTCTAATAGCTCCTGCTCCGTCCAGCTCGCCGGGGCCCTCCGGTGCTGTCGCAGGGCCTGGTTGTTATAGCGATACTCGTCCTGCTCGAGATTCATTCTGCGACGGAACAGGATCGACCACACCAGCCACCAGCGGTGGCTTCCTCGCACGCCTTGGTCGGCGGAACCAACCAAGAGACTACCAAGGGGTACAGCCTAGGGCACCACTGATTGGGCCTACAGCAGGACTCCGGGTACTGTTGCTGATGGACGTGGAACGTAGCAGTGGTGTACTTGACAAATGTACCAAAAGGCAAGTGGGAAGTGATTGATGACACTCGCGATCACAGCGGAGTGTGGTTGGAAAAGTGAACAAACTTTGACGTAAAGAGTGGCCACTTCCTACTTCCAGCGTCAGCCACAGCCCAGCGAGCGATGGTTAAACTATTCGTACTAGTGACGCTAGAGGGCGCTGAACTTCAGGTGGGAGATGGTGCCAGAATGGTAACGCGAGGAGCTGCCAAAGTGTGTACGTACTTGCGGTCTTGTGCTCGAGTCTTTCCCGAAGAGGTTGGTTTCAGCGGTTTTATAGTGTGCTAAAAGGCCATACACATCAGGGGACAGGGGCTAATAATTGAAATTTCAGATATTGTGTTTGTTTTTTTTATTGGGTGCACCAGGGACATCGGAATCTGATTTGATGATCGTTGCACCACAAGAACAGTGCATACAGCGCAAGGTCAGACCTCGCAAATATCAAAAGACGAAGAGGAGTTGCTCTGAATGAAGACTCCACTGACGTTTTGCAAGGAGGCAACCGAGGCAACGGTGATAGTTGTATGATACCGTTCGTGTTTAACCCTACAGGCGCTTAGCAAACAAATGTGACTACTCGTGGGACATAAAAAGCAGAAATATGATCGAAGTATGAGAAAATATGGGTTTTGTACGTACGTAAGAAGTTTGACCAATCAGATCAATGCGGTAATTCATAGTCGTATAAGCGATAGCATTGGGCACACCTGGCCCAGCTGTGTAGGCGACGACCTGCACGCGGAGCGCGTAGGGGAGCAGAGTCAGAGCTTACAGGTCCAAGGTGTGATACAGACTAGTTTAAGGCTAGTTTAAGTTCGTTCACTCCCCGACGATGGAGGAGTGCAAGTCACCGGAGGCTGAAGCTCTCGTCGCTGCTGCTGTACGCGGTCCTAATCAGGCCGCCTCGGCTGCTGCGCGAGTCGAGGCTCATGCTGCTGTCGCCGCTGTGCAAGCTGGGGTCGACAAACGCCGTGCCGAAGCTCTGGCTGCTGTGCAAGCTGAGTCCGAAGGTCGCCGTGCCGCAGCCGCTTCGGCTGCTGCTACTGCTGCGTCTGCCACCGCGGCACCATCTTTGCTCAGCCCCAGTCCCGCTGTGTCCGAGGCTGCGGGGGTAACATCGGCTGAAGTGCTGCACTGGCAAGGGCAGGATGCGGTGGCTGGTGGCGCGTCTAAAACCGAGCACGTCGAGGCCATGCTCCAGCAGTTCATAGACAACTTTGCCGATCGGCAGCCGGCCCCGCGGGACAGTGGGGACGCAAGGGAGCGCCACGTCCAAAGGTCGCAGTTAACTGACGACACTGAGCTATGGAAAAAGATGGCGTCCAGAAAACATTGGGTGCTCCGCGGGCGCATACCTCCCAACATTGGCGACTCGGCAGCGGATATCCAGTCCTTCGTAGGCGAGGCCGTCAACGTCACGATGGCAGTGGCTACCCACCTCCGCGTGATCAGTGACTTTGACGTTCGTGCGTACGGGCCGCGCGCGGAAGGGATGGTCGACCACCTGCTGATGGTCGCTGACCGCCTAAATTTCTTGCGCCAGGCTCTTGTGGCGGTCCTGTCCGTTGGATTTTCCCTCGACAGCGGCGGCGACCGCCATTGCCGGGAGAGGGTGGCAACGATCGATGCCGCCTTCACGACAGCGTCGGCCGACCTACGCCGGCACACCCTTAGCAATATTATCCTGCTCTCTGGCTCCGCGGCACGGGCTGTCATGAGCAAGATGGTAAACGACGATCTTCGTCTCCAACTGCAAATTCTTGCATTCGGCTCCCCCGGCCGACGCCACTTCACCTGATGCTCTTCGCGACAGTGGCAGTTCGGCGGCGCCGGCTGGTGGGTCGCGGGCGTTGGTGCTGCGCCCAGAGCCCCGCGGTGGGTCCGGGGGTGGTAGTGGCGGCGCTGGTTCTGGATGAGGACACGGTCCCTTCCTGTCGGTTGGGCCAACACCTGGGGGGGGCGGCTGCTGAGCTTGCCGTTGGTAGAGCGGTGACGGCACCGGGGGCCAGCGGGGGAGCGGGTGCCCGGCCGGCCACCCAAGGTGTAGGAGGGGGGCTGCGTGGGCGTGCGTTGGTAGCTTTGGCTGGCGATGGGGGTGTGGGGCGTGCTCGCGTGGCGGTGGCTCCGGACTTGGTCCCCTTCGGCGAGAAAGGTACGGTTTCTTGTGTGCGTGTGCGTGAGTTGCCGGCTGACTTGCTGCGTGTACAAGGGGCGTTTGATGGCGTACGTTCGGGTGCCTTGCGATTCGTTGCGGTCGACGCTTGGTTGGATGCTCGGGCGGTTGTGGTGCAGTCGATGGCCGAGCAAGGCTCCGCGAGCCTCGGTCATATCGCCTCGGTAAACTTTCCCCTCTTGAGACAGTGTCAGGGCGGCGTTGCCCTACTCACGTCCACCATCGGCCCCTCACTGTTTTCGCTGGCGAAATTTAGGGCTTCGTATTTCACCGCTTAGCGTCGTTCTCGAACCCAAATTTCGGATTATTCACGATCTCGCGTTTGCGCTGTATATCGAGTTGCAATGGTGGCCGGACGGTCGCCGTTGTTTGCGCGCTGTCCAGACGCTGGCATCGGACCATTTTCGCTTGTTGGGCGAACGTGGTGTCTCTGATCCGCCCCTCCTGTCCGCCAGAAAAATCACTGACTGGGACACGCAACTGGAGGTGTTGGGTTGGATCATTGACACGAAGGCGCTTACGGTTACGTTGCCGTCCCATAAGCGCCTCAAGCTGCAAAATTTACTTGCGGAATGGCCCTCGTCTCGTACAACTGCTTCAGCGAGGCAGGTGTCGCAGCTCGTTGGCTTCCTTATACATGTCTCCTTTGCTGTGCGTCCGGGGCGGTTTTCGTGAACCGTTTGTTGGCTTCGGTGGGTATGCTGCGCATATCTGCCGGATCTGATTTCGGTTTTCAAGGCACAGATGTTTCCCAAAAAAGGGGCTGCTGCCGTCGCGCACGTCCGAATTTCCCCGCCGCGGGGGGTTCCAGTTGTCTCTATCCCGGGCGATTGTGGACCTGTCGCTGGCTCTGGTGGCAACGCCGGGAACTACGTCTTTGTGAGGTATTACGTAGACGATGGCATTCTCGTCGAAGTGCAATGGTGGCTGGACGGTCGCCGTTGTTTGCGCGCTGTCCAGTCGCTGGTATCGGACCATTTTCGCTTGTTGGGCGAACGTGGTGTCTCTGATCCGCTCCTCCTGTCCGCCAGAAAAATCACTGACTGGGACACGCAACTGGAGGTGTTGGGTTGGATCATTGACACGAAGGCGCTTACGGTTACGTTGTCGTCCCATAAGCGCCTTAAGCTGCAAAATCTCCTTGCGGAGTGGCCCTCGTCTCGTACAACTGCTTCAGCGAAGAAGGTGTCGCAGCTCGTTGGCTTCCTTATACATGTCTCCTTTGCTGTGCGTCCGGGGCGGTTTTTCGTGAACCGTTTGTTGGCTTCGGTGGGTATGCTGCGCATATCTGCCGGAGCTGATTTTGGTTTTCGTACGGCCAACCTCGGGCGGCGCCTCGTCTTGGGACCCGAGTTTCAAGGGAACCTCGAGTTTTGGCGGTGGTTTATTGAGGAGGGATTGGACGCGTGCGGAGGAACCTTGTCGGCTCCGATGTATCATGTGCTTTAGCGCCCCTCCCAACGTACTCCGTTTTCGGATGCATCCAAAACCGCTGTCGGGGGTTTCTGTCTTGAAACTGGGGTGTACTGGAGATACGATATTGACGCCGGGGAACGATCTCGATTTTGCGGGTCGAGCAAGTCAGTTGCAGGCGAGAACGATATATCGATTAACGTCCTCGAACTGCTAGGTATGGTCGTCTCCCCGTGGGTCGTCGTATCTCCGTGCGCCGAGCGCCCGGCCGCGTTGGGGGACTGCGTGTTGTGGCGTGGCGACAACGAATCAGCCGTAGAGTGGGTGCGGCGTTATCGAGGCGGGAAGGAGCCGAGATCGGGCGCGTTGATGCGCCTCCTTGGTGTGCTCAAATTGTCCTCTGGTTGGCACTTTGACGCGAAACACGTAGGTGGTATTTTTAACGTTGCCGCGGACGGTATCTCACGCTGGGATCGCGCTTCCGTCCTCGTTAATATGCGTGCTGTCCGTGGGATATGCTGCTCGCGGGCGAGAAGCTGATCCCCACGTGGCGTGCCGGGGGTCGTGTTTTGTGGCCGGCCCTGTGCGCTTCGTTCTGTCTCTTAACTCGCGCGTCAGCGGAAATATTCAGCCTACTGTTGCGCAGTGGTCAACCGCGGATCATGTTGAGGTTCGGTTTCGCGGGTCGAAGGGTGACCAACTGCGGAAAGGGGCGGTTGCCACCCATGTGCGAAAGGGTCCGTCGATGCGCGTGGGGGAAGGTGGCGGCGCCGTCGATCTAATGATCGAATTGATGTCTTGTTACTTGTTTCTTCCCTCTTCGGCCCCCCTGGTTGCGTTTGGCGTTCGTAATGGCAGATGGTCCATGTGGACACAACATCAAGCAACGGTAGCTTTGCGGAAAGCGGTTGCGTTGGCGGGTGTGCGTGCGGAGGAGTACGCCTTGCACTCCGTGAGGATTGGAGGCGCAACGCACTTTTCGGCAGGGGGTGCAACACCGGCAGTGTTGCAGCGTGAGGGCCGATGGGTGTTGACTAGTTAGGCAAACGCGGAATTACAAAGAAGTGTGTTATCCCGTGTGCACTCTACGACTCGCGAGTAGGGGGGGGGCGGGGGGGGTGGGACTACATTCGTAATACGGGTCTACCACCAGTTTGTGCTGGAGGCTGGCGTCGAGAGTTCGATGTCGCCAGTTGGGTTGGGAGTTGACTCGTGTATACGGATGTAAGCGTGGGGTTGCCGGCGGGGCAGCCCCGGGGTATTCCCATCTCCAACCCCCCTCTCCGGGCGGGGGGTTGCGCATTAATATAATACAACTTCGAAAGCAAAGTGCAAAGCAGAATATTATCGAAGTATGAGAAAATATGGGTTTTGTACGTACGTAAGAAGTTTGACCAATCAGATCAATGCGGTAATTCATAGTCGTATAAGCGATAGCATTGGGCACACCTGGCCCAGCTGTGTAGGCGACGACCTGCACGCGGAGCGCGTGGGGGAGCAGAGTCGGAGCTTACAGGTCCAAGGTGTGATACAGACTAGTTTAAGTTCCCACCCACCCGCCCGTGCTTTTGAGGGAATCAGTGGAGGGGGAGTTAATCGGTCGCAGTAACGTTGCGCGTGTTTGTTACTGTTTTGTTAAACGTACCCGTTTTCGCTGAAGATGCGACGGGGTTTCGTAGATTGCGCAGGTTTGCGGTGGGTGCTAGCCGCATCAGTGTTATAGCGTGGTGCAAGGGGTGTTCGTTGTTGTGTTTTTTTTCAGCATGTGTAATATCTGAGTATCCTTCCGTGCGGTGGGGTTACGTATGACTGTTTTGCGCAGATATTATGTTGATAGTTAACAGCGAATGTTGTGGCAGTGCATCGGCTCGGATTTAGGGCGCAATCTGAAAGTGTGGGAGAGGGGAATTATCCGTATATTGGCAAGTAAGTGCATTTGTTTAATGTGCATGGTGTGTGCAGGCGTGCATATTTTATGGCATATTTATTACACGCGTGTGTACGTTTTTTTATATGCTGCACGTTATAGGCGGTTGCCTCGTATGTCTTCTTCGAGTTGCCAACGATTGTTCGTCGTTGATTGTTGGCTGGCGTCGAGAGTTCGATGTCGCCAGTTGGGTTGGGAGTTGACTCGTGTGTACGGATGTAAGCGTGGGGTTGCCGGCGGGTCAGCCCCGGGGTATTTCCATCTCCAACCCCCCTCTCCGGGCGGGGGGTTGCGCATTAATGCAGAATATTATCGAAGTATGAGAAAATATGGGTTTTGTACGTACGTAAGAAGTTTGACCAATCAGATCAATGCGGTAATTCATAGTCGTATGAGTGATAGCCTTGGGTGCACCTGGCCCAGCTGTGTAGGCGACGACCTGCACGCGGAGCGCGTAGGGGAGCAGAGTCAGAGCTACAGGTCCAAGGTGTGATACAGACTAGTTAAAGTTCGTGCACTCCTCGACGATGGAGGAGTGCAAATCACCGGAGGCCGAAGCTCTCGTGGCTGCTGTACGCGGTCCTAATCAGGCTGCCTCGGATGCTACGAGAGTCGAGGCAGAGGCTTATGCTGCTGTCGCTGCTGTGCAAGCTGGGGTCGACGCTCGCCGTGCCGAAGCTCTGGCTGCTGTGCAAGCTGAGTCCGAAGGTCGCCGTGCCGCAGCAGCTTCGGTTGCTGCTACTGCTGCGCCTGCGGCACCATCTTTATTCAGCCCCAGTCCCGCTGGGTCCGAGGCTGCGGGAGTCATATCAGCCGAAGTGCTGACCTGGCAAGGGCAGGTGTCTGGCGAGTTCGCTCGGACAGGCGCAGACATGATCCGCCTCAAGGCAACGATGGATCGGCTGCTCGCATCCGTCGAAACCTTGCAGGATGCGGTGGCCGGCGGCGCATCAAGAGCCGAGAACATGGAGGCCATGGTACAGCAGTTCATGGACCACGTTGGTGATCGGCAGCCGGCTCCACGGGACAGTGGGGATGTGAGGGAGCGCCAACTCCAAAAGTCGCAATTAACCGACGATGCGGCGCTCTGGAAGAAGATGGCGTCTAGAAAACATTGGGTGCTCCGCGGGCGCATACCTCCCAACATTGGCGACTCGGCAGCGGATATCCAGTCCTACGTAGGCGAGGCCGTCAACGTCAGGACGTCAGTGGTTACCCAGCTCCGCGCGATCAGTGACTTTGACGTTCGTGCGTACGGGCCGCGGGCGGAAGGGATGGTCGACCACCTGCTGATGGTCGCTGACCGCCTTGATTTCTTGCGCCAGGCCCTTGTGGCGGTCCTGTCGGTTGGATTTTCCCTCGATAGCGACGGCGACCGTCACTGCCGGGAGAGGGTGGCAACGATCGATGCCGCCTTCACGTCGGCGTCGGCCGACCTACGCCGGCATACCCTGAGCAATATTATCCTACTCTCTGGACCCGCGGCGCGGGCTGTCATGAGCAAGATGGTAAACGACGATCTTCGCCTGTGGGTCAACGACCTCATGCGATTTGCACAGCAAGTCCGCCCGCCGATGGTGCCCCCTCCGTCCGACTTCACGTTCTCGATGCCGCCTGTGCTTTCGTTCAAGCGCACGAGCGCCTTTTGCTCTAGCGGGGGAGACGTGCTAAAGCTCGTCGAAGGATTGCATGTCCCCCGCGACAGCCAGGACGGGCCTTCCAAGAGAAAAAGCAACCCGGCCAGCCCCGGTACACCAAAGAAAAAAATTGCTGCCCAGTGCCGGCAGTTTGCTTCTCTGGGCCGATGCCGGTTCTCCAACTGCAAATTCTTGCATTCGGCTCCCCCGGCCGACGCCACTTCACTCGATGCCCCCCGCGACAGTGGCAGTGCGGCGGCGCCGGCTGTTGGGTCGCGGGCGTTGGCGTTGCGCTCAGAGCCCCGCGGTGGGTCCGGAGGTGGTAGTGGCGGCGCGGGTTCTGGATGAGGATACGGGCCCTTCCTGTCGGTCGGGCCAACACCTCGTAGGGGGGCGGCTGCTGAGCGTGCCGTTGGTAGAGCGGCGACGGCGCCGGGGGCCAGCGGGGGAGCGGGGGACCGGACGGCCACCCAAGGCGTAGGGGGGGGGCTGCGTGGGCGTGCGTTGGTAGCTCTGGCTGGCGATGGGGGTGTGGGGCGGGCTCGCGCGGCGGTGGCTCCGGGCTCGGTTCTCTTCGAAGAGAAAGGTACGGTTTCTTGTGTGCGTGTGCGTGATGTGCCGGCTGATTTGTTGCGTGTACAAGGGGCGGTTGTTGGCGTACGTTCGGGTGCCTTGCGACTCGCTTGGTTGGATGCTTGGGCGGTTGTGGTGCAGTCGATGGCCGATCAAGGCTCCGCGAGCCTCGGTCATCTCGCATCGGTAAGCTCCGACCTCTTGAGACAGTGTCAGGGCAGCGTTGCCCAACTTACGTCCACCATCGGCCCCTCACTGTTTTCGCCGCATATTAACGTGGCTACCGTACGGCACTGGTTTGGATCAGTCAAGAAATTTTCCTCTACCCCCTTATTACTTCGCGTGTTGGCGCCGGGCGCACCAGTGGGGGTATCAGGGGGGGGGGATCCGACCGCTGAACTCGCTTATGGTAATCACCCGGGAATCGCACAACACGACGTCGCGATCCACGAAAAGATTTGCGAGGACGTCGTGTACGGCCGCGCATTGGTATTTGATCTGCATTTCGCTGGCGAAATTTTGGGGCTTCGTATTTCACCGCTTAGCGTCGTTCTAGAACCCAAATTTCGGATTATTCATGACCTCACGTTTGCGCGCGCGGGGGGTCGGACCAGTGTTAACGGTGACACGGATTTTGATTCCGCGCCACCGTCCGAGCTCGGCCACGTGCTTCGTGAGGTTTTACTACGAGTAATGTTTTTGAGACAGACCCACGGTAGTAATGCTCGAATCCTCTTGTGCCGTGTGGACGTCAAAGATGCGTTTCGACAGGTTTTGGTTGACCCGGCAGGTGCGCCGGCTTTCGGTTACGTGTTCGGTGATCGCGTCGTCGTGGATTTACGCAACAACGAACACCCCTTGCACCACGCTATAACACTGATGCGGCTAGCCCCCACCGCAACCTGCGCAATCTACGAAACCCCGTCGCATTTTCAGCGCAAACGGGTACGTTTACCGAAACAGTAACAAACACGCGCAACGTTACTGCGACCGATTAACTCCCCCTCCACTGACTCCCTCAAAAGCACGGGCGGGTGGGTGGGAACTTAAACTAGTCTGTATCACACCTTGGACCTGTAGCTCCGACTCTGCTCCCCTACGCGCTCCGCGTGCAGGTCGTCGCCTACACAGCTGGGCCAGGTGTACCCAAGGCTATCACTCATACGACTATGAATTACCGCATTGATCTGATTGGTCAAACTTCTTACGTACGTACAAAACCCATATTTTCTCACACTTCGATAATATTCTGCTTTGCACTTTGCTTTCGAAGTTGTATTATATTAATGCGCAACCCCCCGCCCGGAGGGGGGGGTTGGAGATGGGAATACCCCGGGGCTGCCCCGCCGGCAACCCCCCGCTAACATCCGTATACACGAGTCAACTCCCAAACCAACTGGCGACATCGAACTCTCGACGCCAGCCTCCAGCACAACTGGTAGTAGACCCGTATTACGAATGTAGTCCCACCCCCCCCCGCCCCCCCCCTACTCGCGAATCGTAGAGTGCACACTGGATAACACACTTCTTTGTAATTCCGCGTTTGCCTAACTAGTCGGATCTAAGGGTGGGTTAATTCGCCCCCACTCGGTGCCCTGCTCCGGCTGAACCCCACCGCTAATTTCTTCCTGGGCCATAACACTTGCTACCCAACTGGCGTCCTTTCCGTGACTACGGACATACGTCTTATAAGCATTGGACGCCCATCGGCCCTCACGCTGCAACACCTCCGGTGTTGCACCCCCCGCCGACAAGTGCGTTGCGCCTCCAATCCTCACGGAGTGCAAGGCGTACTCCTCCGCACGCACACCCGCCAACGCAACCACTTTCCGCAAAGCTGTCGTTGCTTGATGTTGTGTCCACATGGACCATCTGCCGTTACCAACGCCAAACGCAACCAGGGGGGCCGAAGAGGGAAGAAACAAGTAACAAGACATCAATTCGATCATGAGATCGACGGCGCCGCCACCTTCCCCCACGCGCATCGACGGACCCTTTCGCACACGCGTGACAACCGCCCCTTTCCGCAGTTGGTCACCCTTCGACCCGCGAAACCGAACCTCAACACGATCTGCTGTTGACCACTGCGCAACGGTAAGCTGAATATTTCCGCGAAAGAAGGCAACACCGGGTTTCCGCGAACATTTCTGACGCGCGAGTCAAGAGACAGAACGAAAAATAACACAACTTCGAAAGCAAAGTGCAAAAAACACATTTACTTGGATTTAGTGCGTGTCGATTTTTAGTTATTTAATGTTCGTGCGATTTGGCACAGTTTATCACTCAGCGATTGTTGTGTTTTTGACAGTCCTGCCATTTGGCCAATCAGAATCAAAAGCAGTATGCATGAGTACAGCAGCCATACATTTCTGGCCACGCTGTATTTGTTCCGTCGCCCTCGCTACTGCTGTCTCGACCGGGAGTCGAAGCTTGCAGTGCAGGTAGTGATGTACAAACACGGACACACTTTACATGATAACGGTGGTACGTGGTACCTGGTACAGTATGTAATGGTGTGTCCTTGTGGTGTCCTACAGCAGCAGCGTCCTACAGCAACGGTCTACAGCCGAAATCAGGACACCGACTAGTCTAACCAACAAGCGGCCGTGGAGGAAAAACTGCCCACAGCAGCAGTATACATGACTACAGCAGCCATGTCTTGCCACCCTTGCCGCGATCTCGACCTGCGCAAGGATACCGAGGATAACGAATGCAGACACGCACGTAGCTTCTGATACACAAGTACGAGTAAATCACACTGCTGCTGCTGTACATACGAAACAAATGATTATAATCAAATTCAAGTAGTTAGTATTGTTGTGTCCTCAAAGGCGACGGGAAAGTTTCCGAGGGGTTATCAGCTCTTCTTGCCCGGTTCCTGAAGCCCTTTGTCGTAGCCACGCCGTTCCCCCGCTCCGCACCATCTGCGAACTTCACACCAGTATTAAAACAGGCATGGTGCACACCACATAACCCTGGGTGGCCGGCGGCCTCGGCTTTCCGCTCCTTCAATGAACCGGCCCCGGCCAGCGGAGGCGGGCAGCTCGTGTGTTCACAGCGGGGGAAACCAACCGCTTTGCAAGCGATCTCGCCCCACTCCAGAGCCTGCTCTGGAAACTGGGTACCAACCACGTCGAACTGGCGAGCTACAGCTTCCGAGTTGGTACCCTCTTCGTGGTACTGGGCCCACGCCACCTGCGTAGGGAACGAGGACTCTTCCTGTTCCGCCATACATGGCAACTGCTCTCGTGTGTGCGTGTACACGTTTTTCGGGCCATTTACCCCATCCCCTCTAACCCAGGTGCCTACTGCCACCGAGTGCTGCTTGAAACCACATCGGTTTTTGTGGTGGAAGTGGTTATAGTGTGGTGGAAGTGGTTATTGCTGGGCTGATCCTCACTAAATGCGGAGATCTGTGATGCAATTACCGTCACCCAAATGAACAGGTTCTTCTCTCTCTTGCAGTCGCTCACAATTCAAGGCACAAGGTGTTTTTATCGTCTTTTTATTATTACTTCTGGTTGGATGAGATCGGGGGACGAGGTGCACTGACAGAGGGGGGGGCGGTGACCCTGCTGCGGGGCGCACTCAGTTGTTCCGAATATACTCTTCCCTAAAGATGGGGTACTCAACGGGTGCCTCACCTTGCCTAACAAAGCTGTCCCGTGCGAGCAGTCGAGCTTCAAGACATCTTATACTAGCTTCTCATGTCTCCTGCTGTTAACGACTCTCAGAATCAGCTCTATTCTGCAAGGGTATCTACAAGAACACTACTGTTGTTCGATGGCCTACTGCTGTACAAGTTCCTACATACTCCTGGTAGATCATCTCTTGGTTCCGTGCTTACCGTAGCTCGGACTCCTTTCTACGCTCACTCAGGTTGTTGTACCGCCTCATTTTACCACATCTGTTATTCCTAGACTATGATTGGCCCATTCAAATATAATAACCCCTATTGGAAGATCCACAGAAGAATTCGTACTGAAACCCTTGGCTCCCCAATACTTGAACCAAGTAACCTAGATTCCTTGCTAAATCCAAGTGATTTTCCAATTTCACCACATTTTTGTGAGGAAGTATCATAGACTAAAAATGTTGAACAACAAATAATAAATGCTACTCACGTTATTTCCTTCCAAAATAAACTCGTTTTTCCACCACATTCCCCCCCACTAAACCTGACATATTTCCCAGATTATGCCAGGAGCCCCGGTGGGGTACCCAGTATCCAATGCGACTTTTTCGGGATTGGAGTGATTTGCGACGATCCTATACATTGCTGTCTCTCATCGTTGTTTTTCAAGTGGTTGAGTTTTACAGGTTCTTGAACGTGAGAAAATCCATTTTTTTTCTTCTTTTTTCTGGGAAAGACGGTGAGAATCGAACCAGCGACCTCACTGTTCATAATCTCACATCCTGCCGTCGACGCTATTGTGAGGAAGTAGGAGGTAGACTAAAAATAATGTTAAAACAACAGATGCTACTCGAGTTATTTCCTTCTAAACTCGTTTTTCCACCACATTGTCCTGCCGTCGACGCCATTGTGAGGAAGTAGACTAAAAATGTTGAACAACAAATAAATGCTACTACTCGAGTTATTTCCTTCTAAATAAACTCGTTTTTGCACCACATTCTCCCCCACTAAACCTGACATATTTCCCAGATTATGTCAGGAACCCCGATGAGGTACCCAGTATCCAATGCGACTTTTTCGGTATTATTGGAGTGTGTAAGATCGCCCAATCAGTTGCGCGACGATGACGCACACCGACGTTAACAAACACGCATGGTCTGCTACCGCCGAGGGCGTTTGGGAACCCAAGCAATGCTGCCGGTCCCCAAATCTATAGGAGTCCAGTGCCTCTCCGAGTCGAGCGTTGCTCGACTGATATACGCCATCGGGGTTGGGGCTTGTCAACCCCACGAGGTCCATTTTTTTTTTTTTCTGTCCTGCCGTCGACGCCACATGTTAAATTAAAGGTGGGGGACACAGAGTGCTCCCTGCAGGTCTGCCAATTGAGCAGGTCCTCGGAGAGTACTCACTTTCTTTCCTTCGTAGAGATATAGCTTTATTCGTTTCCACCAGAGCCCGGGATAGCTTCTGAGATCGGAGGCGCGTGCCTCCGATCTAATTTCTAACTTCCCCGAATATAAACCGCCAACCTTATCATACGAAACCCATCCAAATGATCTCAAATTCGGATACCTACAGGCCTTTCGAGGCCGTATCTTAACAAGTGACTTACAATGATCCTATACATTGCTCTCATCGTTGTTCTTAAGTGGTTGAGTTTTACAGGTTCTTGAAAGTGAGAAAGTCCTTTTTTTTTTTCTGGGAAAGATGGTGAGAATCGAACCAGCGACCTCACTGTTCATAATCTCACATCCTGTCTGCGACGCCATTGTGAGGAAGTAGACTAAAAATGTTGACAAACAAACGCTACTCGAGTTATTTCCTTCTAAACTCGTTCTTCCACCACATTTTTGTTGTTGTCTCAGGCACTTAGCCACACCAATTTCAAGTACTAAGGCACATCGCCCCGTAAATGGGCCGTAGTGCCTGGATTTAGTATCGTGTGGTGCGCAGAGATTGTACCTGCACCCAAGGAGCAGCTTCCAAAATATTCTGTATATTCTTAGCCAATCATATTTCAATGTAATTACGATTCGTGATTTCACATAGTTTGGCCGTATCTGTAGGGTTAAGGCTGAAAAATCATAATCATTTGTGCTTACCAAAAAGGCTCCGCATGGGTGCCGGCATTCGCCAGCACCCATGCTTCGGGTAGGTGTTAAGATACGGACTCAAAAGGCCTGTAATTATCCGAATTTGAAATCATTTGGATGGGTTTTGTATGATAAGGTTGGCGTTTTGTATTCGGGAAAGTTAGGAAATACCTGGTAGATCGGAGGCACGTGCCTCTGATAACAGAAGCCATCCGGGGCTCTGGTGGAATCGAATAAAGCTACGTCTCGACGAAGGCAAAGAAAGTAAGTACTCTCCGAGGACCTGCTCAATTGGCAGACCTGCAGGGGGCGTTCGTAGAGTCCAAGCCTGGATGCCCTGCGGTAGTGTACGCGAGCATTTTTTCTTATTATATGAAATAAAGAGTGAAAACCGAGAAACCTCTGGGTTAGGGTTAGGGTTAGGATTACCCTGCTAGTCCTAGAAATCTCTGGGTTAGGGTTAGGGTTAGGGTTAGGGCTAGGGTTACCCTGCTACTGCTGGGACTGTTGCCTGCTCGCACTCCGATGCGAGTGCTTTGCGACTGCTTGCTACTAGGCTAGCCGGCTAGGTCGGGAAGATTCCACAACACCTCCCCAAAGGCGCGGCGGAATTACAATTCCATACTTCTATTCTAACTCCTATTTCAAATGTTGGTGTAGGCAGTCCATGCCCTGACCGCCTCGCGGTCAGACGAGTGTTCTTATCTTCGCTGTATTACAGGACAGAGAGGAGAGAAGGAGCAGAGAGCGGAGTGCTGGAGCTCTCCTCTCATGAGAGAAATTGCATAAAAACGCCTACGAATGTATACGCAACCCTCTACAGAATTTGTAACCGTGGTGCCGTAACGATTCAAACTAACACCCTCCCTGGCTGTTCACAGCAGTGACGAGACCGAACGGGCGTCCAAAACAAAGAGCTAGGACCAAAGAACAGCTAACAACAGTCCCGCAGGAGGAAACCCGGCCACCGGGTCAAAACCCCCTGTATGCCTTACATAATCTAAACCATTGCGATTGTAACAATGGCCGCATTCAAACGATTACCATGGCCAGAAACTAAAATGCCAAGTAGCGCCCTACTCACCCATGCCCCTCAAAGTAGCGTGGGGTGGCGGCCTGACAATTATTCCTCGCATGACTGAAACATGGCACTCATCGAATAATGCTCATACCCCTTACTCATCACCCAACGGTAGGTTCAACAAAAACTTACGGTGTGATTTAAAAGGGGTCGCAGCAAGGGATTTCGTCAAAATATCCGCGTGCTGCTCTTCCGAAGCAACGAATTGAATATCAATTTTGTTTGCACGAAGCAGCCCTCGGATGAAATGGAACCGCACATTCGTGTGCTTGCTCCGCGAAGAACTAAGAGGGTTCTCAGCCAGTGCTATGGCCCCCTGGTTATCTTCAAAAACTCGGACACATGATCCGGTTAGCTCTGGACAAATTGAAGATAATACTGCCCCCGTTAACAGAGCCTCCTTCACCCCTTCACCTAGGGCTACATACTCTGCTTCTGATGCAGACAACGTAACGCACCTCTGCGTGCTACTTACCCAAATCACGGCAGCACCCCCAAGGTAATTGCCGTCCCCGACACCGAGCGCCTGTCATTCGACTTATCATCGTAGTTAGCATCGCTACATGCAGTCAGATTCAATCCCGAGCCCCTTACAAAAGTCAAACCCATACCCCTTGTCCCGTGGAGGTATGCCATGATCTTCAGAACTGCTTTCCAGTGCCTGTCGGTGGGGTTGTGAGAATGGCGCGCCACAGCACGCACCGCGTTCGAGATGTCTGGCCGCGTCATGGTCGACACCCACATCAGACTGCCCACAGCCTTCCTGTACGGCCAGTCTCCCTTTGGATCGCCCTCCTCTCTTGGACCTAGTTTCAACGCCAGGGGTCGCGGGGATGTCAGAGGACGCGTTCACACCAAAACGACTCAGCATGCTTTCAACGCAAAACAATTCAGCATGCTTTCAACGAAAGCCTTCTGCGCGATCTCCAACGTGCCCAATTCCCAGTTACGCTTGAAAGCACAACCAGTATACCAAGTTAACTCGCCTAGGTTATTCGTGGGAAACTTAGTCTTTAATGCGGCATGAAAGTCTCTGCATGCCTCGTCCGACCCTGCAATCACAATGTCATCTACATGAACGGCCATAATCAGTTCTACCTTGCCATCTACAACCATGCGAAAAACACAAGGATCAGTCGTACTCTTCCGGAAAACCACTCGGCATGCACACGGTTGACTCCCCTGTATTTACTTCCGCAGCAGGTCCTCCGGCCATCATGGCCATGGCATTCTCCGTCGTCCAGGATGTATTTGCCAGTATAATCCCATACTCTGTCCACTTTTGCACTGCCGCAGACATCGCGTTCTCGATCACACGCTGACGTTGAGCAGATTCATCTTGCAGGCGTTGGCTCTGACCCCGAGTTTTTACTGTCGGGGGTAGCCGTCCCCAGCTACTGAGCTCGTGAGCTGCCCTGCCAGACAGGACCGTGGGGGGACCTTCGCCGTTCCCTTGGTCGGTGCCGGAGGCTGCTGATGCGTCTGAGCCGCTTTCGGCCCTCCCTGCCGGGACCGAAGAGGCGTCCACCGCGCCCCCTTGAGACGAATGCATCGTCTCGACTGTTTCGGCCCTCCCTGCCGGGACCGAGGAGGCGTCTACCCCGCCCCCTTGAGACGAGTCCATCGTCTCGGCTGTTCCGTCGCCAGCATCGCCGGCGACAGGTGCCTCCTGTGGGTGCTCCTGCAAGCACGCATGCAAATCACCAGCATCGCCGGCAGCAGGTGTCTCCTGTGAGCGCTCCCGCAAGAACGCGTGCAGATCAAACCCCCACGTCACGTCGAGGTCGGTCAGGCGAGCCAGATCTTCGTCCTGCTCGTCCATCACCCCCCCCCCCACCTCCATCTGATGTGCTCTCGTCGTCGGCCTCAAACCCCCCCTCTTCCTGGGACAAGGAGTCATGCATCGGGGCAGGTACAGGTGGTGAAGGCGACACGCGTCGCTATGTGACATGGCGCGTGATACGCAGAGTACGGTGTTTGGTCAGCACTCGTACGGCTTCTCGGGGGTGGTCAGGCGCAGGGCCCAGGCAAAAACACACCTGTGCTTTCGGCTGAGACTTGTTTTTCCTCTTCACCTTGCAGTAGCCAGGCTTGAGAAAAGGTAGAAGCACTACCGGGGGGGGGTTACCGTACCACATCTCGTACGGCGACTTGTTTACGGGTTTAGCGGACGTTTCCGTGCGGTTCAGAGCATCGCACGCCCAGTGCGATGCTTCAGCCCACAACGATTCAGTTGCCGGCAATTGCGCGCCGGGAAAAAGCTCACGAGCTTGGATTCGACCCGCCAATGCGGCCGTCTCAATCAAACCTAGCGCGCGCTCGGCTACCCCATTGTAACCGAGTTTTCGGTATCCAATTCCCCTACGGGAACGTACTAGGCGGATCCGACACAAACGCAGATAGGAAACCTACTCCTTTCGCGTAGTACCTGGCGTCTCTGGTCCAGGCAGTGAATGTGGGCTTTTTCCCACTAAATTGTGGGACAGCGGTGTGTTTGAGAGCAAGTCTAGGTAGAGGCATATCATATCCTACTCCCGACTCACCGCCGGGGTATGACCCCCATTTTCCAGCCCCCCTTGGCTGGTCTGGCTGACCCCTTGCTGGGCCAACCTCGACAGGAACAGCGGCTTCCCTGCGTCCCGTCACTCCAACACTACGCGAGGCATCCCCACGAAAAGTCGTCTCTCTTGCTGCTGTTGTATATCCTCGCGCTCCGCCTCCAGCAGTAGCAGCACCAGCAGCAGAAAATTGTCGTGCCACGGCATTGGGTTCAGCCCCTTGTTGGCTACCCCTTTCAGCAGCGCTGTTCTCAGCGCCGTTCCCCCTCACAGCAGTGGGTTCAGCTCCTGGCGGGCTGGCCGTTACAGCAGCGCTGCCCTCAGCGCTGCTGGACTCCGACGGACCGTTGTTCCTCATGAGCTCGACCATCATCTCCCTCATATCATGCATCATCGATGCTTGTCTCTCCTCTATCACCAACTGAAGCTCATCCCTCAGCTGCTGAATCTCATCCGAGGAGTCTCTCTCCTGTGCAGACATCCTTGGCTCCTGGTACCAGAACTTCTACTTTCAAGCCACTAATGTGTTCGTAGAGTCCAAGCCTGGATGCCCTGACCGCCTCGAGGTCTGACGAGTGTTCTTATCTTCGCTGTATTACAGGACAGAGAGGAGAGAAGGAGCAGAGAGCTGAGTGCTGGAGCTCTCCTCTCATGAGAAAAATTGCATAAAAACGCCTACGAATGTATACGCAACCCGCTGCAACATTTGTAACCGTCGTGCTGTGACGATTTAAACTAACAGGGGGCACTCTGTGTCCCCGCCCAATAACCCTACACATGGCGTCGTCGGCACGACATGGTTTTTTGGGTCGTGGGTTCGATTCCCACCATCCACAACAATAAACTTTTCAGACTTTCCCCATGTCGAACTTGAAAAATACTCTCCCCGGTATCCCCAGGAAATGAAACCGCTTGAATGTTGACAGGCCCGCCCGTATATCCGGCCGACCTGGTATCCCGCCGTTTCAGGGGGGGGGGGTGTTATAAGGCTTAGTTTGGGTAAGCTATTGGTTAACCTTTTGCAAGTGGTCAACGGACTAATACCCCACTAATAACCTTAACATAGGGCAGGGCGGCACCTCGAATTGTTCGATTCCATATTCGATAGAGTAAAAAAAGTTAACATTTACACGTAAACAGAGTCTACGCGTACAGTATTTAAGGTAACGCCAACAGTTCGATATAGCCTAACAATGGACTACTTGCTGCCGTTTCTTCATGAAATGAATCCGATTACGAGCTTCATGAGATTTCGATCGGATAAATCCGGGCACACACCGACTAACCCTATAGTCTGGCCATGAAGAGACGTGTTGAGTGCGTTTCTCATTATGTTTTGACTGATCACACATCCGGCGCCAGCATGGTGACTAACCGTGTTTTCTGCATGTTCTCTCCGTAGCCACAAAGCAAGGAAGACAACTCGCCAGTAGGAGGGGGGGGGGGTGTAGCGAGGGAAAGGCGAAAGCCACACAGAGCTACTACCAAAGAAAAAAAACGACAACAATAGTGTAACGAAGGATAATACCTATTTTAGACACACGCACCCAGGTCTTCAATCCCTTGTCCCTAGTCTCTCACCGCTTCTAGTTCGTTTCCTCCGTGTATGCCTTCAGGATGATTCCTCCCGTCTGCTTGCTACAACAGCTGGCTGCAAACATCAGTCTTGTCTCACGCAGTCCTCTTCCAAGCGCTAGTGCTACATAACAGATCTCCGGATGAAACCTCCAACACTACCTTACGGTAACGATCGCTGTACTCAGGCTCGGTTCGCAGTCACTCACGCTCGTGTCAGATCAAGCTCAGGTTCCTTTTTCCCTCGTTTGTTTTTGTGTGTATTTGGACTGAGACCGTGAGCGATACGCTTTCTAAACTGACTGGAGTTGTACAGACCTAGGCAGCATTCCGGTACGTAGAGTACGTGACGTCATGTCAATCCGCCGCAACACCCCCCCCAGCACGGCTTCCTAAGTACCGTGCTAACCGGGCTGCGGATACACTTGAGTAAGATTGAGGGCCTTTTCCCACATTTAATCGTGTTTCGATTACCCTGACGCTCGAATGAGTGGCGTCTTCTACCATTACCAGGGAAAGGCGTCTCTCCGGGGGTAGGGACCCTGGGCCTCGCGCTTTTCCGCATTAGGTCCCAGATCGGTACTGCTGGACTTGCTACAATTTCTCATCAAGCGCACCAGCTGAAAGCCTCTTATCCACCACTTCCCGGCTTTTTCCGTTAACCTGGGTAGGCCGAGGCCTTGATCTTGCTCGCTAGTCGATCGTCGGCTAACATCTTTGCCCATTCTCCATCGCACTCCACTTCACGTTCCTCGTGTTTACGGAGAACCGGATTGCGAATTTCCGGTCCTCCTAGCTTTCAGGATCTCTTACGTCGTTGAATTCCTCCCAATCTCCGTCTGCGTACCGAACCCGCCAGTACGGTGACTTGTTCTCGAAGACCTTCGAAAGGTGACGCTTCTTGTTTCCTTCAGCGTCCGCGAATTCCCTCCAGATCACGGTCCCCATGGGGTGTTGTTTCAACGCATGTTCGCCATCGATCCCATCTCTTTCCTTCCGCGTTAGCGTCGATGTCGGCCTCGCCTTGCACTCCGCTCCGTGATACGTTTCCCGCATCGCATGGGAAACATCCAGCTGTAAAGGTGGATGAAACCGTCTCGCGCCTCTTCTTCGGACAGCCACTGCGACTCTGTGCCATCCACAAATCGTCCCTTGTATCGCCACTTCCAAGCGTTGCCCTGACCCATCACAGCCTTTCTGTCTATTAGGGTATACATAGGCGACGCTACAATCGACGGCTCCGCAAGTCCGAAGTCAACTTCATGCCAGGTGAGCCAATTCGTTTTCGAAGTCGTGACGGAGGTCGTCCGGACGTACGTGGAACATCTTGATATTCGCTGCTGACGCCCGCCGTCGGCGAATCCCTAGCCCATTCATCGTGACGATGTAGCTGAGTCCTGGTAAGACAACTTCAGTCACCTCCCAAGGTCCGGTTCAGTGCTCGTGGGCTAGTTTATGATGTATCCCCTCCCTTGCCATCACAGACTCCGCCTCCTTCACCAGCACGTTGTCTCCGACAACAACACGGGTTCCCACCGAGGTCCGACCGATCTCAGCATTTCGACTCTTACGACTTTTCTGTCTGTCTTCCTGTCTTTTCAATAGAGCCACCCGTACATCCCGTACCTCCTTGTACGCTTGACCTTTGTCGGCCACGTAACTGTGCATCCCGCCTTTGAAATCGCCCCCATCGATCTCGGGGTGCGTAGCATCAAGTTGCGGGCGTGCATCACGACCGAAGAAAAGACGGAAGGGAGTTGGCTTCCCCGGTAAGCGCAGGTCCGGCGTGGTACCATGGATCCACAGTGCGACTGTACATACTCGTCCCATCTGCGAGGCCAAGTCTTGCACAGTTCTCCTAGTGTTTCGTGTAGCCACCCCCCCAGTCTCTCCACAGTCCCCTGTGCACGTGGATGGTCGGCAGGCCCATATGCGATGGTCATGTTCAACCATTTACATAAGTGTTGCATCACCTCTGCCGTGAACTCGGATCCTGGCTCACTGCAAACATACAGCGGTAGCCCAAAAGTAAGCATCACTTCCAGCAGTTTCCTCGCTACTCCGAGTGCTTCTTTCGTGGGGAGCGGGAAGGCGAACAAAAACTTGCTGGCTTTGTCGACGGCCAGCAGTAGAACTTTGTTGCCTGCGTCCGACTTCACCCCCATGTCCTGGATGTCGACTTCGAGTACTTCCCCGGGTCGCAGAAACCTCGCCGGTAGCATGGCAACTTGTTGACTCGCTGACCGCTTGCAACTCCTGCACCCACACGAGAGGACGTAGTCTCTAACGTCCCTGATGAGGGTGGGCCAGCAGTACCGACGACTAATCAAGGCTGTAGTTCTCACCGTCCCTGGATGCCCATAGGTGCTGTGCGCCAGCACCATAATCTCTGGAACGAGAGATTGGGGAACTGCAAGTCGTGGGACCTTTCCCAGAGGTGCTACCCACAAGAGGCTGTTATCATCCACCACATATTCGCCACCTCCTGCTCCTCGGTTTCCCGCTTCCTGGAGTTCTTTCCGAATCCTGCCAACTACCATATCTTCGCATTGCCTCTGCATCAGCTGTGGCATATCCTGGAGAATAGCTGTAACCCTTTTCAGCATGGATGGCTCCGACCGCTGGGATCCCTTGGCCTCTTTCCTTGATCCGCATGAACGGCTGCTGGTGTTCTTCGGTGGTTCCTCCAACGGATCACGTTGTCGTTTCGGTTTCGGAATGGGCTCTGTCAGTCCCCTGCGTTTGCGTGGGCGATCAACGTCCACTAGTAGCTCAGTAGTAGTGATTGTCTGCGCCGGTGCATTCTCCATCTCCTCCTCCTCAGGTAACGGCGGTTCTGCCTTCCAGACAACCTCCGGCTCCTAGGAACTGGCGTTTGCCTGCGATCTCGTGACCGCTCTTGTCACCTCGAAGGCTTATGCTGCTGGGAGGTAATCCTCAAACACCATTTAGGTCAATCCTTCCAGTCCCACGACCTTTGGTACCGGTTTTCCCAGTAAGCCTTGAACAGCTAGTTCAACTAATACTTCTCTTGGCATTGGAGGAGACGTGAAACCTGCGATGACGTTTGCCGCTGCGCTTTTGCTGACCGTCTGCGGGATCACGTAGTGTTCCTGCCCTGGGGTGATCTTGGCGTAGTCGTTGAAGTGCGACTCTTTGGCTTCTTCAAGGCGTGTGGCATCCGCTGGGTGTGCGATATACCCTTCGGTTGGCTTTTCCCCCATGATGCACGGTTCAAAGAGAAGATGGGTTCGTTGAACGAGTAAATCGCTCGCTCTCCGTTACCTCTTTTCAAGAAGTATGCGCCTCTTCGTCCCAGAAATTCCCCTAATTCCTGAACTGGTTGCTTTACCTTCTCCAACCTCCGCTTCCAAACGGCTAACTTCCCTTTTGTGGCAAGGCCTCCCTTGATTCCTACCACGAATGTCCGTTTCCTCCTCCACGGAATCCCTACTTGGCTCGCTAGTATCTCCGCTTTGTCCACGACGTATGACTCTCGTTCCAAAGCGGGGAGAATCTCGTCGTTCCATTCCGTCGTTCGCAGAGGGTGGCCCAGACATTCGAGTATGAAAACTCGCGCGTCTGAAGCGATGCAGCTTGGGCTAGGCTACTCGCTCCGGATATTCCCTCCTCATCCCGTATCCCTTCAAACCTTCTGCAGGCGTCACCAACCACCACGTCTGGTTTCACCTCTCTCAACATGGTTAGGCATTCCTGCGACCCTGTTGTCACCCTAAGTAGCTTCGCACCGTTGTCCAGTCCGTTCGCTTTGATGCATTCCAGTGCTCTCCAGTCCTGGTCTACAGCTCCTCTGACCGTCAGCAACTCCTCTGATGCAAGGATGCTGCCTCCCCCCCCACAGTCAAGCATGACCACCACTGGAAGCTCTGGTGCGATGACAAGCTTGGCCTGTTGAGTATCTGCCTTTGATGAGTTTGCGGGTGTGAGTGCGACAGCTGCAAGTACTGTAAGACTTTGAGTACGAGTTCCGTCCACATCTTCCACTCCTAAGGTTTCGAGGTGTACGCCGTCGAGCACTGGCCCCTGTGGCCCTTTGTCAACGTTTGGCAACGACTCGTCTCCAGGAAAAGAGTCGTCGAAATCTTCGATAACGATGCCCTTGTTCGGTAACCGCGGCATGGCGTCTGGGAGCTGATGTTGTGTCCCCAGCCTCCAAATCAAGGTTATGTCGTGCTCCATCAACTTCAGAGCCCAGCGATGGTATTGTGGTGTGAGAGATTAGCGTTTGAAAAGCCAAGTCAACGCCGAACAGTCCGTGATGAGCGCAAACGGTCGCCCCCAAAGATAGGGTTGGAATATGCTCACTGCCCACATGACCGCCATGCATTCACGGTCCGTTGCTGACCTTTTGGAGTCTCCTCTCGACCACCTTTTGCTGCCGTACGCGATCACCTTTTCCACTCCTTCGATGCATTGTGTTAGCACCGCTCCTGCTCCTATCTCACTGGCATCGGTGGACAGCGAGAAAGGTTCTGTCCACACCGGCAGGGCTAGGATTGGAGGTGACGTCAAAGCTTCGATAAGCGCATCAAATTCTTTGTTCTGCTCTTCTCCCCATAGGACTTTCTCTTTCTTCGCTCTCTTGGTTCTGAACCTTGGATCTCTCAACAAGTCGGAAATGGGCGCCACCACCGTGCTATACTGGGGTACGAACTGTCGTAAGTATCCTGTCATGCCCAGCAACACTCGCACTTCCTCCACCGTGTTCGGCCTGGACAGCTGCGTGATAGCATCGATCTTGCTCGGGGCTGGCCTGGTACCAAGTCTATCCACGATCATGCCGACGAACTCCATGACCGACTGACAGCGATTTCTGAAGATTTACGGTTGAACGTCCTCGCCTTGGACACTCTAACGTTTCTCGCAGCAGTGCCCATTGACCTTCAAGGGTTTTCGACGGGATGGCGATGTCGTCCAACCAGTTCTTGATTCCCCTATCCTTGACGGTTAACAGTCGCCCTCCAACGTAGTTGGCAAACGCCGAAGGCACTCTCTTCAACCCGAAGCCGCAGCGAACGTATTCGTACAGCTCTCCGTCAGCGTCTCGAAATGCCGTCAGGTGTCGATCATCCTCATGGATCTCGAGCTGTAAGAATCCTGAAGCTAAATCGATGCTAGAGAAATACTTCGACCCTTCCATCTCATCCATAATATGCTGCAAGTCTCCGAGTCCACCACTCTGTGATTTGAGAAGCGCATTGATACCTCGAAAATCCTGTACAACCCGCACTGTCCCATCTTTCTTGCGAACCGTCGAACAATTGGCGGCCCACTCGGAAGTTGATTCCCAAATGGATCCATTCTTCAGGAGTTTCATCACCTCAGTCTGAATCATCTCGCGCTGTTCCGGGCTGTAGTGTCGAATGGGCGCCACGTATGGCTTGACGTTGGGATCTTTGAGCTCCAGTCGCATGGGCACTCCTTTGCACGCTGGTACGCTCTTGAGGTTGACCGCGAAGACATCGATGTACTGGTTGAGAATGCCCATCAATGTGTCCTTTTCGCTCGGACTGAGCTGTATGGAGTTGGCCTCTCCCAGGTCCACCTTGGGGGCTTCGTTCGGAATCCCTGCGATTTCACCCCCTTTGTCGCATTGCTCCGGTGGTCTCCCCTTGTCTTTCTTTTTGACCCCCTCGTCCTGTTTGGGGCTTGTCGGTTTCTCCGACACCGGGTTCATGAGTGACTTCATGCGTTCCAGATCGTAATTGTTAACAGCGTAAATCGTCGCAATCACCAGCACCCCCTGGATCTTCACATTATCCTGGGTAACATTCGACAACTTACATTGAAGTGGTATACCCGGGAACCACCACTGTGCCCCCCTTGGCACTCCTAGATAGCGGTTAGTTGGCTCTACCACTACGAGCTGCTGCACTCGAGGCTGAGGGCCTTTGACAAAAGCGTCTACCTGGATACTGGTACCACCTGGAACCTCTACGTATTTTGCAATGCGTAGTGTCCAGTGCAGAGTGCCTTCGTCCTCCGAAACAGAGTTTCCTAACTCCATAATCCCCGCCGGGATCTTCGGTTCCTCCAATTCCTCCGGTTCTTGCTCGTCCGTTGACGGTTTCACCGCGCAATAGTGGTCCCATTCGGCAAACATCGCTCATGCCGCCGCCTCTCCGATCTCCTTCGGGGCGAATGGTACCCACGCTGAGGATGGTATCGGCCGCAAAACCCTCCTCACCATCGAAGCTGATGATACTTCGATTGTCCTTCATGAACGCGGCTCCAAGCACCATCGCATACGGAAGTCCCTTCACCACCCTGAACTTCACACGGAAGATTCGATCGACCGGTGCAGAGACTAGTGGCAGCAAGCACGAGCCTACCAATTCCATCGGGGGTACGGCGCTGTTCTTTGGGTTTGCTGTGCGGAGTAGGCCGTCTCCCGTTGGATTTATCAGCGACTTTCCGCAACCATCACGTTCTTCAATGGGTTCGATGAACTGCCGTGACACGTAGTTTCCTCCAACCGCCTCAGTATCCACCAGCACCGCAATCGGAAGTCGCCGGCTCGAGCTCGTTGCATGCCACAACGTTGCATGAACTCAAACCTGTGACGTTTTAGTTTGCAGTGCTCCCATTCCCGATGGGTGAGAGGAACTCTCTGAACCCTGGCTGCTGTTGACCAGTGAACCCTGACTGCTGTTGGCCAGCGAACCCTGGCTGTTGTTTGACCAGTGAACCCTGGCTGCTGTTGGCCAGTGAACCCTGGCTGCTGTTGACCAGCAAACCCTGGCTGCTGTTGGCCAGCAAACCCTGGCTGTTGTTGGCCAGCGACCTTGGCGCCATCGGAGGTCCCCATCGCGATCTAGGGTCGGTGGTGCTCCTCTTGGGGCTGCCTGTGGACCCCATCGTCCTCCGATTCCGAAGGGTGACGGTAGGGAGGGAGGGGACATCTGATTGTGCCCGCGTCCCGCTCCTACAGGATTTTCCGGTCCTGCTGCACCTCGTCCTGCACCGCCTTGTGGGCCCCATCCAACCTGGCCGCCCTGTGGTGAGCCTCCAGCCTGGCCGCTCTGTGGCGGGCCACCCTGTGGAGGGCCTCCTCTCGGGTAAGGTGCACCAAAATGTCCCCAAAAATGTCCCCCTCTTCCTGCCATTTTGTTTCCTTCAATCAAACCTCCCCCCCTGCCCGGGACGCCGCCCGTTTCCCTTTGACGAAACCTCTCGCTTTGCTGTCGTGTGGAGTAAGATGAGTTCGACGAAGTTGTGCAGTACACGACGACGGACTCGACGACGCCGTGTTGTATCTGACGAATGGAGCTGTGCAGTAGGAGCTGTGCAGTATGCGACGGACTCGATGAGGCTGCGTGGTACACGATGTACTCGACGAAGCTGCGTCGTATAAGGTGAATATGGTATCCAACGATGCAGTCTAGGGAGAAGAGTGGAGTCCAGGGGATCGATGGAGTCTAGTAACACCAAGTTGTCCGCACCAAACGGGTATAAACAGTGGGTTGGGACAAGGTGGGTGGGAAAGAGGGGTGGTGAAAGGTTTCGAGTACATGCATATTTACCTTCCTGGTTTGTTGAAAGTTGTCCCTTTATCATAATATACATGCAACCCTTCGAAAGCTCGAGTCTTCACTAACAGAATAAGGTATGGAATCCCTTAGGTATCTAAGACACAACAATGATCATATATTCATGCATAGCTATTAATAGTAAATTACTACGCGCCTTGAAATGACTTGTATAGTAGCTCTTCACGTAGCTCCACTATACTGTATGCAGTAGTTCCCATGTCGGGTATAGCTCCACTGACATGTGAAATGTTATTTTGTTTCCATTAATTAATATTAATGCATTCTTTACGATCCTTGAAATTCCAACGTATTTATCAAGCTCACCCCCTATTAATGCATTCTTTACAATCCTCAAGATTCCAACGTACTTATCGAGCTTCCCCCCTTCCCATTCCAATATGATAATGTTCCTAAACCATGTTTCCAATTCCGGTAAGTTCTTAGCATGACAAAGAGCAGCTATAGAAAGGCTTACATTCCCCATACAAAATTAAAAACCAGAACCAGTTTGCAGTATCACTACTCTTGAAACACCTGTGAGAACGACCTTGCAGTGCCTATCTATACAACCTGCGAAGACACAAAATCCCCATCACAAAGGCCAAAACTAAATTGCCTGCAAAAAACAACCTGTCTTATGGTCGTCTCACAGTAGTATGCAACAAGTGTAGATCAACTAACAGACCCGAACTCATTTTCAACCCGTATGATGAACGCAAGCACATCCCTACAGTGACTTATCACGTATGAACTAACTCGTCATCGGCACTGATGATAATCCTTTCCCGATGTCCTATTGGTCTCGTATTATTTAATCTACTTCCTACATTTTATACACCTTAGTCAGCCCTTGCTATATTTTTCCAAAATAACCCAGCTCGTAGATTACTATTTCGCGGAGTATAAATACCAACTTGTGTGTACTGTTCTATGCAAGGTACAATAAACAAGACCAACCTGTGTACTATTCTTCCGTACAGCAATTAATTGCTAATCCTCCAGACCAATCGATTTCTCGTGCTATAGACTACAAGGTGCAACGAACAAGTAACCCCAATAATAACATATGCATATAATACTCTATACTCACAACCTTACACTGTTTCGACCATATAGTCTATACAGCAGTAGTAGGTATATGTATGAGCAAATGATGTATAATACCTGGTACGTAATACGCGCGATCGGAGTATCACACACAGCTTGCAAAATACTAATTTTTTATTACTACCTGGTACATTATTTTACTAGCTCAACAGTCCATGTTACTCCCTTCTCACCATCCTGCCTACATAAATACCCCCCCAACTTGCAAGTAGGCAAGGCTTACTAGCAGGCAGGGATGCATGTATGTGTCTTTTCCAGTTCAAAATTTGAAAAATTTGGTTTACGGATATTGTCAAAAATAAAATTCACTCCAGTTGTGAGATCGCATTGTACCATCGCTTGCTGTATGTATCCGTTATCGATTGAGTACGTACTGGTACCCAAACAAACAAACAAACATAAAAAATCAGGCAAAATTAGGTATACCCGGTCAGTTTGGCGTCAAAACTGGTGCAGCACAAAAAAAAACAAGAGCATACCACAAACGACATACAGGACATATAATACCCACGTATACAGCACGATAACATACATACCTGGTACAACAATGCAGAAGTACTCGTCGTAAGACTAAGGACGAGCACGAGAGCAAAAAAAGCATGCTTTGCGGAACAATTTATACCATTGATGCATACGTACCAACGTTTCGTCTGCATCGCATACAAAAAAAACAGTGTGTCAGTCAAAGCGGGGAGAATCTCGTTTGCTCTCTGTATGTACTGCTGTGCGTAGCATAGACTGCGTGACTCCTCATCATGTATAAACTATCAGGCGTCTCATTCCTCGCCTCGACTATCTAGAGATCACGACACCGATTCTCATCACTCATGCGGCCTGCTGCACTGCTGCTGCTTCTATTTCTGCGGTGTCTGCCTGTGGTTATCCTGCAGCGTGTGGGGTTCGTGATACTGCTTCAAGCGAGATTTTGCTACACGAGCGAGATTTTCAACATGATAATAGACGTATTTAAGCCTGACGATATGCCTATATTTTTGGCTCTAAACCAAATTAAGCCCTATCGTGTTTTAAATGTCTAAAAAATAGGTCTATTTTATCGACCTAACGACCACGGCAGACCACGGTGAGATGTGGATTTTCCCAAAATATGCACTTGGGCACATTTTGGCCCAAGTGCATATTTGAAGCAATTTTCCGAGTATTTTCCAGCAAACAACAGCATTTCAGACGACAACAGCTCGAGGCAACATCAGACACTGCAGCAGCAGCACAGCACAACACCCACGCAGCAATTGCAACGCTCAACCTAGCAAGCCGCTTGGTGTATCCCCAACCCGGGTTAATCAACCTGCGTGTACAACACCATCAGGAACGTTGGCGGTGGTCAGAGGCGTCCCACTCTCGTGGAGCGGCATGCCTCTACGTACTATTGCTTGAAAAGGAGCCCTTGTTCATTCACAAGGATCGAGCGCACACACACAACACAACACACCACAAAACAAAAACAACACAGCACAATACACAGACAACCAGCACACCAACAGCCAACCCAACTACAGCACAACTAGACGGTGGAAAACGCCCGCGAGACTCCTCCTACCCTGGCGTTCTCTGCGGTCAGAGAACTGGGACTCTGACATAGTTCGTCGCGCGCTCGTGCTCCTGCTCTCTCGTCCTGAGAGGCTGTAATTTTTCGATGACACATTTTTTTTGTTTGGTTTTTGTGCCCGACGTAGCGCATGGCCGGAGCTGCTGCAGTTTACAACCCTGTTGCCTCTTTCCCGCGGATGCCTACATTTCGAGGGTGGAAATTGAACCGGGTTGAGGGCCAGTCCTGCTGTGCTGCTGTACTGACTGCCACACTGAGGCACACCGAAGGCGGCAGACGCCTGCGAGGTATCCTACATAATATGAAGCGAGTATGGAGTACGAAGCACTCAATGTTTTTGCCAGGCACCAGTTATTTGTTTTGGCCGTTTGTTCAAGCTCGCACAGCATGGGCAGGGGAGGGTCTTTCTCGAAGTTTCCACCCACTCATGTGCTGACTGATGACATAAATCCTCGTCTTGCCATCTGCGTCTGGAGTAGTGCAGAAATATCGTAGTCTATTTTCAAGTAGTTTGATCTTTCCTCGGCTTTTCTTTTTATGCGTACTGAAAGAGACCACTATTTCGAGTTTTAGATATGTGGTGTTTTTTTTATGCGTTAGGTCGAAATATCGAATGGCCTAGCTCTTCCAGATGGAAGTACATAAGACCTAACCTCGAGGCTTAAATACGTCTAATATAGAGTTGAACTGCCATGGAATTTTCTTCAACATCCTGTAAAATTCATTCATATTTGGACTACTCCTTTTTTTCCATACTACATTCTATACATTATTTCGAACAAAAATGGCTCGGCATGCAGCTGCACTTCTACCTGCGCATTTACGACCGTATTTCTACCTGCGTCAAGCGAGACTATCAACCCACACGTATCCCAGCTGAAGCCCCATGTAACGAACGGATAAAGAGCTATTTTAGTCACACGTACCCAAGTCTCCAATCCCTTGTCCCAACTCTCTCACCGCTTCTAGTTCGTTTCCTCCGTGTCTACCTTCAGGCTGATTCGTCCCGTCTGCTTGTTGCAACAGCTGCCTGCAAACACCAGTCTCGTCTCACGCAGTCCTCTTCCAAGCGCTCGTACAATATAACAGATCTCCGGATGAAACCTCCAACAATGCCTCACGGTAACGATCGCTGTACTCAAGCTCGGTTCGCAGTCACTCACGCTCATGTCAGACCAAGTTCATGTTCCTTTTTCCCTCGTTTGGTTTAATTTTGTGTGTTTTTGGACTGAGGCCGTGAGCAGCACGCTTTATAGACTGATCGGCGTTATACAGACCTAGGAAGCACTCCGCCGCGGGATTTCATGTAACGAACGGATAAAGAGCTATTTTAGTCACACGTACCCAAGTCTCCAATCCCTTGTCCCAACTCTCTCACCGCTTCTAGTTCGTTTCCTCTGCATCTACCTTCAGGCTGATTCGTCCCGTCTGATTGTTGCAACAGCTGCCTGCAAACACCAGTCTCGTCTCACGCAGTCCTCTTCAAAGCGCTCGTACAATATAACAGATCTCCGGATGAAACCTCCAACAATGCCTCACGGTAACGATCGCTGTACTCAAGCTCGGTTCGCAGTCACTCACGCTCATGTCAGACCAAGTTCATGTTCCTTTATCCCTCGTTTGGTTTTGTGTGTTTTTGGACTGAGGCCGTGAGCAGCACGCTTTATAGACTGATCGGCGTTATACAGACCTAGGTAGCATTTCGCCGCGGGATTTCATGTGACGTCATGTCAATCCGCCGCAACATCTTACCTAGGTGATGTGGTTTTGGGCATGGCAGTTAGTCGGCCTGCTGTTCGATGTGCTTTCGGATAGGATCGTTACCCGTCGGTTAGGGAAGCATTTTGGCTGGCTGGCTTGGTGACTAGTTATTTCACTTGTTCTAAGGATGGTATGTGGAATGCGGTCTTTCTTTACCGTATGTGGTTTTGGATTCGTTTATATTTTTTTCTCCATTGGCATTCAACAAGCGTGGCCGTCACTTTGATGGAACGGTACCCCGTCGGTATAAATGGTCCGGGACGATATGATATTATATGAAATGGGGTAGTGGATATATGTTGGTTCATCGTAGCTTGGTGTAGTGTATTTGGGGTCGGGGCGGTTACTCGGCTTGCAGTTCGATGTATGTTCGGATAGGATTGTTGGATGTCGGTAAGTGAAGACGTTTATCTGGCTTTTTTAGTGACTAGTTTTTTCAACGTTTTCTAAGTATGACATGCTGAATGCGGTTTTTCTTTACCATATGTGATGTTGGGTTAGGGTTAGGGTTAGGGTTAGGGTTAGGGTTACCACATACCAATGTACCGACACACACACCTACGGTCCATTGTATAGCTCGTACTTGTGTACAACCTCCCGAAGTACCACAAAGAATATTCCCAGAATATCCAGCACCAACTTACTACAATTGACAATTCAATATTCAAACTATCCAATCAGATGATCTACATCAGCTCGGCCGATACACACTGCCGCTATCACCAACACTCTCCCTGGGGGCTGTTGTATCTACCAGACCCACAACATGCAGTATGACAAACAAAAAAAAAACAGACTCCTACTTCCTAGAGCCCAATGCAAAGTCACGGTGAACTTCAAAAATACTGCTCGGCAGAGCCTTCGTGAGGATGTCCGCATGTTGTTTTTTGCTGGGAACATGCGTGATTTCGATCACACCCTCCTCGGTCAGATTTCTAAGAAAGTGGTGCCTCACGTCGATGTGTTTACTCCTGCTCGAGCTAAGCGGATTCTCTGCAAGCGCAATCGCTCCCTCGTTGTCCTCAAGGACGTCATTTTTACGAGGCTCTACACTAGGCCTCAAGAACTGAAGCATTCCGTTCACAAACAGAGACTCCTTCACACCATCGCCCATCGCAAGATACTCTGCCTCAGAAGTCGACTGCGAAACGCATTTCTGCGTCCAAGAAAGCCAAGCTACAAGACAGGCAGCCACAATGACTAGTGCTCCCGAAACTGATCTACGGTCAGTGGCCTTGCTGGCAAAGTCTGCATCTACGTACACCAACGTGCCTACGTCATCAACCGTACTGTCTCTCTTGTGCTTCAGAGTTAGATGTGCCGTTTCCAGAAGATAGTTCAGAATCTTCTGAGCTGCCTTCCAGTCTCTCTTCTTTGGCTCATGAGAGTGCCTCGCCACCGCCCGCACAGCATTCGAGATGTCGGGCCTCGTCCCATTGGCGACCCACATCAGGCACCCCACCACCTCTCGGAACGGCACATCTCCTGCCTCCTCATCCTCCATCACGGACCTGTTATCGTTAGCAGGGAAAGCAGGGATCGGTCTGGTGCGGCAAATTTTGAATCTCTCAAGCACACTCCTGATGTAACTCTCCTGAGAAATCTCAATCGTGCCAGCCTCACGGTCGGGAATAAATGCGCAACCAAGAAAGAACTTGACCTCACCCAAATTCTTCGTAGGAAGAGAATCGCCTAGAGCTTCTACAACCACCTTGGCAAGACTCTTAGTTCCTGCATACAGAATGTCATCCACGTGGATCGCGACCATCCCTATCACCTCGTCTTCCATCATGAAACGCAGCACACAGGGGTCACACAGAGACTGCTCGAAACCAATTCTCTTTAGATCCGATACTAGCCTCTTGTAAAACGTTCTAGATGCCTGCTTCAATCCGTACGAACTTTTGTTCAGACGGACAACCTTTCCTGACATCGAAACACAGCCTGGAGGCAACTTTATGAACACCTCGTGATCCAACTTCGACTGAACAAACGCCTGCTCAATGTCCCAGTGGAGTAATTCCAAATCATACTTGCACGCCAATGCTACCAACAATCGAATTGATGCAGGATTTGCAGTAGGCGAGAAAGTCTCAAGATGGTCTACACCATACTTCTGCCTGAAGCCCTTCGCGACAAGCCTAGCCTTGGCCTTCACTATCTTTCCTGTTTCGTCTGCTTTCCATTTGAAAACCCATCTAGCATCTATCACGTTACAGCCTATTGGGATCTTTACCGCTAACGTGAACGTTCCTGCCCTTATCAAGCCTTCAACTTCTGCAGGCATAGCTTGATCCCAAATCGTGGCGTACTTCGCTTGCCGGGCTTCTTGATAGCTATCAGGCTCAGACTCTACGTCCTGCACTAGTTCTTTCGGCAATTCCACTGCGTCACCTGCCCTCTGCTCCGCCAACAGCGCATATATTATCTCTGTTGCGCAGACGGGCCCTAGAGTGGCCACAAGGCCAGATACATTCTGCTGGTTGACTGCACGGGTTTGCGCGCGAGTTCTACCTTCTCTTACTTCATCATTCTCACGCGCAGGGTTGTTGAAATCAGCTAGCTCAGCTACATGCCGCGGACGACGAGCAACTGGAGGAGATGCCTCTGCCTCTGCCTTCTGCCCTCCCGGCCCTACAGACTCTGTATCCTGCTCTTCAGGACCCACCGACTCTAGTTCCCCCACATCTTGCCCTCCCTGCCCCTCACCATCGGTGAACTCAGGTGCTGGAGACGACACAGAGGGAACGGGCGAAGATGGCACAGAGGGGGCAAACGGCGATCGACCTACACTCTCTGCGTCAACACTTTCAACCACATCGCCTGCTTCACCAGGGGGGACCACTACCTCGTTCGTTGCTGCACCAGAGGGGACCACTGCCGCGTTATTTCGCAACAGTGTGTGGGCAACTCCCCCCCCTACAAGCGGCCATACCTCGGCTTCTACATTGTTGTCACTTTCCTCCCCTCCCTCCTCCGCGATCTCTATCGGCAACGGAGGTTGCGGTGGAGGGAGTTGTGACGGCAACGCCTCCCACGTTACATCCCTCATTTTCTGAATAGTCCCAGCCCTCGTAAGTACTCTATGACAATCACGCGGGTGGTCTCTCGAAGGACCGATATAAAAGCAATCCTCACCCTTCGGAAACAGCTTCGACCTTGCTGCCACTTGCAGTACGCCGGTTTCAAAAAATTGATAAGGTTTAGCAGGACATACCACATTTCATACCGCGACTTGGAATCGGGGTTAGCAGAACAAGCCGTGTGATTAAGTGCCTCGCAAGCCCAGTGCATTGCCTCAGCCCAGAGTCTGTCAGTCTTAGGTAACTGTACATGCCCAAAAAGAACTTTCACCTGAACACGAGCCGCCATTGCGGCCTCCTCTATCAATCCCAAGCCACGCTCTGCAACACCGCTGTATTGAGGACTGTAAGCTGGGGTGGACTCTTGTTTAATCAAGAGCTCATTGCACACAGATGCAAATTTTCCACTGAAAAATTCCCCTCCATTGTCAGATCTAACAATCTCAACCAATGATGGGATTCCATCAGCACGCACACTAGCAAGAAAACTCCGGAAAGCACTCGCAGCGTCTGATTTACTTCTCAGGAAATAGATCCATGCACGCCTTGTGAAATCATCCTTCACAATCATGGGGTAATACTTTACCCCTATGGACACAACGGCCTTCTTCCCTCCCAGGTCAACATAAACTCTCCCTAACTTTTTATCTGATCTACATTTAGTTTCACGAGCAATCCCTTTTCTAATTGCTTTCGACATCGAACATCCCGTACAAGCATCTAGGCTACCAGTCAACTTGATATCCAGTCGCTTTGCAGTAGTACGAAGCAATCCTTCATGTCAGTGAGCATAAATGTTATGAAAGTCATTCACATCCATACTCGTTTCGTGCTTGGGATTTGAAGGAGTGAGGGCAGCAAACACGGATCCAATAGAGTCATCACCCACACGATACGCAGTCGCAACAAGCATGCCATCGAAATTCTCAAAAGTCACATGTCCGTGGAAAGCAGTCATCACACCACGAGGACCACCAAGACCATTCCATGACTCGCCATCAAATTCTGCGCTGGGGGAAAAAAGGTTGTACCCCAATTTGGGATAGTACAGCACATTCTTCAACTCTACCAAAAACTCGTTGTCAGCAGACACGAACACCAATTCCAGAGTTCCTGAAAGAGCTACCTCACAAGTCACGCCACCAATTCCCTTCACATTCTTGTCGCAAGGCTTCACATCCTTCATACACGAGAGAGAATCTGCCATGTGGAAAGCGGTACCTGTGTCTGCATACCAATCTTCGAAACACCTCTTCTTGGTGAGAGTGGCATATTCACGAATAGAATCACGAATAACACGATCACTACCGACATAGTTCCTCATCCTGTCGTACAGCGTTGGAATATCAGCACCATAAGAATTCACCGAATTCACCAGTACAGAGTCATACCACGATGCAAGATACGTGTCATCACTCCAATCGTTTGAGAGATTTTGGGACAGAAACACCATGGTATCATTCCAGGTATCCCTCAGGTCCGAGTCAGTTTGGGACAGAAGCACTAACAACTCAGATATCTCACCGTTTTCATTCTTGGCGTCCTTGACTTGTAGTTCTGCTTCTTCGCACTCTTCTTCTCAGGCTTAGACATCAGAGCAACACTGTGCTTCTTCGGACCACCTTGAGTCTGCAAGTCGAGGTACCATTCACGCACTTTAGTCTCTATGAACGACGGGTCATTCGTGCAGAACACCACCAGAGTTTCACGCAGAGTCTTATATTCATGCGACAGCCCCTCGAGCATCAGGTTGCACACCTCTCTGTCATCTTTCTTGACTTCCAGCATTTGAAGCACACCAAGCATCTCTCTCACAGATGCAAAGAAGATCGAGGGATTCTCATTCGAACACAAGCGCAGTGATTTGAGTTTCTCCTCCTGCACACGAATCTGACTCTGGCTCAACGGCAGAAAATGATCTTTCAGCACTCGAAAACCCTTGCTGGAAGAACCAGCGTGGCGAACCATAGTTTTCAGACTATCCTTCTTCAAGCAGTCGAACAGAAACCACCATGCCATCTCAGCCTGACGCAGCACACCCACACTGAATCATTTCTCTACCCAGGGGGTCAAGTCGAAACCAATGTCAGCAATCGGAATCTCAGTCTCGGAAACAAACGCCTCATACAGATTGTTGCGCCGGGCACTTAGCAGAAAATTCTGCGACCATGAGGGGTAAGGCACGTCTGTCCCATCGAAAACAGGAGCCTTGGGAACTTTGAAAGGACCCCACCCAACTTCTCTCCTGTATCAGTAATGCCGGCCCCAGGAATCAGATTGTTTCCACTGGCGACATTTTCCCACCACCTGCTCGACGGAGTAGGTTCGGGAGGAACAGAGGACTGGCTTCCGAGAGCCCTACCTACAGTCCCGGGAACGAAAGACTGGCTACCTACAGCCCCACTTCCAATCCCAATCGAACCAAAGCTTGCAGCACCAGCAGAGGAACGATTAACAGCGAATACATTAGGGTTCAAGCCTGAGCCAGCAAGGCTACTACTCCCAACCCCCATGCTGGACACGCCAAGGCCTTGGGCATCGCCGCCCGTACCTCCCGCGGTCCTGCCAGTAGCATCATCGGTAGAATATCGGTAGAATGCGTACCACCAGCATACTCTGTTCCGCCGCCTCCCGGCGCGACAGCAGACACAGAGGACTCCACTTGCTCCTTCTGTTGATCAACAAGCGACGTGACTAGAGTCGTAAGTTGGGACAACTGCGTCTCTAGGGAAACCATCCTCTCACCAACATCCTGCGGATTACTCCGAACTCGGCTACCCGCAGGTGTCCCCGGTTCAGCCATGATGAGACAGGTTGATCAGGCCTCTCTCGTACAGCAGTCTAGTGTAGTCCAAGGGGACGACGGAGCAGTAGACACCTTTGACGCTAAGCGTGTTGGTAAACTCATGGCTTCTGGGGAAAAGATGTTGTATTATTGAGCAATTGCCCTTCTGGGACAGGTGGGCAAGGTGGAGTGACCAGGGTGGGGGCGCTCGTGGGCGCGCACAACCTCACCCTCCGTACCACAAACAATACCCCTAACATGACAATAGCCTGATAGTCAGACCTACAGCAACAATGCCTGAACCTTCCTACTGGATAAGTGTCCAATGTACCACATACCAATGTATCGACACACACACCTACGGTGCATTGTATAGCTCGTACTTGTGTACAACCTACCGAAGTACCACAAAGAATATTCCCAGAATATCCAGCATCAACTTACTACAATTGACAATTCAATATTCAAACTATCCAATCAGATGATCTACAGCAGCTCGGCCGATACACACTGCCGCTATCACCAACAAAGACAACCACTCCTTCAAGCATTGTAGGCATCCTTTCATTAATGCGAGCGGCTGTTTGAACCCTGAACTTGACGAACTTGACGACGATGACGCATACCGACGGTGGCAAGCACGCATGGTCTGCTACCGCCGAGACGGCAAACCTTCTCACCCGAACAGCCACAAGAAAAATCGTCACCATCACTCAGGTCAGTCGCGAGGGTACCACCAGGATCAAGGCCATGAAAACTGTCACAACGATAACACATACACGTCGCATCACCATGGTGGTATCCCGCCCTCGCCCGCCTCTTCTGCCGCCGTTCCTGCTCCTGGAATGGGCTTTGGAGCCGCGCATAACCCGGGCGGAAATCCTAACGCGCGCCAGCCTGGCACATTCCGCAGCGACAATTGACGTCGCGACGGCGCTACGCACACCCGGCCTGCCTTTCGACGGTACTGTCGGGAACACCTCTTTCGATTTCCGAAGATGCTCGTGTACCCATTGCTAATCTGTCCAATAACGCAGCACGATTTCCTCTGTCAAGAGCCCACTGGCTCCTACGCCGTCTGTTGACGATTCTCACGGCGTAGTACCGGCGTTAGGAACTAGCGCTTCGAGCGTGGTTCCCCCCAGCCAGGCAATTTTTTCGACGGCGAGAACGCGCGCTTCCAGCGACGTTTCTCTCGGTCATGGTGTGAGCTCGGCGACGGGAACCCGCGCTTCCAGCGCCGTTCCCCTCAGCCGCGGCATAAACTCGGCAATAGGGATACGCGCTCCAAACGCCGCCCCCACCAGCCATGGCACGGGAGTCTGCGTTTTGCGCGCTCCCCCCCAGGCACGCATCGCGCAGCAATATAGCTGCGGTAGCGGCCCGTCGACTTTTTACGCGAACGTGTTCATCCCCCCCTCTTCCTGACCATGCAGTGGTGGTCGGTTTGAGGTGTGGGCCGGCCGACCCTCAAAACCTTCTTCTGACCACGAGGTGGCGGTTGGTTTGAGGTGTGGGAAGGCCAACACGAAAACACCGACATCTTTTGCGAGGCTCGATCCGGTGTTTGCTCGCGATAGCAGCGGACGCTTTATCTTTTTTTGCCATCAAGGAGGAGTCGACCAGATTTGCTACATCGTCTCCCTTCTCCAAGGGGCCCAACGGAAGAGAGCCTCCTCGGGTAAAACTATTATTGCCACCTGCCCGAGCCCCGCTCCAGAAGACGCCCTCAGGGTCTATGGGCCCTGCTTCGTCTTCCAGCACGCTAACCCACGTGCTTCAGGCTACGTCTGCCCCAGTGGCACAGGAAGAAGATCCGACACTGCGCGACGGGCCAGTGGTGACGCCACGGCGTCCGGCCTGATCAGCTGGATGCTATTCCCGTCAATTTACTGAACAATCGCGCCCTCGTCAAGCAGAAACAGCTCAGAGCCCCTGTCCCTTCGGGCGCAGTTGGAGTAATTTCTTGCATTTTTTTGCCAAAGAGCGAAGAGGCCACGACGCGAGAACCCGTGGGTTCGGACTCGCGTCGTGCTCCCGAGGCCTGGTGTTGCTGAGGGGGACACAACAGGCCAAAAATGGATAGGACGGATGTCCCCAGAGGGGGACATTGCAGACCCAAACGCCCAACTAGGCTACCGACGGGTCGACACCATCGGTGTTGGACTCTCTTTCGGCTACAGCAGCTTCTTACGAGTTTCCTCCAGCAAGTGAGGAGAACCCGAGGCGAGAAACCGCGGGTTTGGACTCGCATCAAGCTCCCGAGGCCTGGTGTTCCCGCAAGGGGACACCACAGGCCCAACGAGCCGAGGACTAGTGTTCCCAGAAGGGAACATTGCAGACCCAAATGTCCAACGACGCTACCGAAGGGTTGGCGCCATCGGTTTTTGACCATTTGCCGGGCGCAGTTAGAGTGGATTCTTGTGTTTTCCGCCAACGAGCGAAGAGGACCCGAGGCGAGAAACGGCAGGTTCGGATTCGCGTCGTGCTCCCAAGGCCTGGTGTTCCCGGACAAAGACATTGAGGCCCTAATTCAAACACGGCTTTTGACCCTTCTCTCGAATACTCCACAGACAAAGTGGTGTTGTTCTGGCAGCCCCCATCCTATTTTTTACCATGTTCCCTTCGTCGTTTGCCGTGGACGACGTGCCACATTCGTGCGCGGAGCAGTATATGATGGCCGAAAAGTCCAGTATTTTTCGAGGCCATCGAGCAGTGGAGCTCATAATGTCGTCGCCTGACCCAAGCACACACAAACGCATCGGTCGAGGCGTGCGCAATTTTGACTCCGCTATTGGGGACAGGGAGAGGCGAAACGCAAGGTTATCTGGCACCTATGCCAAGTTCATGCAGAATCCAGCCATGAAAAATCACCTTCTGAGCTCCGGCAACAAGATTCTGGCTGACGTCAGCCCTCTGGACCCAGTGTGGGGCATTGGTCTCCGGGCGGATGATCCCAGGACCAACAACCCATGCCAGTGGCGAGAAAACATTTTCTCGGTGAGGCACTTTCTGCCTTTCGCGGAGAAAGTCGCGACAGTGAGACCGGGTCGGCGCACCCGGCCTTCCTTCGTCGATTCCGCACTTGTACTTCGATTGCAGTGACCAAGAAATGTCGTCCGCGCCACGACCGGACCGTTAACAGCGGCCAGCGCTCGCAAAGGTCGTCCTTCGGAGGTTTCGACCGTTTTTTCGGATGCGCTGGCCGACTAAAAGCCGTGAAGTTTTGGGGGTAGCTTCTGACGTCGGCCCTGACCTTGCGCTGTCAAAACACGGCCCCTGATTCACCGAGGGTACTGTGACGCTGGACGACGTTTTGTTCACTATGAAAATCGCGCATATCAATCAAGCAACGCTCGACTCGGAGAGGCACTGGACTCCGCTAGATTTGGAGACCGACAACATTGTTTGGGCTCCTAAACGCCTTTGAGGGTACTTTGTGGTACAGAGTTCCACATATCCTCCGGCCACAAGGCACAGGAAAGCATTGGCAAAGTGGGAACCCTCAATGAGCGAGTCGAGTGGTAGCTTGAATTCGTCACCGCGTTCTATTGCACACTCGGGTACCGCAAAGGCAGCGCCAACGGCATCGCCGGTTTTTCTGGCCTGCTTGCCAGAGCCTGCTACGGAGTACGACCGCAGTGGGCTGACAAGCTTCAACCCCGTTTGGTTGACTAGCCCCAACCCTTGGAAATAGCGGTATCTATCTCCTACGGACCGGCGGGCTGCGCGCTCCCCCCGCGCCGATCCCAGGGGTCGGTTTAGGTGGGCTCGTGCCTCGCACCGAAAGCACTGCTTTGGGTGGGCTCGTGCCCCGCACCGAAAGCACTGCCTTGGGTCCGCTCGTGCCCCGCACCGAAAGCGCTGCCTTGGGTTGGTTCGTGTCCAGCGCCCCGCGCCGACAGCACTGCCTTGGGTGGGCTTGTGCCCCGCACTGAACATGCTGTCTTGGGTGGACTCCCTCTCATCACCTCTCCGACTTTCACGATATTCTCACACACGTGCCACTTATAAGGGTTGACGGCCTTTCTACCCCCCCCGGGGAGATCCTTCGCTTGTGGTTCTGCCTCCGTCGCCACTGCCGAAGGCTGTACCGGCCGCGGGTCGATTTCTCCTGCTACTGACACCGTTTTCGTTTCGGTTTCTTTCATACCCATCGAGGGCGGCATGGGCTCCGCAGAAGCTCTGGCTGCAGCGACGCCCATCGCACAGCCGACTTCTTTATCAAGGCGTTCTACACAGGAGACGGACTCCGCCGCGACCACCGGTTCGGCTGTGCCCGTCTTTACCTTGCTTGGCACTCTATCCCCTCCGTCGTCGACGACGCGCCGACAAACAGTGATAGCAACCGGTAATGCACCCCCGCTGTAGATTATGGACTCGGACCCGGCGGGGCCTCTCGACCATCTGCCCGGAGTGTCAACACCTCGCCGCGAGTTCCACGGCCGCGGCCGACCCCGTCGACCGCCGCGACCCCTGCTCCTGCCGCCTCTCCCGTCCCCACGGTGCCGATCTCGTCTGACCGTGACGGCGCGGAGCCTATTGGGACTCTTATATTACGACCTCCGTCTACTCCTGGCGACACGCCAACCGCACCTACAAAGTTAGACCCCCTTGACAACGTTGATGAACTGCACTACTTCGAGGATTCTGTGGCGCGATTTTCGCATGCCGACTGGGAGCGAGAACACCAGATTCCGCCGACGTGACATGACGAGGTGCGCCACACCACTATCAGCCGGACGCTGACCCAGTCGCCCGACTTCTTGTCGGGTTACCCTTCGCACAAGCGTTCCTTCCTTTCGGATACCCAGCAGCTGACAAATAAAGGCCGACTAATTGTACATACAAGCGACAACCACTCGTCCGTGACCCGCGGTAGCGTCATCTCGGTGATATACAAGACGCATTGGCTGGGAGTCTCTGAACCATCCTGGGGGTGAAAGATGGACCTCCAACACTCTCTAAACCACATATTACGTTATTCGGCGGACATCCCGGACCAACCCCGCCAACCAAACGATTTGCCTCTGAACGCGCATCGGTGCGGCACAGCGTAAGCTTTCTCTGAACAAAGGCGAACATCTTTGTGGCAGCTGCTAGTGTCAAGCGCATATAGTGGATTCGCCGCCCCCGCGATACAGTACTCCCTCAGCGAGCTCACGCTTGGTACAAGGACGACGATGAGTTGTGGGGGCTTGGGCAAATCAGCGCGAGTACGACTGAAGGCGGGGTATATCTGGTCCGATTTTCGGCCAACCCGAGACTGATTAAACTTCTTCTCCCTCCGGCGCGCTACACGACTTCGACGGGGACTGTACGAGGCTCTTGGTATCTTCAGGTCTAGGTCGGCATCGGCTTCCCGCGGGGGATTCATCGTAACGCAGATGACCCTCGAGACGCGACCATGGCTAGTTGACTTTCAAACCGCCGCCGTTCCTCGAGAGTTTTCCATTTGTTTCCGGGGTTATGAGGTTTGGAGTTCTTGTCCTTGGTTTGTGGGATTTCGAGATTTTTGCCTGGATGTGGGGCGGTTCTTACCAAAAATTTTTCAGTCCTGCCGACCCCCCCGCTAAGTGTCGGGCCAGGGTCCGGGTAATCACGCCTCCATCTGAGGCGCAGGCCTGTCGGTTTTTCGTGTTCGTTAGAATTCGCCCTTCCGCCACCCTCATCAGCCCAGAGCCGGGGGGCGACCAGGGTACCCTGTTCACGCATAACGTGGTACAGGGCTCTATACGGGATTGTGAGATATCTTTTTTTGTGTGTGTTGTAGTCTGTTTGTTCTGTGTTTTTTTGCTACACACTTCTCCCCCTCGTGGGGCTGTAGGTGCTGTCACCTTCCATTCCGGGTATTTGTCGTTTCCTCATCTAACCCCCCGCCATGCTAGTGGTCCACGGGAGTTTTTTTGGCATGACTTCTCCCTTGTATTAGCGCCTGTGTTCCCTTTCACTTCGACGATGGGTTTTCCTTGCCATAGTTCCTTTTCTGTGGTTTGTTTGCCGTAGCGCGAGCGGTACGCAACAGGTTTTCGATGGGTCTGCGCTTCCTTCAACTGCTTTTCTTCGCGTTTTCCTGGCTTCGTAGCCAGGCCGTTTAGAGGTTTGGGGGTGGATTTTGAGGAGCCGCATCTTCGACTCATGGTGTAGTTCGTAGAACCGGAGTTTCTCCGAGTCTCCCATAATTCTGCATGTGCCACTCATCAGGGTGGGCTAGTGTTAAGGTGCATCCTTGAAAGGCCGGCATTTGTCTGATTTAGATAGGTAATTGGCCGTTTTCATATGATAGGATGGCGTTTTATATTCGGGGTAGTCAGGGGACGGAGTCTATTGCCTCTCGTCCCAGATGTCATCTTCGATTCTGGTGGAACTAATGAAAGCTACTTTTGTCCCGCTGTGAGCTACAAAAGTGAGTAACACCGGGGACATGCCCACTTGGTCGACCTGTAGCGATATTCTGTGTCTCACCCGTGCGTAGCTACTTCACACGCACCCGTTGGGGGGGGGGGGAGGTTGCCTGATTTTTCGTCAGTTGAGATTTTTCGGAAAATGTGAACCACCTCAGCTACCTTAGCCCAAACATATTCGGCGAAAGAAATGAAGAGGTCAGACCTCGGGATCGGCATGTAGAACGCGAGTGCAAAAAAAATCAGGATCTATCTCTCAAACACGACGTGGACATTTAAAGTATTGCGCATAAAAATGAATAAGCTACGTTATTTCCTTTAAATGACTTGATTTTAGTTTAGGATCTGTTTTTTTCGCTAGATTCTGCTTAATGTTGATCACAGGCACGTCAGAGATCTTCGATTTTTTCGTGAAAATTTCTACCGACACGCCGTGGAGCACTTCCAACCGGATCGTGCAAAATGCGGCGCAATGCGTTTTTTCGCCCCCGCTTGGAAAAAGCCTGAATGCTTTCGAAAAAAATGAAGGCGTATCATTGGTCGATGCGAATTTCGCTCCTAGTAGAGACGACCCGAGGCCGTTAAAAAAAAACTGGCCGCGGCACCCTCTTCCACTGGTCATGGAGGTCAGTATGGTACCGAATTTTCACTCTTTGACTAGAGTCTAGATATTGCGAGCGGCATTCGTGGGGGGGATTATCTGGGGTTTTGTACTTGAACCAGCCTGTTGTACCAGTTATTACTGTGCAACGTTTTCGTCTATTTTGTGTGACCATGGAAGCTCCCTCGAGATCCGGCAGCCTCCCGTTGGTGTATCATGGGTTTGCCAATAGGGACCCACCGCGGCATCCAACGGCATCCCGCGACTTTCCACGTTGGGGATATTGTCGCGGGACGCACTGTGAGATCCCGCTCGTTCTCCCGGGATCCCCCGGGGTCCCATGAACTGCCTAGTATTCCCACCTACAAGTAGTATCCCGCGGGATACGGTGGGATTACCTCCGTGGGAATTCCCGCGGGAACTACCTTGTGGAACTTCCCCAGTGCCAACATAAATCCCATGGAACTTCCCGTAATTCCCACTTACTTCCCATGGGCCCATGGGATCCCACGACATAGTCTAGTCTAGACTATCCATCGGGAATCGGGACCCCTTGACAATCCACGGTATGCGTCTACATAGATTGGTTCATAGGATGTCGCTGTCATTGGATGATCTAGGACGTAGAGGAGGACGTACTGTAGACTGTATAGGACTACTGCTGTAGGAACGTAGGGGCGGTAGGATAGGATCGTGGGATGTGCTGTTGCCTGTTGGCTGTGTGCGGCGGTACTTATTCCGGTTGGGTACGAAAGGAGCCGGTGGCATACCAGACATGCAAAGAAGTTATCGATGGAACTCCCCGCCCGCGTTGTGGAATTGATGAATTGCTGCGTTCGGTTGTTGACCGCCGTGACCGTGTGCAACCTGACCGTCTTAGCTGCTGCGATGGAGGCCAAAGCACCGGCAGAGAATGACGTGCAGAAGGCGTGCGTGTTGGGTTCTGGGGCATTCGGAACGGCTTTGGCACAGTTGATGGCCAGGCAAGGTGTGCCGACAATGGCGTGGACACGCTCTCAGGATGTCACCGACCTCATCAACACGTGAGGGCTTGTAGTTAGAGTACTGCTTTGCAAGCAACAACGTAGGCACGAGTCTATACCACCGTACTCTGTCGTTCCCTGGCTGTGCTTTGCTGTACGCTTTGGAACCTCAGCGGCATCCCCAAGGCAATCGTTATAGTTGTGCAGCGGAAGGCTGGGGCAGCTGGTCTCAGACGAATGAGCTGGGTGTGCTATGCACACATACTCTAGTATTTTAAAAAATGAAAAATGTACCGGTACAAGTAGACACGTGTTCAGCTCCTTGTTGATACCATACGAGTAGGATACACCTTCTGAATGTGATACTTGTACACAGGACCGGGGACACGTGCCAGCAAACTAGTACCTTCGTGCCAGCACAGTACAGTACCAGGATTGAGTACAGCTGTAGTACTCCTGTAATACCAAGTACTTGTGGAGCTGTACTAAAATAGGGGTACCAGGTGTTCGTTTTCGTGGGCTGTGTTGCGCTACACAACGCGACGCAAACGACGCGTGACGAAGCACGCCCTCTCACTCACAGGTCGTTTTGTCGAGCACCGATCCAAAGACTGCAGCTGCAAGGTACCTGGTACCATATTACGCGCGACAAAGCACACTCCGGTGATACAAGACGTGATAAATCACCATTATCACCGGGCAGGTGATAAAACACGCAATAAAGCACACCCCGGTGATAACACACGCAATAAAGCACACCCCGGACATGAAACAAGCAAGGAAGAACTCCCAGTGCAGCATTTTGGCTTTTATAAAATGTATCACCGGACGTACTGTTGTGAGGGGGGGAGGTGCTATTAAAAGCATTCCCGGTGAGCGGCAAAAAAACATGCCCGGGAGCCCCTTAGCTATGATATAGGGGCTTTGGTAACGGGGAGGGGGGGGGGGGGGGGGGGGGGGGGCTGGCAGGGGGGGGGTGCCAACGGTATTAATGATTGTTAAGGAGTGTTAACAGACCTCGGCCAGATTGCAGACGGTGTGATAACAGGAGGGTGTGATTGCAGGCCGCACTTTCATAGTCTTACCTCCTATGGAATTGAACTCTTTTGAGCGCCAAAAAAAATGAAGTCGCTGTTTCGATGCACACTCGTCACACTTTTTTGTTGTCCCTACCCATGTAATATGCATTTTTCTGCGTGAAGCGTGTCTTCGTATTTTCCTGCCTGGGTGGTATATGATAGGATGACAGGATGGTGTCTTCGCAACTTCTCGCGGTACCTACACCTACGCTCCTGAGCTCAAAAGGACCTCGGAGCCAACGTCGCTGTACATTCGGGTTTAGAGATGGGCTCGTATATTCGTTTGCAACAAACCGAGAAACCGAGTTATGTTATAATTGCAATTAGACAATATAGTGCATAACCGTCAATAAAAAAAAGATGACGAAGCGAAACAGGAAGACGACTGGCTACATACGCAAAAACGCAAACACCTTCAATGCACCAAAAGCAAGCCTCCCGTAACCAACATCCTGATTCCACCAGTTCATCTGCCAAAGTAAACTACGACCAAGCTGTCCCCCTCAAACAAACAAAAAATACCCTCCACCGACAACCCGCTGTCCATTTGGTCCGCTCTTCTCCAAACGCCGGCGATTGTTTTACACACTACGTGCACTGTTGTCGCCCACGTCGTGAAGCGGAATAAGAACGGCTCTGCCCACACCAGTACTACTGCTTGTTAGAAGGGACAGAGTGACAGCCCCCCCGGTGGTCTACGTCCCCCATGCATTTGCACTCCCCACCGAACTTTCTGATGGCGTTTTTTCCTTCCGCCACTTGACTTCGAGACTGACTTCCGTCTGTAAGGTGCAGACTGCCCCCTGCCTTTGTGCCAAAATTATTTGTGGTGGCCTTTTCACGGCCCGACTCGCATTATGTGCCCGCAAGTTATACCATGTTGACGTATGCGGGAGCGCTTGGTTGCCATGGTGCCAGGACCACCGTCTTGCGCCGCCTGCTCTCCAGCACCTTGACTCTCCAACATCGGCTCAGGGAACCGAAAGGCCGAGGGTGCTCCGAGAGCCCAAGGTTCTGCCATAGCACCTGCAGTGCCTCCAACATCCATGGGAGCGCCAAGTTGATTCTTGATGGGTGCATCGTATGTCCGAGCTGGCCGTATGGTGTCCCTGGCATTGACGTGGTCGTGGTGCCCGTATCGCCGCCGGTTTCAACGGGAACATGAGTAGTTTGCGTCGTCAGTCGTAGAGAGATGAGGCTATTTACCCACTTTATCACTGTAAAAGTAATCTTACACTATTTCGACGGGATTTGCCACTTAAATCGTGGTTACAGCTTTAAAGGAGTTAAAGCGGCCGTGTGACAACGATAAGTCGGGGATGGACGCAACCCCACGCCGGAGTATCTACTGCATCACTGCTAAACACCGGTAGCAACACCTGCTCAAACTCGTTGAAGAGCGTGCCAATGCAATGGATGGGCCTTGAGTCGGAACCAGCGCCAGCAGCACGTACTCGAACCTTGCAAGGTTGTGTGAGGCGTCGACTTTCAGCACAATCACGTCGACTTGCTGTTGGCGCCGTTGAATTGACTCCTCCCGCGTCCATTTACTCTGAAATGAAAACAATATAAACAAGGCAACTTCAGTCAAATAATTATCCATTTGTAAGTCTTTGCCAGGCCAAAGGATGGACCCTGCGCCCTCCACAAACATGATCGCATCCTAAGCACGCTTTCCACATTAAATTCACACCAACACACCTCGCCTCCACTCCTTTGACGAGCTGGACAAGTTTCGCCACGGGTGCTCTCTCCATCCATTCGCACCCCACGGTGCATAGACAGGAAGTTTGCTGAAGGGCTAAAACCATCATATCTGTCCGATACATCGAAGCACCCGAACCGCTCTCCGCTGTCGTATGAGAGAGCGCCGTCCCCCTAGCCCCCAATACCATGCTGTAGTATTTCAGCTCTGCTTTTTGAAGCATTTTCGGGTGCGCCTGCGCCAAGGCGTCGGTTGACGCAGCAAAGCCCTTGGCGTGCACTACCTTGTCAGAAACCTCCGTTATCACGTCGCGGTCAACTGCAGACTTCCTTGTAAGAAAAAAAGAGAAGAATTCCTGGACGAAAAACGGAAGCTGCGATGGTACCCCAGCATCCCACCCGTGTCTGACAGTTCTGGCGATGGCAAGCTGAACGAAAGAATGGCGGCGGTGAACACGAGGAGGGGGGGTCGGCAACTTCTGCTAGGATAAACGATTGTGCGCGCGATCAGTTGCTTCTGCACCAAATCAGACACTGGTATCACACCGCACGCTGAAAAACAACCCACCTTGGGCTTTCCCTTGTTGTTTTCTCCGCAGTTTCGGCATTTGTAGAAGTAGCCCAAGAGATCGCAACAGGAACCCCATAGAACAGCTCTCCGCGTCAGCTCCTGCGTCTATCTCTTGACAACTACGTCTCGTGTTGTCTTGCAACGCGGATAAGACGGCCGTCCTTTCGGTAAGCCGCGAGGGTGAGTTAGCTCGGGCACCCAGAAAACACGGAACGCAGGTGGTGGTCGCCAACGTTGACCGTGTTGCGCGCCATCGTGGGATCGGGAGGGTGCACCCACACCCACAAGCTGTTGTACGGATACGAGCCAGTCAGTGTGTGCCTGCAGACCTCCTGGGAGATATCACGTTTGATTTTGTGCGAGCAAGTACTGCTGCGACGTCGAAGACGCCTCCTGGTATCCGAAGAAAAGAGACAGGAGCGGAGTGGCCGAACCTGTGTCACAACGTCTGTATCTCAGAAATAACGACAGTACCGCCTGCCTCCGGATTGCCGAACGAGAGCGTACGAGTACATACCGCTATACAATCTCGATAGTAACCAGATGATTAGCTTTGAGTGTTCATGTATTCGTAAACGTACACTGTAGCAAGCTTATATCAAGCAAACATCAGACACCAGACCACAACAGCAGTACGTGTAATTTAGTACTGCTATGCTAACTGCGGCTGGACGTGGAGATGGCGGTTCACCACAAGGCAGCATCTTGTCCTTGCCCGTGTCGTGGATCATGCCATCATGATGGTACTCGTATTATAGCTTTCCATTATACAGGTCCATGTTTTCCGGTACCAACTGGTACATTTGATACTCGTGTGATTTTCTGTGAATACTGCAAAGAACACCTAATGAGAAACAGTAATTAGCAAGGAAGGATGAAAACTACAATTTACGCGGAGAGCGCACATACGGAGTCGGGGGCCGTTGTGCTGGAGTTATTATCTGGCTGTTATAGTGCAGAACGCACCCTTTATGAAAAAAAACCCCAGGATTTCTATTTCTTGTAAGGTGTCCTGCACTGTATGCATACACCAAACAAAAAAACAGGGTAACCAGAAAGCCAAGGGATTTGCAGGGATGGACGGGGGGGGGGGGTTCGGGAGCAGTTATGTTGTTAGTGTCGTGGAATGCACTCTTTCCCAAATAAGAAACCCAGCCCGGGTCATACTTCTATTTCTTATTGAGGGTCCGGCACTGCTGCTGTACTGTTTACAACAGTGCATCTACTACCTGGTATCATATGTTTTAACAGGTTGTACCTGGTATGATCTAGCACGTACGAGGTACCTGGTGCTGGTACGTTACAAACATTGACATGATACACAGAACAGGACAACTACGGCGATAAGAAGCAGGGTAATAAGGAAACTAGACTAGGAAATACAAGGGCATAAACATAAAGAGCTCGGGAGCAGTATGGCCGACGATAGGGAAGAACACACCCTTTCCCAAATAATAAACAGCCCGTCGTGTCAAACTTCTGCTCCTTATTCAGCGTTCAGTACTGTACCTGATACGACAGTACAGGCTACCTGGTACGTTTTACCCGGCACCTGGTGCAGTACCCTCCAGTAGAAATATGTATCCAGTACAGGACGCTATTAATAGTAATAGTAATGATATTGAGAATAATAGTAGTCATAAGAAGAAGAACCGGGTAACTGGGGGTAATAAGAGAGCCAGACTGCCTTAACAGGGAAATAAGGTCAGGAGTAGCCACGTTGAGGTTAGTGTATGCTGGGGTTAGTGTGGAACGTGCTCTTCCCCGAATAAGAAACCCAGTCCAGATCCGCTTCTGTTTCTTATTATGATAGGTATCTGTGCAAAAAATGGTTATGCTCGTACCAGGTACCTTGTAACAAATAGACCAGATCGTGGTGCTGCTGTCCTGGTAGGCACGAGGAGGATACTTGTTTGGGAGGCTGCTGCTCAACAGACAGGCAGTCACCCATCCGGAGGCAGCGGTGGGATCCCACTGCAGAGGCAAGCAATAGTACCACCGCATCAGCTTCGCCAACAGCAGCACCAGTCGCTCCATCTGCACCATGGCCTCCAGCACCGCCGGACGTAACACCAGCGTTATCATGACCTCCTCCTCCTGCCGACGTTTACCACGTGACGACCCCCCCCCTCCCAGATGAATAGCTTCGCTGTGCAGATCCATCGCCATCCCCATCCTCTCTCAACGAGCTCGCGTGGCCGTCATCCGCTCCTGTGAACCCCATGCTCAACCATCGCCTGCTGTTTTTGCTTGCGACTGCCACCTTGCGCCTGTTGTCCAAACGACTTTCTGGGCCAGGTCGCTGCGACCCAGATGAGTTTTTCGATCCCTTTGGCCTTCCACCAGGCATATGGCAACGACGGCGAGTCGGGCGCCATGCGAGACGAGTAGCAGCAAGGCGACAGCCACCGGCTTAGCCGGCAAAGCAGCCTCAATCTGTCATAAACCGTAGCAGAGACCCAGCAACCAGCAACGAAGTACAAGCAGCAAGCCCCCAGCAGAATCGCGCCGCACGTGTCCCTTACGCTCCACTCCATTGATTGGTCGAGAATGCGTAGATATGCTGCTGATTGGCCAACCCTTATGGGACCCTTATGGGAGCTGCTTCTCGGGCGTGTAGGTTATTGGCCAAAAGTTAACAAAAAACTAATTGATTGGTCAACCCTTATGGGAGGCTAGGTAAGACCATGGAAGTGCAGCCTGATAGCCAGGGGTTCGCCCAAAAGGGGGGCTATACCGACCACAAAGGGAGTGATAACATGTGAGAGGCTTTGGTCTGAATCCGCTCGCTTCTCCGTTCCCACGCAATGGCGGTGATGGTAAGACCCACGCTTGAACCCGGAGATGGAGATGAAAGCGAAGACTCCCGCCTTGCTACGATAGCGGAGAACGGCTACGGGCAGGGCGTTTATTTAGCTATAGCGCTGGCGCAACTTTTGAGTCGGAATTCACTATTGTTCAGCGCAACAGGCGCCGGAAGGCAACACGCGGTTTCGTGCTGTGCAACTTTCTTCACCGCAGGCGAAAAACGTAGTGTGTGCATCTCTCTCGCCGGAGGCGGGAATAATGATTGAGCCGCGCGCCTTGTTGTTTTCGCTGTGGGGAAAGAAAATGTTTTAGATGTCTAAATACAATTTGCCAAGTGGTTTTCGGGCGAATATTTACGCAATTGTTGCATTGCTTTAACTCCGACGGTCCTCGGGGGGGGGGTGCGGGGGGGCTACACGCCTTCGGCGCGTGAGTGCACCGCGACTTCCAGCTCATTTTGTGCTTCACCAACAGGCGCCTGGGCTGTAATTAGCGTGTGCCTTGGTTACCGGTGCCATAAGTATTGAGCTATTCGAAAACTCGCGAGGATTGCACTTCAGAGATCGTTGCCCCGCTTTAAAAGTATCTGTGCCATAATAATACGGTACGAAACCTTTGCTTCTAGTCGACGCCTAAAACAACAATACACCGCAGAATTGATCATCGGTTAGTCTTCGTGATACCGGTACAACGGCACGCAACAAGTACTGCGATGGGCCGCAAAAGTAGTGATTAAAGTAGTAACTAAAGTAGTAACTAAAGTAGTAAATAGTAACTAAAGCGTTAGTAGTAAGTACTAGAGAGGTACCGGCACCGGTCGTCGGGGGCTGGGGCACATTAGACGGAGTAGTAGCAGACGTGTTACCGCTAGTATGAGTACCGGTAACGAAAACGGGCTGATCCCGGGAAAATATGTCGCGATCTTCGCTCGAGAGGCGCTGGCAAGCAGGTACCGCTGGGATCGGGGCCATAGACTCGTTCGGCCCACTTTGATGGGGCGCAGCAGTACTCCTCCATGGTGGTGTCCATACCGGTGCGTGCTGGAACTGAATGGTTTCCACCGAATGATGCGATTGCGTAGTTTGGTGCTGTTTTCGGGCGCACCTCTGTAGGGGGTGTGGTATTCAACGTGCTACCCCCGGTGATAAACTGACTGTGAGAACACGATTCAAAAAGCATATCACGTATCACCGGCTGAGCGTATCACCGGCTTAGCGTATCACCGGCTGAGCGTATCACCGGCTGAGCGTATCACCGGCTGTGCTCATGTTACGGGGGGGGGGGGGCTTTCTTGGGTTTTACCAGGTGTACTATACGGTACGTGGTATAACCCTTCTACCGTTTATTATAGACGAAGCGTCTGTTGCCACGTTGGATTGCGAAGCCCGATTTATTATTGCCCCATCTCACAGCGAAGCATCTTTTGGTTCCGGCGATTGATGGCTTGTAGCGTTTTTTGTTGACGACGGTTCATAGTTTTATGCCTGGTACATGTTTGCAGCGGTAATAACTGGGATTTTTTACACGTAAGAATTGGCCCTGTTTCAAATGGAACTGTGGAGAAGATTAACTACCGATCGTAGACCAGAATACGTACCTTGGTGTAGAGATCTCAAAGGATTGCTCTTGGGATGCACACATAGCGAAAGTAATAGGAAAGGGTAAATCACAAGTAGGAAAGATGGAGCGATACTAGCAGACCCGCACCTTGACACTAGGATTAAAATATGTATTCTGATTAATGTGATTGTACCAAAGTTAGAGTATGCAAGAAAAGTATGGGAAGGGAACGCGAAGTTCGTAACATAACTAGAAACAGTGCAGATGACAGCAGCTGAAAAAAAAGTACTAGGATGCTCAAGTACGACGAGTATTAAGAGCAGAACTAGGAATGTACCCACTTAATACAAATAGAGACGTGAGGAAGTCGAAATGGCAATATAAAGTAAGGAAAATGCCAGAAAAAAGGTTGCCAGCCATAGGTGATAGGGCTGTATGGGAGAAACCAACAAAAGAGCGAGCTGGAATAAGATGGGATAACGTAGTCGAGAAAATATGGAAGGATTTAGGGGGAGACCAAGAAAAGGTACTGTAGAAAAGTTTGGCGGGTACAAAATAGAAGCAAAACAAAGAAAAGAAGAAAAGGTTAGGCTAGCGCTAAGAAATATGGTGAAAGAGGAGAAGCATTTAGATATATACAGGGGGTTGCGGGAACGTATCTGCACGGCCCAATGGACTACGCGAAAAGGCTGAAACTGCGATTTCGTGTGGGGGACGTGGACCTACCAAAAAGAAGAAAGAGATATACCAGTAGTCGGGAGGAGGACGTGGATACAAATATGTGCCTGTGTGGCACAACAATAGAGAGTAGGACTCACATAGTCGGAGAATGTGGAATATACAAGGAGGAACGGGGGATGCGTTAGAGGAGGAGATAAGGAAATTAGACGTATGTGACATGGAAGAGTGTGGTAGAATAGAGAGTAGCGAGAAAACGATCGATATCCTAGGAGATAGACGGTGGCCGCAGACGGCGAACAGGACGGGGATAGGATAAGTAAACAGTTTCTATGTAATATAAAGAACAAGTGTAACGAGCGCCCCGATGTTGGAGGTGTCTCTATTAGGAGTAGGAACGGTGCTCCGTCTCGAAAGGGATGCGTGGTCAATGGTCAAAAGATTAAGGCAAGCAACAAATGAGTACGCACCCGCCCCCCTACAAGTGTTTCAGCATTTCAACCATGATTTGATAATGTATGGGTCTTTTTCGCATAGCATGTGTTCAATAGGTGTACTAGTTATTGATTTTGTAGTTGGGAAGTTTGACGCCCTCTGAAACACTGCATTGTCCAATGCCGGTACTTGCGGGGATTGTTTTGGCTGCCTGCGTGTAATTTCCTGCGGGGCATATTGGCGTTACGACAAGAGATTGTCGCCGACAGATAACTCCTCACAGCCCCAACACAGTCACGGCCGTCGGAACCTACGGAGTATGGCAGTGAAAAGGATTTATTGTTATACGGCTGGTAGACCATACCAGATAGGTCGGCACTATGAGCTATGACAATTATGAGGCATTGACAGCCCATATTATGCAGGGTTGGAGCACCCTTAGGTGAGTGTTTCCAGTACAGGCTACCAGAACATCGTGGTGTTGTGGCCCTTTGGCATTCGAAAGTTAAGACCCCTTTCCTATAGGCCGTGTCGAAGCCCTCGGAGCCGCAGCCTGTTCAGAGTACCCTCGCTTTTTGGCTTTCAAAAGCCATCTTTGCTACTCGTCTATTTGGACAAAGCATTCAACCCACCCATTCATTGTCCAACGGCGTCAAGATCTTTGGCTTTAGTCGTCGGCCGTCGTGTCAACAAAGCCAAATCAACCTGTGGTACACTGGAGAAGCCCCATACACACGTTCCATTCGAAATTCGCAAAAGTTGGCTCGGAAAACGGCGTCAAACACTGCCTGCTCCTGCTTGGTCAGACCTGCCTGCTCCTGCTTGGTCATACCAGCTCGTAGTCCCCACGGGAATCATGCCGTGGGGGCAAAAATCCTGTGAATTCCCGCTGTTTGTTGACGAACCCTTCCATTGTCCAATGATCTTGGGGTTGCTTTCATTAAGCGCTGCGCGTCAGCGCCGAAACCTTGTAACCTTTTTTGACATAGCGTTTCATTTCGGAGCCTCTTTTATCCCATCTGACAGTGAATCAGATTTCGTTTTGTATCGTCCTCACTGCGCCGTACGTTTGCAGCACGTAGTTGAATGGAATTGAGCCGACTGGTCGGTTGTAACGGTTTGGATTTGTTGGTTACTCCATTTTTCCATTCGTTTCATCGCTGTCTCGCTATACCATACGTTTGTGTATCAATCAACATGCGCACCTATTACGAAGAACGGTTTAATGTGAAGAACACACACACACACATTACTGGTGAAAACTTCGCACGGAGCCTCTCTAACCATCTGGCGGTGAATCAGTTTTTAGTTTTGTCCTTCTGACTGCGACACACATTTGCAGCATTTGACTCCGCCGTGTGATAGACTGCAACGTTTTGGGTTCATTGATTGGCCCATTGTTCCTTTGATTAAATCCCTATACTGTAGCTGTGTATGCATCTATCAATGTGTACATTTCTTCTTCGCATACGCGCAATTTCTTCCATATACTACTGTACGTATACCAATCATATGCGCAACAGTACCTCATAGTATGTCTCCACGTTAGCATATTGCACTCTTACTCTGACGAACGCTGTCAAACATTCAGAGTAGGCAAGTGGCACTTGGAGTAATGGTTAACGCTTTTTTTTGTCTTGCTCATCACATCTATTGTCGTCCCCACTATTTCTCTCTTTTTCTCTGTCCCTAGGCTATATTCAGATCCGGGATCACTAAGCAGGCTCTTGTCCCCTCTTCCCACTGCCGTACATGCCTTCATTTTTATCCCATGAAGACTTCTGTTCTTTCTTTCCTCGTCGACTCACATCGAACTGCGCCTACCCACGCTGCTAAGTGCTCTCAACAATTGATTATTTTATGTATTATTTTTGCAAATAAACTCAAAAGTCCAACCCACGTGAGATTCGAACTCCAGAACCAACTCAATTGATAGTATTAATACTGCAGTACCATTGCAGTGCCATTCGAAGGTAACCACTACACCACAGGGGCGACCGCATGAATGAATCCGTTTGATTAACGCATTAATCCCTTTGGGGCTTCAGGGGGAAAATATGTCCTCAATACAGGACGGTTACTATAAATGACGACTATTAATAGTACAATGTATTAATGTATTAATAACGATTCATTATAGTGAAGATTACAGCATCGGTTACACGAAGCAGCCGGGCTGCCGGGATGAAACGTGTGCCCGAGGCACATTGTGATGAGCTCTACCACAGCCGTGCAGCGTGGCGACACCTGTGCTGTTGCCTGTTCGGACGCTCTTCCGAACGGCTTGACAAGATCAAACATTACATGGAAGTCGCTTTTATTTATCAATGCGGCGATGCGGCGCCAGCCGCAGAAACCTTGTACAGCAGTATGCAGCAGTGCAGTATGCCAGTATCATAATACCTGCATCGGGTGGCGATTTGAAAATGCTCACACAAGCACATGTGTCTCGCTTTTTTGCTGTTTGCGTCGTCCGCTTGTCTTATGACGCCCAGGTCACACGAAAATACCCCGTATCTGCCTGGTATCAAGCTGAGCGAGCTGATTGTGGCCACAACAACTGTTGCAGATGCCACTGCACAGGCGGACATCGTCTTCGTCGTTGTGCCAACTCCCTTCGTCAGAGGTGAGACGCTAAGATAGCCCTGCATTAGAGGTGTATTAGAGGTGTACCCCTGCGAGTACTCGCGGCCAGCGAGTACTCGCGAAATCTGGGGGGGGGAACCCGGGTACACGCGAGTTGTTGGGGCTATTTTAGGCGAGTACCCGGGTACTCGTTGAGAGACGAGTTCACGGGTACTCTTGACCTTGTTGGAGGCTGTTTGGTCCCTAATGTTGCAATGAACAGAGGGGTGGTAGCGCAGTGGGTACAGCCTTCGGCAGGACACTTGTCATAATGGTTTCCATAATCCAAAAAGGACCACGAGGTACACATACCGTGATACTTACTGCACCCTGTCCTATGGTCCATGCAGGATATATTTTCCAAAAAATCCCCCATCACCAAAATGTGCAAAACTTTGCTCAGGATAGGCAGGGGTGTCTGGTCTGACATCCGAAAATACGTCTAAAGAGCTAATCTCCAAGCGGTCATTGCTGAAGTAATTGTTTTTTGTTAAAACTTTACTCAGGATAGGTAGGGGTGTCTGGTCTGACATCCGAAAGTACGTCTAAAGAGCTAATGTCCAAGCGGTCATCACTGAAGATGTTGATTTTTGTTTTGATTGTTCACGTTTTTATCGTCAATAAACCGGAAACGCTTGATATCTTTGTTTGGGGGGGGCATGCTTTTTGCAACTCGATTACGACGACGGATTCGGGGAGCTTTGGGAGGTTCCAACGTCAGTATTTCTTCTCATCATATACATATGCAATTTGACGGAGATATCGGCATAAAACAGAGTTTCTGAAGCCATCTTGATACCTTTTTTTGCGGAAATTATACTTCACGATTTATAAAAAGAGAGCGGGAAACGATTCCTTTGGTCTTGCTCCAGGTCAGCCAACTTTTGGGTTGTTGCAAAACTAAACTTCGCGCTTTTTTTATGGTTTGTCCATTTTGGTACTTTTTTAGCCCGTTGTAGCCAGATATTAGGGTGTCTTTTTGGTGACCGCCCATACATGACTTGGTTTTAGTATCGGGATATGTTTTTTTTTGTCTCGACGGTATTCGATCCCCTTAGCCTTGGTGATCACGACCAAGGCCGTTCTATTGTTCAATTTGACATATTTCAAAAGTTATTAGCCGAAACCAACACTGGACAAATGTTCCTGGACGGACTGTGCACACATGCACATGGACATCGACATCGACATCGACATCGACACATGGATCACTCATCAACTATTAGTCTAATAGATAAATAATCTGACAGAGAACGAAGTTTCTGCGCGTGAGGCGCGTCGCGCACCATGCCGTTTCACTTATTACTACCCAGGCCTTTCAAGTCAGACGTGATTCGAGTGAAATAAACAGCCATCGTGCTCATTGGCACGTTGCCAATTAATTGGTGGCTATGAGCAATACTGTGCAGGTTTAACGAATGGCAAAAAAAAAAGGTGGTAAACCCTCTGGGAACAAAGCGGAAAAGAAGGAGAAATTATAGACGGCTACTCGCATCACGACTGGCTGTGCTGTCACCTCACGACAAGGTAAAACACTCTATGGTAATGCTGTAGACTACTTCCTGGTATATTGTATGCTGCACTTACCATACCACAAAATTGAAAAATAAACAGCATACTCGTAATATATGTACGCATATGACATGTACCAGAGAAGAACGCTCCGAAAACGATATACTTTAACATAAACCACAGGCTAAACTCAAGCGTGCTCATAAGACAGCGTTACAAATTAAACAAAAAAATAACAGGTGTGAGATAGAGGATATCGTCAATACTCATATTTGCAAGCTGTGTGTGATACTTCCATCGCGCGTGCTGCGTGCCAGAGGATAGCGACAAGGGTGGATGGAACCGCCTGTCGGGAGGAGCGTCGGAAAACGATCTACATAAATCAGGCGAAATCAAGCTGCTGCTGGTGTCCTGCTAAGCGACCGCTACTCCTTGCCGCACGTTCGAAGTTGAGGTCCCGCCGACAGACTTGGGCGAAGTCTGGCCTTCGCCCTCCGTCGGGCTGGACCCTTGGCCATGGCTGCTACTGCTCTGCTGGACTGCTGTTGTATGCCCATGGCGCTGCTGTTGGGTATCTCGATGTGTGAGAGATGCTTTGCACTGTTGTTTAGTGATTCATGCAGGTTGGTTTAGGGGACAAAGGGCCACCATCCCCGGGGATCCCAGGCGTGAGAAAGCGAGTACCTGGGTACTCGTTACTCGCGAGTTCGCGGGTACCCGAGCCCCAAATACCCGCGAGTTTGAAAGTACTACGCGTACCCGTTACGATTATTGAGGAAGAGAGTTTGTACTCGCGAGAACCCCGGTTTTTCCTAAATGGGGTACAACTCTATCCTGCACACTACAGTATGATAATATCATAATATCATAATATCATAATACGATAATATCATAATATTGTTTGTTGTCACAGGTGAGACACTAATGTATTACCAGTACCTGGTATGCCATGCAACACTATGACAGTACAGTTGATATTGCGCGGTTGCTAGGATGTCGCCCAGCAGGACAGGTACACGTTCGAACCATCGTCAACTGGTGTGCTTTGGTGGATCGTGGACGGACGTAATTGTTGTTGTCACGTCGATATGTGTGCGAGCACTACTGTAGACGAGCGAACAGTATTTTGGAGATTTTATTGATGGCAATATTACCACCACCACAAACGGCAGCGGCAGCGGCAACGGCTGTTAAGATTAGCACTGCGCAGGTATCACGGCACGCGGAAGCCGTTGTCTCAGCGTGCGGAAGGGCAACCATTTTGCAGGACACAGGAAGGAGACCAGAAACATAGTTCATGATAGTTCCCACTGGCGACACTGGATGAGCGCGGCGAAACCAGTAGCCGCATTACTGAGTGCGTGCGGCTGGTCGTCTGCTGATGGTGGCTCGATGGCTGTGTCCAAACTCGAGACACGAAAAAGAATGCCCGTTTTGGGGGGATACGCCTAGCCGCATGTTATATGTGCTGGCAACCGTCAAGGTGGACGGCTCGAGAATTTCGAGGGGGGGGCAAATTTTTGGCTAAGTGAATGTTTCAAATTCGCAATCGTGTTCATACCAAATCATAGCAAACAACAAACAACCTTAAATTCGAGTGCAGCATTAGTCTATATACACGTGGCGACGTTAACATGAGTCCTGGTATGTTGCGTGACGTGCGGCTTTGCTGCGGATTCATTTAATAGGCTACGTGCTGCATTTGACGCTACCAAGACGAAGGGCAAGCGCTATGCTTCTCACACCCAGACCAACCCCGTGTTCGTTCGTTCTTCACTGTGGCACGGCTGCTGTTGCTGCTGCTGGTGGTGCTGTTGCTGCTGCCGCTGCATTGCCATTGTTACGCTGCTGCTTCTACATGCTTCTCACCACCATGTTGCGTGTCATGTGCTGCGTGGCCCGTGTCTGTAGACTTTATCGTGAAGCACAGGGACAGCCTTCCCACGGGAATTCCTATCGTGGTGTGCTGCAAGGGGATCGAAAACGGATCGCTGTTGACTCCGTTCGAGATACTGGAGGAGGAATTGCCAGGGAAGGTACGCCGTCACCCTTTGCCTCTACCGCCGCCTCTGCATTGGTTGGGTTTGTTTTACTCCTAACGTTGCCTAACGTTGCACGAAATTGTGTAGTGTCATCACATGCAGGACTGCAGTGATCGGCCAAAGCCTTTTCCATACTAATAGGCGTTACAGGGGTAAGTATGCCTCCCCGACGGCTGAGTAATGCTGAGTGATATGATGATAGGCCGCTGTAGCGAGTGTATGGTAGTGGTGAGTTGGGTCGCTCTCGGTGCCGCCGGGTTGCATGTATTGTATGGTATTACAGCTGTTCATAGATTGGTAGCTTTTGTAATACATCCCATTTCATCTCTGGAAGCTAGCACCCAACGTTGACAAGATCACCCGCACGCGGCGATCTCGTTGCGTGATTAAATCCATCATAACAATCGGCGAAGGCGTTTGATAGGGACTATTGCACCTTCACCCGACAAGCAATGTATTGGTATGGCAAGGACCAAGGGCCGGTGTGGAGTGGAGTAGAGTGGTTTCGGGGAAGGAGGCGCCCACTTTGAAAGCATGGATGCAGGAGAAAAAACACTTGAAACTATCTACTAACCAACGAATGAATCAATGAACCAACCAACCAAGTGTTGAGGATTGACAGCTGTGCGCGGGTGGGCCCGAGACCGCGTTTTTCTATATTGAAATCGCTTGCTGATTGTGGAGTGCAAGGTATGGCATACGGCGACGTTCCGGGCAGAATTGTTTTGCTATTACTTTTCGGAGAAAAGTTGGTGGCCTCGACGATGAGAGCGTCCATTAGTAGCTCCCTCGCCTCGCGCCAGGAGCGGAACGTAATCCGATTATAATTGCCCGGACCTCCAGTGGGCGACAAAAACAAATGTACTTGAATGAGAGGATGCAACAGCGGAAGGTATACAACTAATATTTTTATATTTTCGCTGAAAGTGCTCGGTGGGTGCATCCATGGCCTCTCAGGACCTCCCACTTGAACAACGCCTCCTTTCATTACTCTTGCGGAACGGTCCATCTTTTATTTGATTTCTTCCTTTACGTGTTGTTTTGTAGTTGCACGAAGCTTCATCACACCAGGTACCCAGCTGACAAATCAGTTTGGCTCATCATCAGCTCAGCTCCACCCAGCAGCCGCAGCGCTAGCTCACCAGCGCAGCGCCGTGCATTGCCGCCCCCTGCCGTTACCTGCCGTGCGGTGCGGCTCTGTGCGATGCTGTGCGGTCTTGTGCTGTGTTGTGCCGTGTTGTGCCATGCTGAGTGCTTTGCTGTACTTACTCTTTCGTGCCTTGTAGTGCTTGTAGCATCATCATACTAGGTCCCACAGCTGAGCTCAGCGTGGCTCATCAGCTCAGCTCAGCTCAGCTCAGCTCAGCTCAGCTCAACTCAGCAGCGCACCGCAGCGTTAGCTCAACAGAGCGCAGCGCCGTGCGGTGCCGTGCGGTGCGATACTGTGCGGTGCCGTGCGGTGCTGCTTTGCTGTACCTACTCTTTCGTACATGTCAGGTATCATTCTTGCTAGGTTAAGCTTTTTGCTGTTATTTCTTCCTTCATGTTTTCTTTCAGTTGCACAAAGTATGATCATACCCAGCTGACCTCAGCTTGGCGCATCAGCTCAGCTCAGCAGCGCAACGCTGTGCGGTGCCGTGAGCTGCCATGCCCCGCCGTGCGGTTTAATACTGTGCGGTGCTGTGCCGTGCCGTGCTTTGCCATGCTGCGTGGTTTGCTGTGTACTTACTCTTTCGTACATGCCAGTATCATTCGAAGTATCATACCACGTACCGGTACTACTACAACACCAGGCTTGCACATACTACATTGTTGAATCACTGTAAATGCATCCCCAGCTCAGCTAAGCCCAGCTATATATAGCTCAGCAGCGCATGGCCGTGCGGTGCCGTGCCTTGTTGTGCCTCGCCCTGCGGTGCGGTGCTGTGTCGTGCTGCGCTGTGCTTTCGTTCGAACGTACAGGAGTACCAGGGACATGATGCGAAGTACCAGGTACCAGGGACCGGTATGCACGTGTTGTGTGCTTGTATTATTGCTTTATTCAGTTGATTGTCCTCTCTCTGTCCTCACGTTTTTGATCCCCCGCGAACTACAGCCGTACTGCCGATCAGAACGTGTCATCGCCAACAAGCACAGCACACGGCAACTAGCTATGCACAAACAGCTCTTGACATTATCTATTCGCTAGTCGCACAAGATAATGGGCCTCTGATTTCTGCCCCGTTTACATGTTTAAGTTGCATTCTTCCTTGCGCAAGCGAAGCGGACGGCGTCAGCCGCCCGCGGAGCGGAATGTTTTACACCAGCCCCGGTGTATCCGCCCCCAGGTCCATGTCTTGTTTTTTGTTACGTTTGTTGTTTTTGATGTTTATTTTGTTTGGCTGTTAGGTTTCCTTGCGTGATACTCTGACGGATAGGAAACACCCGAGCTGCAGTCTGTATCATAACTGTCTTTCCTCACAATCGCGACCCGATACACCAGATGCCTTCCTTGAAGGAATGTATTCAACTAACCTCGCACTGCCTTCACACTGCATCCCATTTATATGCGACAAACGTTGTATCCCGAACGTGCTTATAGCAATACCCTCCGTGGGTAAAGGTGTCCCGACGCCGTTAACCGAACATACAAGTCTAAACCACAACATCATCGTAAGCTGGCCGGACAAACATATTTCTGCTCGTCTACTCGTAGCCGGAGGAGAGCAATGTAAGGCCACAGCGCAGATAGAACTCAGCTGTCATCGCTAAAAACTTGCAAAGCTGATTATCGACTAACCAGTTGACCGCACTGACTGCTACCGTGCTCGTATTAATTATCCTGTTATACAAACCCTGCCCTGCCCCCGCGTGTTTCCTCGTCCTCTGCAGTACCACAAAAACCTGGCCTGTCTTTCGGGGCCCTCATTCGCGAGAGAAGTTGCGCTAGGCAAGCCGACCTCGGTGACCGTCGCGGCCAAAGACATGCTGTGCGCGCAGAAAGTTCAGTCGATCGTCAGCGACCTGAACTTTCGCATTTACACGTCCGATGACGTCATCGGGGTGGAGCTGTTCGGGGCGGTGAAGAATGTCCTCGCCATCGCGTGTGGAGCAAGCGACGGCTTCGACTTCGGCCTGAACGCCAGGGCGGCGCTCATCACGCGGGGGCTGGCGGAGATATCTCGAATGGCGGTCAAGTGAGAAAAACTCCCGTTGACTAAGTTTCACGTGTGTAATGGCACATCTCGTCATGTTGATGTTTGGGCTTCTTTTGAAGTGGATGATGCTATTGTTTTCGAACTATGAGACCAGAACAAAAGTCACAGCTCTCAAAACGCCCCACGTCAATCGCAGAGGTTCGTTCTGTGTTTTATATGCTGCGGGCGGATATGTAAAGCGAAAGTTTCTGTACCGACGTTCCTATCACCATACGGAGAATCGTTAAGCGCGCTGTCGTTGCTTGGGCTTTCGGCGCAGAACGCGATGGATGTCACCACGTCGCTAGTCGAAAGATGTCCCGATGCTGCCGAGATGCTAAAGACCTTTTGACTATGACCAGTCGGGTTCCATGCGACCAACGCCTTCATGACAAACGTGGAATCCCGCTCTATGCGTGCAACAGTAGTATGTGTAGTATGTGTGATTGACGAAGCGTTTATACCAAGTTTTGTTCGACGCCTATATTCGACTGCTACCGCCCTCCAGCGATAAGTTGTCCACTTCAATGAGTTGCCCTCTAAAATAGGTCGATACGCACTGGACCACTACAGCAGTAGGCCATCCAATACAATAGATTTGACCACCACAAGTCGGTTGATACCTGTACTAGTGGTTGGTCTCTACAACATACTTTGGGATGATACTTGTTTGGCGACAACGGTGACTCTGCGTGATGCCACATACGAAGAATGTTGAAGAATGTCGAAGCACGTCGAACGCGTTCGTTGTTTTCAGGAAGGGGGCGTCTCCGCTGAGCATGGGTTCTCTCTGTGGCTTGGGGGACCTCGTGCTGACGTGCACTGGCTCGTTGTCGCGAAACTGGACTGTAGGAAACAGGCTAGCCAAGGGAGAGGTACAGTACAAAACACCGCCATCACCATCGCATTCCCATTGCAGCGCATGCAAACGCAGTAGAATGTTCGAAAGCGTAGATTGAGGACCTACATCTCGATATTATGGGGTTGATCTGATCTGCCTCAAACGGCGTAATTACCAGCGAGTATCTCGGCTTGAGCTCAGATAGGACCATGCTTTCATTGCTGAAGTTGCGTTGCACGGTACGTGAAGCTTTTCTCGGGCCGCCTTGGCGTGCATGACGTGGCCTGCACTGCTGCACCGCTGTCGCGTTGCGGTTAGTCTGATTTCCGTTTGCCGTCATCCGCCATCGCTCTATAAGAACCAAAGCTGGGCATCCTTCAAACGGTGATCCGGCTGGCGCACGATATGTAGAAATGCCTTCATGTGTCGGGTTCGTTGCATGGTTGCTTTGACCGGCCTCTACTTCAATTTGGTTGCAGGATCTTCCACGAGTTGGGCTGTTTACTATTGCTCGATTTTCGGGGCTAGGAAGCACTTCCATGTGGGATCCAGATACGGGCGTAGATCCAATCCTTAACCCTAGCTCTAACCCTGATCGCAACCCGCCGCCGGAATGGGCCAAAGCTGGCCAGCAACGCGGCTGCGCCGCGTTCGCATTGAACGAGAAAATTCCGAAATGCCGATACGAATTGGCTGGGCAATAATTTGGAGTACATGAAGCCGAGCATTTTGCACTCTTCCGCTTTGACAGAACTTGTTGCTTTAACTCACAGCGTTCCTTTGTTGGCATCTTACAACGGGAATTATCCTGATTTCCAACCGCCGCAGGACTTAGATGCGATCACGACCAGTATGCGGATGGTGGCGGAGGGCGTCAAGACGGCGGCATCGGTTGACGAGCTCAGTACGAAAATGGGTGTTGAGATGCCCATCTGCCAGCAGGTCTTCGAGGCAAGTGGTTCAACGAGCACGGTTCTTCGGCAACCGATCGAAACAGTATGGTCGTTAACCTCGCAAAATAATTGTGTGGACGGTCTGCGTGTGTACAAGGTACTGTGCGTGGTGGCCGTTCCCACGGCGAGGCTGGCTGGTCTTGTTGTGGGGCAGGTGTTTGTTGTGTCGAACAGGGCGCGGTTTGGAGGAACGCGTATTGGTCGGGGGCCTTATTTGGAGGGGGGGTAGGACGTTTGTCGGGAAACAATAACTGCCGACATGTGGTTGTACGTCGATTTTTCTATGCTCGTACCCTTGAACTTTCAGCTTTGTGGCCTCATATCACCATCATCTATGTCACGAATCACGATGACTGCAATACTACTGACGAGTACTTGATATTTGGTGCGTTTTGAAAACTGGGTTGCTATTTTGTATTGACTAGAAGCGCACACTGCAAGGAAAAACAGCTTTGGTGCCGTCTGTGGTTCACGAAAATTTCGGAGAGTACGGCGTTGCCACCTCAAGCGTTTTTTCCATTATCTCGTTGTGTGAAGTTTGTAGACTAACATGCCACTATTGCTGACTGCCCGGAACTGCGACAGCGCGCCACCATTACCTCCACTATTGTTTTCCTCCGTGATGGCATGCCACCATCAGTGCTTACCGCAAGACCGTGGCTCCTACAGTACACCCACTGATAGCGTGCCGTCATGTGACGGTGATTTGTTGCTGTTATTATATGCTTACCGTAGTAACATCATGATTGCTTACGGTGAACACATGCTACCGCCAGTTCTTACAGCAACAGCGTTGCCGAGAAAACTTGTCTACAAGGGTAACGTGTAACAACGATTGTTTACGTGCACGCACATGCCCACCTATAACGGCGTTCGTCTTGGCGTTGGTCCTGCAGGTGCTGCACAACAAGAAACCCATGATGGAGGCGCTAGCCTCCCTGCAAGGTAGACCACACTCGCACGATCTCAGCATCGAGCTCAAGAACTCAGAAAGTTGGTCCGGCTTAGGTCCCACACATCCGTGACCCAGCGTACAACTACAGCAGTAGCGCCCGCCAAAGTACATTGCCCTGTTCCTCGCAAAGAACGGCAGGTTTAGCTTAGTTTAGTCGAAAGGCAGGCTACGCTTGATGGCGACGGATGTGGTGTGCCCGTATTGTCACGGTGGGATTTGTGGCTGTAATCAAGAAGCAAAACGGCTGCGAGCGGCATCCTTTGGTCGTGTGCCGGCACCACTGGTAGTGGTTACCGTACTCTGCTCTGGGTGAGTCGTGGGGTCGCTCGTTTCCGTTTTGCGCCGTTCGCGTCTATCGTGTTGTAACCCTCTGTGTGCAAGGTGGACCCCTCTCCCGGGATCACTTGCCACCGCCGTTGTGCGGAGCTGGCTGTTGCTGATAGATTTTCGTTTGTGCTTTTGTATTTGTATTCCCCCGAGGTGGCCTCATCAAGTGCGTTGTGATGGGATGACCTCGCTTAGCCAACCGTGCGATCGGCACTTCTAGACGAGGCGCAACCCGAGGTAGTTGCTGTGGTGGTCCCACCATGATGTTTTCGGCGCCCGCCTCGTTTGTTTTCAGCGTAGGGACGTCCGTCGCCGGCGTGATTAAACAAAACAAAAAAAGTCTGATCTAAACGATACCATGAATATCTTCTGGTCTCACTTGTTTGCGTTTTACCCGAGTTACGTCGAAATACCAAGTAGGCTCGTTATACGAGATATGGCGACGCCCCCCCCCCTCCCCCATCAACCTCTCCCCACCCCCGCCGCCTTTCCCTCTGTGTTGAGTGAAGTTCAGTGATACTCGAAAGCCTGCCGTAGCTGATATTATTGCTACTGCTGCTGTTTGCGTTTTTTCGTAGTGATGGTGACAGTGATAAGATAGCTCAGTCATCGCGCTTATCAGGGCGGGATCGTTCTCCCGCTGCGCAGGTCGGGGTTACTTCTGCTGGTTGGCGTTTAGTCGTGAACAGCACTTGCAGTTGCGAAAATGTGTCTCTTGGCAGATAAAGCGGAGGTTGGCAGAAACTCACGTAGCCATGCGTCGTGTATCCGCCCGACTTAAGAAGAGGGGGTGGGGCTGAATCGGGGAATTTCCGCTGGGCACCCAAGGGGGTCGAGGGCAGCAATATCGTCGGAAGATTTTTTTGGTTTCCGGCGCCCCCGTGCTGTGGCAACATGAATACACAAAATTTGCGTGACTTATAGTCAGTAATAGTGTGTTTACTAACCAAGTGCTGTGCGTTTTTCATCGACACGGGAAAATATATATATGAGCATTTTTGTCTGCCTGTGGATCAGGCGTGGTGCACGCAGTCATGGTCAAAAGTGAACTACATGCAAAGCGTATTTGGTAGACTAGACTATACATTCGGTGCGGAAACAAATCGCATTTCGCGATAAACACGGTAGCGCTATTTTTATAAATTTGTTCTGAGCACGTCAGCTGTGAGTTCGATAAATTTAGGGTATTTTGTTCATTCCGTTCCAGAACCCTGTGCGCTTTCGCGATGCTGCTCGCCGTATCTTGGATCGGTGAGCTCGGGTCAGGGTTTTTCGCACGACTCGTGACCGGATCAGGTATAAAAGCGTCGTGTTGTATGGTGTGGTGGCAGCGTTACCCGCTACAGTCATCGTCGTTTGCGGTTGAAAATTATAAGTTATTAGACTAGACTATAGTACTCGCGACCCCCTGTTGAAAAATGATACAAAGTACGGTACTTGTTTAGGCTGTCTACACGTCCGAGCACCGACGGTACACCACACATGTCGATCGGATGCTACACGCAGCTAACCGGCGTCTGCGATACTCCCTCCCCCCGCGACCAAGGATAATAAAGGGAAGAGGCTGCAGCGAAACGTGATACAACATGAACAAGCAAAACATGCGTCAGAGACAGTCTTGGGAGTAGAGCACCATGCATGCTCGCTTGCACGTCACTTGCCCACCAAAAGAGTAATGCGAGACGGTGCATGCGCTACATGCAGGGTTGAAATTGCGCCAAAACACGTTGATGCAGTATAGTCTAATGAGTGTGTTTTACTGCCGCGATTAATCGCCAATCAAACCCCGTTTCCTGGGGTTATACGGCGGAAATGGTAAACGCGTTCGTCCGTCCGTCGTCCGATGAGTTACAGGAATAAACACTGCGAACTCTCGAATCAAATTTAATCGAGACGCACGTAAGCTGCAGCACGCACCTACATACAGCAGTACCAGCCAAAACAGCAGATGAACGAGCACACACCAGCACACGCAGCAACCACTAAAACACGCAGCAACAGCCAGTACCAATCACCTGCAACATTGCACGGAACAATGCTCGGAAGTGGGCTTCTGCTCCTGATAAGCCTAACAATGTCTGACAAACTTGAGGCACACAGACACGGAAATTGCGAGGCAGACCGGGCAGACCGCAGAGAAACTTGTTTGACGGCATTCCGCTGCGCCGCCCCAGAAGAGCTCTAGGCGAGTGATGGTTGCATTTTGAGGCGGGAGCGATATGTGATACGAGAGTCCTGCATACCATCATGCTAAGTCCCTCGCCGTAGGAAGGGAGTAACAAGGCGAAAAAATGAATACTCAGAATCCCATCGGGTTGCTGACATCGTCCCGACATACTCGTCGGGTTTATTAGACTTTTAGTGTGTGTGGGAGAATGCGCTGGAAATCGAGAGTAGAAAGCTATCGTCGTGTGTGGCGTTTGTTGTCCAACACTCTTATTCTAATTTCCTCACAGACGGTGGGCGCAGCTCGTCTCGTATTACTACCTGGTATAATATTGCATGAAGGCCCAGACTTTCCTGCGAGCCCTGCCCTTGGGCGTCAAGTTCTATGTGATGTGGCAGAGGCCCCAGACAGTTTTTGCGTGGAGGAAAGCATTGCAGGGGGAGTGCTCCGAGCTCAAAATCAGCGGCCTCGTATGTACATCGGCACTCGCTTGCTCGTGTCATACCAGGTATAAAACTTGGATTCCTTACTACCGCCTTGGAAATAGAGCTTGACCTTTTTTCTTTTTTATAGTCTTGAGTCAAATGCGATAAATGTGTTTACTTGAGAATAAATATTATCCAGTGTGACCTGGGGGATGTGTGGTTGGTCGGTGTTGGGAAGCGTGCCCCCCTTCTTCCCTTCTGACATTGTTCCCGCGTCTATACCTTCCTCTTGCCTCCCTTCGCATCCTTGAGCTCAGCGGCCTCGCCCTACGTGTCTTCGTAGGCCGATTGCTACTGGTATACCGTCCAAACAGGTACATACCCTTTCTCGAGCTCTCACGGTTTTGAGCTCCAAAACCCTAACTTAAGAGCGTTGTGTGATGATACATCTTGCAATGAATGATATCTTGCAATGAGGCATTTTTTACATTTTGACCTCATTATTACGAGGTGTGGGGGAGGGAATCTATGGCCTAATTTTCGTTTGTTTTGAATAGCCGCATCTTCGATCCCCTTTCCAATTCTGGATGTTTTGCCGACATCCTTTGATTGCCAGGTGATCTGCATCTACGAGTATTCAGGGTGGCCTAATGTAAAGGAGTGCCCTCCTTAGAAGGGTAGTTTATAGATTCGACGTGGAACCATGCCATGGTTGAGGTGAAACCACGTGATACTAGATGTCACACGCACGTCAAGGCCATCATAGTTCGACGATAATGTAGGTGACGATGATGGGACAAGCAGGACTCATCTCACAACCCTGCACTACCCTGTGCGATACCGTGCCCAACCGTTCCTTGCCCTGTTTGTGTCTGTGTTTGAGCGTTCTCTTTAGGGAAATAATGGACTTTATATACTTCGAAGTATTATAAAAGCTTTGAACCTAGCCAGCGGGCCACGAGGAAAGACCAACCAAAGACACCGGCCCCCATGAGGAAGAAGTTTCACACGCTGTTGAAGCCAGACAGATTTAGGGCTTAGGGTTAGCGAGCGGTCGGGACATTTGCCTAAAAAGTCAAGAGAGAAAGCAAGGAACACTGCCTAAAAGAACGTCAGAGTCCGCTACGGTGGATATGGAAAGCTGACGTGGGGCCATCGGTTGGACGGTGAAAGAGAAACAACCAAGACGCGAAGAAGTACGCAAGCGTCGGGCCATTGATTGGTCGAAAGGCAGAAGAGAGAGCCTGAAACGAGAGAAAACAAAGAACACTGCCTAAACTAATAATGTCAGGGCCCGGGGGGTTGGACCTGGAAGGCTGACGTGGGATCGTTGGTCGAAAGGCAAAACTATAAAGAACCAGTACGCTAAGGCGCTGAGGTGTAACGGAAGCACAGGGGCCGTAATGATGGACCTGGGAGGCTAGCAAAAGGCCCCTTTGGGTCAAATTGTAGAGAAGAAAGGGAAACCGAGGCTACCAAAACAAATCGCGAAAACGCAGAGAAAGACAATAATACCTAAAAAACAGTGACAGAGATAACACCAAAATGGTGGTATTGGAGGCGTGTGTGTGATACGCCGGAAAGCCGAACCCGGGGCAACTGTCAACAGTGGAGTAACCTTAGAAGCTATCTGGGCACAATACCAGGAAAAAGGAAACAAAGAAGTGGTGAGATCTCACCTAGCCAAAGCAATATGCAAACAAGGACAAAACTGAAACGAAACTGAAACGTAGACACAGAGAAGGAAGGTACTATCGGAAGCCGGAAAGAGAGTCGACATCATGACACCCCCCTTGAGAGGCTATAACCAATGCCATCAAACGTAGCGAGGCTATTCAACCATAACAAAGCAAGCCAAAAGTGGGGTCAACAAGAAGATACTCGTTCAGCTCGAAGCAGCGCTGGAAGTGTCTAGCTCCAGAGAGAATGTATGCAACAGAGAAGACAATATGAAGGAAGCTGTAGCTAGGTACTACGTATACATCGGGAACACGGGGTCGCCAACAACGTGGAGCAACCCTAAGAAGGTAACCGGGAAAAAGTAGGGGAAAACAGAAGAAGGCAGGCAAATCGTGCCGTAGCGTGAGCTAAATAAATAAGGTTTTCGCAGACGCTGACCAGGATTTCTCGCCGAGTTGCCCGAGCAGAACCACGAGATTTCCTAGGCAGCGTCGGGTGACATGTGTGAAGTTACTACCGCGAGCGACGGCTGTGGCGTTGTTGAGCTGGGGTTTATCGTCCGCGGTAAAAAATAAAGCGGCAAATATATGTGTACATATCAGGTATAGCCGAAACCGAATTTTTTAGACTAGTCTAGACTAAACCAAAAAGGGAACTTGCTTGCAAATAATATTTTCACCGAAACGAGCGTCGCCGGGCTCAACATCTCACGCGCACGCTTCACGAGAGGCCTCCCTGAGCCAGAGAGGGCGGGGTGCCTGACTCCGAACAAAGCGTATCAGCATGCGACGTGGAGCCAGCGTTAGTTAGCGTTCCACGTTAACGAGGAAACATTCAAGGCCCGAAACATGGCCCGAAAAATACGAAAAAAAGTTCGACGTTCACCCTTGACGGCCCTGACAGACGGCGATGACTTTCGTTTTTTTTTTTTTGCACACTTTTACTTTCCAGCTTCTGGACAAGCCGTGGTCACAGGTGTTGTCCCTTCTCCTCCCCGGTTCTTGCCTTCAATTTTTATCGCGCATAGGGTTCAGCAATCCCACTGCTCGTCGATTGTTCATCGAGTGTTATATCTACTTGACGCGGCGCGCGACGGCGGTTTCCCCCCTATTAGTCTAGTCTAAAGGTGCAACCAACCCCCGGCCCGCGGCCTTGTCCCGAGCAGAATCCTCGTCTGGCATGCTGTGGCATGCTGGCGTACTGCCGCTGCTACTGTGGTTGGACTTTCCGCCACAAAGAACCCAGCACGAACGCACGATGCCAATATAGACTAGTCTATCCACCGAGCCAAAAATACTACTGGTACAGTTTTGGGTTTAGCATCTAGACTACTAGGTGAAATATTAGGGACCCATTTGGAGCTAGCTGCCTGAAGCCGATTCTAATAGGGCTTGACACTGACTGCCTGACACAGTCAGTATCGATTACACTGTGGTAAGTATCAATCAGTATACTGCACTGCAGCTGCAGTAGTAGTATACTGGCCGGGCGAAGCGAGTAAAGCCGAGCGGAGGTGACCCGCTGGAGCTGCCGCCGGGAGGCCCCAAAAATACGCACTTTCGCTTCAACCCCACTTGTCATCACAATCGGGGCTGGTTCAAAACTTTTGTGGTCGGGGGTGGTTGCGGTCATCTACACAGAAAAGAACAAGAAAAATGCATGCATCGCGACACTGTGGCGATGATGTTGTATGTGACGTTCTTCATGTAGGTGTTCGCGCAGGTGCTGCACTGTAAATCGTCCTGACGTACCATATATAATATTCAACACCTGGGTAGTTAATGTTACTCCATCACTCCTACCCTTGGGGCACAGGGTAGTATCATAGAGGCTCTCATCAGCAAACAAAACACAGTAAAGCACAACCATCAAAAACACGAAAACCGAACGAAAACCCAACGAAAAAACGAAGGAACGCTACATGTAACCAGTATTATCAGGTCTTGAGAGGTAATCAACGCAGAGAAAGAGGCCAGACATGAAAAAAGTAGAAGCAAGGCACGCGTGAAAAATCTCAACAGGCGGGGGGTGATGGAGATATTTTCAGCGAACAGGAAGCAGGCGAAAGGAAGGAACGCGTCAAAAGGAGCAACAGCCGGGGGGATTGGCAGAGATGTTTCAGCGAACACGAAAAAAAAACGTACCCCCAAAAAGTTGCAAAGTGCGAACAGCAAAGAAGGAAAGGAACACAGTTGACAAAATGACAACAGCATAGCGATAAAGACGAGCAGCTATTTATATTATTATAGGATACACCGTACTCCGTATCATACATACACCAGATATCTGCAACAAAACATATACCTGGTAGCCAAGTACATAAAAAAGTGAAAAGCACCTAGAGAGGTAAGGAGGGAGGGGAGGAACGGGGAGTCGAAGAGGTACTGTAATTACTATGTCGTCAGCGTTTGATGGGTTTCCGAACTATCATATGGCGTGTTTATTGGACGTACGCCAGAAAAAAAATACTGGCGAATATACTAGCCGGGTCGATCAGGAGATTACTACCACCAGTACACACACTGAGCCAGTGCCCAGCCCTACGATTCTAGCTATTATAAATATAATACTGATTGTATGCAAATATAGACTATGGGGATAGGGTTACGATACATAGTACGCGAAGACAAGTTCACAACCCGCGTCACTGGTCATGGCAACAACCCACAATAATAGACGGGGGATGCCCAAGTACGGATGGGTGGTCAAAAGTCTTTCCGTAGAGGGAAATACTGCGAATAGCAAACAAACAAGAAATGGTTCAGAGGCGTTAATAAATAAAAATGTCGTACGACGTCAGCTGTGAGTTCGACGACTTAGGGTCGGTACAGTACTCTTCTTGGCAAGCTGCGTACTAAATCGATCGCCCGTCTTTAGTAAGTTTCATAAAGCAAAACCTAACATAATAAGATGACCTTGTATTACGTTACCTATTAATATCATCACGTATAACCAATTGACATGCCAATAATTATCCGAACACTTTGACCTACCAATAACCTCTCATTCCCTAATTGATGATTTATCAAAAGGTAGTAGTAGGGTACCGGTTTGGTCTACCTTTATAAAGTAGTAACAGGTACTTGTTACTACTATACTATACTATACTATACTATAGTATATATAGGTGGTAAAGCAAAATCCAACAAATATTTTTCTTATTGTACTTTCTACTTTAACGGCTACTGTAGCATGTGCATGGTGGATGGTTTGTGGGTGGATGCTTTTATCAGGGTTGTTGGACTTATTGTCCGTGCGAAACACCTGGTAAGCAAAAACTCGCCGTCACAAGATCGCGACGCATGCACTTAGCTTCGCACTACGGTATGCAATATCACCTTCAACAATACCGCGATCGAAGCATCACACAACATCATGCCCACGTTTTCGGTCTCGGCATTCCGGCTTGTCTCCCTGTACGACCCCCCTCAATCTACCTCAATCTCATTCATTCCAGGCGTAACTCTCGCCTTTTCCCCATCAATATTTGACGTCCATTCCGCACCGCGCCGGACATCGATACCACTCAAACATTGTAGCTGAAGCACACACCAGCAGCTTTACCACCTCTCAGCTTGTCTTGTTTAAAAAAAAAAAAAGATAAATTTGATAAAAGTATACCACCAGCCAAGTACTACGGTCTTGTTAATTCCGAAGAGGGACACAAAACGCAAAATGGCTCAGCGGTTATCATAGCGACGAAACGTAAAAAAATGCGACGTGCCGTGGATGCGCGCTTAATCCTTTCATGAGAACTGCGAAACTAACCCCACCGCTTCATCCTTTCATGAGAACTGCGAAACCAACCCCACTCGAATTCCAACAAATTTACCCGTAAAGGTGTGTGCAGTTTCAAGATCAAAGTAAAGGTATCATATTATTACAGCAGTAGCAGAAAAATGAAAATCACACTTCAGCCGTGAGGTCGACCAAAAGGATTTTGATTGACACTTACCTTTGCAAGCTGCGTGTGATACGTCGATCGCGCGTGTTACGGAGTGTGTACTGCTGTATCCCCTCGCGAAGGAAACATATGATGTACCGGTATCACATATAAAGGGTCGCAGAAAAGTAAGTCAACCATTTTACTATTAATAGCGAGTAGATAATAAAAGCACTCCTATTAATAAGATAACAAGATAGTCTAAATTCTACGAAAAATTCTCATCTAACCGGCCTTACCAGCAATGCGATACCCAAAAAATGCCCTCGCATCAAGCGGTAGCGACAAAAATATGGTAGAAAACACGTCTCCATCGAAAACTCATCCAACGATAACAGGTACCAAAAAGATTACCTATGCCATTATTAGTCATTATTAGTATGATATGATAGCATGGCGTACACCGTATGTAGCTGGTAGCGTTAAACGCGAGTGAGGATATATTAAAAAAACACCTGTACGAATTGATACCATCCAGGGACAGCAGCGAGGTGCCAAAAAATGCCCCTACGACAAGCATCTAACGGCTGAGGCCGATGAGACTGAAGAATTCTGCCCTGGTCTTGGAGTCGGCCTGGAAGCACCCGTTAACGCTGCTCGTCATGGTAGTCGCACCCTGTTTCTGAACGCCTCGCATGACCATGCACATGTGCCTGGTCAGGTCCAATAGGTACAACATGGAAGTGGGAAGGAGAGGGAGGAAGGGGAAGAGGGAACAGAAAAGATAGAACACGCGATCAAAACGGCGGTGAATGGTGGTGTTACGTTAGAGGTACAGCAGGGGTCCCCCAGTCGGCGGTCATATTGCTCTCGAAAGTGTATACTTGTAGAGTATATTAATAAAACACCACTGCCTTGATGCGGGGCTCCTACTATACTGTATATAGTATATTTAGTGCAGTGGTTTATGCAGCAGGGGTTGTCGCACTGCTGGTAGCAGTGTTCTCGGGAGACAGGGTTAGCGCACCCATAAGATACCATTACTTAGCTGGACAACTGACCCACAAGAACGCTGCCCGATTTGAATACGATTCACACGAAATATGGCAATGCGAGAAACAACAGATCGGACACAATCCACTGCTGTCGGATATCGTATCGAAACTGTTCGACATCATATCGAATACGTTTGGCCGTCCATCCACTGGCATCCCCGTGTGTTTACATGCTGATTTGATACTGACCAAAAACTAAAACTCCGAAATATCGAATATCGACATCGTGTCGATCTAATATTTGGTTTGTCGGTGTCGTATCGAAGTCCATTCCTGCATTATTGCGAAGTGCGGGTTTCAACTCGCGCGGCTTCCACGGTATTCCCGAAGCGAAAAAATGCATCAAGGCGACGCATACTACCATGATAGCTGCAGGATGTAGGCTTCCTCAGATGGCACGCAAAACAGCGTTAAGCCGTACAAAGCAAATACATCAATACTCCTGGTGTCGCTCGAAAAGAAAAAAAAATGCCAGTATGATATGACGAAAAAAAGATGGAACCCTGCGAGCAAGGCGAACCGACTCTACCGTGACAGCTGTAAGATTTAGGGTTAATGGGCCTGCAAGAAAAACATCAAGGTGGAATTGTGAAGGACCGTCCCGCGTACGAGGCTGTAAAGACCCCCCCCCGAACCCTGAAAGATGGCACTCCGCGAGCGAGGGGAAGCGGTAATGCTACAAAAACTTTACGCTTTAGGCTTCATCCGATGGCACACAATAAAACAGAAAAAAAAATCTCGAAGCTCGCACGAGGCTTCAAGTGAAATTGAACTGTATCTTACGAGGCTTCGATGACCACCCCAACCCCAAGCGGATTGACCGCCTCCCGTATGGCCTCGGCGATCTGGCGCGTGAGGCGTTCCTGAACCTGCAGTCGGCGGGAGAACATGTCCGCGATACGGGCGAGCTTGCTCAACCCGATTACCTGGTATTGACATAAATAAAATAAAGGTGTTGGGCAGCGGCATGTCAACTTGTGCACTGGACATAAAGGGCATCGTACAAGGCTCCCGTTCGGGATTTGATCGACTTCAGCTGCCGGTGGTGTCGCAGGTACCTTCAACAATTGTACTTTCAAATGTAAAATGGGCCTCGAAGGATAGTGTGTCTCTTTTTCAATCGGAGACGTCATTCTCGGAAAAGGAAATCCGGTCTAGTGTCATACCAGGTACTTTATTTATCAAGTACTCGTAAATATGTTATCCGGTATCATATAAAAAAAAAAAACAGGAACCAACCGTCAGCACCTTTTCCGATTGATGAATTTGGTCAACTTGGTCAATTTACGATTCAGGATCAGACCGTGATCGTATTTGATCGTGTTTCACTGGCTTCGACCAGGAAAAGCGCTGGCGCCAATTTCCCGTCAATAATTATGCTGTTAGCTTTTAATCCTCCTGCGGACGGGGAAAAGCAAAGGTTCGGCTCACCGCGCTTCCACGTATTTATATAGCTACAGCTTTACATGTCGTGTAAATGTAAATCAATTGAACTCGCAATCCAGCGCTAGCTGGCGTATCCTCTGGTTACCATGGTAATGACAGCTCGCGCTGAGACCCAGGAGAAACAGCAGGCTGCCCTAAATAATACCTGGTATATGATATTCTGGAGACAAGACAAGTTGGACGTATTCAGAGTAGAGAAGACCACCCTCCAAACATTCCCTGGGCAAAGTCACGTGCGAACAGGCGTGCGCCATCTTTTTTCTGGGCCTCATAACTTAGACTATTAATAGTCTACAAACATAGCTTCTTAACGCTTAACGCTTGACGCCTCGCGCTTCAGGAGCTCTGTATGACTATGATAGCTTATCCAAACACCGACCTTGACGAAAAAAAGCGAAGGGCTAACCCGACTTAGCAAAAACATTGTGAAAAGAAGACTAGACTATTGTATATTACAAGTACAGACTATGATATTGTAGATATATTCCAGCGGTATTGGGTACGTCGTTTCTCCGACTCAGCCAGAAAAACCAATAGCGCAAACTTGCTACCCCTACCGGAGCACGCCTCCTTCTCTACTAACTCCTCTACCACCTCCTTTCTAACCCTTTAGGGGCTTGATTACTCCAATACAATACAACATCATTCAAGATCATCCAATAATCATGACATGTTCAATATGCTAGAATCTTCATTACACTTACACTATAATCCAATAATCTTCATTGTACTATATCTTCATTATATCTTGATAATACATACAAAAAGGTGACGAGCGCCATCTAATCAAGCGCCTATCATAGGAGAAGCTTGAGGCAGTCCGAGTTTCGTCATGCCTCAGGCTTGCTTGCCTCACACCTCACAGCTATATTGCTTCCTAACTTAGGGTTAGGAACACACATGTGCTAATACTATTACTACTGCTGCTATTAATATTAATTCTACACCACCAGCTCCGATTGCTTGATGTGGCCGACCGATGCCTTAAACGTCGGTTTGTTTATTTCGTCGTTTCTTACGTCTCAAGTCCCAACGGAGTTGACTGAACAAAAATACCACGATACTATGATACTATGATACCATGATACTATGATACTATGATACCAGGTACTGACGGTACCGAGTACCGATAACAATTGATGCTCAAACGGGGGAGAGCGCGGAACTGTCTATCCTAAAATTTCGGCGTTTTTTTCAACCGGGGACTTTCCTCCGAATACATCGTCATTACAAGTAGTACATTATCAATATACACTACAGTACAATACGATCACAATCGAGTGACAGGTTTCAAAAATCACAATGCGTTTGGTGACAGCAATCCCCCCTAACCCTAACCCTACAACCTTAACCCTACAACCCTAACCCTTCAACCCTAACCCTACAACCCTAACTCTTCAACCCTAACCCTTCAACCCTAACCCTTCAACCCTAACCCTACAACCCTAACCCTTCAACCCTAACCCTAACCCCAACACACGGCAGTAGCAGTCAAAACACGAAACACCTGTGAAATGCAACCACCCTACACCAGGAGCAGTGCTGGTGGACAACGATTCGATAATTTCTGCCCTGCAGTACTGCTATTAATAGTATCCACAATCCAACGCGAGTCGGCGAGGGAAGAAAGAGCTGAATAACTCTTCTGCCGATTAAAAAAGAAGGCATGCACCGTGGTGGGGAGGGGGGAGGAGAGCCCGCTATGTGACCCCGGATCTGAGCTACACCTGAGAGGGAGCACGAGTAGTGCGAGGATAATAAATGGGATGAAGAGAAAAAAGAAAAGTGCGCGATAGGTATGATAGCAGTACAGTAAAACGTATCCTGTCGTGGGCAACAGGCAAGGCTCTCTCTCCTCTCTTTGCGGTTGTTTAACCTCCAACTGCAACAGAAATGGAAATTTTCTGCAAACCAAATTCTTATTAATAGCAAATTGTTAGCAAACTGGCCAATTTAATATTCCGCAAAGGACTGCAACGCGAAATTCTCTGTGTGTTTCAGCCGATATTGATAGTTTGAGCGGTTGTCAGGATATATCATATTAATAATCCTGCTGTACATTTTCATCGCATGGCCAAATGACCTTGCTGTGTTTTCAGCATTCACTCTTGCTCGTAGTGTGTGACCACAGTTCGGCGCAGAGAGAGCTCGTCTCTCCACCAAAGGGAGGCATCGGCACGGACACTGCTTGGTTGTGCTGAACAGTGGATGTAGATGGCTGGAAATACCAGTTCAACGAGAATAACACACACGTCATCCATCATCCACCACCTTTTTTATATTTTTTAGTCATCACCGTCACTCTCCAGCCCAAATCGCTACAGTACTATAATACATACATGTTAAAACTGTAATACATACCTGGTAGTTCTATTAATAACAAAAATAACAATGTTTTTTCCGATACTTTTTATAATTTGCCAGTAAAAATGAACATGTAGCTTTGTTTTCCTTTAGGGTTAGATGTTTGTAGGTATCTTCGCAGTTCGACAAGATATCGTAGGTGTGTTCGTCTTAAACCAAAACCAAAAACTCGTCGCAATAGGCATTCTATCAACTTTTCTAATGGGCATTTAGCACGTGTAATTTCAGCTATTTGCGGTCTTAATCTTGGAATGAGGTGATTGTTCAAAGCAAGTAGAGATCGGTCTACGTCTTCTCCATCATGGGAAAATTTAAGTAATATTAATATTATGTTGCGTACACATGTCATGTTTTGTTGCGAACACCACACATCATGTTGCTCAGTGTTGGTATTATATTTTATACCTTTTTATCGATTGATTTGTAAATTATGGCGGGCGGAGTCATGGAAGGGATACAATTAAATAATTAAATAATCATGCGAGGTGCCACATTCAAACGGAACGGGTGAAGTTGGCGCAGACCGATGCATCTGGGACGTTGGGGTTAAGGCATCCATGTTTGTTATGATAGTCGCGGATACGGTCGCGATCGCTACACACACAGCAGCGCACTGCTGTGTGTGGCTGCTCGCGTCCTGCTTTGTACTTTAAATTGCTGATTTCCCTCGCAATTCAACTACATTCGTACATCAGAGATCACTATCAGCACTATTACATCAGAGTAGTATTGGTAGTGGTGCTCCAATTTTCGATGGACGGCAGAAGCACGAAACCAACGGGGGCATGAACATGTGAAATATCAACTGAAACCCATAAGCATAACTCAGGCACTAGCAGTCTGCCCTGCCACTACTACTGCGGAGTGAAAACGACTGAAAATGACTGCCCAGAGGCCTGAACGAACCTTATACTTGTGCTTAATGTAGTGCATGGACCACCCGGGGAGGATACTTTTTGTCCCACCCCCCAAACGCCTCTTTTTCCTGGAATAGGAGGAAATATGGGGAAAAAATAGGAAAAGCTGAAAAAGGCTGTTTCCAGGAAAAATTTGGGTTCCAGGTGAGGAAATACGCATCCTCCTTGCTTTTTTCTCGCCCCTGCATGCCCTGCATGCCTTCATGCACACATACATGATGCGCCCGTTGGGTTTCGTTAACTCTTTGCGGTGCGAATCGAAGCTATTATTAATAATAGTTTGTTTTTTGCTTCTTTGCAGAGCGTCCGATGCACACGCACAGAAGTATAATACTCGTGGTGGTGGTGCTTTGTTTTACATACTACCTGGCGAGGTACTGCTGCAGTACGTGGTAGTGAACGATGAATGATATACTACCTTTCTGCCAGGTAACTTTATGAATTTGGGCTGCGGCTGTTGTACTATTTTTGTACATGATTGAGCTACATAATATAAATATGATACCAGGTAAAATACATGCAAGTATGCCATATACAGCGCCTACATTTTGACACCAGGGCTTTTCTACTTATTAACGGTACGGTGCCTACGCTGTTGCCTTACAATATACTACTGTACGTGCATACTTCTGGTTGATACTTGCCGGCTCTGTTTGGAGCGAGATAATACTCTACAGCCTAACTCTATACTCCTTGAAACAGCGCTCCAAAAGGTTCAGCCATTTTACCTTCTTGGTGGTTTGCTGACACGTTTTGGCTCATAACAAGAACACCCAGAACAACCAAACTAACCAACCTGCCTATCTCCGTCCAACTTCCTTGGTCATCGTCCATAGACCTGGGGAATCTGCAATCCGTTTACCATTCATTTCTCTTCTTTCTCGGAGACCTGGGTGCCCTTGGAACAGAGGCCCGCTGGCCTTTCCTGATTCGCATGCAAACGCACACCCGAACGTCGGCCGTTTCAGTGCTACCTGGTATAAAATGATTCCGGGGTGCTGTACAGCAGTACCGCAGCAACAAGACCCAACCATGATTCGTTGCCTAGTCAAAATAGGGCACCTAAGTCCCGCCCTCAGCGGCCACTTCAACACACACACATAAAGCATCAACTGGCAGTGTTCGACTGCTGCTGTAGCCGCGGGAATCGTAAATGCTGCTGCAGTGCCAAGGTTCGCCTGTGCGAGCAGGGATTGTGCTGCATCTCGGCCGCAAGGAAAGGCAAGACATATATTTTGTCACAGCGGTACCCTCGTGGTACCACATGGGACCACAGCAGGTACACACGCTGGTACCATAGGTACGAGTTCAATATCGGATACTCTATGGTGTCAAGGCTTCACCGTACAGCCACAGCAAACAGGAGTCCGCGCGCCGCGCAATAAAACCTGTCGATCCCACGCCTCTTCGGAGCCTCCCTCTCCACCTAGGAACGAACTCATAGCTGCTTTTGGTACCACTCACTGCGTACGGCTGAAGTCACCGTCACTATACCCAGCGACGGCCTATAGGTCGCCTCCTTGCAGTAGTATATATCGCTATGGAAGGTCTTGTATCTAGCTAGGGCCTCACCCAATAAGCTTTTTTTTTCTGAATATAAGCTTTTTTTTTTAGCGGGCATAGGCTTTAAAACTGCAAATAAGCTCGTGATTTATGCCAGTTTTGCATGGATAAGCTCGACTTATGCTCGCTCTTTGTTCCATCTTTAGCTTGATTTTTGTTCGATGAAAGCATGTTTGCTCGTCTAACACTCGTTGGGCATCCTTGCTTGTCGTCAAAATGCTCGTGAAACGTGGGTTCTTCGGCTATTTGTTTTTGTTTCTTCAAGCCACATGGCAGGTGCAGGTGTGTCAGTGCTGAAAAAGTAAGATATATTGTATACAATTCGTATACGATATAGACTATGCTCCTATAATAGTCTATACTTGGAAAGTGTTTACTCGTATATGCACGTATATCATACTAATACTGATTGATGTTGTTGTGTGTTTTTGTGTTGTGTCCATATACAGCACAGTTCGCACAGCAGTGCCTTGCTGCCTTTTCCATACCACCGCCCACCATGAACTGGAACTGCCTACCATGTCACTTGGAAAATTGCTTGAACTCTCTACTCGAAACTCGACAGCAAAAACAGAGCTAGCGAGCTAGCCAAACACAGCGGACTACCCAATACCCCCGCACCCCGCACGACGCAATGCTACTTTCCCTGCCCCCTGTTGTACTTGGGAAGAGCGGTTGCCATCGCTGCAAGATCGGAACATCGGAAGATCGGCTGCGTCCCTGGCGCTCTCCGCTTTTTTTGTGCTCGCGTGGGCGCGTGGGTGCGCGCGCGTGCGTGCGTGTGCGTTTTTAAGTGTTCTTATGTAGAACAGTCCAATATCGCGATAAGCAGAGCCGACAATGGGTGTAGTTAAGCCTCGAGAATTGCATTATTGCCGTGCGGCCACCCATTTGGCGTCTCCGCCGTGCTGCCAGACAACCAGACGAATATATACACCTGAAATGGAGGCGGGCATAACCACCTTTTATGCTCTATTTATCTTTTTATGCTCTCACAAAAGCTATTTGGCATGGTGGCTATGCTCGGTCGGACATAAGCATTTCCATAAATAAGCTCAAAAAGCCAATATAAGCTAAAAGATATGCTAGCTTATTGGGTAAGGCCCTAATTTTACCCCTTGTAACGAAACTACTTGAAGGTCGTCTAGGATCTGCCTTGAAACGCTGAACAGGTTTCAGGCATTTCTTCAGGCATTTTAGCGGTTGAAAGAAACTACTTGAACTTTACGATAGGATTCGACTGGGGCGCTCGGCAGGTTTCAGGCATTTCACCCCTTGGAGCAAAAGTACTTGACATTAATACAGGATTTGCCCTTAGTGGCTGAAAAGTTTCAGGCACGTTTCAGGCATTTTTTCAGGCAAAAGCTAAAGCTTTGAATAAATGAGCACGTTTCAGGCACATGCAGGCACCTCAGGCATATGCGTATCTATATGCCTATTTCAAAATGTTTCGCCTGCGGCGCGCCTATCTCCACGTGCCTGAAAGCGCCTGCGGCGTGCCTGAAAGGTAAGGGCCTAGCTGGAGCTCGTTGACTCCCAAATGATCACATGCTGTCGCGTACTCGCACCCTACCTACGATGGTATCGATATCAAACGATTCGACAAGCACAGCAGCAAATTAATTAAAAACTGCTTTCTTTTTTTTAATCCTCCGGCGAGTGGGGGAAAAAAAAGAAGCTTAAGCTCACCACATTTCCACGTATTGTCTACTATGTCACGCGTCATTTTAACTCAATTGCATTCATTCGCAATCCAGCTGGATTTCTGACGTGTCCTTCAGTTCCCGTGATAGCGATAGTGATAGCGATAGCTGCCCTGTCCCTACCGGTGGTCCCTGTTACTACTCCTACTCCAGCAGCATAAGCTGTGCTGCCGTTGTAGTGCTGCCGTTGTAGACGGATGCGTGATTTAATAAGCGAAACTTCGATCAAAGCCGGCAAGTCAGTCACGCAGGTCACGCATGGCGAGTCAACCACAAAAGGGGCGCGAAACCAAGCGAGATTTCGTTTGTATCCGGCCCCTCAGCCACTCAGGGCACGCTTGGCGAGCGAACGACAGCGCAGCACCGCCATGACCCTCCATAACGCAAAGGACAATGTTTATTAGCTTTACTGTAGCTTTACTGTCACTCCATCATTCCTATACCCTTGGGGCACAGGGTAGTATCATAGAGGAGCAAACGAAACACAGGAAAGCACAGACAAACAAAAATACGAAAACAAAACGATAAACAAAACAAAAAACAAAGGAACGCTACTCGCTCATATAGTAATTGGTATCAGATATCAGGTACTCAACAAAGGAGAAGATCCAAACATGAACACAGTGGAAGGAAGGAAGCAAGGAACGCAAAAACTCAACAGCCGGGAGGTAACGGAGATATTTAGCGTACAGATAGGAAACAGCCGAGAGGAAGGAACGCGTGAAAATGAGCAACAGCTGGGGGGGTGGCGGATATCTTTCAGCGAACACAAAAAAAACGATCCCCTAAAAGCTACGAGAGAACAACAAAGAAAAAAAGAAAGAAAGAACGAAAGACAACAGAGTTGACAAAAAAACAGCATGGCAATAAATAAAGACGAGCAGCTATAGGATACACCGCAACTCCGTATCATACACCAGATATCTGCAACAACACAAATACATAAATACACTTACGTCTATAAAAAAAAGGAGAAGAACACCCAGAGAGGGAGGAAAGGAGGAGAGGATGGAGCGGGGGGGATCGGAGAAGTACTTGAACTCATTCGCCAGCGATGGGTGGGTTTCCGTACTATAGTATGTCGTGTTTATTGGACGAACGGCAAAAAAAAACTACTAGCGAATATACTGGCCGGATCAATCAGTAGAGCAATACTGCCAGTAGATTACTACTGCCTATTGCCAGTAGATTACTACTGCCAGTACATAATGAGCCGGTACCCAGCCCTACATTATGGGTTCGGTCGGTTATTGGACAATCGACCGAAGAATGCCTCCGGTTTCGGTTACTTGCAGCAAATAACCGAAACATAACCGAAGCCGAAGTCGAGAACTCTCCGGTCGGTTATTCGGTCGGTTATTTCACATAAAATGTTTTTTTGCGCCACGTTCGAACCCCTTGGGAAAAACACTGGTACTTTTCTCGTATTTTTCGAGTGCGCGTCGGCCGGCACATCGGCACGTTACCATATAACTGTATTACGAGCATTGCAAGGTGCACAGCACACATCACGTGTTAAAACGGTATGTGTTGGTGGGCCGTTCGGCATGAATCATTGGCGTACAGAGCAGGCGGACATCAACAGCTAACATGCGAGCAGGCGGAGGGAGCATCAATCACAAAAAAACGCATGTAGCCGGACGGCGAGCGGAGCCTGCTTCTTGTTCCCAATACAAAATGGACGAGAGCTTCCGAAACCACTCAACACTCAAAACTGAACACTCAACACGCACAAGACAATTGGTTCAGGTTCTTCAGTGCTTCTCCAAGGAAGCAAAATGTTATGATCGTCCAGCTTGACCCCGTAAAAAAGAGAAATCAATGCATACCAGAACGCACTACAAGTACGGTACTCGTAATTGGCTCATTGACTAATATATTTTACGAATATATTCAATAAATTATTGACAGCATTATTGATCACGGATATATTGCTGCTGGCCATTGTCCTTCGACGACGTTCACTACTAACTGTGCTGCTGTGATCTGTGATGCTGCGATGGCTACTGCTATGGACTGTTGGCTGTGCTGCTGTGTGATGGTCTGGTGATGTGGTGATGGTTCTGGTGTGCTGGAATGTGGGGGGTTCCATACAGATACAGAGGCGTTATATGGAGCAGAGGGTACGGGACGTAATAACCAACCGGAACTAACCTAACCGCTTATGCCCACTCCGGTATTTTGAAATAACCGAATTACCGTTTGGAAATGGCCGGCTATCGGTCCCAAAAACCACTCCTAAAAACCGGTCGAAAAAACGAAAATCGGTTTCGGTGCCTAACACTGGCTTGTATGCCTTCGCGTTCCAAACAGTTTGACAAGCAAACGCGGCAACACGATTGCATTGACGTGGGTGGGCGGGTGGGTGGGGTTGTCAGGGTGTCGTTGCAAGATGACTTCACTACAGCGTAGTGACTCGGTCGCCCCGGTGGCGTATCAGGTTATCCTGGAACCTGGTATAGGTCAGTTTCGTGAGTTCGAGCCCCGCTGAGTGCAAAATCGTATAAATTCGTTGGGACTTTTTCTTGTGCACAAATTGACTTGCGGAAAGCGCAAGAGCGTGAGTTAGCAACACTCGGTGACAAATCGACGAGCAGTGGGGTTGCTGAACCCTATGCGCGATAAAAATTGAAGGCAAGAACCGGGGGGGAGACGGGACGACACCTATGACCACGGCTTGTCCAGAAGCTGGAAACTAGAAGTGCGAGAAAAAAAAAAAGTGGCTGCTGTGCAGCGCTCTCCAGTGAAAAAAAGTGGCAGTGCTGTGCGATTTGGAAACAAATGAAAGTAAATTGGGCTGACTTGAGTACATCTACCTATGGACGGGGACCATGTCAAGATGTGAAGGTCGCAACCCATGAGATACATGATACTGCTGTGCCGTTAACGAACACTACTGTGCCGACACTGCTGTGTTAACGAACATGACCGAATGCATTGCACTGGACGTGTCGACATCAGGGCGAAAAGTAGATGGTGAATTGTTTCGCTGGCGCACGTTGTTGTCGTGAATCTCGTTTGTTTCATCCAAGTACCGAAGGCATGGTGCGGCTTGCCGCACGACGCTTTTCCTGTGCCATACTTTATAACTAATTTTCAAGGACGTCAGCCGTGAGTTTGACGAATTTCAGGTCAATACTCATCTTTGCAAGCTGAGTTGTTGGTACTCGTAATATACTATATGGGTGAGCTTTTATTGGGAGGTGTCCTATTTTTTGTCCACTATAATGATAAGTGTTGGTATTTATACTTTAGGTGGGGAATTTTGAGCTAGGTGAAACATCACATCTATTTTATAATTTTATTACTGTAGTTTCCACTATACTCCTCTATCATATGTATGGTAGGCGGTTTATTTCGTTTTTTCTCCCCCCGGCTTTAATATCGGGAAGAGTATGAATACAGAATATTGTAAGTTATCTATATGTTGCTCTTAATACAGCATTCGAGAATTAAAGTTACCTACTCCCACCCCCAAAAGAATAAAAACTCTGAGGGACACGAACCCACGGTTCCACATTGATACGCTGTCACTCTAATATTTAAATACAGTCAACCCCGCTGACGCTCGTAGTAAGGAAACTCCCCGCTTTAAGGACGACTTTTTTTTCCGGACCGAGGGGGGCGACAGACAGTATAAATACAGGGGTATACACTACTAAGGACGAAACCCCGCTTTAAGGACGCATTTTTTCAAGAAAAACCATGTGCGTCCTTAAAGCGGGGTTGACTGTACATGTATATATTTTCAGGACATCAGGTGTGAGTTCGACGAATTTTGAATCTGCTTGCTGGTACTCGTACTATGCTATGTGGGTGAAATGTTTTTGGGAGGGGTCCTTTTCTTTTATAAACAAATGTTTTTCTCCACTACATTGATTGATGTTAGTATTTTTACTTTAGGTGGGGAATTTTGAAGTAAGTAATCCAACATCATCGTATCTATTTTATACATTTATTTCTGTAGTTTCCACTATATTGCTCTACCATATGTGTGGTTGTACTGCTTTTCGCCGTATGCGAAAAACAATACATGTTTAGCCAAGTGCTTTTTGGTGTTAAGTGGAGAAGTGTTTTGTCACACTTGACTGGTGGCTCGCTGCGCGAGAAGACACTTGACGATCGTCGGGAGTGGCGGAATGTTTTACAATATTTGACTGCGCGAGAAGTAACTTGGCGATCGTCGGGAGTGGCGGAATGTTTTACAACATTTGACTGCGCGAGAAGGCAGTTGGCGATCGTCGGGAGTGCCTGAATGATTTTTCACACTGGACTGCACGAGAAGGCACTTGGCGATCGTCGGGAGTGGCTGAAAAGTGTTTTGTCACACTTGACTGGTGGCTCGCTGCGCGAGAAGGCACTTGACGATCGTCGGGAGTGGCGGAATGTTTTACAACATTTAACTGCGCGAGAAGTCACTTGGCGATCGTCGGGAGTGGCGGAATGTTTTACAACATTTGACTGCGCGAGAAGGCAGTTGGCGATCGTCGGGAGTGGCTGAATGATTTTTCACACTGGACTGCGCTAGAAGGCACTTGGCGATCGTCGGGAGTGGCTGAATGTTTTTTCACACTGGACTGCGCGAGAAGGCACTTGGCGATCGTCGGGAGTGGCGGAATGTTTTGTCGTACTTGACTGCGCGAGAAGGCACTTGGCGATCGTCGGGAGTGGCGGAGTGTTTGGTCGGCGACTTTGGCTTTGAGGCGGAGAATGTCACCGATAGGATGCTCGTACTCAGTCCCCTGTGAAGGGAACAGCAGAATTTGGCTAGGAAGGCCGCATGGTGTGATGGCAAAGTGCGCATGGGTTACGTTGTACGCAGGTAACCTGGTGTAGGATGAAACGTGCTGAAAAACACGAACACTTTTTACAGGACGCACAGCCGTAGCTGGAGACGCATAGTCTAGACTACATACATAGGAGATGATGCATACACAGGTGATGGAAGGGATTTGTATCGCAGGAACGCTGGAGAAAGGTGAGGTAGTATGGCAGATTCGAACACGTGCGCGTATCCTACACACGCAAACACACAGGAGTACTACTGCTGCGCTACACATGTCATAGTCTAAACATGTATGTGTACTACACACAGACAGCGAGAGCTGTGTGCACACCGCTGTACACACCTGCATCCACAGGTGGTGATGGAAGGGATTTGTACCGCAGGAACGCTGGAGGAAGGTGAGGTAGTATGGCAGGGGTTCGAACACGTACGCGCATCGTACACACACAAACACACAGGAGTACTACGGCTGCGCTACTACACATGAAGCCTATGTGCTACACACAGCGAGAGCTGTGTGCACGCCGCTGTACATACACACACTGCTGTGACCATGCTGAGTGCGCAGCGTATAAGCAGTGCCGTGTACACACCTGCATTCACATGTGATAGAAGGGATTTGAACCGCAGGAGCGCTGGAGGGTGAGGTAGTATGTACGGCAGGTTCGAACACGTCTGCATTCACATGTGATGGAAGGGATTTGTACCGCAGGAGCGCCGGAGGAAGGTGAGGTAGTATGGCAGGTTCGAACACGTACGCATTCACATGTGATGGAAGGGATTTGTACGGCAGGAGCGCTGGAGGAAGGTGAGGTAGTATGGCAGGTTCGAACACGTACGCGTATCCTACACACGCGAACACACAGGAGTATTGCTGCGCTACACACGTATGTACCACACAGAGAGAGCCCTGTTAATGTGTATCGGAAGAGTTGGTCTCCCCAGTCAAGATACCGCTCTGCTGTAGGGACATTCCGCTGCATGGTGTGTGTGCGGAGATTCCGCCGCAGCACGAGGAGGTGGTACGCCGTAAGGTTTGAAGAGGGCGAAGAACACGCAGCCGCAGAGAAGGAGGAGCCTAGAACGAGCGAAGAGGCTCATAGCAGACACCCACAGCACGCGGCGGAGGTGAGCTGCGACAGGAACCAGCGAGAGAAAGTATGCAGCAGCCGAACTGAAGGACGCAGTCGCCGCCGCACGCAGACACGGCAGACCGCAAGGGCAGGATCGAACAGCAGAGGCGCAAACGTTCCAGCGTAACGCAGAAGAGCGCGGTGTATCCGACGAGGGATAGCAAAAGAGGGTGTGCGGTGTGCGCTGCGAGGGTGTTTGCGTGCCAGGTTGTAGTTCGTAGCGCCGTTTGATTGGAATCGCAGCCGTTTGAATTTCATGGTTTTGTAAGGACGAGGAGGGTTTTTTGGGAAGGGGCTTGTTTTCCGCAGCCCAGGGCACAAATAAGTGAAATGTTTTTGCTGTGTGTTGTGTTCGTTGCCCCGCACGAGCAGGATTCGTTGCCCCGCACGAGCAGGATCGAACAGCAGAGGCGCAGACGTTCCAGCGCATGCACCACCAGCGCTGGGTTGGCAGGGCAGCGGCAGGATGCTTGGGTGCTACTACTAGCAGTGTAGTGTGTGTTGGTGTAGGTGTGTGTGTCCCAAAATGAAGCACCAGCTGGTTGTTTGCGTGCCAGGGTGTAGTTCGTAGCGCCGTTTGATTGGAATCGCAGCCGTTTGAATTTCATGGTTTTGTAAGGACGAGGAGGGTTTTTTGGGAAGGGGCTTGTTTTCCGCAGCCCAGGGCACAAAGAAGTGAAATGTTTTTGCTGTGTGTTGTGTTCGTTGTCCCGCACGAGCAGGATCGAACAGCAGAGGCGCAGACGTTCCAGCGCATGCACCACCAGCGCTGGGTTGGCAGGGCAGCCGCAGGATGCTTGGGTGCTACTACTAGCAGTGTAGTGTGTGTTGGTGTTGGTGTGTGTGTCCCAAAATGAAGCACCAGCTGGTTGTTTGCGTGCCAGGGTGTAGTTCGTAGCGCCGTTTGATTGGAATCGCAGCCGTTTGAATTTCATGGTTTTGTAAGGACGAGAAGGGTTTTTTGGGAAGGGGCTTTTTTTCCGCAGCCCAGGGCACAAAGAAGTGAAATGTTTTTGCTGTGTGTTGTGTTGGTTGTCCCGCATCGAGCAGGATCGAACAGCAGAGGCGCAAACGTTCCAGCGCATGTACCACCAGCGCTGGGTTGGCAGGGCAGCCGAAGGGTGCTTGTATGCTACTACTAGCAGTGTAGTGTGTGTTGGTGTTGGTGTGTGTGTCCCAAAATGCACCACCAGCACTGGGGTGGCAGGGCAGCCGAACTGTGCTTGGATGGCAGCCGCACGGTGCTTGGATGGTACTAGCAGTGTAGTGTGTGTTGGTGTTGGTGTATGTGCTGGGTTGGCAGGGCAGCCGAACGGTGCTTGGATGCTAGTAGCAGTGTCGGGTGGGGGCGACGCGCCCCCCCCCGAAACCCCCCCCCGGGCCCGACACAGTGTGCGTTGGAAGGACCCTCACCAGTGTGCCTTCGAAAAAGTACATGGAAAAAGTATGTAATAGATTTTTAAAAATGTGCGGGTCTTTCTCGCCGCAGCCGAAAAAAAAAAGTTTCGCCGCAATCGAAAAAAATTGGCGCGCTTTCTGCGCAGGCGAAAAAAAAAAGTTGATGCTTTTCTTGTGTTGATTTCGTCTTTTAGACGCACATTTGTACTCTATTGACGCATACGAAGTATATTGTTATACCAGGTAAGAAACAGCGTCCGGGGGCCCCTGCGGGGGGGCGCACCTCGCCTACGACTGGCTGCACCACGAGCCGTACGCCTATTTTACGCCCTGGCCAGCGCTACCACTGCTTGCAGGTACCGGCAGGGTATACTTAAAAAAACGAAAAAATGTCGGACATGTCGGTACAGCAACGAGGCTCTGTTGACCTGCGTGCCACCGTAAAAGGCCATTGCGACACAAATATAGAATTTCCTCGCGTGTCGTTTCAAGCACCCTTCGATGCAGCAGCAACCACCGGACTCCCGCACGTACCAGTTCAAGCAACGTGTAGTATCGTGTAGTATTATTATGTAGTATTATTATGTAGTATTATTATTGTGTATTATTACCCGGTAGTGCAGTAGCCGGTCGGCCCGGTGGTGTATTAATAATAATGTCTAGTGCTTACCCCCGAATACTACTAACGTTGGTCCATGAGTTCGATTCCCACCGTCATGAGATTTGGCTTTATTTGCAAAACGCAGAAAAAGAAGGATCAACTGCAGAGAGCACCTAGCCGCCTGTGCAGGTACAGTTCGACGCGAGTCGACGAGGGAAGAAAATGCTTAATTCTTCTCGCGATAAAAACGATGAAAATTAAGGCACGTACCGCCGTAATGGGGAGAGAGAAGGAAGGCCCGCTTACCTTATACTAGCTGTAGTGTAGTGTAGTGTAGTGTACGGCGGTAGTGACCCCGAATCTGACTTACGAGTGGAAGGGAGGGAGCGCGAGAGTAGTCCTTCGAGGATAATAAATGAGACGAAGGCAAAAAAAAACGTGCACAGTGGTTCTCTCCACAAGCGAAGTAAGTCCTCCTTCTATTAATATATCGTAGAGCGGATCTTTGTGGGGGGGGAGGCTGTTCGGGTTTACGAGCTACGAAGAACTTCCTGGTGGGATCAAGGATCAAGGTACGGGCGTAGACCCAACCCAACCCCTAACCCGGACCCGACATGACGGGCAAGAAACGCGGCTGCGCCGCTTTCGATTTTTGTAGTCATTCCGACCTGCGGATCGTAACATAGTCCTCCGGCGATGATCTTCACACTAAATTGATGATATTTCCACCCATGGCATCCATGATACATCCACCACAACCCGTGTCCGTGCTGATGCCTCCAAGAGAGACGAGCTCTACTACCACTACCACTACCACTGTGGCCACGAAATACCTAAGAGAGAAATTGCAATTGTGAATATGTACAATAACGAGATTTGTCATGAAATGCTAACCGCAAGGAGCACGCAGGTGCATGCATACAACACCGAGATTTGCCATGAAATGCTAACCGCAAGGACGCAAGGAGCACGCAGGTGCGTGCGCTCCGCCTTTCACTTTTGTTCAGGTACCAATTCTTGTAGTTATTTTAGTTGGTGTTCTATTAATAGCGACGTTGATTTTTGTACTTTCGGTAAGATAGATGATAGCACTTCGCCCGTGAAAATATTAAATTTTTCCGAGGACCAACGCCCGAATGGGTAGGGTGGACCGTAACTGGACCAAGTCCGGCGGAAGGCCATCTCCCATGGCCAGGGGTTTTGTTAGTGGGTGAGCTTGCGCAAGTCCCACACTACCCGGAAAGATGACATTCCGGGTGGCTATCTCCACCGAAACTGACCCTCAGGGGACAGACCGGGTCGACATACACACGCACCCGTATACAACGGCAGCTTGCGCTGCCGGGGTTGTAACGAAGACCACTGATAGGGACAGCTTACGCTATACCTACAATGGGACCCGAAGGGTGCGCCAGCTAGCGTTGGGCTGCGAAAGCAACTGAGTTAAATCGACACACGACGCGTATGAAAATACGTGGAAGTGTGGTGAGCTAAAGCTTTATTTTTCCCCATCCGCCGGAGGATAAAAAAATTAAAATTAAAATTAAAAAACTAAAGATGAAAAAGATAACCCTGCAGGCAATTTGAATCAAACCACTTCATACAGTGGCGGCGACATTTTAGGTTTTCGGCAAGTTTTGCGCACCCCCGTGCAAACCTAAATCTACCTGTATATCAATCAGTATGATATTATAAAAATTAAAATACACTCCAGCTGTGAGATCGAAGATTTCGTCGAAATTCATCTTTGCAAGCTGTGTGTGATACTCCGATCGCGCGCATTACGAGTTGTGTGTCCTCATTAAGGATATAGGTCGGCGACTCCCCTTACAACTACAGTGTAGCTATCAGGGTCAACAGGATGATTTTAGTCAGTCTGTGCGCGGAAACTATAAAACCCGTTTCTGAGGGGGACAAAATCTGACAGCTGTGAAGGGAAAGGGGGGCCTGGTTTTGATCAAAAGCGAGCGGGTTTGGAGGGGGGCGGGGGGGGGGGGGGGGGGAAGGGGCAATTTGTGCATGTAAGCTATAAATTCTTTCGAGGGGATAAATCTGACGGTTTTGGCACCAGTATATTATTGGGGGCGGGGGGGGTGGGGGGGGGCAGCTCAATATGTGCCTGGAAGCTATACATTATTTTGAGGGGATAAATGTGACATTTTTGGAAATAATACATCAGTTTATCATGTATATCCTGGGGTAATTCGTACAATCAGTGAGTAAAGAGAGTGTGGAGTGTTCGTGGGGGTGGGGTTGGGATGGGTTGGGGGGGGGGGAAGGGTGGGGGGTGGGGGCGGGGAGGGGTGGGGGCGGGGGGGGGGGGGGGGGGGGGGGGACGGCTTTAGGTGAGGGGTTTGTTATACGTGTGGTGCTAGGTCTAGGCGAAGGTGCGGGTGATGGGGAAGAAGGGGGCGTTCGAGGCGGGGGGGGGGGCGAAACACATCGGCATGGATGGCTCTCGAAAGATAATGAGGTGATATCCTGTGCGTGATATTATGTCGTTGCTGTCTATCTTTTTTTTTTTTTTTTTTTTCTCCGGCGGATGGGGAAAAATAAAGTTTTAGCTCACCACACTTCCACGTATTTTCATACGCGTCGTGTGTCGATTTAACTCAGCTGCTTTCGCAGCCCAACGCTAGCTGGCGCACCCTTCGGGTCCCATTGTAGGTATAGCGGTAGGTATGCTGTCTATCGTTCGTTAATATCACATGATATAACTCGCATAGTCAAGTCCGTGGACACAGGACAGGCTCCAGTCACTCTGGTGGAGCTGAGGAATACCCCAGGGACAAAACACAAACAAACCAAAGGTGGTACACGCACATATGACAGCTGACGCATTCCATGCCTCCGCCAGAAACATATAAAAAATGAAATAGGGAGTCAGCCCAAGATGTGCCAGGTCCATACTGGTATCAAAACGTACCAGGTACGTCTCACTACAGTATACTCGCGCCTGGGAAAACCGACTTTACCGCTTGCCACCCAAGAAAGACTATCACATACATATTACATGTAGTACCACCTATCACTACGCATACGCACGTCAGACGCAAGTCAATTGGAAAAAAGAAACAAATAAAAGATAACAAGAGAAAGGAAAGGAAAGGACAGAAGGGAAAAGAAAAGAAGAGGAAGCAAGGAAAGGAAGAGAAAAAATCAAATTTATACGTTCTTATGAAACAAGGCAAAAGGGTGCTGCTGTGGAAAATGAAACAAGGGTGCTGCAGCGATCACGGCTAGAGTCACGGCGATTGAAGAAAACATTAAAGGATACGGCAGACGGGGGTGGCAAGGCACCAGGCCAGAGATACGTACATGACAGTGCATTTTCAACCATTTCATTCCAGTGACGTCACTAGGGAGCAGTCATCGATCGGCACAGTGTATACAGCAGTACAAGTATTCTATTTCCTATATGTTAGGGTTAGGATTGTGGTTAGTTCCATCCATTGTGAAAAACACAATAATAATGTAGAACCCACCAGGCCCACCGTCATACGTGGCACAATGGCAGGTGTGGGAAATGAAACAAGGGTGCTGCAGCGGTCACGGCTAGAGTCACGGCGATTGAAGAAAACATTAAAGGATACGGCAAACGGGGTAGCAAGGCACCAGGCCACAGATACGCACATTATTGTGTATTTTCAACCATTTCACCCCCGTGACGTCACTGTGTGTGTGTGTTCTTCACATTAAACCGTTCTTCTACTCGTCGACATCCAGCACACCCAGTGTCCGTACTGATTCTTCACCCTAGAAAGATCAGCTCTGTGGTCACAAGCCACGACACAGAGATAATGCATCGTAATGCATTCGACAACGCAATGTCATGCCCTAGTACTGGGTACGACAGGCACAACATACATACGTCAGCAACAGAAATACATTGGAAGAGAGAAATACGAAATACACAAAAACAAAAACAAAAACAAAAAACAAAAACAAAATAAGAAAACAAATAAAAACAAAGATAAAAATAAAACAAAAAATGAAACAAACAAAATGAAGGGGAAATCGAAGAAACAACCCAACCGCAAAGGAGAGCCAAAGCTCGGAAAAGAAACATAATAAAATGAAATAAAATAAAGTAAAGTAAAACCAAAATAAGATAATCCGAACACGAGCCAAAAACCTGGACACGGAAGGAGGGAACAAAGGGGAAAAAATACCCCAGAAAAAGACGAAAAGTGCTATGTACCTACTAGTCGGCCTGGTACCTTGCTACCCTGTCTGCCATCTCCTTCCTGCCTTCGTCCACCGCGGTCTCCCTTCTATTCCTCCTGTTGCCCCCCCTGCCCCCATTCCCTTGGACGGCTTTCCTTCTACTCCTCCTGTTTCCCCCCCTCCCCCCTTTGTGTTCTTCTCATTAAACCAAAATACCTGAGCAAAAAACTTGGTATCCAGCTGCACTGAATCTCGTGTTGCCGGGCCGTCGAGTTTCCTGCAGGCCAATGAAGTCACAGCCGAGTTGCTGGCCTTTCGCCAGTACACGCTCGTCATGCCCATACCCGTTCTTCCCCTTTACGGCCAGGGTACGCACGTTGTAGGTCGCTACCGCCACAAGTGCCGCCTTCCGTCTCTTACGAGTCTCGCGTGCTGCTTTCTCAGCCAGCCGACGAGAGGCTCGTCCCCTCCTCCGTTTCTGTTTCTGTTGTTTCTTTTTTCTCTCTATTAATGTGATGATTGTGGCTCTCCGGTTCGTAGCCCGGTTCGCGCCTTGGTTTCCGCTGGCTTGGTGCAGCCGTCGCAGCCAACGCCGACACTCCCATCCTTCCTGTCGTGCATGCGTACCCACGCGGTGGCCAGCCTCTCCACTCCCCAAGCTGCCCACGCTGCGCTCTCTGCTGTGGTGATGTACCCGTCCTGCCCCGGGGATGAACTCCTCGGCGTCGGGGTTAAAAAGAAAACCCATCACCACCACCCCACGCGGTCCTTAGAGTGAGCAGTTCACTAGCAAGACCGCGCAAGGTTCCCTCTCTACCCAGCCCGAGGCTCGATGCCCGTGTGACTGCCGCTAGACCGCTGCAGGTCCTCGCGGGCTTCCTCGGCCCACCCCAAGGACGGGGCAGGCCGAAGGAGAACGGTACGAAAGTAGGGGGCAGTCATCGATCGGTACAGTGTATACAGCAGTACAAGTATTCTATTTCCTATATGTTAGGGTTAGGATTGTGGTTAGTTCCATCCATTGCGAAAAACACAATAATAATGTTGTTTTCTCACATTAACTCTTGTCAAAAATCTAGAGTCCGTGGTCACACAAAGGTGCTGGAGCCCTAGGAAGATCCGAAAAACCAAGTGAAATCAAAATTCGTCCGGGAAATACTACGCTTTCCCGCCTAAAAACGCACGATACGGAAAAAGGCGCACAAGTGAAAAGGTCAAATGTGCAAACTGAACTCACATGGCCGCGGGTATCCACTCAACTACAGCATAGAGTTCACCCGTCCCCACAACTAACCAACTCGCGGCTACAAACTACAGCGGTTGGGCTGCCTGCACCGTACGAACCGCACGGTAGTCGTGAATAATGTAGAACCCATCAGGCCCACCGTCATACGTAGAACATACGCAGGTTCAAGCTCTCTAGAAGCAATCTACGTGGCTTTAAGCAAATACGATTACCTTGTAAATCGACACACGACGCGTATGAAAATACGTGGAAGTGTGGTGACCTAAAGCTTTATTTTTCCCCATCCGCCAGAGGATGAAGAAAAAAAAAAAAAAAAAAATACTTTGTGTTTTGTTCTTGCTTTTGTTATTTGGATCGGCTGCTCGATCGCCCTCGTGGGTAAAGAGCTCGTAAACTGTCAGCCGATACGATACTGCGGGACTACCACCGCCGCCGGTATGCGGGTTCTCGCTGAACCGTTTGTTTTTCCCTTTTCCCTTCCATCCCTTGTTTCCCCTTTTTTTGTCCGTACATTTTTTATTTCCCCTACTTGTAGCTATTGCCCTTTCTGTTGTCCTTTTCTTGTATTATACTATTAATAGTAGTAGTAATAGTGGGTTGGGGGTATTCTTGGGGGGCATTTGATGCTATTAATCATGCTATCATGACATGTCGATATGGACACCGCCGTCGAAGATTCCCAGTACTCCAATATTTAATCCTCCCATCTTTGCTAAGGTTTTCACAGGCACTATCATGGGTAACCAGCACTCCTCAAACAGCACCATAGAGGAACCACCAGTGTTCTTGATGCTGCGCACAGAAGATGGGAGAAGGCGCATCATCGTGTCCCTGTTGCGAGCTTGGCATGAACACCAGAAGTAGAGAGGGTGGCGGTCTCGTCGGCTATCCCAAAGCAGTTGCAGTACTTCAAATGTAGATAACTCGGGATAGTAGCAGCAGCAGCAACAACAACAGCGGCAGCGGCAGCGGCAGCGTTCGACACACATGCCGGTACCTGGTACTCGTACTTGTAGCACTTATTACACACGAAAATATCTGTTGACGGCGGACTACCGAAAAATTGTTGACCCGTCAATGTATACGAAGACTTGGACATGCTGAGTTTAGTAGGGAGAGTTCCTTGACGGACGTCCGTCAAGGGGAAGGACGTCCGTCAAGGGGAAATAGTGCCGGCATAGCAACTTTGTCGATAAACACCACCAAAAGCCCACACTGCAGAGGCTACACACGACACAGAGCACATGTGTGAGCACCGAAAAGAGAGAAGAGAGAAGAGAGAAGAGAAATGTGGCACGGGGACACGTGTAATCTGAGATAAGATATGGCATGACATGCGCAATAAGCAGTTCCAACTCGGACTGTGACGCTTGGGTTTGCGTAGCACCCGCAGAAAGCGCCCGCACCGCAGTGCGCCGCCTAGGCCAGGACGCCGTCACCACGTCAGGACGCCGTCACGTTTCATCGTCTAAGATACTGGGGGAACCCCCGCAGCCCCCGGGCAGAAGCGCCCGGATAAAATACTTTCATATATTTTCTTTTTTTTTATTATTTCTAGATGCTAGAGATATGCGTCGCTACTAAAAATGACTAAAAAAATGCTCGAAAATCGGTTGGCAGCTCTGTGCTTCGCGCGTTCTTCGCGAGCAACGCGTGCTTCGCGCGCGACGAACCTTCGTCTAAGCGGGTTGGTGCCGTTGGGCTTAGCCGAAAGCCGCCAAAGCTACGTTCGTGGCGTTGCACTCAGCCGAGAGCCGCCAAAGTTACAGCAGACGTAGCCGTTGTTGGCGAGATGGCATCGATAACGCGCGCTACTGCCGTCGTGTGATACACGCTGCTGGCGAGCGGAGCTTGGAGTGCGCCACGCTGACTTGCGGCGAGAAGCAACAACAGCGATAGCCAAGGCAGCGACGGCGCTGTTGTATGATACTGCTGTGTGGTACCGTGTGCGGGTGTATGGTCGTGTGGGTGTGTGTTGTGGTGGGATGAGCGATGCGATGGTGTAATATAATAACATGAACAGGTGGTCGTTTTATTGTTTTACACTATTGGTTTAGTCGGTTTCACGTTTCACTATTAATAGCTGTTGTTGACTTTTTTCACGGTGTTATTTCATGGTGGAGAGCCGTGGTCCTGGGTCGGACGCTGGTGCTGCTGTTGCGCGTCTGCTGCCCCGACCCCCGTCACTCTGTCTGTGCTGTATGATCACCAAGCGCTCAAGTAGTAAACACTCGATATTCTGTTTTTTGTTCGTTTTCTCGAGGGACGCAACGTTTGCAGGTTGTGCACCTTCTCCTTATTTGTGCTTGGCGTTGGGCGCCACAAGGTTGCTCAAACAAGAATGTCCATTTCATCCGCCAGTGCAACGTATCCTTTCGTACTTACTGGTATTTACTGCGGATATCCGTATCATTTTCACGGTTAGCCGTATCATTTCAACGGATAATTGCTACGGTGCACCGTGTGGAAATGCCGTGGTTTTGTACGGTTTGTTCGACAGAGTGAGATAGACCGCTCCGTGAAAAAACCGTGCGACGTATATTCGCTCCGCAATAATCGGTGACATTTGTCGCGGCGGATATCCGCTCCGTGATAATCCGTGACTTTCCCCGCAAGTGGATATCCGCTCCGCTCCGCTCCGGTCCGTAACACACTCGAAAAAATCTGTTCCTCTCCGCGACATATTCAAGGACGGATATCCGCTCTGTACTAATTCGTGAAATTTGTAGCGGCGGATATCTGTTTAGTACTCTGGCACATTTTGATTTTAGGTGGGGCGTTCGAACACGTTTGAACAAGAGGGATCGGGGGGGGGGAGAATGGGGGGGAGGGACGGGCGGGACAACTATTATGTGCGCGGAAACTAAAATCCTTGAAGGGGACAAACCTGACGGTTGTAGCAAGAAGACACCCCTTTATATCACCTGCAGCAGTGCCTGGTATTGGTATTGTTTATTATTCTAGCAGAGTTGATGTTACATACATACATACATACATACGATCGTACATACATCTAGTATACAACACAACGTCTTATAGCTTCATAATTTGTTATTGTACATGGATCGCAAGACATAATATTAAATCGATAGGTACCACCATGTAGTTACCATGATTTTACGGTGCCGGTGTGGCGGTCTGACATCGCTAATTATAAGAAAGAGATACATATTGCAAAATACAACAGACGAGGTGATGTGGTGATGTGGTCATGCAATGTCACCACCATGGAGCACGAGAGGGACAAGAGCAGTGCAAATCGTCAGTGTTTTGAAAGGAACGCTTGGTGTACCCGCGCTCACTTGCGTTGCGATAGTCATTCTTCGTTTGGAATAAGTTGGGAGGCGATCATGCAGACGGCAGGTAGGCACGAAATACCCTGCGTAATAGGTTGGTAGTGTGGTCTACCGCAGTTTTACCATATCTGCCTGTACTTGCTTTTCACATTATTATCATCTAGTGTACGATTATACGCCCTTTTTTTTCTCTCCCAACCCCACATGTCTTCGAAGATGTGGTCCTGTAGATGTCGCGCCCACGTCTGGTGCTCTTGTTAGCGGTGCTCACGAAAACATGCCCTCGCGTGTAGTGGATGATCGCTGAGTGGTGTTCCTTTTCTTTCCATCCAACCAGGTAGTATATGTCAACGCAACCGCTTGCTTGAAATCGACATATATTAAAAAAATAAAAATACACTCCAACTGCTGTGAGATCGAAGATTTTGTCGAAACTCATCTTTGCAAGCTGTGTGTGATACTCCGATCGCGCGTATTACGGGTTGTGTGTCCTAATTAAGGATATAGGTCGGCGACTCCCCTTGGAGCTACAGTGTAGCTTGTACCAGGGTCAACGGGGTGATATTAGTCAGTCTGTGCGCGGAAACTATAAAACCCGTTTTTGAGGGGGACAGAATCTGACAGCTGTGGAAGGAAATGCGTCAGTTTATCAAGTGAATCCTGTAAGTCGAATAACCTGTGAGGGGAGGGCGGAGTTTTTAAGGGCGTGGGGGCCTGGGTTTAAACAAGAGGGAATGGGGGGGGCGGGGGGAGGGGGAAACGGGCGGGGCAACTCAATCTGTGCGCGGAAACCATAAATCCTTCATTTAAGGAAACAAATCTGACGGTTGTGGAAGGAATGAATCAGTTTATCATGTATATCCTGTAAGTCGTACAAAGAGTGAGGAGGAGGCGGAGTGTTCGAAGGGGTTGGGGGTGTGGGGGGGGAAGGGATTTCCAACAACGATATGTCGGGCAGATGTAGGGGTTGCTACACGCGTGGTGCTAGGTCGAGGCGATGGTGCGGGTTGTTGTTGTTGTTTTCTCACATTAACTCTTGTCAAAAATCTAGAGTCCGTGGTCACACAAAGGTGCTGGAGCCCTAGGAAGATCCGAAAAACCAAGTGAAATCAAAATTCGTCCGGGAAATACTACGCTTTCCCGCCTAAAAACGCACGATACGGAAAAAGGCGCACAAGCGAAAAGGTCAAATGTGCAAACTGAACTCACATGGCCGCGGGTATCCACTCAACTACAGCATAGAGTTCACCCGTCCCCACAACTAACCAACTCGCGGCTACAAACTACAGCGGTTGGGCTGCCTGCACCGTACGAACCGCACGGTAATCGTGAGTATAGACGAATGCGCCTGCTGTCTGGAGTGCTGTCAGAGTGACGACCCGCGGGCATGCAGTGAAACAAGAGCAATGGAACCAAAAACCACAGCAGTACAGATATCAATAAATCGCCCATGCTTCCCGAGTTATTTGACAGGTTGCAGCGCAGCTACGACGCCCGTGCCTGAAAATTGAAAATTGCGGCGGGTCGTTCCCCGTGAAGGGTATACAACTCTTCTACAAACTCTACAAAAATCAGTGACGTAAGTAACATGTTGTACTACTGCCTCGTAAAAATAACCCTTGAAAAAAAGACGATCGCTGCTCTCATGATGATGATGTGCGTGCCGGTCGTGGGTCTCCGTGTGCCATCCTTCTGCTGTGGTTCTCCGTGGCCGCCTCATAGCCTTAGCTCACTCGGCCAGCTCCTTCGCACTTGCTCTCGTTCACACTCAATTCCAGTCGGTTCCCCTTCTCCCCCGTCCAAAAAAAATCAAAATGCTCCACGCAGTTTGCGGTGCTGATCTGAAAAACAAAAATTCTCGTTCAGGGAGAGTTCAATCCGTCTCTTCCCCGCCCGTCGACGGCCAGTCGCCCTCCTTCTTCGTCGTCGAATCCAGCCTCCTGCCGGCGCAGTTTCCTCCACGCAAACCGAGACTGCGCCGTAGCGTGACTCGTGGTGGCGCCTGCCTCCGCGCACGAGCATCCCGATTAAGCATTGCTGCTCCGCCGCTGCTGCCTAAAAAGACGCGTGAATCGTAGGTGACCATGCCTAACGTACCACGTACGACCTAACTCTACCGCCACGCCTAAGCCTCGCGGCCACACGCAGCAGCAAGAAGGTATCACTCCTTGAGGGTGAGTCCGGCCTTACACCCGCCAGAAAGACCCCCCCACTCTCGCTGCAAGCCTGCTAGGGCATGCTTCGCAGCATACCTTACCGAGGCGGCAAGGGGGAACGAAGTGCGGATATAGACTACTCGTATAGTGGTTGGCTTTCATTTTTTTTGGCGTCGGAGATCCCTGTTAAAGTGAGAAATAATCGCTCAAAATGTTTCCCATAATAGCTGGTCTAAAACTTTTTCGACTGATTTTTCGACTGGATCCCCCAGTCGGAAAACTCAGTAAAAAAAAGTTCAGTCGAAAAAGCCCTTTTTCGACTCTGTAAGGCCATTTCTTAAAGTCGGATTCCGCCAGTCGAAAACGGCCCTTTTCGGCTGGACTTTTTTTCGACTGGATTGTTCAGGTCCCTCTTCTTATCGTCAGTCGAGTCCATTTTATAATTTTTGTGCTTTTCCGATCATAGAGGCGGTTGGCGTGAAGGAGTACTGCTGTATGCCACTCGAAAATCGGTTGGCAGCTCTGTCAGCTGTGCTTCGCGCGTTCTTCGCGAGGAACGCGTGCTTGGCGCGCGACGAACCTTCGTCCAAAGCGGGTTGGTGCCGTTGGGCTTAGCCGAAAGCCGCCAAAGCTACGTTCGTGGCGTTGCACTCAGCCGAGAGCCGCCAAAGCTACAGCAGGCGTAGCCGTTGTTGGCGAGATGGCATCGATAACGCGCGCTACTGCCGTCGTGTGATACACGCTGCTGGCGAGCGGAGCTAGGAGTGCGCCACGTTGACTTGCGGCGAGAAGCAACAGCAGTGATAGCCAAGGCAGCGTCGGCGCTGTTGTATTATACTGCTGTGTGGTACCTGGCGTGGGTTTGTGGGCGTGTGGGTATGTGCTTTGTGGTGGGATGAGCGATGCGATGGGTTCAAAAATCAGGCGTAAAACTTTTCTGGCTGAGTTTTTCGACTGGCAGATCCAGTCGAAAAAGTCAAGATTTTCGACCGGATCCCCCCGTCAGAAAACTCGGTCGAAAAAAGTTGAGTCCAAAAAGCCAACTGCTGTGTGAGAAATATCCTTATTCGTCTAGTCTTTTTTCCCTTCCAACTAATCTGGTGTACTGTCTTGCATATGTTTTGCCCTCGTGTCATCATTGTCATCATTGCGGTTGGTAGTGCATGGCCACATGATCTTGCTGTATTTGCAACGTGTCGCATTATTGTGGATCTCTGTGGTTTTGTACTGTACTACAAGTACTTGTACTACTGCTGTACTTTGCGGCCACAAGCAGAGCTTGTCCCTACAGCAGTATCATTAACAAAACACGCATCGGCTCGGACACTGGGACAGTGGTTGTGTGGGATGTAGGTGGGTAGATGGGTGCAAATATCAATTTAATGACAATAACACACTCAGCAGTACGAGCAGTGAGAACCGACGACAACGGGCCCGTATCATCTACTGAAGTAATTCAATATCATACGTGCGGTGGGCCCTCGCGAAGTTGCACGTCCGTGCAAGGGTTTTTAGATTTGCGCGTAAATTCAATGGCGATATACATATATGCATGGCGGCCCCCTATTTGCAGGTCCGCACAAAACGACGGTTGCGCCGCCCAGACCAACCCGACCCCAGACCTTGTTGTTCTCACATTAACTCGCATAATCAAGTCCGTGGTCACAGGACAGGCTCCAGTCGCCTGTGACCCTTTAACCCTTTTTCGTTTTCTTTTTTCGCTTTCTTCTCTTTTCTTTCCTTTCCTTTCTCTTCTTATTTGGTCTTTGTTTCTTGTTTCAAATTGACTGGCGTCTGTCGTGCGTATGCGTAGTGATAGATACTACGTGTAATATATACGTGGTAGTCTTTCTTGGGTGGCAAGCGGTATATATAGTCGTTTTTTCCGGGCGCGAGTAATGAGACGTATGCAGCAGGTATAGACCTGGCACATCGTAGACTGACTCCCGATTTCACTTTTATATGTTTCTGGTGGAGGCATGAATTGCGTCAGCTGTGATACAGTCTATGCGTGTACCACCTTGGGTTGTGTGTGTTTCCCTAGGGTATTCCTCAGCTCCAGAGTGACTGGAGCCTGTCCTGTGACCACGGACTTGATTATGCGAGTGAATGTGAGAACAACAACAACAACAACAACAACAACAACAACAACAACAACAACAACAACAACAACCCAACCCTTTGGGGTGTCGACGTCTGCTCTCGAGGTCCGCAGGGGCAGTACTGAGTTTACGTGCAAATCTGAAAACCTTGCACGCACATGCAATTAAATGCCTCGTGATAATTACTTGGATTCAGTTTTCACAGCAATGGGGAGCTCTCATGAACGGCACCCTCGCCATCTCGTATATCATACGGCAGTACCATCGCCGAAAGTCTCTGTTAATGGTGGGCGGCTACACTGCAACAACAGAATAGCACGGCAGCAGACTATAGCAGCAGTACACTACAAGAGCAGCCACTACGGCAGCACACAGCAGTAGTTGTACGAGCAGTGAGAACCGAAGACAACGGGCACGAAGTATCATACGTGAGGTCATAATTACCAGCTGATAATTACTTGGATTCCGTTTTCGAGGCAATGGGAAGCTCTCATGAACGGCACCCTCGCCATCTCGTATACTGCTGTGACCACGGACTTGATTATGCGACTTAATGTGAGAACAACAACAAATAACAAATACCTGGTATCATACAGCAGTACCATCACCGAAAGTCTCTTATTGATAATATGTGGGCGACTGCAATGCAACAAGAGAACAGCATCAGCACGGCAGCAGACTATAGCTGCAGCAGTACACTACAAGAGCAGCAACTACGGCAGCAGTACAGCAAGCACGGTTATTATGTACTAGACAAGAAACGCACCTTGGACCTTGGGATGTAGGCGATGTGGACCTTGCCTGTGAAAGGCACCATATGGTGCTCGCACAAGCTGTGAATCTCGATGTCCTTCACCAGTATCATCTCGTGGTGGTCCTCCTCAAACACAGCCCCGTTCACGATGTCTGACACGCTCTGGTTGTATCCCCGCGTACACGCCAGCAATGCCTCCGCCATCCTCTTGGGAGTCTTCACAAGGCCCTCCCTTCGTACATCCTCCCCGAGGCACTCCAGCAACGTCGTGCAAGCCTTCTGCATCTTCGCGAGTCGAACTTCATCATCATCTGGCAGAGCACGCCGTGCCTCTTCGGCATGCAAGCATGTCACGCTGCGCTTGCGCTTTAAGCCAGGCCCCACGCAGTTGTGGACCGAGTTAGACACGCCTGCGGGCGGTGAGGGCAGGGTCCCGTCCGCTTGAGGAGAGGCCATGGCTCAGCAGCAGCCGTACGTACCTCGAACCCCGCACAAGTACTCCCCTGTCCCGAAATGTAAGTACTTGTACTGTCTGGGTAGTGAACCTTAAGTACGTTTGCTGTAATGGTTTCGATATAAACGGTCTTTATATTTCCGTCAAAATGGTACACCGCACTAGTACGTGGTTGAACCAGTCAGGAAAACAGAAAAAAGTACCACTGCTGTACTTCCACCGCCTCAGGATGGTGCTGGCAAGGAGCTCTCAACTTGGTCGGGGCTGTCAACGGAAGGTGCCTGAGAGGAAAGAAGCAGTGGCCATTAACTGGCAGGGCAGAAGGGATATAAAGCGCGGAGCATGTGGAGAAGAGGAGAACAGGGGTGGGGACCAGCATGTGCAGCAAAACGATGTCGAAGTACAGTGCAGCTGAGATGAGATCTGGGTAGATAGTTCGTAAGTTTCGCTTGGCTGGGGACGGTCGCACGATAGCGTCGATTGGCCGAACATGCAGAGAAAACACCCCGCGTTGTCGGTTGAACGCTTTGAAAAGGTACACCCTACGGTTATTTCGTAAATATAGGTACACCTTTTGTCCTCACCCTGTCAATAATGAGGTACCTTTTGTGGTGGTGTTAGGCTTAGCTAATAGGCCCAGTATGCCCTTTTTTTCCATTTTTTATGTTTTTTTTTTTCAAAAGCATATATATGCTGCCACTGCTGTGACATTGCGTTGTCGAATGCATTACGATGCATTATCTCTGTGTCGTGGCTTGTGACCACAGAGCTGATCTTTCTAGGGTGAAGAATCAGTACGAACACTGGGTGTGCTGGATGTCGACGAGTAGAAGAACGGTTTAATGTGAAGAACACACACACACACTGGTCAATTGTGCTCACGTGTTATGCTCTTCTTTTGTAATATGCCTTTGCGTATGCAGAATATTACCGAAGTGTTAAGATACGGCCTCGAAAGGCCTGTAGGTATCCGAATTTGAGATCATTTGGATGGGTTTCGTATGATAAGGTTGGCGGTTTATATTCGGGGAAGTTAGGAATTAGATCGGAGGCACGCGCCTCCGATCTCAGAAGCTATCCCGGGCTCTGGTGGAAACGAATAAAGCTACATCTCTACGAAGGAACGAAAGTGAGTACTCCGAGGACCTACCCAATTGGCAGACCTGCAGGGGGCACTCTGTGTCCCCCACCTATTAATTTAACAAGTGGCGTCGTCGAGCTTGATGTGCTATTGTGGCAGCGTTCTTCCGGTTTCTCCGATTTTTTTTCGTAGCGATTTTGCTTTTGCTTTCCATCGAGCCCACAACCCCTGTTCCTTCTCGGGTGGCTTCTCAATGGAGGGAGCGCCCTTCCTCCTACAACGGCGACCACAACAGCAGTGAGATGGCAGGGGCCCCTCCTGTTGGTCGCCGCGCACGTACCACACGGACGACACCTTCCAAGTACGTGCGGACGACACTGCTCTGCGGAGCACATTCCTCGTCTCGAATTTTGGTCCCTCCTGTTGGTTGCTGGGCACGCACCACAGAGAGGACACTTTCCGAGTACGGGCGGACGACACTGCTCTTCGGAGCACACCCCTCGTCCCGGCCTTTGGCCGCATCAGTTCACCGCCAGCTGGTCATAGACCACTCAGCAGTGGAACTGCCCGAGCCCCACCCATCAGACTTGTTTGCTCCGCGCTCTGCCAGCATGTTGCACAGCACATCCGCGAGTTGCCAGCACAAGCCCCAAGATCGGCCATCGACTCGTACTTTTTTTTTCGCGCTTTGGGGCTCGGAGGCATATGCACGACATGCCACGGACAAGCATACTGGGACCAACCCTTCGAATGACATTCGAAGGGGACTTCGCTCGCTGAGAGAGCCCATCGCCCAGCACATCCTTGCTGTCGGTGCCAGACCGTCCTTCGCGGGACCCCCTTGGACTACGGGCACCGTGCTCTAGGAGCTCATGTCGGGGCTCCTTCCTTTGTGATCTACCTGGGAAGAAACAGGCGGTGCTCGTGGAATGTTTGAGCTTTTTCGTTTGGCGAATTTTCCAGTACACGCGTTATCATATGGGTTTCAGTATGTACGTCGATCATTCTTGCGCGTCGAACAAGCAGCTGCCCTGGTGCCCCCTTTCTGCCGAAATTAGTACAAGCTACGAATTTGGCACCTCGGACCCCTCTCCGATCTTTCTCGATCAACAGCGTTCCACTACTGCTGTCCGTCGCGTAGCTTCAACCACCATCATTTTTGCAGAGGTGCCAACTACAGTGCAGCACAATGGGCTCGCTGTCAATGCCTGCCATATACCGCCGGATTCTCTGCTGTAGAAGTCACTGTACAGCAGCCAAGCCGCCTACTTTGCTCCTGCTCATACACCACATAGCTCGACCCTTCACTGCCCCAGCGTCCACAGTTACAGCACCGCAGCTCTGACACCCCCCACTGCTGTGCGAGTGCTCCTTGCAAGTTCGATTCGAGAGGTTGTTTTTTTTCGTCCTGGCCCCTCCGTGACTAGAACTTGAACCTAGTGAACGCTGAAACTCTGTGCTGGCTTTTTTTTGGGCAAGACTACTGTTGGTGTGTGCGATGCCCTATATTCTCCCATTCATGGGTACGCGGGGACTATAATACCACTTTCTGTGTATGCACAGCTGTGACCGTGCGGCACTCCGCACTGCTGTCAACGTAACTGTCCCTTTATCGGTGGGAGCGGGTACGGATTTTTTTTCAGCTGTACGGGCGTTAGGCCGTCTTCCTGCCCGTACATGTGCTGCCCTTCACGATATTGCTAGGGTCTACGCTGGAAAATTTTTTTTTTCTTCTTCTCTGCACATGTTCGGACAGCTACTGCCCGTTACAGAGCGCTTACTACACAGTTCGCGGAGATACTGCGCTTCACAGTTTTTACTAGTGCAGTGGAGAACAGCCCGTTTAATGCGGTACTTTTGGGGGCAAACAGCCTTTCTATTTGACTGTGGGCGTGCACATTTTTCTACAGCTGGTGTTGGTACTACACTACCCATCTTGGTGCGGTTGAAATTACCGTTACCTGTTAACACAGCAGTGATACTGCAGCAATCAGCACTACTGCAGGCGCGACCGTCCCCCTTTAGTGCGGTCGGGGGAAACTACTTCGTTGGGAGGGTAAATGCTGCCCGTTTTGGTGCGACGAGTGTAAGCGTGTTGAGCGATCTTACACTGTGCTTCCACCCCTACACTACACCTAGGGTAAATGCTGCCCGTTTTGGTGCGATGAGTGTCAGCGTGTTGGGCGATCTTACACTGTGCTCCCCCCCCCTACACTACACCTAGGGTAAATGCTGCCCGTTTTGGTGCGATGAGTGTCAGCGTGTTGGGCGATCTTACACTGTGCTTCCACCCCTACACTACACCTAGGGTAAATGCTGCCCGTTTTGGTGCGACGAGTGTCAGCGTGTTGGGCGATCTTACACTGTGCTCCCCCCCCTACACTACACCTAGGGTAAATGCTGCCCGTTTGGGTGCGATGAGTGTCAGCGTGTTGGGCGATCTTTCACTGTGTTCCCCCCCCTACACTACACCTAGGGTAAATGCTGCCCGTTTTGGTGCGATGAGTGTCAGCGTGTTGGGCGATCTTACACTGTGCTTCCACCCCTACACTACACCTAGGGTAAATGCTGCCCGTTTTGGTGCGACGAGTGTCAGCGTGTTGGGCGATCTTTCACTGTGCTCCCCCCCCTACACTACACCTAGGGTAAATGCTGCCCGTTTGGGTGCGATGAGTGTCAGCGTGTTGGGCGATCTTTCACTGTGTTCCCCCCCTACACTACACCTAGGGTAAATGCTGCCCGTTTTGGTGCGATGAGTGTCAGCGTGTTGGGCGATCTTACACTGTGCTTCCACCCCTACACTACACCTAGGGTAAATGCTGCCCGTTTTGGTGCGATGAGTGTCAGCGTGTTGGGCGATCTTACACTGTGCTTCCACCCCTACACTACACCTAGGGTAAATGCTGCCCTTTTTGGTGCGATGAGTGTCAGCGTGTTGGGCGATCTTACACTGTGCTTCCACCCCTACACTACACCTAGGGTAAATGCTGCCTGTTTTGGTGCGACGAGTGTCAGCGTATTGGGTGACCTTTCACTGTGCTCCCCCCCCTACACTACACCTAGGGTAAATGCTGCCCGTTTTGGTGCGATGAGTGTCAGCGTGTTGGGCGATATTACACTGTGCTCCACCCCTACACTACACCTAGGGTAAATGCTGCCTGTTTTGGTGCGATGAGCGTCGGCGTGTTGGGCGAACCCTTTTTATGATAACCCCTACACTACACCTAGGGTAAATGCTGCCCGTTTTGGTCCGATGAGCGTGGGCGTTTTGGGCGACGCTCTCCTGTGCTACCTCCCCCAGCCTAGGTCGAATGATGCCTGTTTAAGTGCGATGGCTGCAGACGTACCTTTACTGTGTTGCACCCCTGCACTGCGGTTGGGGTCAGTGCTGCCCAGTTTTGGCTCCTTGTGCTGCGGTTCGTGCGGGCGTTACCCATATACCCTACGGTCAGACTGGGCGCTGCTCTTATGTTGCGGTTATGATGATTGGTACCTTGTTACTGCTGTACTCCTCTTATACGGCTAGTTGACGTGGCTGCTACCATCACTGAGGCTGGATGGAGTCAAGGCCCATATTGTTGCTGTTTGCTGAAACACAGATATACCGCTACTTGGAGCAGGAACACCACAACAATTTATCTGTCTCCATAGCTTCTTCACGCGTCGTTCCTATCCCCCCCCCCCCCCCCCCTTCACTGCACCTAGGCACCATGTCCACCAGTGACGATGGGGGCTACTCGGGGCTGGCTGAGGTCTTCCACGCACCCCAACCTGGATGCCCACGAGACAGGGAGAGCTCGCTCGAGATGCCGCGACTCGAGACGGGGGGAACCATCGGTGGCGGGTTCCGGTGACGAGACAGAAGACGGAGCACCATACCTCCACCCGTTCCCACCAACCAAGCGGGTCGATTCGCTGGTTCGCGCTGAGAAGGAGACGGACCAACCCCCACCGGACTCGGGGGCGTCTCGACGCCAGCTCTCGCCAGCCCCGGGGGAGCGCTACCAGCTGCCCCCCCCCCGCGCTCGACAGGGCACCACCGCCGCCACCTGGGCTCTCCGCGCTCGACAGAGCGCCACCCCCAGAGCTCCCGGGACCGGGGCACCCATGCCGCCCCCTTGGTCTTGGCATACGCGGCGGCGCGGGCCCAGCGGGCGCTCGACGACGTCAACCAGACGATAGCACGCCGACGTCGGTTTGACGAAGATATCGAACAGGCGAAGACCGCTGCGCGGGAGTCGTCCCTGGTTGCGAAGAGGGCGCAACAAGCCCTCGCTCAATCAGTTGCGTCGTCTGTGGCGGGAGCTAACGCGGCCCTCTTGCCTTCGTCGCGCCCGCAGGGTGTCGCATCCCAGCGACCACGACCCGGGAACGACGCCTTCTTCAAGGGCATCGTTGCGTGCATGGCGTCTGCACCGCGGGTAGTCTTCTCCTCAGCGTTGGCGACCCGCGGTGGTGGAAACGGCCTGCGCCCTCCTCCCGTCAGAGAGGCCGGCGTCGCGGCAAGCGGACGTCCTCAATGGAAGCGGCCTGGGCTCGCGTGGATTGTACGCCCTATGCTAGACAGACGAGAGCCGCCCCGACCCTTGCCCTCGTCAAGGCCCTGCTGATAGCCCACGACGAGGACCCCGACCCTGTCTTTTGGCCGGACCCCGGAGAAAGAGTTGGCAGAACGAAACCGGGGAAAATGTCGCGACAGTCGCGACCGCGGGGACCGCAACCGTGGGGGTGGCAGCAAAAATGGTGGGGGTGGCGACCACCACCGCCGCCGCGGGGGTGACAGCGCATCGGGTGCTGGTGTGCCTGAGGGCGCCGCCGAGGGGGCAATTTCGGTCCAACAACCGGGGCAGTTGGCCGCAGCTCTGGCAGAGGAATGGCGCGAGAGGGCGTTCAGCGTGGGACAGCTCGTCAACCTCCTCCCGCTCGTCTTGGTCCTCGAGCACGGACCACACCGAGGTGGTCGTGGTAGCAGGCAAAAAGTGCAAAAACCATGGCAGGAGGAGCATCTGGGCCTGAGGCTTTCACCCTCCTGTTGCGTCTGCTGATCACGCACTTCGACGGGGTTGATACGGAGGAGGGCTACACTACGTTGCATACTTTTGGAATGTGTAACGGCATGCCTTTTTCTGATTTCAGTTGGGAGTTTCGCGTACTCATGCCGACCGCTACGGGGAGTGAGCGTGTTTTGTCTCCGGGGACGGATGTGGTGTTGGAGGTGGTTCGGGTGGCGGCGAATGAGCAATTTCCGGCTCTCCTGCCTGCGTTGTACCCTGGTTCGAAGGCAACAAACCTGCGGCCGTACATCTCGTTGGATGCTATGTGGCGGGCCTTTAGTGACTAATAAGACACCTGCCGTCAACGGCGAAACTTTTTTTTTCTCTCCCTGTTTCTTCGACGGGAGCGCGGTCATGCGCCCTGTCGGGGCCCCGGCCCGCAGATCATGGGCGCGGCCAGGGTCGAGTGCCGTCCCAGTCGCTTTCGTGGCAGACGGGATCGAGCCATCATTCAACTGTCATGCCCATCGATGATTCATCTGACCCTTGGCTTGACCACACATCGAACTGCTGGCCACTAGAAGAGCATAATTATGCAGAAGGTTTCGCCGTTAAGGCCTCGTTTAAGACAGACGACCCTCCCCTTTGGAGCGGCCTCCTTTCACCTCGCGCTGATGCCCTCCGAGAAAACCGGGGGCTTTGCCTCAACTGCCACGAAGACAACCATTCCGTCAAGCATTGTAGGCATCCTTTCATTACTGCGAGTGGCTGCTTGAACCCTGAACTAGGCCAACTTGGCGACGATGACGCAAACCGACGTTGACAAACACGCATGGTCTGCCTCCGCCGAGACGACAAATCTTCTCGCCGAACAACCACACGAAAAATCGTCGCCATCTTTCAGGATCAGGCCAGGTAAACTGTCACAACGATACCACATACACGTCGGATCACCATGTGGGTATCCAGCGCTCGCCCGCCTCTTCTGCCCCCGCTCCCGCTTCTCGAATGCGCTTTGGAGCCGCCCACAACCCGGGCGAAAATAAGTGTGCGCGCCAACCTGGCACATTCCGTAACGGCAATCGACAGCTCGACGGCGGTACGGCACCGTCGACAACACTGTCGGGGGGTACCTATTTTGGTTTCAGGAAATGCTCGTGTTCTGTTGCTAGCCTGTCCAGAAACGCAGCACAGATTGCCTCTGTCAAGAGCCTACGGGCTCCTACGCCGTCTGCGGACGATTCTCACGGCGTAGTACCGGCGGCGGAAACTAGCGCTTCAAGCGTGGTTTCCTCCAGCCAGGTAATTTTTTTTCTTTTCTTTCTTTTTCGACGGCGAGAACGCGCGCTTTCAGCGACGTTCCCCTCGGTCAGGTCTGAGTTCGGCAACGGGAACCGCGCTTCCAGCGCCGTTTCCCTCAGCCGCGGCATAAACTCAGCAATGGGGGTACGCGCTCCAAACGCCGCCCCCATCAACCATGGCACGGGAGCCTGCGCTTTGCGCGCTCCCCCTCTAGGTACGCGCCGCGCAACAATATAGCTGCAGCGACGGCGCGTCGCCTTTTTTACGCGTATGTGTGCATCCCCCCCTCTCCCTGACCAGGCGGTGGCGGTCGGTTTGAGGTGTGGGACGGTCGACCCTCGAAACACTTTTTCTGACCACGAGGTGGCGGTCGATTTGAGGTGTGGGAAGGCCAACACTAAAACACCGAGATCTTTTGCGAGGCTCGATCCAGTGTTTGCTCGCGATAAGAGCGGGCGCTCTGTCTTTTTTTCCATCAAGGAGGAGTCGACAAGATTAGCTACCTCGTCTCCCTTCTCCAAGAGACATAACGGAAGAGAGCCTCCTCGGGTAAAAATATTATTACCTTGCCCGAGCCCCGCTCCAGAAGACGCCCACAGGGTTTACGGACCCTGCTTCGTCTTTTAACACGCTAACCCACGTGTTTCAGGCTACGTCTGCCCCAGTGGCACAGGAAGAAGATCCGACACTGCGCGACGGGCCAGTGGTGACTCCACGGCCTCCAGCCTGATCAGCTGGACGCTATTCCCGTAAATTTACGGAAGAATCGCGCCTCTCGTCAAGCAGAAACAGCTCAGAGCCCCTGCCCCTTTGGGCGCAGTTGGAGCAGTTTTCTTGCGATTATACGCCAAAAAGCGAAGAGGCCACGACGCGAGAAACCGTGGGTTCGGACTCGCGTCGTGCTCCCGAGGCCTGGTGTTCCTGAGGGGGACACTACAGGCCCAAAGAGCCGAGGACTGGTGTTCCCAGACGGGGACATTACAGACCCAAATGCCCAAAGAGGCTACCGACGGGTTGGCACCGTCGGTGTTGGACTCTTTTTCGGGTGTAATGAGGGCGGCTTCTTACGAGTTTCCGCCAGCGAGTGAGGAGGACCCGAGGCGAGAAACCCCAGGTTCGGACTCGCATGTTGCTCCCGAGGCCTGGTGCCCCCGCAAGGGGACATTACAGGCCAAAGAGCCGAGGACTGGTGTTCCCAGACGGGGACATTGCAGACCCAAATGCCGAACGAGGCTACCGACGGGTTGGCACCGTCGGTGTTGGACTCGTTTTCGGGTGCAATGAGGGCGGCTTCTTACGAGTTTCCGCCAGCGAGTGAGGAGGACCCGAGGCGAGAAACCCCAGGTTCGGACTCGCATGTTGCTCCTGAGGCCTGGTGCTCCCGCAAGGGGACATTACACGCCCAAGTAGCCGAGGACTGGTGTTCCCAAAAGGGGACATTGCAGACCCACAAATGCCGAACGAGGCTACCGACGGGTTGGCACCGTCGGTTTTTGCCATTTTTCGGGCGCAGTTAGAGCGGATTCTCGCGCTTTTCCGCCAACGAGCGAAGAAAGACCCGAGGCGAGATACCACGGGTTCGGATTCGCGTCGTGCTCCCGAGGCCTGGTGTTCCTGGACGGGGACATTGCAGGCCCAAATTTCAACACGGATTTTGACCCTTCTCTCGAATACTCCACAGCCAAGTGGTGTTATTCTGGCAGCTCCCATCCTATTTTCCACCCTGGTCCCCTTCGTCGTTTGCCGTGGACGACGTATCATATTCTTGCGCGGAGCAGGACATGATGGCCGAAAAGACCAAGTTTTTGCAAGACCATCGAGCAGTGGGGCTCATTATGTCGTCGCCTCGTCCAAGCACACGCAAACGCATCGGTCGAGGCGTGCACAACTTTGACTCCGCTGTTGGGGACAGGGAGAAGCAAAACGCCGTGTCACCTGGCACCTACGCCAAATTCACGCAGAATTCAGCCACAAAAAAAAAAAAAAAAAAAAAAAAAAAAGTCACCTTTTGAGCTCTGACAACAAGCTTCTGGCTGAATCCTGCCCTCTGAACCCAGTGTGGGGCGTTGGTCTCCGGGCTGATGGTCCCAGGGCCAACAGCCCATGCCAGGGGAGAGGAAAACTTGCTCGGTGAGGCCCTTTCTGCCGTTCGCGCAGCTATTTGCGACAATGAGACCGGGTCGGCGCACCCGGCCTCCCCTAGTCGGTTCCGCACCTGCACTGCGAGTGCAAGAACCAAGAAATCTCGTCCGCGCCGCAACCAGACCGTTCACAGCGGCCAGCGCTCGCAAAGCTCCCCCTTCGGCGTTTCCGACCTATTTCTCGGGCGCGTTGGCCAATGAAAAGCCGTGAAGTTGTGGAGATAGCTTTTAGCGTCGGCCCTGACCTTGCGATGTCAGAACACTGCCCCTGTTTCGTCGAGGGTACTGTGACGCTGGACGACGTTTTGTTCACTATGAAAATCGCGTTTATCAGTCGAGCAACGCTCGACTTGGAGAGGCACTGGACTCCTAAAGATTTGGGGACCGGCAGCATTGCTTGGGTTCCCAAACACCTCCGAGGATACTGAGGGGAACAAAGTTCCGCATATCCTCCGGCCACAATACATAAGAGAGCATTGGCAAAGTGGGGACCCTCAATGCACGAGTCCAGCGGTAGCTTGAGTTCGTCACCGCGTTCGATTGCACACTCGAGCACCGCAAAGGCAGCGCCAAGGGCATCGCCGATTTTTCCGGCCCGTTTTCCAGAACCCGCTACGGAGTACGACCGCAGTGGCTTGGAAAAATTCAACCTCGTGGGGTTGACAAGCCCCAACCCCGTTGGAGATAGCGGTATTACCTCCTACGGACCCGTGGGCTGCGCGCTCCCCCCTCGCCGATCCCAGGAGTCGGTTCGGGTGGACTCGCGCCCCTCGCCAAAAGCACTGTCTTGGGTGGGCTCGTGCCCCACACGGAAAGCACTGCTTTGGGTGGACTCGAACCCCTCGCCGAAAGCACTGTCCTGGGTGGGCTCGTGCCCCGCACTGAACATGCTGCCTTGGGTGGGCTCCCTCTCACCTCTACCGCGTTTCACGATTTTTCGCAAACACTGAGCCACGTATAAGGATTGACGGCCTTTCTGCTTCCCCGGGGAGATTCGTCGCTCGTGTTTCTGCCTCCGTCGCCACTACCGAAGGCTGTACCGGCCGCGGGTCGATTTCACCTGCCGCCGACACCTGTTTTCGCTTCGGTCTTTGCCATACCCATCGAGGGCGGCACGGGCTCCGCAGAAGCCCTGGCTGCAGCGACGCCCATCGCACAGCCGACTTATCTATCCCGGAGTTCTTTACAGGAGACGGCCCCCGCCGCGACCACCGGTTCGACTGTGTCCGTCTCCGCCATGCTTGGCACTCCAGCCCCTCCGTCGTCGACGACGCGCCGACGAACAGCGATAACAACGGGTAATGCACTCCCGCTGTAGATTATGGATTCGGGCCCGGCGGGGCCCCTCGGCCATCTTGCGGACGAAGTACAACCCCGTCGCGAGTTCCACGGCCGCAGCCGACCCCGTCGCCGCCGCGACCCCTGCTCTTGTCGACTCGCCGGTCCGCACGGTGCCACAGCCGTCCGACCGCGACCTCGCAGAGCCTATATGGGAACTCCTCTCTTATGGCTCACGCCTTCTCCTGGTGGCACGCCGACCGCATATACAAGGGCGGACGCCCTTCGCAACGCTGCTGAATTGCGTTTCGCTGATTCCGTCGCGCGTTATTCGCATTACGATTGGAAGCGAGAGCAGCACGCTGAGCCGACGTGCCACGCCATGATGCGTTACGTTTCTATCGGCCGGCAATCGGTCCTGCCGCCCGACTTTTTGGCGTGCTACCTCTTGCACAAGCGTCCCTCCCTCTCAGACATCCAGGAGCTGGCGGGTAAGGGTCGACTACATACAACCGACGACGACATCGTCCTACTCGTCCGTAACCCGACACTACCGCCAACAAGCTCCGACAAACCGAACTCTGTGGGGCGAGCTGCTTGCTTTGCTAAACGACGAGCCAGTTCGCATCTACGTTCCCCTGCTCATGCGCCCTTGGATCATGCAAGCTTGCCACTCGACGGCCTCCTGCCACCTTGGCACCACGCGCACGTTGCGCATGCTGGAGCGTTTTTATTGGTGGATTGGCATGAGTGTGTGTACCCGGTGGTGGCTTCGCCACTGCTTGAAGTGCCAAGCGCGGATAACCCCACGGCTGACTGTCCGCTGGCCCATCATCACAATGCCTCTGCCGGAAGGTCCAGGTATCGCCGTCAGTGTTGACTACTTCGGCCCCCTTCCGGTCACACCACGAGGCAACACCTACATCCTGCTGTTCACCGATCGCTTCAGTCGTCGGGCCGACATGTTCCCCGTCACTGCCGCTGAGTTCACCGCGGAAGGTACAGCCAATATCCTGGTGAACCAATACATACCCTTGTGGGGGTGCCCGCGCACCATACTCTCGGACAACGGACTGCAGTTCTGCTCCAAGCTTTCACAAGCTGTATATCAGTTGTTAGGTGTACACAAGCATGATACAAGCTCCTACCATCCCAACTGTAACGGGGGCGTTGAGCGGGTAAATCAAACTATGGCACAAATTCTGGCTATGGTCGTCAACGAGCGACAAGACGACTGGGACTTGCATCTGCCCCACGTCGAATTCGCTTACAACAACTCTGTCAGCGCGGCGACGGGTTTGGCGCCCAACGAGGTCCACATGGGCAGACTCCCACGGCTCCCCCTGACGATTTTCGACCGCAAACGTGTCGTGGGACACCAGAGTCTGGCCCGTGACCTCCTGGCCTATTGCGATTTGGCCACCGACCGGCAAAAACGCGCGAACGACATTGTCCGCGCACACCACGCCCTCACCGTTTCCCGTGTTGACCGCAGAAACTCCGCCCTCGCCGACGCGCTGCGTCCAGCACCTAATTTCACTGTGGATGGTTGGGCATGGGTATACAATTCTGCCTCTACCATCCGCCAGGGTGTGAAGGCGAATACCGACGCCAAGGTACTCAAGGCCAAACTCGCGCTTAACTGGACGGGCCCATACAAGGTCCTGGCCGTCGGTCCCTGCTCCGCCGCCGAGACCCCGGACGGCTCGCCGCTCGGGAGCAACCTCCTTTATTTGGATCTCCCTTCCGACCTGCCTGGTTCGGACGCTCGTCAGCGTGTGACAATCGAGCGCTGCAAACCCTGTGCCAACCCCCACGATAGCGGGGACATGCCCAAATACCTACCGGCGGGGCTGACACAGTATGTGCTCAACAAATTTTCCAAGACGTCCCCGCCGTACCACGTCACTCAAGACGACGTTTCGACTCCCCTCCAACGGCTGGAGGTGGAGCAGATCACTGGTCATCAGTCGGTACGGGGGCGAGGTGGCATCATCACGGTGCTATACAAGACGCATTGGGCGGGACTCTCCGAACCGTCCTGGGAGCGGGAAATGGACCTCCACCTCTCCCGCTCCCACATCTTGCGTTATTGGACCGGAACCCCGGACCAGCACCGCCAAACCAACCGCCTTTACTGCCGAATGCGGATCGGAGCGGCACAGCGTGAGCTCTCCCGCAACAACGGGGAACGTTTCCTAGCGCTGGGCTACGCCTGTGTTCCCCGCACCGATTGGCTCCGTCGCTACCACGACACAGTACTCCTTAAGGGAGCCCACTTTTGGTACAAGGGAGACGATGGTTTATGGTGGCTAGGAAAAATCAGCGCGAGCACTACTGAGGACAAGGTATACCTGGTCCGCTTTATGGACGACCCGGGACCGATTAAACTCCCTCTTCCCCCGGCGCGCTACACGACTTCAACGGGAGCCGTACGAGGCTCTTGGTGCTTGCAAGTTCACATCGCCAGTGCGTTTCCTCGGGGAATCCAACGTAACGTAGACGAATCTCGAGGCGCGGCCGTGGCCAGTTGACTTCCAAGCCACCACCGCTTCTCGATAGTTCTTCATTTTTTTGAGGTATGAGTTTTGCGTCTTTGTCTTTGGGTCGTTCGTAGTGTCCTGAGGGTCTTCATCGAGTTTTGGGGCGGTTCTTTCCATTTTTTTTCTCTTTTCTGTCCTGCCGAACCCCCTGCTCAGTGCCGGGTCAGGGTTCGGGTAAAACGCCGCTATCTGAGGCGCAGGGCTGTCGCCTTTTTGTCATTCAAATTCGCCCTGCCGACGCCCTCCTCAGCCCAGAGCCGGGGGGCGACCAGTGTACGGGTCTGTGTGTCATCTTTTATGTTTTGTGTGTTGTATTTGTTCTGATTTTTTTTGTCTAAACACTTCCTCCCCTAGCGGGGCTGTAGGTGTTGACATCTTCCATCCCGGGTATTCGTCGTTTCCTCGTCTAACCCCCCGCCTTGCCGATGGCCCGCGGGAGGTTTTTCGCATGACTTCTCCCTTGTGTTAGCGCCTGTGTTCCCCTCCATATCGACGAGGGCTCGCCTCGCCATAGTACCTTTTCTGTGGTTGGTTTACCGTAGAGCCTTTCCTGCCCCCCCCCCCCGCCACACCGGCGGCATGCGGCAAGTTTTTGATGGGTGACTATTGCCTTGCTGTAGGGTCTGCTTTTCTTTCTACTGCTTTTCTTCGCGTGTTCCTGGCTCCATAGCCAGACGGTTAGAGGTGTGGGAGTGGGGTTTGAGGAGCCGCATCTTCGACTCATGGTCTAGTTCGTAGAACCGGAGTTTCCTCGAATCTCCCATATTTCTGCATATGCGACTCATCAGGGTGGGCTAGTGTTAAGATACGGCCTCGAAAGGCCTGTAGGTATCCGAATTTGAGATCATTTGGATGGGTTTCGTATGATAAGGTTGGCGGTTTATATTCGGGGAAGTTAGGAATTAGATCGGAGGCACGCGCCTCCGATCTCAGAAGCTATCCCGGGCTCTGGTGGAAACGAATAAAGCTACATCTCTACGAAGGAACGAAAGTGAGTACTCCGAGGACCTACCCAATTGGCAGACCTGCAGGGGGCACTCTGTGTCCCCCACCTATTAATTTTAACAGAAGTATGTATGAGAAAATATGGGTTTTGTACGTACGTAAGAAGTTTGACCAATCAGATCAATGCGGTAATTCATAGTCGTATGAGCGATGATAGCATTGGGCACACCTGGCCCAGCTGGGTAGGCGACGACCTGCACGCGGAGCGCGTAGGGGATCAGAGTCAGAGCTTACAGGTCCTCGTGTATACGGATGTTAGCGTGGGGTTGCCGGCGGGGCAGCCCCGGGGTATTCCCATTTCCAACCCCCCTCTCCGGGCGGGGGGTTGCGCATTAATATAATACAACTTCGAAAGCAAAGTGCAAAGCTCCGTTTTGGTGGCGGGAATATGCTTCAAAAGCCTTTTTATGCTACATGTTAAGGTTACTAGTGGGGTATTAGTCCGTTTGACCACTTGCAAAAGGTTAACCGATAGCTTACCCAAACTAAGCCTTATAACACTCTCCCCCCCTGTAACGGCGGGATAGCAGGTCGGCCGGATATACGGCGGACCTCTGTCAATATCCAAGCCGTTTCATTTCCTGGGGATACCAGGAAGAGTATTTTTCAAGTTCGACATGGGGAAAATCTGGAAAGTTTATTGTTGTGGACGGTGGGGATCGAACCCACGACCCAAAAAGCCCATGGTCTGTCGACGACACCATTTGTTAAGGACCCCGTGCTGTATTGCTTAAGAAGGTGGTGTGGTCATTAATAATAATTATATTATAGGAAATATTTTCAGCGATTATTTCTCTCTTAAACAGGGATCTCCGACGCCAAAAAAATGAAAACCATCCACTGATATGGGACCAGAAATCGTCGATATTTCTGGGTTCAGAAATAATCCAACTATTAATATTTAATAATTATGGGAAATATTTTCAGCGATTATTTCTCTCTTTAACAGGGATCCCCGACGTCAAAAATAAAAACATCCACTATATTTTTTATGGGACCAGAAGTCATCGTGTAGAAATAATCCAACTATTTTATGATAATTATGGGAAATATTTTCAGCGATTATTTCTCTCTTTAACAGGGATCTCACGTATGGCACTCTATTACACAGTTTTTTCTTCTCTTTTCTTTCCTTTCCTTTATCTTCTTTTCTTTTCTTTGTTTCTTTTTCTGCAATTGACTTATGCCTGTCGTGCGTATGCGTAGTGATGGATACTACGTGTAATATATACATACGTGGTAGTCTTCCTTGGGTGGCAATCGGAATATTTGGTTTCTCCAGGCGTGAGTAGTGAGACGTATGCACCGGCCTGGACCTGGCACATCGTAGACTGACTCCCGATTTCACTTTTATATGTTTCTGGTGGAGGCATGAATTGCGTCAGCTGTGATATATGCGTGTACCACCTTGGGTTGTGTGTGTGTTTTCCCTGGGGTATTCCTCAGCTCCAGAGTGACTGGAGCCTGTCCTGTGACCACGGACTTGATTATGCGAGTTAATGTGAGAACAACAACAACAACAACAACAACAACAACACTGCCCTCCCTTGCCTTTTTACGTTTGGTCACATTTTTTCGTACTGGTATGACCGTAATATTACTCCTACTTGTAACTGTTGCTACGGCTTCAGTAGGTACCGTAATACGGGATTCGCGTCCCACTGCTGTATGTATGCCTTGGTACGAGTAGCGAGGGGTACTGCCTTTCTTTGGGTGATTTTTCTGCACGCTGTGATGACATATTTTTATGATCAAAGCGTCGGCATGAGGGAGGCAGGTAGCGGAAATGTTTGTATTTGATTTGCGGACCCGCGGGCCCGACCCGCGGGGCGCCTGCACGGTATCAATGGCTCTCAGCTGTAAGTTTGAAAAAGTCGGATCCGCGGGCCAGATCCGCGGGTTTGACCCGCGGGTCAGCCCAAAACAACTCGCGGGTCATTATGGCTTGACCCGCGAATTGACCCGTATCTCGCGGGTCATGACCCGACCCGACCCGCGAGATTTTGAAAACCTCTTGACCCGACCCGACCCGACCTGACCAGACCCGCGAGATTTGGAGCCTCTTGACCCGACCCGACCCCGACCCGCGAGATTTTGAAAGCCTCTTGACCCGACCCGACCCGACCCGCGAGATTCTAAAACCCCCTTGACCCGACCCGCGGTTCGGGTCATGACCCGTGGAAAGCCCTGATAATAATGGACGCCCCTTATTTCTGATGATGCAGTTATTATTTCGTTATTTCCAGGGCTTTCTTCGGTACGCCTTTTTTTTCAGGTTGGTATCATTTACCACGGTAACCAGCCACCACGGTAATGCACGGTAATTGTACTGCATTGTATTGTGTTATTTTCTCACATTAACTCTTGTCAAAAATCTAGAGTCCGTGGTCACACAAAGGTGCTGGAGCCCTAGGAAGATCCGAAAAACCAAAAGAAATCAAAATTCGTCCGGGAAATACTACGCTTTCCCGCCTATAAACGCACGATACGGAAAAAGGCGCACAAGTGAAAAGGTCCAATGTGCAAACTGAACTCACATGGCCGCGGGTATCCACTCAACTACAGCATGTGTGTGTGTGTTCTTCACATTAAACCGTTCTTCTACTCGTCGACATCCAGCACACCCAGTGTCCGTACTGATTCTTCACCCTAGAAAGATCAGCTCTGTGGTCACAAGCCACGACACAGAGATAATGCATCGTAATGCATTCGACAACGCAATGTCATGCCCTAGTACTGGGTACGACAGGCACAACATACATACGTCAGCAACAGAAATACATTGGAAGAGAGAAATACGAAATAAACAAAAACAAAAACAAAAACAAAAACAAAAAACAAAAAACAAAATAAGAAAACAAATAAAAACAAAGATAAAAATAAAACAAAAAGTGAAACAAACAAAATGAAGGGGAAATCGAAGAAACAACCCAACCGCAAAGGAGAGCCAAAGCTCGGAAAAGAAACATAATAAAATGAAATAAAATAAAGTAAAGTAAAACCAAAATAAGATAATCCGAACACGAGCCAAAAACCTGGACACGCAAGGAGGGAACAAAGGGGAAAAAAATACCCCCCAGAGAAAGACGAAAAGTGCTATGTACCTACTAGTCGGCCTGGTACCTTGCTACCCTGTCTGCCATCTCCTTCCTGCCTTCGTCCACCGCGGTCTCCCTTCTATTCCTCCTGTTGCCCCCCCTGCCCCCATTCCCTTGGACGGCTTTCCTTCTACTCCTCCTGTTTCCCCCCCTCCCCCCTTTGTGTTCTTCTCATTAAACCAAAATACCTTGTAAAAGAGAGAAACAACGAAAGAAACCAAGACAAAATAAATAACTAAATAAATAAAAAGGGGAGCCAAAGCACGGGAGATAGAAACATACCCCGAGCATGAGCCAAAATGGACATGCAAGGGGGAAAGAAAGGGAAAAAATACCCCGGAAAAAAGAAACAAGTAGAAGGAGGAAGACTGGGAGGGCCAAATAAAACAGGCTCGTCACCTACCCACCATGCAAGACTCCCTTCATAAGGATAAGAAGGGGAAAGAAAAAAAATAAAATAAAATAAAATAAATAAATTCACGGAAAAATCAAAGTACCAAGACATCACATTCCGAGCAGCCGCAGCAGTTGGCGGTACGAGTGGCATAGATAGAAAGGTTCCACCTACTAGTCGGCCTGGTACCTTGCTACCCTGTCTGCGGTCTCCTTCCTACTTTCATCTACCGCGGTTTCCCTTCTACTCCTCCTGTCCCCCCCCCTGCCCCCATACCCTTGGGCGGTGTTCCTTCTACCCCTCCTGCTGCCCCCCCTCCCCCCGTTCCCTTCGACACCACCCACGGCGGATGCGCGGCGCTGTCTACTCAGCTTTGCCTCATCCTCGTGCCACCTGCCCATGAACCGTTCAGCTTCTTCGAGGACCCCCCGGTACCACTTGCCCACCTTTTTTGCTGCAGTGGGCCACAGCGCGGTCCCAACTCCAAAAACTAAGGGGGAGTGTTCCGTTGATCCCTCGTTGGCTTTGAACACCCTAAGGTCCTCAGCTATGGCTCTAGGCCAAGTCTTAAGTTGTCCGCCTGGTTTCGGGTTCTCCCCACCAGCGATCGTCCCGAACATCAACCGACGGGGCAGTCGCCCCTTGTGTTGTCGCACCAGGGCCCCGGCAAAGAAGAGCCGCCGTTTACGGATGGTCGTTTCGATGCTCTCGCATCGTGTCATCCTGAGGGCCTTCGCGTACGAGAGGGTGGTGTGGTCGGTGCGTAATCGGCGCTGGAAGCCAATGACTCGCAAAAGGACTTCGTGGTGGGCTGATCGGAGCTTGGCGAAGTGGTCCGCATTGAGGGTCCACGTCACACACCCGTACAACAGGGTCTCAATGACCTCGGCCTTCAGCATAGAGTCACCCCGTTCCCACAACTAACCAACTCGCGGCTACAAACTACAGCGGTTGGGCTGCTTGCACCGTACGAACCGCACGGTAATCGTGAGTATAGACGAACGCGCCCGCTGTCTGGAGTGCTGTCAAGAGCAATGGAACCAAAAACCACAGTACAGATATCAATGATCGCCCCTCCTTCCCGAGTTATTTGACAGGTTGCAGCGCAGCTACGACGCCCGCGCCTGCAAATTGAAAATTGCGGCGGGTCGTTCCCCGTGAAGGGTATACAACTCTTCTACAAACTCTACAAAAATCAGTGAAATTATTGGATGGTAACCAACGGACAATCTTGGTGTTCATTGGTACAGGAACCCGCCACTACGGTAATAATAATGGTCGTTTTTTTTCTACAGCGCGTGGCATGTCCACGTTACAACGTATTTGCCCAAACATCCGAACAACAACAACAAATAAATATCATGCGTGGGCCCAATGTTTGCAAACCTCAAATGCAAGCTTAGTCCTACATAGTACAGGCAGACGGGCCCGGCGGACTCTCGCAGCCAAAAGGAAGATGACGAAGACGAACCAAAACCTTCACCCAAGCTACGCCGGCAATGTCAACCACGTCAATCAACAACCAAACCGTGAAGAAATCAAGATATCGCCCCCCAACGCGCCCCCCCCCTCCTTCTTCTATGGACACATAAAGCAAAATGAAAACTCGCAGCATGTATGAATTGACTCCGACAACCACATAAGAGCAATATTCCAATAGACTAGTCGAATCTACCAATGGTTCATAGCTTCAAAGAGTCAGGGTTACAGGCGCGCCCGCTGCCGCCGCCTCCACTTCAACAACTTTATTTTTGTACTGAGCAGTGTTAAGGAATTAGACTTAGTGGGGTACTAGTCCGTTTGACCACTTGCAAAAGGTTAACCAATATATTATAGCTTACCCAAACTAAGCCTTATACTCCGGAGTATATAACAGCTGCCGCTGCTTTGTTGGCTTAATAAACTAACAGCCAGCTGATATCATCTCATTATCCATCTAGCCATCCATGCCGTAGCTCCAACTCATCTCCCCCCCCCCCCCCCTTTGTTCCCCGCCCAGTTCGTTCAAACGCCCCACTTACAATCGAAATCGGCCAGAGTAATAAACACTAATAAGCCATTGATATCACGTCATTATCTTTCTAGCCATCCATGACTTAGCTTTCATTCATCCCGCCTCCCCCCCTCCAACGCCCCCTCCTTCCCCACACCCCGCACGATCGCCTAGACCCAGCACCGCGCGTATAGTAGGCCCCTACATACTTGATTAATACGCGCGATCGGAGGATCACACCCAATGTTGCGAACATCAGTGTCGACCAAAACCTTGATTTTAATATTATATGTGACCTAAACCTCTTGAAAACCCCTCCCCCCCACCCCCCCCGGCTTTTTTTTTTTTTTTTTTTCCCTCGCTTCCTCTTGCTTAAACGCCCCACCTACTATCGAAATCCGCCAGAGTAATAAACACTTCCAAGCCCTGGATATCGCCTCGTTATCGTTTCAGAGCCGTCCATGCCGCTGCTGCAATTCCTACCCACCCCCGTCCCCAACGTCCCCTCCTTCACCCACCACCCGCACCATCGCCTAGACCTAGCACCACGCGTGTAGCAAACCCCTACATCTATGCGACCTAAAGCCCTCCCCCCCCGCCCCCGGGCCCCCCCGCCATATTTCTCCCCCTCCCCCACAAGAAATATTTATAGTTTCCACGCACAAATAGACCTGCCCCACCCGTCGCCTCCCCCACCTTCCCCCCTCCCGCCCCCCTTTTGATCAAAATCAGGCCCCCACGTCCTTAAAAACTCCGCCCTCCCCTCACCGGATACTCGACTTACAGGATTCACTTGATAAACTGATGCATTTCCTTCCACAGCTGTCAGATTTTGTCCCCCTCAGAAACGAGTTTTATAGTTTCCGCGCACAGACTGCCTAACATCACCCTGTTGACCCTGATAGCTACACTGTAGTTGCAAGGGGAGTCGCCGACCTATATCCTTAATTAGGACACACAACCCGTAATACGCGCGATCGGAGTATCACACACAGCTTGCAAAGATGGGTTTCGACAAAATATTCGATCTCACAGCTGGAGTGTATTTTAATTTTTATAATAATCTAAGAAACACGTCAGCTGTGAATTCATATTATTCTGGAAAAAAAGGAAAATACAAAATACGCGAAATACTCCGGTAAATAATAAAATAATACATTGCGTACGTAGATGTGAAAAGAAAAATAACTTTAGTGAGAGAATCGAACCTATTAAATAGGACGTGGTCTGACGTAACCTGACGCCTCACCCGTCGGGATGGGGGGTCGCATCAAATTTGAGGTGATCACGGTATCTCACTAACGTTACTGTACGGTAATTGTTAATTGTTAATTGTTAATTGTACGTTTGCGCGGTATTTGGTTGGATGGTAACGACAAACCACAGAAATGCCGATACTTGCACGGTAATTGTTTAGATGGGAATGGGATAACATGATGTTCTCGGTAACAATTTGGATGGGAATGGGAGAACGTGATTTGCTTGGTAACGATTTGGATGGTATTCGTAATTCCGATTTATCACGGTAACGTACCGTTTACCAATAACCGTGGTTTTACCGCAGTAATTTTACTGCGGTAACATTATATACCGAAGAAAGCCCTGGTTATTTCTGGAGCCTCAAAACTACAAAAATAATCGCCAGAAATAATCGCTAAAAAAAAATCAATAATAGTGGGCCTTTTATAAAAATATTTCAAGGACGTCAGCTGTGAGGTCGACGAATTTCGGGTCAATACTCATCTTTGCAAGCTGCGTTGTTGGTACTTGTAATATACTATACGTCTGGGTGAGTTTTTATTCGGAGGGGTCCTATTTTTTGTCCACTATAATGGTAAGTGTTGGTATTTTTACTTTATGTGGGGAATTCTGAGCTAGATCTAACATCGTATCTATTTTATAAATTTGTTACTCACTGTAATTTCTATATTATACTGCTCTATCATATCTATGTATGGTAGGTATTAATCCTTAAGTGGCATGACATATGTGGCGTGTATCAGCTCTTAGCTGGTGTACGCTCGTAGGCTCGCTTTCGGTTGACCCGATGAAGACACAGCCTATATATATGATTTAAGGCAAACGAAGGCCACGGCTAGGTGTTAAGATACGGCCTCGACTTTGCCAATGCTCGCCCCTGACTTTGCGCTGTCAGAACACGGCCCCTGTTTCGTCAAGGGTACTGGACGCTGGACGACGTTTCGTTCACTATGAAAAACGCGTACATCTGTCGAGCGACGATCGACTCGGAGAGGCACTGGACTCCCCTAGATTTGGGGACCGGCAGCATTGTTTGGGCTCCCAAACGCCTTCGAGGGTACTGTGGGGAACAAAGTTCCGTATATCCTCCGGCCACAATACATAAGAGAGCATTGGCAAAGTGGGGACCCTCAATGCACGAGTCCAGCGGTAGCTTGAGTTCGTCACCGCGTTCGATTGCACACTCGAGCACCGCAAAGGCAGCGCCAAGGGCATCGCCGATTTTTCCGGCCCGTTTTCCAGAACCCGCTACGGAGTACGACCGCAGTGGCTTGGAAAAATTCAACCTCGTGGGGTTGACAAGCCCCAACCCCGTTGGAGATAGCGGTATTTACCTCCTACGGACCCGTGGGCTGCGCGCTCCCCCCTCGCCGATCCCAGGAGTCGGTTCGGGTGGACTCGCGCCCCTCGCCAAAAGCACTGTCTTGGGTGGGCTCGTGCCCCACACGGAAAGCACTGCTTTGGGTGGACTCGAACCCCTCGCCGAAAGCACTGTCCTGGGTGGGCTCGTGCCCCGCACTGAACATGCTGCCTTGGGTGGGCTCCTCCCTCTCACCCCTACCGCGTTTCACTTTTTTCGCACACATGAGCCACGTATAAAGATTGACGGCCTTTCTGCTTCCCCGGGGAGATTCGTCGCTCGTGTTTCTGCCTCCGTCGCCACTACCGAAGGCTATACCGGCCGCGGGTCGATTTCACCTGCCGCCGACACCGTTTTCGCTTCGGTTTTTGCCATACCCATCGAGGGCGGCACGGGCTCCGCAGAAGCCCTGGCTGCAGCGACGCCCATCGCACAGCCGACTTATCTATCCCGGAGTTCTTTACAGGAGACGGCCCCGCCGCGACCACCGGTTCGACTGTGTGCGTCTCCGCCATGCTTGGCACTCCAGCCCCTCCGTCGTCGACGACGCGCCGACGAACAGCAACAACAACAGGTAATGCACCCCCGCTGTAGATTATGGGTTCGGGCTCGGCGGGGCCCCTCGGCCATCTTCCAGACGAGGTACAACCCCGTCGCGAGTCCCACGGCCGCGGCCGACCCCGTCGACCGCCGCGACCCCTGCTCTTGCCGACTCGCCGGTCCGCACGGTGCCACTACCGTCCGACCGCGACCACGCAGAGTCTATATGGGAACTCCTCTCTTACGGCTCACGCCTTCTCCTGGTGACACGCCGACTGCATAGACAAGGTCGGACGCCCTCGGCAACGCTGCTGAATTGCGGTTCGCTGATTCCGTCGCGCGTTATTCACATGGCGATTGGAAGCGAGAACAGCACGCTGAGCCGACGTGCCACGCCATGATGCGTTATGTTTCTACCGGCCGGCCATCGGTCCTGCCGCCCGACGTTTTGGCGTGCTACCTCTCGCACAATCGTCCATTCCTCTCAGACCAAGGAGCTGGCGGATAATGGTCGACTACATACAACCGACGACGACATTGTCCTACTCGTCCGTAACCCGACACTGCCGCCAACAAGCTCTGACAAACCGAACTCTGTGGGGCGAGGTGCTTGCTTGCTAAACGACGAGCCAGTTCGCATCTACGTTCCCCTGCTCATGCGCCCTTGGATCATGCAAGCTTACCACTCGACGGCCTCCTGCCACCTTGGCACCACGCGCACGTTGCGCATGCTGGAACGTTTTTGTTGGTGGATTGGCATGAGTGTGTGTACCCGGTGGTGGCTTCGCCACTGCTTGAAGTGCCAAGCGCGGAAAACCCCACGGCTGACTGTCCGCTGGCCCATCATCACAATGCCTCTGCCGGAAGGTCCAGGTATCGCCGTCAGTGTTGACTATTTCGGCCCTCTTCCGGTCACACCACGATGCAACACCTACATCCTGCTGTTCACCGATCGCTTCAGTCGTCGGGCCAACATGTTCCCCGTCACTGCCGCTGAGTTCACCGCGGAAGGTACAGCCAATATCCTGTTGAACCAATACATCCCCTTGTGGGGGTGCCCGCGCACCATACTCTCGGACAACGGACTGCAGTTCTGCTCCAAGCTTTCACAAGCTGTATATCAGCTGTTAGGTGTACACAAGCTTGCTACAAGCTCATATCATCCCAACTGTAACGGGAGCGTTGAGCGGGTAAATCACACTATGGCACAAATGCTGGCTATGGTCGTCAACAAGCGACAAGACGACTGGGACTTGCATCTACCCCACGTAGACTTCGCTTACAACAACTCTGTCAGCGCGGCGACGGGTTTGGCGCCCAACGAGGTCCACATGGGCAGACTCCCACGGCTCCCCCTGACGATTTTCGACCGCACAGGTGTCGTGGGATACCAGAGTCTGGCCCGTGACTATCTGGCCTATTGCGATTTGGCCACCGACCGGCAAAAGCGCGCGAACGACATTGTCCGCGCACACCACGCCCTCACTGTTTCCCGTGTTAACCGCAGAAACTCCGCCCTTGCCGACGCGCTGCGTCCAGCACCTAGCTTCACTGTGGGTGGTTGGGCATGGGTATGCAATTCTGCCTCTACCATCCGCCAGGGTGTGAAGGCGAACACCGACGCCAAGGTACTCAAGGCCAAACTCGCGCTTAACTGGACGGGCCCATACAAGGTCCTGGCCGTCGGTCCCTGCTCCGCCGCCGAGACCCCGGACGGCTCGCCGCTCGGGAGCAACCTCCTTTATTTGGATCTCCCTTCCGACCTGCCTGGTTCGGACGCTCGTCGGCGTGTGGCCATCGAGCGCTGCAAACCCTGTGCCAACCCCCACGACAGCGGGGACATGCCCAAATACCTACCGGCGGGGCTGACACAGTATGTGCTCAACAAATTTTCCAACAAGTCCCCGCCGTACTACGTCACTCAAGACGACGTTTCGACTCCCCTCCAACGGCTGGAGGTGGAGCAGATCACTGGTCATCAGTCGGTACGGGGGCGAGGTGGCGTCATCGCGGTGCTATACAAGACGCATTGGGCGGGACTCTCCGAACCGTCCTGGGAGCGGGAAATGGACCTTCACCTCTCCCGCTCCCACATCTTGCGTTATTGGGCCGGAACCCCGGACCAGCACCGCCAAACCAACCGCCTCTACCGCCGAATCCGGATCGGAGCGGCACAGCGCAAGCTCTCCCGCAACAACGGGGAACGTTTCCTAGCGCCGGGCTACGCCGTGTGTTCCCCGCGTCGATTGGCTCCGTCGCTACCACGACACAGTACTCCTCAAGGGAGCCCACTTTTGGTACAAGGGAGACGATGGTTTATGGTGGCTAGGAAAAATTAGCGCGAGCACTACCGAGGACAAGGTATACCTGGTCCGCTTCCTGGACGACCCGGGACCGATTAAACTTCCTCTTCCCCCGGCGCGCTACACGACTTCAACGGGAGCCGTACGAGGTTCTTGGTGCTTGCAAGTCCACACCGCCAGTGCGTTTCCTCGGGGAATCCAACGTAACGTAGACGAATCTCGAGGCGCGGCCGTGGCCAGTTGACTCCCAAGCCACCACCGCTCCTCGATAGTTCTTCATTTTTTCGAGTTATGAGTTTTGCGTCTTTGTCTTTGGGTTGTTCGTAGTGTCCTGAGGGTCTTTGTCGAGTTTTGGGGCGGTTTTTTCCATTTTTTTTTCTGTCCTGCCGAACCCCCTGCTCAGTGCCGGGTCAGGGTTCGGGTAAAACGCCGCTATCTGAGGCGCAGGACTGTCGCTTTTTCGTCATTGTTCAATTTCGCCCAGCCGACGCCCTCCTCAGCCCAGAGCCGGGGGGCGACCAGGGTACCCTGTTCGCGCGTAACGTGGTACAGGGCTATGTGCGGGTCTGTGTGTCCTTTTTTATCTTTCATGTGTTGTATTTGTTCTACTTTGTTTTTTTTTCGTCTAAACACTTCCTCCCCTGGCGGGGCTGTACGTGTTGCCACCTTCCATCCCGGGTATTTGTCGTTTCCTCGTCTAACCCCCCGCCTTGCCGATGGCCCGCGGGAGGTTTTTCGCATGACTTATCCCTTGTGTTAGCGCCTGTGTTCCCCTCCATATCGACGAGGGCTCGCCTCGCCATAGTACCTTTTCTGTGGTTGGTTTGCCGTAGAGCCTTCCCTCCCCCCCCCGCCACACCGGCGGCATGCGGCAGATTCTAGAGCCTTTTCTGCCCTCCCCGCCACACCGGCGGCAGGCCGCAGGTTTTTGATGGGTGGCTATTGCCTTGTTGTACGGTCTGCGTTTCTTTCTACTGCTTTTCTTCGCGTGTTCCTGGCTCCATAGCCAGACGGTTAGAGGTGTGGGAGTGGGTTTTGAGGAGCCGCATCTTCGACTCATGGTCTAGTTCGTAGAACCGGAGTTTCCCCGAATCTCCCATATTTCTGCATATGCGACTCATCAGGGTGGGCTAGTGTTAAGATACGGCCTCGAAAGGCCTGTAAGTATCCGAATTTGAGATCATTTGGATGGGTTTCGTATGATAAGGTTGGCGTTTTATATTCGGGAAAGTTAGGAAGTAGATCGGAGGCACGTGCCTCCGATCTCAGAAGCTATCCCGGGCTCTGGTGAAAACGAACAAAGCTACATCTCTACGAAGGAACGAAAGTGAGTACTCTCCGAGGACCTGCTCAATTGGCAGACCTGCAGGGGGCACTCCGTGTCCCCCACCTTTAATTTAACATAGGCGAGCCTGTAAGAGCAGAGAGCTCTAGCAGAGAAGATGTTGTTCGGCGACCCCAGGCCGATATGTTGATTGATGATTTATTTGCTCAGCAGATGAGAGCTAGCTGATGGTGAGCAAAGAGGAGTGAACGAGGTGGGTCTGACCATCACCTGATCAAGACGGCACAACGCCTTAACCCACGGACATACGTACTCTACGGGTAGTTGTCCGATCTACCTACAGCAACGTTTCCTGAGGCTTGCTCGTGGTCTACCGTACCTATGGCAACGTTCCTTGAGGTTTGCTTCTGGGAGCTTAGCTACGTCAACGTCCCGACAGTCAACCTGGAATCATATTCCATGAATGTTGCTACCAGGTACGTTGTTCCGCCGCATTTATTTGATGGCACCGCATTGCTCGTACGTACTATTAATATACATACCCGGTACGTTTTTCCGCCGCATTTATTTGATGACACCGCATTGCTCGTATGTACTACTTGTACATGCGCCAGCTTTTGGATATGACTAACCATTCTAAGCTGCTGTGCATCATATATCCACGTTGTTACTGCTGAGACTTGTGCTTGCTACGTACTGCATCGATAAACGACAACTAACAGACTTATTATAACTGACTGTTGTATGAACAACTCGCAATGTATACCAGATGACTATTTAAGTGTTATCAAGCAACGACTTGATGGTTACTGACAAGTAGCATCTCTAATACCTCCTCCCGTTAAGTTAACACTTTCTCACTCTGCGTTACATGCTACAAAACTCCATAACATAAATGCATGCAGCAACAATGATAAATGCTGGAAAAAATGTTTTGCGTAGAGCAAACTCATCTTGCTAAAATACCCGAGGGGTGAACACAAAATAAGCGGACACGAAAAATCCTGCTCTGACACTACGTGCTTCTGCATATTTATGCAAGTTAACTTACTAGCTCACAACACTAGAATCATCAGACGTGAACTATATTCCAATCGGTTAATCAACCATGGAATAGAAGATGTTTGCAGTAGTCTAAAACAGTGAATATGTTCATCTTTCCGCAACAATCATAGGAGTGAACAGTCTGCCAATGTTCTTGCCGCCCTCAAACAAAGGAACAAAGGGGCACTGCCAGCGATTTACAGCTGGATAAGACCTCTCGTGTATCTTAACCTTCCGTGTGTACTTGTCCAGGTGGCGGGTTTTTCCGGCCGTATATATCCTGAAGTACCGGAGATGGCGTACTCAAATGTAAGATTCAACTATCCAGTCGAAATACCTATTCGACTTGTACTCTTACTTGGCAGTAATTGCGATATTTCGCATTCTCCAAACCATGCACAACACCGGTCGTTGTCTCTGCTCGCCCGGTACAAAGAGAACATGCGACACCCTACGTACAGCTTTGGTAAAGAGATAACGCATTTCACAATTCCAGTGGCTTGACCTTGTTGGTGTAGACGTTGTCAGATGTGCTTGGTCTGCTGTCCGTCGCTTGGACTTGGGGGATTAACTTCATCTTGAAGTTGGAGAGGTAGGTAGATTTATTTCTCTCAAAACATTGCCGTCATCGGCTCCGCCTCGGCTGTTAATTATGCAGCTAGTCTCTGCGTCTTGGCCTCGATGTTTACGGGCTTGTCGTTCAGGATGGAGAGAAAGCTTGAGCTTGGCTTGCGGGTGTACACGAAGGCCGGAGATGTCGCCAGTGGCTCTTAACCGCCCTGTGTTGATTCCGCAGATTCTGTCTCGGAGCTTGCCCGTGGCTGTCCTTTTGCTGTCATGAGCGTGTGAACCTCCTCCTGTCGATCTGTTCCGTTGTTGAGCTTGGCTCTAAGGCTTGGCTCAAAAGTAGCTGGTGTGATCCCGGGTGTAGCGGACATTGTCGATCCGTCGACCCTTGGCTCAGCTGATAGTCCGGTGGTCCCAGATTGCGATGATCCAGCGATTCCAATGGTCCAATGTGATGCTGTTGGTCCAGCTGATGCTCCTGTGAGATCAAAGATGAAGTTGATCCAGTGATCCCAGGTGCAATTGCTCCAATGTGCGATGGTGATCCAGATGACGTTGCTCCGAAGATCCCATGCGAAGATGCTTTGGAGATCTAAACTCCGGTAATTCCGGTTCCAGTGATTCCAGGCGATGCTGATCCGTGAAGTGGATGGCATCTTAGTATGTCGTTGGGGATTTTAATCACCCGCTTTTCCTCCTCCGAGATCCGAAACGGGTCTCTCTCGGTGCAGGTGAAGTTTACACACGTGGTCGGTGGGGTTGTCCCCGATGCTTCTGTTGCGTGCGTGTTGTCGACGGTATCCTCGACTCTTGGATTGGGTCTTGTACTGGCGGTCTCGTGATGCGGTACATCCGGTGCGGCCCCAATTGTAGTAGAATGTGCGTCCCCGGGCGTAATATCAGGTGTAATTCCTGTCAAGGACACTCCAACTTCTTGCGGTAGTGCTCCAGCCCTTGATGACGGTTCTCGAATCTGTGGTGATGATGACTCTTCTTCCGATGAGGATGCTCCAGCTGTTGTCGATTACTTTTCCTCTTCCAGAAGGTTGTTCTTGTAGTAGTGTAGCATGACCTGGACTAGCGCACAAAAGCGCTCCGTCTCAGTGACAATGGCTTTTTCGGGCTTGTCCGGGATTTGCGCATGTTGGCGCTCTGTCCCCGTGACAGTAGCTTCATCAGGCGTTTTGTTTCCACCTGTTGTTGTGCACTCCTTTTGGGTCGCATGATTATGTCCATACCGCGCGGATACCTCCTTCAGTTGGGGCGTTACCGTCGTGGTGTGCTCCATGGCTATGCTGGAGTTGGTGTAGAATTCTTGGACCTTTTTGAAGGTGCAAACGCCTCGATTGACGTCGTTGCTTGCCTGTGCTGCAGGAACTACAGCAGGCGTTGATGACGTATCAGCCGTGTCGCCCAGGGTGCGAAGAAATACGTCGTAAGAACATACGCCCTTGTCCTCTGGGTGTTGGGTGAGCGGAAGCGAAGTGCTGCTGTCGAACTGCAAGTGGGGGTTTCTCGTCTCGACGATAGTGCTGACCCCTGATTGCATTGCTTTGATGGAGGAGAAGACATTGCGTCCCAGTCCATATACGAATATGGTCGAGATGCGAACAGGAACACGCTTGCCAGCCTGGTCGATGATGTATCCCCAGATGGTGCCTGTTGCTGTTGCGAATACGTTCTTCCCGTTTGTTATGATGGTCTTCGGATCTATTAGTTCTTTGTAATCCCTCATGCTTTTCCACAGTCTTGGAATCAGCTCCTCGTCTGTCAGGTGGTCCGACGCGCCGCTGTCCACGAGCATCGTGAACCTGTCGCGGTTGGGGTGAAAACCCCTGTTGACGCTACCATTTGGGTGAAAACCCTTGGGGTGAAAACCCCTGTTGCCGCTACCAGCTAGCAGCCCTGTAAACGCGAATCCCTCTTCGAAACCATCGTCGAAGTTGAGAGACGGCATTTCGTCGTCGTTGGGGCGTGTGTTCGCGTCTTGTATAGCAGAGGAAGTGTGAGCGCGTCCACTCTGCGGTGGGCGTGGCGCCCCTTGCTTGTAGCATTCCGTGTCGTCGTGCGAGGCCGTTTTGTGTACAGAACACCACTTGTGCTCAGCTCCAACGTTGGATGCTGCCTTGCCGTTTGAAGATTTCTTGTTCTTCTGCTTGTTGTGGGTGCCAGTAGACTTGCTGTCGTTGTCGTCCTTCCTTTTCCAGCAGTTGCGGACGTAGTGCCCTTGCTTTCCGCAATGACTACAAGTCGATGCCGCAGCCATGGCTACGCCACGGCCAACGATTTTGGTTTCGCTGTTGCGGGAAAGATCATCTAAATAAAAATGGCGCATCGTGCTTTGCATCTGATCGATGTCGAACGTCGGGTCTCGGTACATCATCATCTTGATGTCCTTGTAATCCGCCGTGAATCCTTGTACACAGATGTCCTTGAATCTGCGGTCGGAAATCATCTCGCCCATCTTCTCGAGCTCAGAGCGCGCGAGCGTCTTTTCCATAAAGTAGGGGTCCGGATCTTCTCCTTGCTCCATGTTGGTGTTGACGAGCTTGTCCATTTTCGCCCGGATCACTTCGTCAGTGACCTTGTTGTACTTCGAGACAAGCTCTTGTAGGGCCTTTTGTCCGTCACCGGTCGTCCCAGTCTCATCCTCGTGCTTGAGTACAAGTAGAGATGCTGGTTTCTCCGTGCGTAGAAAAAGTATGGCGTACAGATCTTGATTTGCCCTTTCATAAGCTGCGATTTCTTGTCCGAGTGCAGGTGAAGATCCCGTACCGACTGTCGCTTCGGTCGGTCGAGGATTCTCTTTAATGAGGTTAGCGATATCGCGGCTGGATACTCCAATAGCAACCGCCAATCGTTTATGTCAATCTCGAAAATCAGCTGGGCTGCGCCCATCGAACGTCCTTAGTCCTTTGATGGCGTTGGCGAATGAAGTGCTGCTGTTGGATTCCCCCATGGTGATGATGAATAGGTACCAGATAGCAGTTCACTCAGATGTCTTGTATGGTGTCGGTACTTGTACAGCAGTGTAGTAGTACCAGTAATCCCGCCGCACGTATGATACGAGTTGCTGTGTTAAACAGCCGGTTCAAGTGCAGTAGTGGTGCTTGTGTAGAAATCGAAGGCGATGTGGAGATTTCTGAAAAAAAATCGGAATTCCAAAAAATAAAGCAGTAGTAGTACCTGATGCTGGTTGCTGGCTTGCACTACAAGCACTCGCCTTGATGATAAGAGTCTCCTTTAACAGACAGCTACTCTACTGCCGGGAGTGCTCTTGATAAAGCTTGTCGCTTGGAGTTTGGCGAGTCCTTACGGAAAAGTCACGCCTTTGGCCCACTCTCAACGAGGTGCGTTGGGCAGCTTTGGTCGGTTTATCACGATGATCACACGTGAAGCCTATGGCCCGCACTCAACGAGAGGTGCGTTGGGCTCGAATTTTGGTCGGTCTATCACGATGATCACACGTTAAGTCCTTGAACTAGAGGTCAGAGCTCTATTAACAGACAGTAGCTTGTACCGTCGAGAGTTGCCTCTGTACCGCTGTTGCTCAGAACGACCCGCTTATTTGGAGTCGAGGCAACGTTCAGCAGTTGTTTACTCGAGTATATCGAGGTTTTGTTTTGGGGTCCTTGACGATGCAAAGAAGGGTCCCGTGCGCGTGGATGGTTGATTTGGTACAACCTGTGACGTGGTGGCGTTCTATACCTCTGGGTACCTCGATCACAGCTCTGGCATCAATTGCTCTGATTGAGCGCGTAGGGTCCTCTAGATATGCTCACTCACTCACCGCGCCTTTCTAACAAAGCACTCGTAGTCCGCGCCTGATACTTCTCGTCGTACTCGTGTAGAGATGTAGAAGCTCCCGTAAGCAGCAGTAGATTTCTTGATCAGCCGTCCTCAGTGATGATGATCGTGAATCCGTGCTGCCGCTCTCCTCGTTTACGCGTGCGAGGGTCAAAACCTATTAATCCTTAGGTGACATGTGGCGTGTATCAGCTCTTAGCTGGTGTACGCTCGTAGGCTCGCTTTCGGATGGCCCGATGAAGACACAGCCTATATATTATAAAAATTATAATACACTCCAGCTGTGAGATCGAATATTTTGTCGAAACTCATCTTTGCAAGCTGTGTGTGATACTCCGATCGCGCGTATTACGGGTTGTGTGTCCTCATTAAGGATATAGGTCGGCGACTCCCCTTGCAACTACAGCAGTGTAGCTATCAGGGTCAACAGGGTGATGTTAGTCAGTCTTTGCGCGGAAACTATAAAACCCGTTTCTGAGGGGGACAAAATCTGACAGCTGTGGAGGAAATGCATCAGTTATGATGACTGGCTAACATCACCCTGTTGACCCTGATAGCTACACTGTAGTTGTAAGGGGAGTCGCCGACCTACATCCTTAATGAGGACACACAACTCGTAATACGCGCGATCGGAGTATCACACACAGCTTGCAAAGATGAGTGTCGACGAAAGATTCGATCTCACAGCTGGAGTGTATTTTCATTTTTTATAATACTAGTATATTATTTGAGGCAAACGAAGGCCAAGGCTAGGTGAGCCTGTAAGCAGAGAGCTCTAGCGGAGAAGATGTAGTTCGCCGACCCCAGGCCAATATGTTGATTGATGATTTATTTGCTCAGCAGATGAGAGCTAGCTGATGGTGGGCAAAGAGGAAAGAACGAGGTGGGTCTGATCATCACCTGATCAAGACGGCACAACGCCTTAACCCACGGACAGATATACTCTACGGGTAGTTGTCCGATCTACCTACAGCAACGTTTCCTGAGGCTTGCTCGTGGTCTACCGTACCTATGGCAACGTTCCTTGAGGTTTGCTTCTGGGAGCTTAGCTACGTCAACGTCCCGACAGTCAACCTGGAATCATATTGCATGAATGTTGCTACCAGGTACGTTGTTCCGCCGCATTTACTTGATGGCACCGCATTGCTCGTACGTACTATTAATATACATACCAGGTACGTTTTTCCGCCGCATTTATTTGATGACACCGCATTGCTCGTATGTACTACTTGTACATGCGCCAGCTTTTGGATATGACTTGTTAGTTTGGATCGTCACAGCACGACGGCTACAAATGTTGTAGAGGGTTGCGCATACATTCGTAGGCGTTTTTATGCAATTTCTCTCATGAGAGGAGAGCTCCAGCACTCAGCTCTCTGCTCCTTCTCTCCTCTCCGTCCTGTAATACAACGAAGATAAGAACACTCGTCAGACCGCGAGGCGGTCAGGGCATCCAGGCTTGGACTCTACGAACACACTAGTGGCTTGAAAGTAGAAGTTCTGGTACCAGGAGCCAAGGATGTCTGCACAGGAAAGAGACTCCTCGGATGAGATTCAGCAGCTGAGGAATGAGCTTCAGTTGGTGATAGAGGAGAGACAAGCATCGATGATGCATGATATGAGGGAGATGATGGTCGAGCTCATGAGGAACAACGGTCCGTCGGAGTCCAGCAGCGCTGAGGGCAGCGCTGCTGTAAGGGCCAGCCCGCCAGGAGCTGAGCCCACTGCTGTGAGGGGGAACGGCGCTGAGGACAGCGCTGCCGAAAGGGGTAGCCAACAAGGGGCTGAACCCACTGCTGCGGCACGACAAATTTCTGCTGCTGGTGCTGCTACTGCTGGAGGCGGAGCGCGAGGATATACAACAGCAGCAAGAGAGACAACTTTTCGTGAGGATGCCTCGCGTAGTGTTGGAGTGACGGGACGCAGGGAAGCCGCTGTTCCTGTCGAGGTTGGCCCAGCAAGGGGTCAGCCAGACCAGCCAAGGGGGGCTGGAGAATGGGGTTCATACCCCGGCGGTGGGTTGGGAGTAGGATATGGTATGCCTCTACCTAGACTTGCTCTAAAACACACCGCTGTCCCACAAGTTAGTAGGAAAAAACCCGAATTAATTGCCTGGACCAGAGACGCCAGGCACTACGCGAAAGGAGTAGGTTTCCTATCTGCGTTTGTGTCGGATCCACCCCAGTACGTTCCAGTAGGGGAATTAGACACCGAAAACTCGGTACTTGTCGGAAGGGGGTACAACCGCGAATGTGTACACATACGTGCACTCGCTTGGAATTTCCTATCGACGGCCCTGAAGAGCAAGAGCGACAAGAGTATCTTGCACAGGTGCACCTCGCCGAGAGAAGCATAGGACGCGCTCCTCGCGTGGTACGGCCCTCAAACGACGGGGGCCAAATCCGACCTCTCCCGCCGCTTCAATAGTTTCAATATAGCGCCAGGGAGTAACCCGCTAGAAGAGATGGGCAGGATCGAAGATCTTGCCGCAGAAATGCGCACAGCAGGAATGACCGTCGACGACCACATGCTGTACACCATTTTTATTGACGCTCTGCCTGCCGAATACGAGGTGGAGGCAAGGAACCTTGCATCTCGTGACAGTATCGGCCGCGATGACATCGTCAAGGCTGTACGACAACGGCATCACCGACTTTCTGGAAGCAGAAAGAAGGGGCCCAATGCTGGCCATGCCGACCATGCTATGTTCGCCGGCGGCGGCGACAGTGGCCAAAGAAAAGGGGCCGGCGGCGGTGCCCACCGGAAAGGTGGAGGCCGCGGAAAAGGAAGAGGTGGACGTCGGGGACGGCAAGGACGCGGCGGTAAATGCACCGACGAGGACGGTGGTGGCTCGGCCGCGGCTGCCGGCGGTGATGGCAGCAGCGCCAAACCCGCCGATGGTGGTACCTCCGAGGTGAGATGCCACAGGTGTGGTAAGAAGGGTCATTGGACTGATTCTACGATAGCCTCCCCAAAAAACAGCCATTTTCTTTAACGAACGTTTCATGGTTGCTCGAAACAAGGAAGGATACAATCGAAACCAGACTAGTCATATATTTTCTTGTGTGCGAAAGCCTATCGATCCATGACGTCGGGGGCATCGAGAGACACCGTATTTCAGGCGATACGACCGGGAGCTGGTTTCCAAACCGTCGATTTCGGTCAAGAAAAGTTGGGGGGGCTACCGTAGAACGACTCATTGGAGGATCGACTGCACGGAGGAGCTATGCAGCAGATGCCACGGACGGGGGCACGCTGCTGATGTCCCCCACATCAAAATAGGAAGCTGTGCTGGCAGCGTCGGACGATGCTGATGCGGTCGAGGCTTCAGCTTTCAAGGCCGGAGAGACAGGCAAGTGCAGTAAATGTTTCGGGCAAAAAGGGGGAAGTGGTGTCTTCTTGGCAAGTAGAGGATAAGGCCTGGCTTTGCGATAGTGGAGCGTCTACTCACATGACGCCTTCCGCAGATGGCATAATCAACTATAGAGAGTGCAATTTGAAACTGCGCATTGCTGACGGCTCAAGCCGCTCGATCGAAGGATACGACGATATTAACTTTGCCTTCCGATCCGGAAACGGTCTTGTACGAGTAACGCTGACTAATGTTGCGCACGTGCCACCTCCGATATAATCTATTTTCCCTACCTACTCTCGTGAAGCACGATCACATTTCTGAAGGACGTCCCGCAGGGGTTGTAGTCAAGCTCAAGCCTGAGCGTTTGATCGTGTTTCCGTTGACCGAGAACCTGTACAGCCTGTACGGCTACCGGGTCGACCGCAGCACTAGGGGAGATGTCTGTGCTGTACTCGCCCCGGGAAAACTGCCAAACAAGCCCGTTGTTAACATAAACGACTACCACTGCGCGGCCGGACACTCCCACGAGGCACTGCTCCGCAATACCACGAAGCAGCAAGGGGTCGTCCTCGAGGGAAAGCTGCTGGAGTGCAAAGGTTGCTCATGGCGAAGGGTCTCCGTCGAGGTATCAAGCAGCCCACACACACTCGAGCAGATAAGAAGCTCGGGAGGGTTTTTGTGGATTTGAGTGGGCCTAAGGTGGTGGAGTCTGACGGGGGAAAGCGTTATACTCTCATCGTGCGCGACGATTTTTCACGGTATACGTGGGTGTACTTTATGCGTCACAAATCGGACGCCGTGGAAACGTTCAAGCAGTTCCTCTCGGACACTCGTGCAGATGGTGTCCCGTCACAGGTGGTGACCGTCCGATCCGATGGGGGCGGTGATTTTTGCAGGGGAAAGTTTAGCGATCTAGATGTAGATCGCGATGCATTAAGCATGAATGCACCACGGCCGATAGTCCCCAATAAAATGGGGTAGCCGAGCGCGCGCTAGGTTTGATTGAGACGGCCGCAATGGCGGGTCGAATCCAAGCTCGTGAGCTTTTGCCCGGCGCGCGATTGCCGGCAACTCAATCGTTATGGGCTGAAGCATCGCACTGGGCGTGTGATGCTCTGAACCGCACGGCAACGTCCGCTAACCCCGCAAACAAGTCGCCGTACGAGATGTGGTACGGTAACCCCCCCCCGGTAGTGCTTCTACCTTTCCTCAAGCCTGGCTACTGCAAAATGAAGAGGAAAAACAAGTCTCAGCCAAAAGCACAGGAGTGTTTTTACCTGGGCCCTGCGCCTAACCACCCCGGAGACGCCGTACGAGTGCTGACTAAACACCGTACTCTGCGTATTACGCGCCATGTCACCTGGCAACGCGTGCCGCCTTCACCACCTGTACCTGCCCCGATGCATGACCCCCTGTCCCAGGAAGAGGGGGGGTCCGAGGCCGACGACGAGAGCACGTCAGATGGAGGTGGGGGGGGGGTGATGGACGAGCAGGACGAAGGTCTGGCTCGCCTGACCGACCTCGACGTGACGTGGGGGTTTGATCTGCACGCGTTCTTGCTGGAGCGCTCACAGGAGGCACCTGCTGCCGGCGATGCTGGCGACGGAACAGCCGAGACGATGGACTCGTCTCAAGGGGGCGCGGTAGACGCCTCCTCGGTCCCGGCAGGGAGGGCCGAAGCAGTCGAGACGATGGATTCGTCTCAAGGGGGCGCGGTGGACGCCTTCTCGGTCCCAGCCGGGAGGGCCGAAAGCGGCTCAGACGCATCATCAACCTCCGGCACCGACCAAGGGAACGGCGAAGGTCCCCCCGCGGTCCTGCCGGGCGGGGCAGCTCACGAGCTCAGTAGCTGGGGACGGCCACCCCCGATAGTAATGGGCCGGACCCGGGGTCAGAGCCAACGCTTGCAGGATGAATCTTCTCAACGTCAGCGTGTAATTGAGAACGCGATGTCTGCGGCAGTGCAAAAGTGGACGGAGTTTGGGAGTATACTGACAAATACATCCTGGATGACGGAGGATGCAATGGCCATGATGGCCGGAGGACCTGCTGCGGAAGAAAATACAGGGGAGTCAAACGTGTGCATGCCGAGTGGTTTTCCAGAAGAGTACGACTGATCCTTGTGTTTTTCGCATGGTTGTGGATGGCAAGGTAGAACTGATTATGGCCGTTCATGTAGATGACATTGTGATTGCAGGATCGGACGAGGCATGCAGAGATTTCCATGCCGCATTAAAGACTAAGTTTCCCACGAATAACCTAGGCGAGTTAACTTGGTATACTGTTTGTGCTTTCAAGCGTAACTGGGAATTGGGCACGTTGAAGATCACGCAGAAGGCTTTCGTTGAAAGCTGCTGAATCGGTTTGGTGTGAACTCGTCCTCTGACATCCCCGCGACCCCTGGCGTTGAAACTAGGTCCAAGAGAGGAGGGCGATCCAAAGGGAGACTGGCCGTACAGGGAGGCTGTGGGCAGTCTGATGTGGCTGTCGACCATGACGCGGCCAGACATCTCGAACGTGGTGCGTGCTGTGGCGCGCCATTCTCAAAACCCCACCGACAGGCACTGGGAAGCAGTTCTGAAGATCGTGGCATACCCCCACGGGACAAGTAGTATGGGTTTGACTTTTGTAAGGGGCTCGGGATTGGATCTGACTGCATGTAGCGATGCTAACTACGATGATAAGTCGAATGACGGGCGCTCGGTGTCGGGGACGGTAATTACCTTGGCGGGTGCTGCCGTCAGTTGGGCAAGTAGCACGCAGAGGTGCGTTACGTTGTCTGCAGCAGAAGCAGAGTATTTTTGCCCTAGGTGAAGGGGTGAAGGAGGCTCTGTTCACGGGGGCAGTACTTGTGTTATCTTTAACTTGTCCAGAGCGAACCGGATCATGTGTCCGAGTTTTTGAAGATAATCAGGGGGCCAAAACACTGGCTGAGAACCCTCTTAGTTCTGCGCGGAGCAAGCACATAGATGTGCGGTTCCATTTCGTCCGAGGGCTGCTTCGTGCAAAGAAAATTGATATTCAATTCGTGGCTTCGGAAGAGCAGCACGCGGATTTTTTGACGAAATCCCTTGCTGCGACCCCTTTTAAATCTCACCGTAAGTTTTTGTTGAACCTACCGTTGGGTGATGAGTAAGGGGTGTGAGCATTATTCGATGAGTACCATGTTTGAGTCAAGCGAGTAATAATTTGTCAGGCCGCCACCCCACGCTACTTTGAGGGGCATGGGTGAGCAGGGCGCTACTTGGCGTTTTAGTTTCTGGCCATGGTAATCGTTTGAATGCAACCATTGTCACAATCACAATGGTTTGGGTGATATAAGGCATACAGGGGGTTTTGACCCGGTGGCCGGGTTTCCTCGTGCGGGACTGTCGTTAGCTGCTCGTTGGTCCTAGCTTTTTGTTTTGGATGCCCGTTCGGTCTCGTCACTGCTGTAAAGAGCCAGGGAGGGTGTTAGTTTGAATCGTCACAGCACGACGGTTACAAATGTTGTAGAGGGTTGCGTATACATTCATAGGCGTTTTTATGCAATTTCTCTCATGAGAGGAGAGCTCCAGCACTCCGCTCTCTACTCCTTCTCTCCTCTCTGTCCTGTAATACAACGAAGATAAGAACACTCGTCAGACCGCGAGGCGGTCAGGGCATCCAGGCTTGGACTCTACGAATATGACTAACCATTATAAGCTGCTGTGCATCATATATCCAAGTTGTTACTGCTGAGACTTGTGCTTGCTACGTACTGCATCGATAAACGACAACTAACAGACCTATTATAACTGACTGTTGTACGAACAACTCGCAACGTATACCCAGATGACTTTTAAGTGCTATCAAGTAACGACATGATGGTTACTGACAAGTAGCATCTCTAATAGTAGGCGGTATATTTTGTGTTTTCTTCCCCCCGCTTTAATATTGGGAGGGGTACGAGTACAGAGTATTATTAGTTATTCGAGCGAAGCGAGTTTCTAATTCCCACCTGCGGTCCCCCCGTAATAGCGCTCTACTCGAAAAAAAAAGTTCGTGTGTTTGTACGCTTTAACTTGAATTTAGACTAGGTCACTAGAAAAATGGGTGCTGTGGTGGCGGACCACACGTCTGACGACAGTTACATTTATCGGCTGTCGCTCGTTTTAGCGACAGCTACAACATCTTCTTATATAGTACTCATTAAATACAGTATTCAAGAATAAAAGTCGGCTACTCCCCCCCCCCCAAATAAAATAAAACTAAAAATAATAAAAGTAAAAACTCTGTGGGACACGAACCCACGGTTCCAAATTGATACGTTGTCATTCTAACATTTTATAAAAATGTATATTTTCAGGACGTCAGGTAGGTGTGAGTTCGACGAATTTCGGGTCAGTCAGTACTCCTATTTTCGAAGGTGCTTGTTGGTACTTGTACTATATTATGTGGGTAAAGTTTTTAATGGGAGGGGTCCTATTCTTTTATGAAAAACAAAAAAAACTGTCAAGTTTTTTGCGGTTCTACCTGAACACACGCCACTTTCCTCGTACCGTTGAGGGAGGTAAGTAAGAGTGTGCGGATATGGTCAGGCGTTATGAGCGTTGAGAGAGATAGTTGAAAAGTCGGGGCGTGAAACCGAAGAGTACGCTCTGCACTCGCCGAGGATACGAAGTGCATCGATGCTTGCGGCTGGAGGTGACGTGTCGGAACGAGTCATACAGCGAGAAGGGAGGTGGAGGTTCGATGCATATAAGGTGTACACCTGCAATAATGCGGACGATGCACGACAGGTGTCTCGTAAACTAGCAGCTGGCAAAGGTTTGCAAAGACAGCCGGGTCAAGATACTGTATGGGGTAAACTGTAGAAGTCTCGGAGTAACCTCGGTTGGTTGTGAAGGAGTCAATCGTGTTGGACCATTCGGTGTCCCCGCCGTCCGAGAATTCACACAGTAGAACAGTGGAGGGAGGGAGATGTGTTTATGAGCAAAGACATGTCATGTGGGTATGAGGCAGAGTTTGATACTGCGGTAGACATGTCAGCCGGCTGCTCTCCCTCCCAAGCCACAGAAAATGATCATATACAACGCAATTCAAAAGATATATTATAAAAATTAAAATACACTCCAGCTGTGAGATCGAAGATTTTGTCGAAACTCATCTTTGCAAGCTGTGTGCGATACTCCGATCGCGAGTATTACGGGTTGTGTGTCCACATTAAGGATATAGGTCGGCGACTCCCCTTGCAACTACAGTGTAGCTATCAGGGTCAACAGGGTGATGTTAGTCAGTCTGTGCGCGGAAACTATAAAACTCGTGTTTGAGGGGGACAAAATTTGACAGCTGTAAAAGGAAATGCATCAGTTGATTAAGTGAATCCTGTAAGTCGAATAACCGGTGAGGGGAGGGCGGAGTTTTAAAGGACGTGGGGGCCTGGGTTTGATCAAGAGAGAGCGGGGGGCGGGGGGGGGGGGGTGCGGGACGGGCGGGGTAGCTCAATCTGTGCGTGGAAACTATAAATCCTATCCTGTAAGTCGTACAACCAGTGAGGAGAGGGCGGGGCGTTCGAGGGGGGGAAAGAGTCGGGGGGGGGAGGGGGGGGAGGGGGGGGAGGGGGTGGAGGGGGGAGGCGGGGGCTGGGGGGAGGCGGGGGGGGGGGAGGAGGGGGCGGGGGGGAAGGGGGGGGGGGGGGGGGGGGAAGGGGGCAGGGAGCGGGGGGCAGGGGGGGAGGGGAAGGGGGGGCGGGAGGGGGAGGGGGGGGAGGGGGGGGGGGAGGGGGGGGGGGAAGGGGGGGAGGAGGGGGGAGGGAAGGGGGGGGGAGGGGGGGGGCGAAAGGGTTTTTTAAACAGCATCCTCAGGTCGCATAGATGTAGGGGTTTGCTATACGCGTGGTGCTAGGTCTAGGCGATGGTGCGGGTGGTGGGGAAGGAGGGGGCGTTGGGGGGCGGGGGGGGCGGGGGGGTGAATTGCAGCAGCGGCATGGATGGCTCTAGAAAGATAATGAGGTGATATCAAGTGCGTGGAATTGTTTTTTCTCTGGCAGATTTCGATGCTAGGTGGGGCGTTTGAGCATTACGGAGCGAAAAAAAAAAGGGGGGGGGTGGGGTGTGGGGGGGAGGTGGGAAGGGTTTTGAAGAGGTTTTAAAATTAGGTCACATATAATATATGTACAACTTTTAAAGCGAATATTACATGAATCGATGGGTGGCCGCGGTGGCAATGTGATGTAACAACTTGTCGGTGCATGTTGGTGTGCTATATGCTGTTTGTTGTTGTTGCTGTTCTCGCTAATATCTGTGTGGGGTGCTTGAGTGAGAGTGCCACAACACGTCGCGCTGCAGCGATAACTCCAGAGGCACCGAACCCCGATCGCTGAACCAACCAAACGCGGCAGAGCACAGCTAATCCTTTCGCGGCCGGCGTTTTGTGTTGGGCGAGCCGCACGCAGCAGCAACAGCAGCGGGCGGCAGCTTGTGTATGCGCAATAGGTACGGCTCAGAGCGCTGGTACTCGTATGATATGATACGACACACATTATTTTTTAATGTGACCGTACCACACATCATTGCAAGGCACAACCCCCAATTTGTAAGCAACACGTAACCGGAAAAAGGAAACCAGAAGCACGCCAACGCCACCGTACCACTGTGCTGCTGCTTCTGCTGCTGCTGCTGCTGTTGTTGCTGCTGCTGTTCTCCTGCGTCTCGCGTCTCACTGTTTTGTGTCTCAACAACGTGTAGGCACCAGGTAGGTACCATGTATCTATGGCGTACAGTTGACGTTTTGATAAAAACTGGACCAAAAGCAAATGCCCGCCAGCAGTTTTTAGTTGTTTGCAGTCTACCTGGTATTATAGCCTAAAAGGGTCTATAAGGGTCCAAAAGGGTCTAAAAGGGTCGAAAACCCCAGCATAAAAAACACAACAACAACAACGACAACAACAACAACAACAACAACAACAACAACAACAACAACAACAACAACAACAACAACAACAACAACAACAACAAACAACAACAAAAACGCAACAACAGGCATCAGGCGGAACTTTGGAAGTCTGTAGAGCCCAAAAGGTGCTTTTTAGACGGGCACAGTGACGACCACATGAGGGAAGAAATTCGCAAGTACAACAAGACACGATATCCAATATACCTGTGGAACGGCCACCGGTCATACAAATCTTCACGAGAAGATCTGCCTACGTAACGGTAGAAAGTGTACCCCAGCGACCCACAAGTATGTCTATTACGTTATATTTTTAGCGCGACATTGTGATGCTTGTGATATGCCCTGTTCGTTAGCTCCAAGCGGGGCAGGTTTCAAGTCATTGTATTACGTCTCCCAACCACAGGGTAGAGGCAAGTCAAGCAGAGGATTCATGCGTAAGACTTCTGAGAAGAGAACTCGTGCGTAAGACCTCCGAGAAGAGTGAGCTCCCGAGCGAGAGCGCACAGCAGTATACCATCAAGAACACCAACCAGGTACTACTAGGCACCCAATAATAGTCCAGAAGCCCGAACCGGCACAAAACTGATACGTAACTGTCATACTGAAAATACCAAATCAACACCCTCCCGGATTCTTCACAAGACAGTGACGAATCAACAATTGACTCAATTCCATCACCTAAAACAACAAAAAATGGCAAGAGGAAACTCATCCCCATGAGCGAAAACCTCTCCCATACTCCCACTTACAACCATTGTAATCACAAGAAGAAATTACAACAGCCGCGCCATCAGGGCGAAAACTAATGCCAGAGATCACAAGGTCACCCGGTGTCCCCTACTACCGCCATAGATACACAGATCAAATCGGTAAAACAATATAGCATAAGTTCTTGTCCGCAAACACAGAATTTATCTGACGCAAAAAAAGCCTACGCCCTCCCCGATACAAAGAGTATCTGACCATCCACAAGCCACCCCGTTTTTCATTGCAAAACAAATGCTAAACAGCTTGCTTGTGAAATAATCAAATTATCAAATTATATCATCCTTCGAATTCCCAAACAAGATTGCAACCACCCATCAAGTTCGGAAAATCAACATCGGTAATCCAATGACTAATTGTGAGTTTGCATCCCCCTCTCATTTGAGACCAGTATGTCCTGTACTGTACGGTCACAAGGATGCCCCATCGCATCTCATCAACACACGTGGGCAACCACAAACTAGATATACCAGCAAAACCTACTAGCCAATGTAACCAATCCTCGCCAACAAGTAAGTGTAATTACCCGAAATATTGGTCATTCGCAAACCATCATAAAACCGAAAATACCTCCCTTTCGGCTTTTGTTTGCTATATCTCCAAATAATCGAATAAAGAAACAATTAAAATGTCGCCACTGACGATACGAACAGCTCAAGCCCTCTCAGCTACGCAAAGTATTCGACCATCGCAAAAACATTTCGTGTTTCACTCCTCTTTTGCGAACAAGCGTTCGCAATGATACCGTTGGTAAAACAACCAATCAATCATGAATATGTCCACTTCTATTTTGCAATCAGGTAGAAGACTACTGCCAAAACAAAAGATACCCGCAAGATTCAATACAATCAGTGCCACCATCAATACCATACATCAGCGGTACACCTCTCAATTTGGTGCACCTACGTACCCTTTTCTCCACATCGTTATTGTATGTATATCAGTTCCACCAGTTCCCTTCTGGTCTCGTTTACACCAGAAAAACACTACAAGTTTTTCGGATTTACAAAGACTGTTTGATTTGAACATGAAAAACACACTTTCAAATTTACCAGGCGCTATCGTAATGTACATCAGCTCCACCAGTTCCTTTCTGGTCCTGCCTATACCAGAAAAACACTACCAGGTACAGGTTTTTCGGATTTACAAAGACTGTTTGATTTGAACATGAAAAACACTTCAAAACTACCTGGCGAAAAGGGCTACGTGTACCATACAGAACGAATCTTAAATGGTACTATCTGCGGGTCTTCACTCTAACCGCAAATAAACCGCCTATTATTTCACGGTTCTTCACTCTTGCCGTAAAGAAATAAACGTCATATTCGACCAAAAACAATGCTTTGATCGAAAAGTGAATCCATCGTAAAAATAAATTCACCACTTTGACCAGACCTGTAGCCCCCCCCCGCCCCGCGATGTTGCCGAACCATGAAGCTCCCGCTGGCGAAACAAATGAACAGATCTGCTCCCTCCATGACCTCTCCTGCTGCTGCTGTTGCTGCTGCATATCATGGAGTGCGTGCGGCCATGCCGCTCGACTTGTTGCCGGGACGAAACCCCATCGTTATTTGGTACTGCTGCAGACAGCCCACGATTACCCCACGTCCTTTCCTACCACTGTTACCAGCGGCAGGAAGCACGCGGCTATTATGCCGCGCGACTTCGCCCTACCAAACCACTCACCATGGTAGGGTGCACACGGCTGGCGGCCATGCGACTTCTCGGAAAAATGCAGATAACCCCATACCTGCTGCCTCCACAACTAACCTTCTGAAGTAGAGGGCGCACGGCAAACATATAACAAAATAAATGCCGCGTGGCTAAATCTCCCCCCTCGCAACACACGGCGAGGGTGCCTACGGCTGTGCTTCCGCCATAGGGCTTTTAGCTGCTGCTGTAAACCCCCCTGTCCGCTGTATACGGTGGGGGTGTCCTAGGTTAGGCTATCACCATGGACGTAAGCTGCTGCTACTCCCTGCCTACGGTCATGCTCCACCGTAGGGTTTTAGCTACTACTGCTGTACGTCGTCTACAGCAGCAGTGGCTTCTCCATGAAAACGACGTCTCCACAGAAACACCACCTCCAGGTCCGAAGACAACTCGCCTATCAAGCTGCCCTCCCTCTTCCACCATCGAAGAATTCCGACGTTGGCAGTACAGCATCTCTCCCTGCCATACCAGCGGTGGCTCTCTCCTTCTCCCCACCGGACTCCTCCTTGCGCCTTGCTGCTCATCTCCGCTGATCTCGAAAAAGGTTGGCTCCACAAACATGGCCCTTCCTTCCCCACCAAGCTTCGATGAAAGCACGGCCCTGTTCCAATACTGCTGACCCGCAGACCCCTCATGAGGCTAGACCGAATTGGTTCGCTCTAGATAGAGTGTTCGTTAGCTCCAAGCGGGGCAGGTTTCAAGTCATTGTATTACGTCTCCCAACCACAGGGTAGAGGCAAGTCAAGCAGAGAACTCATGCGTAAGACCTCTGGGAAGAGAACTCGTGCGTAAGACCTCCGAGAAGAGTGAGCTCCCGAGCGAGAGCGCACAGCAGCAGTATACCATCAAGAACGCCAACCAGGTACTACTAGGCACCCAATAATAGTCCAGAAGCCCGAACCGGCACAAAACTGATACGTAACTGTCATACTGAAAATCCCAAATCAACATGCCCCCGCACGGCGAGGGTGTTTTGGAAATGTTAGCACACTACTACTTTTTTATGCCATTATGAATGTTCAGTATTAATAGCACCGCCCTTGTGTATGGTAGATCTCATCATATGTGTCGGTTCGAGTGTAACATACGTATGTGTGCGGAGGAATTACTTCCGTAGGATTCTCCGCTTGATATCCAGGTAGCATGGGTAGCTCACTCTCTCGCGTGACCTTGATATCCAGGTAGCTCACTTTCTCGTGTGGCTCTTTCTTGTAGATCTTTCCGGATCATGACTGTCCTGGTCATCTTTGGGAAGCAGCCGTCGTCTGGGCTCCTGCAACTCTGCGGTTTATATCTGTGTGTATTGGCCAAATTAAGCGCCACCGTTGTACTATTCAACGTCTTCTCTACATCTCGGAAGCACTTCGTCTTCCAGGCTATTACTATCCTCTCGCACCGTGCCATCACCTCGACTAACGTTGACCGCACAGCCTCTCAAACCACCGTGCCAGGGTATGACACATTATTATCAATGACAGAGGGTAACCTCCACATCATGGCATCATGGATGATGCGCGCTCAGCTTGACTCTGTAACAGCTGAGCCTGGGACACTAGACTATGGGCTGGGAGAACCTAAGGGATATTCGACCAGCGGGAGATAGTTGTTGAGGTTTTTTCTTATTATTTGAAAAACGTCAGCTGTGAGTACGACCGATTGAATAGTTGAAATCAACTTTGCAAGCTGTGTACTCGTAGTTGTGCTGGCAAGCGAGTCAGATGCATTCACAGCAGAATGTCGTAACACAACAAGAAGCCGTTACACGGAGGATTGGCACCAGAAATAAATAATTGTGTGTTTTGGTCCACAAACGAAAAGGGTTCGTCAGGCTCGTTCTAGGCAAAAAGTTGGACCATGCATGCGTAGCGTTCACCGCTGCTCATGGATTCGACGAAATTGTTAATAATGCACACAACCACTACTACACGGAAATGCCGGGAAAAATCTTTTGCCCACAAAAATTCCAAATAAATCCAGCCAAAACCAAAAGGTACTGCCCAAAAACATTCGACGGCATTGACGCCAATGTCGAAGCCCCGGGGCGACCTCCACGCCGTATTGGTGCTTGTACTGGTTGCGTGACTCGAATCGCGGTCGGGGTTGGGTTGGCTCAGCCAAGTTGCGAACAGAAACAATCGACCTTCAGCCATTCTGTCGAAACTAAGACATGACCCTAAGCAAGTCGTGTAATATAGTCTAGTGTCTATATAGACAGTCAATCCTCGAGGCATCTACTACTACAGTATACTGCATCTACGTCGGTGCGCGCACGTGTGCTTCACAACGCTGCTGCACTTACTTCTTGTTGCGTGTGCCACACGCACCTGCCGGTTGGGAATGCTGCAGGCGTTTAAATGTTCGCTGCCGTGTGCCAATGCTTTGGTATTGTTTTCGACCCTGACACTACGTTGCCCACAATGTTGTGTCATGCTGTCGTGCCCGTCTAGTCCAGGCGGGTCGTGTACACCCACGCCCCCAGCCGTGACTATCAGTACTACACCAGGTACCTACCTCCTGAATAATCCGTACCTCACGACAATAAAAAGAGCCCACATTAGATTTTTTGTACCATTGCCTCATCATACTAGTAGGACCAAACCTGGTACCTCGTACCGGGTAAAGAAAATTAGTTATGAAATAATACCTGGTAGTTAGTTCAGTGTGCCTTGATGGGGCAAAGCAGTGCAATATCAACCATAAACTTTACAGGCGAAGCCCAACCACGCCGTTGTTTCAACAGCAGGCAAGAGCTAAGGGTGGTACATACATATCACATACAAGCAGATTAAGAGTAGAAGAGCTATAACAACTGTAAAGGTATTCGCTGATGATATTTTTCGTACGTGTTGATGTCGTAAGCGGTGCACTGCGGACTCTTCGTGGACCAGACAGAGCCGCTGAGCGTGTTGCTTCTGCGGGCACTGACTGCACTGATTGCATAGTATCATCAAAGAGAGCGTGAGAACTTGCGGCCAAGAGACAGACACCACATACACCATTATGGTACCACATACACCATACTTGGTACGTTGAAAAAATCGAGCTACGTATCGAGATAGAGATGGCCTTTGAAGTGCCAATCATTTTTCTTCCAGTCACGCACCCACTTTCTGCATGGGACTTCCATGATTTTCAGCAAAAAATAAGCAGAGTAACATAAGTTTGTTTACTTGCCTCCGCGAAAAATATCTGAAAACGTCTGCGTAGTCACCGCATGTATCTGATGTATCTACGTATGTATACACTTCGTACAAAAACGCACCACGGAATATATACTTACTTGATAAAAACTACAACGAAACAGACTGCCAGGGTTCATGAAGACCATGATGCTAGTTGACTACGTACAGCGTCCCCTCTTTCTAGCCATAAGGGCCTACCAAAACGGCGACTTTAATCTTACAGCGCACCGTCCTCGTACGAGTATCCACTTCCTGCAATACAGTCCAAAAAGGACGCACTTGGGCAAGGATGGGAAGAAGACAACGATAATAGCGAATGAATAACGACCGACCAAAGACCAAAGGGCCCACCGCTGCACCTCCACGCGTACGGCAGCAACGCACATTTATCGCGAATTCAAAAACAAAAACAACTCGCAATATGTGGAGGCATGGGGATCAGAATCTTTGTATGCTTACGTACGCTGCCGGAACTTGCCCGTATACGCCGAAGCAACACTGCCAGTAGACAAGAGGCGACAACTGCATTGGGCCAACACCATAACTTCCATCAAACGCAAAATAAATAACCCATCTTGCTCTAGAACAAAACAATGCCTCCAACTTTCGCAGGCCCACGACCCCACAGACCGACCAGACAAAAACAACAGGCATAACACAATGCAAGCGCAAACCCCAATCCCCAACACCAAAACGCCTCTCAGCGGCGCATGGTGCCCCACAGCAAGGGAAATCGAACAGCCAGCAGGACTCCCATTCTTTTTACCAATCGCGTCAGACTTAGTCTCACGGCACAGTGGTAGTTGCCACGATCCCGCCACCACAGACACCACAAGACACCTAAACCTCTCCCGCGGCTAAGCCGGTCCTCCATACCGATGCGAGCGTTCCCCGAGAGCGATGACGTTTGCCGACGCATCTACTCTTCCAAGGAAAAACATTTTCATGCGAGTAGTTTCATGCAAGCATGCATTGCCATGCTTGCATTTCTGCATTTGCAATTCAAAGCTTGCATTTCCAAGCGCACGCAGTTTCATTCATTTCCATGCTGACATTTCCATGAAAGCTTTTCCACGCACGCGTGTCACGCACGCGTTTTCATGCAAAAATTTTCACGCCAGCTTCTCCATGCAAGCATTTCCGCAAAAGCATTTCCGCGCAAACATTTCCGCGCAAGCATTTTCATCCAATCACTTCCACGCAAGCCTTTTCACGCAAGCCTTTTCATGCAAGCCTTTTTACGCGAGCCTTTTCATGCAAGCCTTTTCACGCGAACATTTTCATGCAAGCGTTTCCACGCATGCATTTTCATGCAAACATTTCCACGCAAGCATTTCCATGCGAGCATTTCCACGCAAGCATTCTCATGCAAGCATGCAAGTATTTTCACGCAAGCACTTTCATGCAAGCAAGCATTTTCACGCAAGCATGCAAAGCTGCAAACACTACCCAGACGTTGACTGTCCTGCTTGAAACGTTATATGAATGATATAAATGTGCTTGTTCTCATGCAAGGCTGTCCCCGATAGATTCAGCTTCTGCGCCTTTTTCTTCCTCTTCTCCTTCATCCGACTCGAAGCAGCGCGCTCGGCAGTTGGGGCAGCTTGCGTTGACGGTCAACCAGCTGTCCAAGCACTGGGCAGAGCAAAGAGCAGACAGAGCAGACAGAGTTGGAGCGAGGGAGGGAGCGAGGGAGGGAGCGGCGCTCAGGGGGGGGGGGGGGCAGCAGCAGTTTCAACAAAAATATTGGGAACACTTCAGCGCCAGGTCGACTAGTTCAGTGTTCCACACTTAATTTTTGAAAGCTGCGTGATTCTTCGGCCGCTTGTAGCAAGGAGGAGGAGGAACAGCAGGAACAGCAGCAGCAAGACAAGGCACACCAACACAACAGCAGCAGCAAACAGCAGGAGTAAATAGCAGTTGTAGTAGCAGGAGCAAGAAGAGCAGTAGCAGCAGCAGCGGCAGCAGCCCAATTAGCGGGGAGTGGAGGGCGGGAGGCAAGCGCCGGGGTGTCGGCGACCGCATGGCTGGCACTGTTGGCTGTTGGCTGCTTGCACGTTACGCGTGCCCTCACGAAGACATGAACATACCATCATACTTATTGCGGTTCGATAGACGCAAAAAAAACGCTGAAAGCGGTTGGAGAGAGGGAGCGGTGGTCAGGGGAGGGTTCAACGGTGGGAGACCAATGTCGGGGTGACGGGGCGATCGCATCGTGGCTGGTACGTTATTGGCGTAAAAGAAATGCACGTAGATGCACCCTCACCAAGACCTGCCTGCCAGGTACACCATAACACTACTCGTAAAGTTGTTAAAGTCGTTATGGCATCATAAGAACGAGAAAATGGTAATGCAAGGCTTCTCGACGGGATTCCTTCGCGACGAGGTGTGAGAAAGGGAGCGGCTGACAGGGAGGGGTTGGATGGTGGGAGAAAGGCGCCACGTTGTCCGCGACGGCGTCATGGCTCGTACGGTATTGCTCCACACACCGGACAGACACATCCCTGTAGACGATACGATCTATGTTGTGCAGGGCAAATATACCCCTGGTCTACATGATCTGCACAGCCAATAGGTGGTATTAATACCTGGTAGATGATGTTGCCGGGTGAAAGTCAGATGGATGACCTGAATGATTTAGCTCGCGATTTTATGGTTGGATCTGTACTATCAACATACGCAACATATGATACCGACACACAGGATCTAGATCATTTAGATCGTGAGTTGTATGGTTGGATCTGTACTATCAACACACGCAACATATGATACCGACACAGAGGATCTAGATCATTTAGATCGTGAGTTGTTCTGTGTTTGCAGGTGTTGACTTCAAAAGGCTGAACGTGGGTGCTCACACTCGCGAACCCATGGATACCATAAAACTAAATCTGTAATGGTGAAAAAGACACGAGGAAATGGTATCCGGTACTATGAGGTACAATGTTCCCCTTCGGGATTTGGGTAACTAACGTGGAATCCCGGGGGCGTCGCAAGGCTGAAAGGGAGACACCGGTAGCACACGTAGACATCTTTCCACCTATAATGGCGTTACGCATACCCACATAGATAAATACCACTGCTCTTCTTAGAGGAAACGTGTGGCATGAGCTAGTGCATTGCCCCAAAGAAAGAGTAGTAGTAGTATACTACTAGTAGTTGTAGTTGTAGTTGTAGTTGTAGTTGAAGTTGTAGTTGTAGTTGTAGTTGTAGTAGTAGTAGTAGTAGTAGTAGCAGTAGCAGTAGTGGTAGTAGTGGTAGTAGTGGTAGTAGTAGTAGTAGTAGTAGTAGTAGTAGTAGTAGTAGTAGTAGTAGTAGTAGTAGTAGTAGTAGTGGTAGTAGTAGTAGTAGTAGTAGTAGTAGTAGTAGTAGTAGTAGTAGTAGTAGTAGTAGTAGTAGTAGTAGTAGTAGTAGTACTACTGCTACTAGTAGTAGTAGCATTAGTAGTAGTAGCAGTAGTAGAGCTAGATCGATAGTGTTCCCGCCAGAACCCGCCACTACTTGATGCATGTGGTCAGAAATGTATGTGTGTATGATATGGGTACGATAGTAGCAACAGACCTGAAACCGATCCACCCAGCCAATCAGATGGCGTCCTGGGGTCGTGGCGAACGCTGAAAAAGAACTGTACTCGATTTTGGCGACAGCAGCACCGTGCATATACCTGAGTTTGTCTATCGCTAATAACTAATAAGGAGTTATATCCTTGAACCCTACCTATGGTTCCACTCTGCCCCAAAGCACGGTCTCCCCGGTGGCGTATCAGGTCATCCTCGAGCCTGGTATAGGTCGGTTTCGTGAGTTCGAGCCCCGCCGAGTGCATACTCGTATAAATTCGTTGGGACTTTTTCTTGTGGACAAATTGGCTTGCGGAAAGCGCGAGAGGGTGAGTTAGCAACACTCGATATGAAAAATCGACGAGCAGTGGGATTGCTGAACCCTATGCGCGATAAAAATTGAAGGCAAGAACCGGGGAGGAGAAGGGATGACACCTGTGACCACGGCTTGTCCAGAAGCTGGAAGTAAAAGTGTGAGAGATAAAAAAAAAAAACGCAAAATATGTGGCCAAGTCGAGACTCGCGTGCATGCTGCGCTCGCGATACCTGCTACCCTCGCCGCGCTCGGCGCCACCTTCCAAGCTTTCCCCGCTCTATGTCCCTGTGAGCCCCGTCTCCCGCGCGGAGAGATGCAAGCCGTGCCCTGTGGCACTCGCAAACACTAAGCTGTTCCCGGTCTCTACCTCCCAGCCTCCTCCTGCTGGCGTCCGCTCTGTCCGGAAATATAATACCGGGATATGTCTTTTTGTTCAAGCAAAAACGGTCCTTACATTCGGACACGTCTAGTTACCCCGCAAGAGAAAAATAAACATACCGGGTCAACCACGCCCACAGACGCTTTCGCTCCAGCCTCGACGAGCGGCCGCCCGCGCGGCGGGGGAGCGCAGGCCGGTTTACCCTTGTATGCACCCATGCCCACGCACTCACGTCGAGATCCGGGGCCGAAACGGCCCAGGGCGGTGCGCCCCCGACCCCCACACTAATCCGATCCACATGTGTACTGTTGCTACTGCTGCTGGATGTTGATGCTTCTGCTGGTGCTGTTGTGCTGCTGCTGAGGTTAGTTGAGTAGCGGGCCATTTTCTTACGAACAAAACATTGTAAAAAATTATCAAAATATCAAAATTTGAAAAACAATTTGGGGTGTTCCAAGTGACCTGCTCGTCTCAGAGAGGCGGAACGCAATCCCTTGCCAAATAGAGCCAGCTAAGCGACGTTTAATGCGCCGAGCGCCGCCACGGAGCTCGGCCGAGATCCAGACATGCTTCATAGTGTACCTATGGCAGGCTAGCTTGCCCCGCGGCCGAAAGTGCGAGAAGAAACAGTCAGCCGCCGGAGAGCAGCGAGCACTTCTACTTTCCAGCTTCTGGACAAGCCGTGGTCACAGGTGTCGTCCCTTCTCCCCCCCGGTTCTTGCCTTCAATGTTTATCGCGCGTAGAGTTCAGCAATCCCACTGCTCGTCGATTTTTCATCGAGTGTTGCTAACTCACGCTCTCGCGCTTTCCGCAAGTCAATTTGTGCACAAGAAAAAGTCCCCACGAAATATTACGAGTATGCACTCGGCGGGGCTCGAACTCACGAAACTGACCTATACCAGGCTCGAGGATATAACCTGATACGCCACCGGGGCGACCGGTATGTACATATATAAGCCTTCCCCCCTGTCACATACCTGGTACCGCTCCCAAACAAGCAATCATTGCATCTCCGGCTAACAGTCCGGTCCCCCTGAAGCCTAGGTGACGGCACACTATACCGTTAGCGCCTCGTCAAGACCCCACAACATCCAAGACCCAAAATGCCGCCAACAATAGAATATAGCACGATATCAAGGGTTTTCGAGCAAAAAGGGATCCACTTGACGCCACCCACTGACCTGCTTGTGGAACGCATGGCCGCACGGAAGCTTCCTTAATTCGTCCTCGGCGGCATAGTCAACCAGGCAGATGGCGCACGAATTGTCTTCCATGTTGTCCATATCGCGGTACTGGACTGCTCAAAACAAACATTGGGGTGGGTCAACACGGAAAACAAGCGAACGCGTGAGCAACATGCAAACACTTGTACAAAAACACCCCCAAAGTCCAGTGCAGTGCATGTATTATTGATAATGTTACTGTAGCAATCAACAGGTGGCTGGAAGGAGCAGGGCGCGAGAATCGTGGTCGATGCCGTAAGAAAGCACCCCGTCAGCCACGCGCCATGCGCTCGCCAACATAATGCAAACCGAAAGAGGATCACAACCCTTGACACAAAACAAAACAGTACCAGGTACCATACTATAGGCACATACCCTACTCTCTGCAGTCCATATTTCTGAATTAGTACTGTCGTATCGTACCGTGGCGCAAGTTGCATATGATTAGCGGTACGTGACACGTTCGTCCACAAAACCCTATACAACCCGTCTCCGGGGTTTGCCGAAATACCACGAGTCCAGTCCAGGACCAACGCCGGAACGTGTAACCTACAGGGTAGACCGTAACTGGGCCAAGTACGGCGGAAGGCTGTTTTCTTATGGCCGGGAGTTTTGTTAGCGTGTGCGCTTGCGCAAGTCCCACACTACCGGCAATGATGCCGTTCCGGGTGGCTATCTCGACCATCTCGACTATCTCGACCATCTCGACTATCTCGACTATCTCGACCGCACCTGATCCCCAGGGGTCAGGTCGGATCGACATACCAACAACAGACTCACGCATCCGTACACAACTAACTATAGCTTGCGCTGCTGAAGTAGTAACGGAGACCGCCGGTAGGGACAGGACAGCTCGCGCTGTCGCGACCACTGGAACAGAAGGACACGCCAGCTAGCGCTGGATTGCGAATATGCAGTCGAGTTCAATTGACACACGACGGATGAAAATACGCGGAAGTGTGGTGAGCTTAAGCCTTCTTTTTCTCCATCAGTCTGAGGATTGAAAAAAAAAAAAAGTCAAGCCCAGTCTAGCCTAGACTAGACTAGCCTCTAGTCTACAGAAGTCTAGCCTCGCCTAGCCAACGTAGCGTAACCGAGGCTATGGCTATGGCTATGGCTATGGCTATGGCTATGGCTATGGCTAGGCCAACCAAGGCAACTTGGGGGTCAATGCGCAGAGCAACGCGGTCGGACGGTTGGACAATTTTTACAACTGCACCCTCCTTTCTGGGCCTAAACTACTACAAAACAGAGTATGACCATTGCTTGTCATTTTGCGGTGGCGAAAGGTTAACAGTACCTTGTTCACTTCTTTGGGACTTCATCATCTTCATCATAGTATCGCGAAAACATGTCCAAAGAAAGAGGCCATCACAAACCACATGGAGCACAAGACCCAACACCACCACCACCTGCCGGGATAAGGGGGCGTCCGGACTACAATGCCAACTACAATGCCAGCTACAATGTAAGACAGATAGTAGCCCTACAAGCGAGTTAGGCAGGGGAACTTTCCATCAAGGCTCCATCTTTCCAGGGATGTTTTGGTCATAGTGTAGTCATCAATAATCAACCAATAATCAATCAATAATCAATCAATAATCAATCAATAATCAATAGTGTCAGGAGGCAAAACGTGGTCCGCAGTTTGGAAATCGTGGTCCGCAGATCGGAACATTAACAAAAAAAAAATCGAAAGCCGCGCAGCCACGTTTCTCGCCCGTTTCTGGCCGGTTTGAAGTCCGGGTTAGGGTTCGGGTTAATAGTAGGCGTTGGCTTCAACATACCATGTGCTACGCCTTTGCCTTGATCCCATGATCGGAAATGTTTATAATAATAGCACCACCAATCGTCGCAATCAATAACCCGACCCCACGAAGATCTATCCAACTATAAATAGGGTGCTAGGGATCCTCATCAAGGAACCTGTACCACACGTGCGCCGGCAGCACGGTCGCAATTTTTCGGTGTTCCTCGTTGGTTGATAAGACTCGCTGTTTTCGTCGCAACACTACAGTAAAATCAAGTCCCAAACAGGTTATTGCGCATGTGTTACACGTACGCACGCACGCACAGAAACAAAACATGAATGCACTTTTACCAGTAGGTAGCTTCTCAATCTGGTCTTGTCGGGCACCCTTCCGTCGCTGTGGGCCCTGAAGCATCCCCAGCACTCGGATCACGCAGGGGAGGCAAAAGCAAATGACCGGCACTAACATCATCAGCAGAATGCATGGCAGGCAGATGTGAATATATGTGATGATGATGTACACCAGGCAGAGCTGTCCATCCGTTGGAGGTTGAGTGTGATGCAACAACGTCATGCAAGTGGCACCGGGACACGGGGAGGACACTTAGGGTTAGGGTTAGGGTTAGTTAGTACCGAGAGGAGCCAGTGAGCGTGAGGAGGTCGGTTGCAAGATAGTGCAACGGCATCGCGCCGAGACGGGTCATTGCGCGTGAGGAGGCCGATCGAAGTCGGTGCAGTGGTGTTGCAGTGGTGTTGCTGTGGTGTTGCTGTGGTGTTGCAGTGGTGTTGCTGTGGTGTTGCAGTGGTGTTGCTGTGGTGTTGCGCTGAGAGGAGCCAGTGGACGTTAGGAGGTGGGTCGCAGGAGAGCGTAAAGATAATACGGACAACTGCGGGCCCCGTGTGCCCCCGTGTGCCCCCTGTTCGATCTTGCCCAAAGCGCGTCGTACTGTGGCTAATGCCGCGCATTGTTTCCAGTTTATCAACTTCGTAACAATACTGACATGTAGAGGGGTATGGATATAGCACGATCTAGATTATCTAGATCCTACATCTTTCGATGTATATGCTATGTTGAGCAGGTTCTGTGCAGCACATGTACCCAAACCCAGGAAGCTTGCGCTAGAGGCCAAGTACATCATACGGCTCCCCCCCGGCTAATATTAATACTACATCGTGCAAATCGTTTAGGCCAGGAATATATCTACTCGGAATGACATAGATAATATGAATCATGTACAGATCATGTGCAGATCATCTATAGGGATCTGACCTGTCCGACGTGTGAATTACAGTAACTTTACAAAACCTGTCAACTCTATGAGGCGATTGACCATCAGAGCGTGAACACCCAAATAAGAAAAATACTGGTAGAACCTGCCCCAACCCATGTCGGGCAAGGTCGAACATCATACGTCGACAACAAACAATGACCTCACCTGGTAGATGGGGGACTCCGATGGACTTTCGCAGCTGCTTTCGATAACGAAGCGCGTGGGTCATGGCAGGGCGGTAATGCCATCGCGGTTCCAAAGTCGTCATCGCGATCCGACCACGGCACATACGTATCATAGAAAGAGAAGGCAGCAACGCCACGGCGGGACAACGGAGAGCGAGATCAAGGCATTAGCCAGGGGGCTGCATAAAAAGAAATGACGAGCAGGCTCCTGTTGCATGTGTTGGCCGGTCTCTAAAAGAAATCTCTCATGGCCATGAAAGGCGATACCACATACTTTTCGCGTCTCTACGGTTCTCTTTCCTCCCCTCCTTCGTCCCTCCCTCCTTGCCTTCCTCCCCCCCCACGCCTAACTACTTCCCTTCATTCCTTCCTCCCTCCCTCTCCCCCCCCCCTCAACTCCCTCCGTCTCTCCGTCCAGCCCCCAACCTCCCTATCTCTCCTCCAACCCGCAGCCGCATCGTCGGCGTTAGCAGCTCCATAAAAAGCCGCATGAGAAGCAAACCATCGCCTCTGCGGCAGCTTTGCCCAACGACCTCCTCCGCGCGAACGGGCTCGACCTAAGTTAGCGTACAGCCAGCTAGCCTCAAGCAAGTCACTTGGGCACGTCGTCACTTCATTAATAGCGCAACCTCAAGCTGGCGCCAACAGCGGGCCAACGCTACCACTTCTTCCATCTTGCGACGCCGCCAAGTCATGCGAGCGACAGAAGGCACTACCGAACTGTACGACGTCGCCTAATTATGCCGGCGACAGAGGGGACAACACTGTAGCTGTACGATGGTGTCCAATGGAGCGGCTAACAGAAGTCACTACAGCATCTACACGACGGGCCTCAATCATGCAGGCGATAGAAGACACTTCTGTAGTTGTACAGCACGCTCTCAAACCAGCGGGTCAATGCTACCATATGCCTCATCTTGCGACGTCGCCCGACTGTTCCGGCAACAGAGGGTAGTACTGTTCTAGGCGAAAGAACGTACTGCAACGCGAAAGAACGTACTGCAACGCGAAAGAACGTACTGCAAGGCGAAAGAACGTAGTGCAAGGCGAAAGAACGTAGTGCAAGGCGAAAGAACGTACTGCAAGGCGAAAGAACGTACTGCAAGGCGAAAGAACGTACTGCAAGGCGACAGAAGGTACTGCTGTCCTAGACGACAGAAGGTTATGTTGTGGCCGTACCGGGTGTCTCACTTCACGACGCGATATTCGCTAGGAACGCCACATGGTTTTCGTTAGGCTCGGGAAGCACGCATTCGTTCGCGTGTTTCTTCTGGCCTATTGATAGGTATCCAACCTAGGGTGTACGGGTGTACGGGTGTACGGGTGTACGGGTGTACGGGAGACACACAACTTAGGCGGCTTAAAAACAAACCAAATCAACCAACGTCATAACCCAAGGCCAACCACCCCCGCAAAAAAGAAGCGCCGTTTTAGCCCGTTTACCCACAGCCCTACCTAAATTTAGATTTCGTCGGATTGGGTTGGGTTGGCCTTGGGTGATGATATGATGTTCGTTGGTGTCATAGCTTTTCCTACCCAACCAACTTTGGTATCTCGCAAACGCGGTGTTGTCCAGTATCACTTGCTTTTTCCCGCAGGCGGCGTCTAAATTCTGGTAAACTGTACAACTAATCGCCAAATGTACAAGTGATTGCTAAGAGACCCGAATGGCTTCTTCAAAGCGGTCCTTTTTACGAAGTCCGGACGAGGCTGAGGACATCGGCTGCAGACTAGGGCGGAGGCGGGAACCGTTTCGCGTTTTTCTGATTGTACAGTGGCTAATTTTATTGCGCACTCTTCGACACTGTTAGCTGGCAGAAGATGTAAAGGATTGCTAACGAAGAGTGCGCAATAAAAGGAGTCACATTTGAGAGAGGCGGTCAGAAGTTATCAATATCGATCCTCTACATCCTAGAAAAGCGAAACAGCACCCGCCTTCGCTCTGTGTCTCCATAACCGCAAGACATGTGCGTCGCCAAAATCTGCTGCAGAAGCCAACACCACGCCAACCGACGAAGTGGTTGTAGAGAGGATATTAACACCCTTTACACCTGCACTTACGAGATGGGAAATACTACTTGAAAACTGCGTGGGTCATTTTTGCAGTACTGCACCCTAACCCTAACCGATTCCAAACAAATTTCAACATCAGGGTCGGTCGGGCTAAACGGATGTGCTTATCAAACGGATGTGCTTATCAAACGGATGTGCTTATCAAACGGATGTGCTTATCAAACGAATGTGCTTATCAAACGGATGTGCTTATCAAACGGATGTGCTTATCAAACGGATGTGCTTATCAAACGGATGTGCTTATCAAACGGATGTGCTTATCAAACGGATGTGCTTATCAAACGGATGTGTTTATCAAACGGATGTGCTTATCAAAACGGATGTGCTTATCAAACCACTCAAAGCCCGCAAAAAGAAACGGCCCAACCATCACCAAATCAACTGGGAATATTTTTTTTGGGCTCACTCATACCGTCAATTTCTGTTATACAAAGCCATGGCGTGGTATGGGGCATTTCAGTATTCAATCTCTACCAAACGCGAATGCCACTAAAAACGAGTGACCCGCAACATATTCACGTGATCCGCAATAGTTCGAAGTATATTGAAGTGATCCGCAATACAACGTTCTATGACGGAGGTCCAATGTCAGTGGGTCAAGATACACAACAATAGACATTAATAAACAACATATATCGTATATCGGGGGGCGTTCTCCGTATGTCTTTACAGCATCCATTCGTGAAGATTATATTTCCTGGTCTACACCGTACAGAAGCGTACACATATATATTATAAAAATTAAAATACACTCCAGCTTTGAGATCGAATATTTTGTCGAAACTCATCTTTGCAAGCTGTGTGTGATACTCCGATCGCGCGTATTACGGGTTGTGTGTCCTCATTAAGGATATAGGTCGGCGACTCCCCTTGCAACTACAGTGTAGCTACCAGGATCAACAGGGTGATGTTAGGCAGTCTGTGCGCGGAAACTATAAAACCTGTTTCTGAGGGGGACAAAATCTGACAGCTGTGGAAGGAAATGCATCAGTTTATCAAGTGAATCCTGTAAGTCGAATATCCGGTGAGGGGAGGGCGGATTTTTTAAGGACGTGGGGGCCTGATTTTGATCAAAAGGGGGGCGGGAGGGGGGGGAAGGGGGGAAGGGCACGGGTGGGGCAGGTCTATTTGTGCGTGGAAACTATAAATATTTCTTGTGGGGGAGGGGGAATGTGGCGGGGGACCGTCGTCAAATACCAGACAGGGGACCTTGACTAGAGGACACTTGTCCCTACAGACTATTTGTACCCCTGGTGTTCGATTTCGTCCTATTATCAGCGGGTCTCTGTAACAGTACGGCGGCGTCTTTCGTCGACGAAGGCAGCAACACCGCAACACCCCTGACAGAGCCTCTCACCCTTGATTCTGCAAGAGCCACATGTGGCCGATGACGAACCACACCAGCCCCACAATGTCCAGCGAGTTTCGCATGTTGCTCGAAAGCTGATCAACCGCCTGGTTACGCTCTCCTTCTTGCTGGCCTTCTAGCTTCCACCGAACCTGTTCGCGACCACGAACCAGTCAAGAAAAAGCATAAGAAAAGGACACACAGTCAGTTTTAGTTTAACCCATCCACCGAGGGATATAATCACCAGGCAACAAAACAAATATAATCACCAGGCAACAAAACAAAAGCTAGCGGAACACTGTTACACCCAAAATCATTATTTGTTTTCGAAAATTTACGCAAAGTGACCGAACTGCAACATGAGGAGTATAAAAAAGCGCGCAGCAGACTTGTGCTAAGGTGGAGATAGCCATTTTTAGGTTAAATTGTTTTCTGAATGACGAGGCTCCTATACCCCAAATGGTCGGAATGACATTAACACATCAACACATCAACACATCAGGACATGAAGACATTCAAACATCAAGACATCAAGACATCAAGACATTAATGTTCTGGTTTTGCAACATGAGTACCTATGAATACCTACCTGATATTAATACCCACTACTCTATGTAGGCCATGGGTTTGTGTATCGGATCGCACTGCCAGTTTACTCAAAAACAACTACTTGCCCCAGAGGGGTAGTATACCTTATATATACGCTATTACACAGTATAGTATTAGAGTATTATACGTATAAGTAAAATATGATCTTCGCTGTTTTTGGCTCTCGCTGCTCTCCGGCGGCCGAGTGTTTCTTGTCGCACTTTTCGGCCGCGGGGCAAGCTAGCCTGCCATGGGTACATTATGAAGCATGTCTGGATCTCGGCCGAGCTCCGTGGCGGCGCTCGGCGCATTAAACGTCGCTTAGCTGGTTCTATTTGGCAAGGGATTGCGTTCCGCCTCCCTGATACAAGCAGGTCACTCGGAACACCCCAAATTGTCTTTCAAATTTTGATATTTTGATAAACTTTTACAATGTTTTGTTCTTCGTTGTTCGTATTATATTTCCGGACAGAGCGGATGCCAGTAGGAGGACGCTGGGAGGTAGAGACCGGGAACAGCCGAGTGTTGGGACGAGCGCCACAGGGCACAGCTTGCATCTCTCCGCACGGGAGACGGGGCTCACAGGGACAAAGAGCGGGGAAATATTGGAAGATGACGCCGAGCGCAGCAAGTGTGGCAGGCATCGCGAGCGCAACATGCACGCGAGTCTTGACCAGGCCAAAAATTTCATGGGGGGGGTAGAGTGGAACCATGGGCATAGTTCAAGGATATATAACTCCTTATTAGCGATAGCCAAACTCAGGCATATACACGGTGCTGCTGTGGCCACAATCGGGTACAGTTCTATTTCCACGTTCGCCACGCGCCCAGGACGCCATGTGATTGGCTGGGTGGATCGGTTCTAGGTCTGTTGCTATTATCGTACACACATATCATACACACATACATTTTTGAACGCAAGCATCAAGAAGTGATGGGTTTAGGCGGGAACACCATCGATCTAGCTCTGCTTTCTACGGGGATAAAACGAGGAGTACATCAAGGTTTCGATTCTCCTCGAACACAGTACCAAAGCGTGGAACACAACCTCCAACCCATAGAAAGTCCTACCACGTACGCCACACGACCCATACCGAAATTGTTGTCGCCAACAATTGATTATTGTACATCCAAGAGCGACTGGCATTGGCTGGTCAACCCTATCCATTACCAAGTGCAAACCCATGTAACGTACTATATAGAAACGAGCACTATTCCACGTACGGTACACAGCATTCCCTGACCACTAATAATCGTACATCAGTACAACGTGCACTCACCGCTATCACACTGTTCCCGATGATTACTACTACTACAACTACAACTACAACTACAACAACTATTACTAGTAGTATACTATTAATACTACAACTACAACTACAACTACTACTACTAGTATACAACTACAACTACAACTACAACTACAACTACAACTACAACTACTAGTAGTATACTACTAATCTTTCTTTGGGGCAATGCACTAGCTCATGCCACACGTTTCCTCTAAGAAGAGCAGTGGTATTTATCTATGTGGGTACGCGTAACGCCATTATTATAGGTGAACATTATTTATACCAAGTACGTACGTGTGTTACCGGTGTCTCCCTTTCCGCCTTGCGACGCCCCCGGGATTTCACGTTAGTTACCCAAATCCCGAGGGGGAACCTTGTATTGTGGTATGATACAACGTCAAAATACACTTCAGTTGTGAGATCGAATATTTTGTCGACTCTCATCGTTGCAAGCTGTGTGTGATGCTCCCGATCGCGCGTATTACGGGTTGTGTGTCCTCATTAAGGATATAGGTAGGGTATTATACTCGTAGGGTATGATAGTATTATATTTTTATTGTAGTATTACGATAGTATTATGATAGTATTCTAGTAATATGATGGTAAGTATTATTATATTATTAGTATTAAGATAGTATTGTAGTATAGAGCTCCTCAAGTAAGGATACGAGGAATAAAAAGGTACGAGGTACAACGTACGAGGTACAAGGTACTGTACCATTAATGCACCTTACCGTACAACATTATTTTACCGCATATATTATTTACATATATTATTTTACAGATGTTCTTTTACAGATATTCTTCAACAGGCAATATTTTAGAGCACTCATGCTTGTACATACCTCTGCACGTTCTTCCTAGAGGGGGGTGATAACACTAACAACAACACCGCCCTACTCGTTTTTTACGTCGGATTTCATGGGTCCCAATACGATGTCGTTAGCCACTGCTTAACAAACTCCGCAACTCAAACGTGTCCACAAGGCCGCTTGACCGGGACGAAACGAAAAACGTGGCAAACAGTTCCGCCAATTTAATTGTTGAACTCCCGAGGTTCATGGCCTACCACACTTTGGGTGCGACACGGTAGTTCGCCTGCCTGCAGCACAAAGTGACTGCTTCTCAATGATAAAGGTGATGGGTTTGTTCACACATTGAACCGATGAGATCCCGTTTCATGATCTGTTCATGATCGGTGTCTTTCAGGGTCAACAGATCCCTCGTCTATGAATGACCTGCACCAATGATCTGTACAGTCTAGCTCATGTTGCCGGTTGGGAGCCGTATAATGCTGCACTACTTATGGTAGCACATGTTTCCGGGTTGAATAGCCGGGTTGAATATTCAACACACAGATCCTGCACAACATATCCATCCACTAACATCCAATAGCATCCAATAACATAAAACAAGGAATCATACTCGTATTTGGTATAGGACAAAAATTACTTAGATCGTGACCTGCCCGATGCGTGCAACTATTAACAGTAGTACTATTAATATGAATATTAAACGTAGTATTACTACAACTCGTACATGTTGAGGCTAATCGTACAGCGCCTGCACCCGCAGCAACCTTAGTACGTGACACTCGAACGAACCAATGAGTCTAACGCGGCCAACATGCCAACATGCCAACAAAACAAACCCTTTACCGCCACAGCAGCACACTACTACAGTACCTCTTCACTATTAAATAGTACAGTACATGTTTGTCCCCTACAGTAAAACGTGGATCTACTCCAAAAGGTGGTCACACTACTACCACTACTACTACTACTACTACTACTACTACTACCACTACCACTATTAATATCATATGCAACCAATCTCGACTACTGGCATTTCTTAACGGGCTACACTAAATGAATATCACCCAAAAGCGGAATCGGTGGGGCGCTGAAAATCGGCACGAAAGCACCATGCGCACCATAAATGCACATACCCGAGGCACGCCTGCTAGTCTAAAGACCACGGCGCTTTTCGCCCTTCCATATACGTACGTAACACCCCCGAAAACACAACGGCCCGTACCTACGGGTGTGTAGCATTCGCTTTTCAACGGATACCGCACAGAGTACCGCACAGAGTACTGCACAGAGTACTGCGCAGAGTACTGCACAGAGTACTGCACAGAGTACTGCACAGAGTACTGCACAGAGTACTGCACAGAGTACTGCACAGAGTACTGCACAGAGTACTGCACAGAGTACTGCACAGAGTACTGCACAGAGTACTGCACAGAGTACTGCACAGAGTACTGCACAGAGAAGCCGGCTCAGCAAAATATACGTTACATGCTGCTCAGTGGCGACCGAACCCTCGAACAGCCGGTACCTGGTACCAACTAAATACCCAAAAATAGCTATTCGCGTGTCTCGGGGCTAGAGGGCTGCAGTCCGAGGCCTACTTCCCGTCTACCTGTAAACCAGTAATACCAGGACCTGCTCCGCACCGCTGAAACAATATTAACAGTTTAAAAGCATACCAGGTACTTGGAAGTGTCGAAACTGTTTACATATCCAATCACGACAGCTATCGATTGTTACCATATCGATTACAGAATCGGCCACATTATCCTGCTTCTGCTGCAAGAAGATTAGACGTTTCAAAAATGCAACAAAAATGCACTCGTTTTGCTTGTTTTCGGTCGCTCTACGAAAGTCCCAAAAAGGGGTATTACCTACCTGGTACTTGGTAAACACCGTACTAAACCACATGTCGACGTAAAACTGCCCTTTTTTTTGGCTTGCTGTTCTCCGGCGGCCGAGGGTTTTTTCTCGCGCTTTCGGCGTGGGGCAAGCAAGGCGGCCATCGGCACATTACGACCCATGTCTTGATCCTGGCCAAGTTCGAGGCGGTGCTGTGAGCATCCAACGTCGCTGAGTTGGTTGCTTGTTTCAAGGGGTTGCGTTCCGCGTCGCTGCTCAAGCCGAACAAGAGAATGGGAAACCCCCCATTTTCTTCTAAATAGGTCGTTCCCCTCAACCATTTCCGTACTCGCTCCGCTTTCCCGCCCGCCGTAAAACATCATCAATCCTATTGTTTTAGTCTCTGCTGTCTGCCACGACGCCGTAGCAGCGGCACTCCGCGGTGACAGCCACGGGCGGTGCTTCTGTGTGGATGCGTGTGCGATTCTGTATAGGTGCGGGTGGGGTGTTTGCTATCATATCATAGGCGCACAAAACGACCGAGAAGAGCGGCGGATTTTTTTGTGCAAAAGCAGCCGCTCAACCTACCAGCCATGAAAGCAGTATACAGTAGTAGAGCAGCGGCGGTGCAACGGCCGCCGAGCCCGAAGGTCTGGTCTTTGCACCAGTAGTCACGGTGTACGTGCGTGCGGCTGGTGCACAGCAGGACAAGGTCGATTCACGACATTACCTGGTATATGATTAATACGTCCAACGCAACGGAGTCCGAACACACATCGTCGGACCTCGTCGGACCTCATTCCAGGTATGCGAAGCATACAGCAGCAGCATAATCAGTATTGTAGCTTAAACCTGTACATATAATTGGAGCGCCTATGTGTCCCCTTTTCGACTTGCGACGCCCACCAGATATCAAGTACATGAAGCCAACCCCATCCAAAAGGGGAGCCTTGTGCTATTAATAGGATAGGTATTAATAATAGGTATTAATAATAGGTATTACTAATAGGTATTAATAATAGGTATTAACAATAGGTATTCAAGTGTTCAGCATGGACACTCGTGTCGTTTGCCGCATGAAGGACTACTGTAGCTGTAGTTAGTTTCGGACAAAAAAGAAACCGTATGCGGGTACTAGACAACGCCAATCGTTGCATGACTACCGCTGTTACTACTACACAAACCCCAAACACCAAACACTTTTCAGTCCTACATCTGTTTCGATTCGACATTTTCCTTCAGTCCAAGCACACAATAAAGTATCCCACTTACATCTGTTACCCGAGTGTTCACAACAACGGCAAGCTACCATTAGCGATAGTATCGGTGCGCGACAATAAGCCACAGGGTAAGCGTCCCCCTGGCCTGCCAATCTAGCCTGGTTCCTGCTTTCCTTCTTATATTGTTCTTTTAGTCTAAAAATAATGTATACCAGGCAATAGATATAATTACAACGATATTAACTGTCCTACCGGGCATTGCCTTCAGCGACTGTCAGCTGCCAACAACGCTCGTCAAGTTATGCCTGGATATGCATATCTACAACACACAACTCGGTAGTCGCTACATTGTATGATGCTTTTCAATAAGACTTCCACTCAATACATTGCATACTGCGGTTGCCGCGAGCCATCGCCCCACCGGACGTTTGTGTTCACATCTTCGCTCAGCTTCCCATTTCAACCCATTTCAACCATGCAAATTCGTCTTGGAGGCTTTGATTGCGCCAAGAGAGGTGGACCTACGGAGAAGCTGGGCAGGGTTTCACCGGCCGTGGTGCTATAATGACGAATGACAATAACTCGTCGTGCTCAAAACTCCAGGATCTCTCTCCCCCCTATCTCGTTCATTCGTTTTTTCCGTTGTCAACTTCGCCGTTGTATGATACCAAGTATGTATTGCACGGCGTTGCGTGCGAGACACGTAAAATTTGACTACCCTGTTCAATCAGCTAGTGCTCTCAGCCAGTGCAAGCATACTGCCAGCATACTTATACAGGCAGTATATACTGCGCCAGCCCCCCGCTCTGAAAATTACCTATTACTGTTCTTACGAGTGGGAGTAACCTAAAACCTACTGTACCCATGAATGTTGTTACGAGTGCGAACCATATTTACACAGACGTCCGAGCAACCCAAATACGCGTGCAGCATATTCTCCGTGCTACATTATACCAGTACTCGTAAAGAGCAGGAGACGGATAGACTGCCCGGCAACGTTCTAATGACCGTTCCCGACTTTCCAAGTTTTCAGTATGTTCTAAACCCAAGTGCACCTTGATACCTGGTATCAGTGTACACAAAGGAGTACCAGGTACGGATTACATTATACCAATACCGGTAGAGAGCAGGTGACGGATAGATAACACTGCCCGGCAACGTTGTAAGGACCGTTGCCGAATTTTGAAGCTTTCAATGTGTTCTAAACCCCAGTGTACCTTGACACTTGACACCAGTCGTATACACAAAGGAGTACCAGGTATGGAGTAGGGCTGGAGATGGAGTTGGGGTTCGGGTCAATACTACTTGACCTCTCCATTGTCTTGCTGTGCCGCTACTGCTGTACCAGGTGCTGTGTAGTGGGACTGACACCGACAGTTGAAGGTAGTTGAAGGTAGTTGAAGATAGTTGAAGGTAGTTGAAGGTAGTTGAAGGTAGTTGAAGGTAGCTGAAGGTAGTTGAAGGTAGTTAAAGGTAGTTGAAGGTTAAGGAACTCTTGCACGGAGCACGGAATCGAAATGCTGCTTCCGTGGATCTAACTGAACCGTGCAAACAAAAAATCAGGACAGTTACTATCTCCAAACCCCATCGCGTGCTTCGAATGCGATACTGTCCCTCTTCCCTCCCCCTTCGTTCCTTTTTCTCTCTACCGTTCCATGTGTTCCTTTTCGCTTCCTTTTTGCCGCTTTCTTCTTTCTTTTCTTCCTGGCAAGTAGCCTGTTGTGCAGGTTTGCTTAGTGTGTTCAGTCTTCGTATCAATTGCCTTTGGCATTGCATTACCTAATTCCTTGCTGTGTTTTGGAAAACGGGTGATGTCCCCCAGCAATGGAACATGCAACCATCAAGGTCCTTCACCAAAATAAGGAGCGTTTTGATTGCAACAACTCCACATGGATTTCACTTGCTGCCCATGCAGGCAAGGTACGGTTGAAAATCGTCGCGGCCCGCCTTAGCAACAACTGCGAACAAGGACGAACCCTCCCTGAGGAACAGTGCGACTTCCGTGCGGCGCGATCAACAGTGGATACGCTGTTTGTCGTGCGCCGACTGCAAGAACTCGGACAAGAGAGGAAAACCCCCCTGTACATGTGCTCTACCGATCTGAACAAGGCGTATTGACTCTGTCAACCGAGAGCTGCTGTGGCAAGTGCTCACACGCTTCGGTGTACCAGCTAAGATGCTTGCAGTTATCCGCCAATTCCACGACGGCATGCGGGCACGCGTGTGTACAGGCGACGGTGAGCACCCGGAACGGTTTACCGACACGGAGGGGCTTCGGCTGTGTTGTGTTATCGCCGTTGCTGTTCAACATGTTCTCGCCGCTGCGCTACACGTTGTCCTCGTTCGATTTAGCGAAGACGAAGGCATCGTGCAGAACCTAGTCCGCCTCGATGACGATGGAGCTTGTAGAGACGAGGAGCCGGCATGCGTGCGGAGGGCCGTGTGGGGCATCCTCTACGCCGACGACGCAGGCATTGCCTCCAACTCGGCAGAGGGGTTTGCTAAAATGACGACAGTAATTGTGACCGTCTTCGAAGCAGTAGCCCTCAGGGTTTCGGCAAAGGACAAAAGTGGTGCTGCACACGCGAGACCCTGTATCCTGGGCTCCACCATTCGTCATCGAAGCAGCAGGACAGAGACATAAGCAGACAAGACATGTCCCGTACCTCGAAGTTGTTATCCACCAAGATGCTAACCTCACGGGCGAGATCAAGCGACAGATCCGACTCATGAGGGCATGGTTCACGTGGTTCAGTCCAAGCCTATACGACACGAGGACCGCCCAGGCCAGCCTGGAGATCCGCATGCTGAAGGCTAAGGCGATCGAGACCCTGTTGCACGGCTGTGTAACGTGGACCCTCAACGTGGACCCTCAACGTGGACCCTCAACGTGGACCCTCAACGTGGACCCTCAACGCGGTTCACTATGACAAGCTTCGAAAGGCGCACCTCGAGGTCCTTCGGCGACTCGTTGGTTTCGAGCGCCGTGTCGATCACACCAACCTTTCGTACGCCAAGGCCCTCAAGAAGACGAAATGCGAGAGCATGGAAACGACCATCCGGACACGGTGGCTCTTGTTCGCTGGGGCGATGGTACGGCAAAACAACGGTACCCAGTCGGATGACGTTTGCGCAGATAGCCGGTGGGAAAAAACCGGGAACAGATGGCCCACCGAACAACTGGCTAAGAACCCTGAGAGACGACCTTGCCGTTTTGCGATCGATCCACCAAAGGCTCCACGGAAGACTCCACACGGCAGTTTGGAGTTGGAACCGTACCGTGGGTCAATGCAGTAAAGAAGGCGACAAGTGGTACCGGGGGGTCTCGAAGAAGCCGAACGGTTCATGGCCAGGTGGCACGTAGAGGAGGAAAAGGAGCTCGGCGAAAACCCGACGGGCTTCCGCACCTTGTGCCCACTTTCTTGCTTATGGATGACAGCGCCAATGAGTTACTTTGTTTTCTGGTGTGGCCACTCCAGAGACAGCAATGGGTATTCCTAAGTAACTGCCTCGTGGGTGTCTTACCATTTTTACACTTCGTGACGCGATCATTATGCGATCATCCCCCCTGTGCGGAGTTAGGGTTCTCCACCCCGAACAACGAACAACATGATCTGCTCGATAACCATCATGGTGACCGCCGAATAAACAAACAAAAAAACGGTACCCTGGTTGAGACGGCAGCCAGGGCAGCAAGGCGTCAGGCGTCAGGCCGACTACCCACTGTTGCACATAGAACCTGTCCTGGTAACCTCAGAATACGACTATATACCTTGTGTTTGTTTTTATCCTTTGTAGTGCCTGTTCCATCCTTGTTAGGGGGGTGGTCCCGGCAATACCGACGCAATACCGACGTATTTCCCGAGGCGGCATGGTTGTTCTTGCTCCACAACTTGCTCAACACCTTGCTCAACCGTTTTTTCCTTTCATCCCTTTTGTCCCATTCTTTGCCCCTTTATTTCCTTTGCTTTGCCCTTTCTGTTTTCCTTTTGGGTACCCTTGGGGGCTATTGAGGATATCATGACATGTCGATATGGACACCGCCGTGGAAAATACAGTAAGTACAGGATAGACCAGGCAGCAGTGCTCCTAAGCCTCTATTAAATAGTACATGCATCCGGAATAGTAATCCGGAACCCAGTTTGGGTGCTGCCCCGACGCCGGTTGGGTGGTGTCTAGTGTCATTAGCTGTGTTGCCGTGTTTTTGCTTGTTATATTTTTAGGCTCGTTTTCGTATTGGGTACTGGGGAGATGGTGACATCAGTATCGGCACCACTACTACTCTGTCGTCAGGAACACTGAGCAGGTGATAAGACCATGCGACGACGATGCTCCTGCTCCTACAACTGTAGGTGCATTGTAGGTGCATTCGGAACCCAGTATGGTTGCTGCCTCCGACGTTGGTTACGTTGGTTGGGTGGTGTCATCTGCTTCAATGCTGCTAATAGTTGCAGGCTGGCTGTTTTTGCTTTTTTTTCATCACTTTTCTTGCGCCGTCCTAATTGTTCATTTCCTTTTGTGTTTTTTCCCTTTCTTATTCGTCCCGTTTTTTATTGTTGGAAATATTATGGAGTGCTGGCTTGCGTATATCTTGCCCTCGTGTTCATCGCGGTTCGCGTTGAATAGCCGTATCATCTTGCTGCGTTCTATGCGTCTGCAAGGTGTACCTCTGTCTTGTACTTTGCGGCCAACGGGAGAGATTGCCCGTCTATTATTAATATGTGCATCGGCACAGACACTATTAATATATACCTGGTATAAATTAATACTATAAATATTAATGGTTGTGCTGGATGTAGATGGGTAAAATACCAGCTTAACGTAAACACACCAACACCCTGCTGTACTTCCAAGTACAGCAGTAGTACACTCGTATTAGCTAGTTGGTATACAGAACCAAAACACCTTGCGAGTATGACACGTGCTGCATACGCTCGAGCAGCAGTATTAGTCAATGGCAAGCGCGTTGAAGGGCGGGACGGGAAATTGTAGTCGCGACGGGAACGGGACGGGATGGAAACGGGAAACCGTGTGATGCTTCGCTCACGACTTCAACTTCCCGACCGTTCCCGTTTTTGGTGAATGTTCCCACCATCTACCGTCCCACCGTAAGGTGTCTTGTCCCCGTCCTGAGTTTTTACCACCCCGCTGCCTGTTCCCTTTCCGGTCCCATTGCCTGACCAGCTGTTCCCATCCTATCCCAATTTTTGCACACAGCTTTTCCCATCCCGCATCTCAATACTGGGGCAGATATTTCCACTCCACTCCATTTACAACCACATTTCTCCTTTCCCATGAAATCAAATTATGTGACCATCATGGACGCAAGTGATGCTTTTCTAGAATGGGAAAATTTGTACGCACTAACAGAGATTGCTGGGCTGCTGGGCACTACATATCTTGTATATGATAATTCCGCCGCCGGTGTTTAATCAAGTACGTACAAGTATGATTTTTTTTGCTTGTTGATATAAAACAAAACGAAAAAAGGCGGGGCAAAAAATGTTGGCTGTCAGCTGTCAGCTATCAAACAAACCAGAGACACACGCACCTCCTGCGCGCACGCAAGACATGGCAAGCATGAAACTTGTTGAGGTGGATGGTGCCGGCAGATGTGCTTCGGCGGCTCACGCAAAACCAAGCCAAGCATCCCCGGCCATACCCCTGGCCGTTTTCCCCACAACATTCCGGGCCAATTTCCAGACTATTTTCCCGACCGATTGATTTCCCGAGGACCAATGCCCGAACGGGTAACCTGCAGGGTAGATCTTAACTGGATCAAGTCCGGCGGGAGGTTGTTTTCTCGTGGCGGGGGGTTTTCTTGGTGGGCGAGCTTGCGCAAGTCCCACGCTACACGGGAGGATGGCTTTCCGGGTCGCTATCTCCACCGCACCTGATGCCCAGGGATCAAGTCGGGTCGACACACTCGACATGCTCACGCATCCATGAACACCGGCAGCCTGCGCTGCTGGAGTAGCGATGACGACCGTCGGCAGGGACAGGACAGCTCGAGCTGGCCCTACAACGGGAACTGGAGGATACACCACACCTATCATAGCGCTGGATTGCGGATATAATTTAATAAAATTGATACACCATGTATAAAATACGCGCAAGTGTGGCGAGCTTGAGGTTTATTTGCCACAACCGCCGTGGGATACAAAAAAAAAAACACAACAACGAACATGTCCGGATCAGGTTCCCGACCGATTTCCCGACCCGCTTCCCGATCCCGTCCCGTCCCGTCCCACCAAGAAATCGTGTACTCCCATCATGTCCCGTCAACAAAACGACTCCCACCTTCCCGTCCCGTCCCCATCCCGCGGTGAACAAACGGGAACCTTTTCCCATACCGTCCCTCGGGAAGACCCCCCCAAAAATCTGCCTGCGGCGCGCGAGACGGTCGTATCCTGTACCGCGCGGTGCCGAAGCCCCTGCTATGAATGCACATTTGACCTCTGGTAAAAGAGGTCATTTTGACAGCTGTCGTAACTCACACTTTGAGACAGCAGCAGTACCAGGTACATACGTACGTACAGCTACTTTTGATACTACCAGCTAACTGCCTCGTACACTGCTTGTACAATTAAGGCGCTGGTGCCCTGCAATAGGTGAGGGATCGAAACGCCCCCTGCTAGATTAGGGTTAGGGTTAGCTGTTATCAACAATACACTGCGTGTGCATATTAGCTGTCAGGAAGCAGCTGGGCTTGGACGTCGTCGAACGATTGAATGATCGAAGGGTATGGTCCTTAGGTGTAATCGTAGTGTGACCAGCAACGACCAGGATGCCTGCGTGCTGCGAATGTAGAGGCACTCATGGTGCGATCACGTCACCAACAAGCAAAAAAACACCACCAGACCACCACCGGTAACCAGCTATCCTTCCGCAAGGTCTAGGTCTAGAAATAACGCTCCGTGCTCTGTGCGAGTATGGTACTGGTAGCGTAAAGCCGTTCCACCGCCTGCTGCTGCTTCGTGTATTGTGGATCTGTGCGAAAACACAGCACTTCCATTGGCTGCTGCTGCCGCTCCTTGTTTTGTGGATGTGCGTAATAAAGCGTTTCCCTTAAACGATGCTATTTTACACTCCAGCTGTGACATCGAAGCTTTTGTCGAAACTCATATTTGCAAGCTGTGTGTGACACTCCGATCGCGCGTATTACTGGGTGTGTGTCCTCATTAAGGATATGGGTCGGTGACTCCCCTTAGAACAAGCTTGTACCAGGGTCAACAGGATGACGCTAATCAATCTGTGCACGGAAACTATAAAACCAAAACCCGTTCTTGAGGTGGACAAAATCTGACGGCTGTGGAACGCATCAGTTCGTCATGCATATACCCTGCAAGTCGTATCACCTACGGGGGGAGGGCGGGGGTTTTAAGGGGTGGGGTGGGGTGGGGGCGGGCGTTTTGTTTTATATGGCCTCTGTTTCGTGGTTTTCGATCCTCACTCACCGCAATAACTGGAGTAATGAGCACCATCCGCACCACCGAGAGCAACGCCCACCACCTCCACTTCTGCCGGTGCGGCGCGTCGCAGACATCCGTATCCCCCCAGTGCAGCGTCAACACCACCACCCCCGCAGCAATCAGCGGAAGATTCACCATGATTAACAGCAACAGCCCAAGCCTGCTCAAGTTCATCCCCCGCACTCCATCGTCCATGATATTGAAGCGGACATTTCGCCTCGCCGCAGGAGCTTCGGCTTCAAGACTGCCCGCCTGGATTAGGCCGCTACCACCATCTGGCGGGCTTAGGGCTAGGCGGGCTCCTGGCTCGTCTCGGAGGGGGATGGGGAAGCTGGTGTCATTTAGGCTGTGGCTCATGGAGCCTGCACTGCTTCTCCTGCTGCTTCTGGGTCCACTGCTAGTGATGAGGTTGTTGATGAGGGGGGTGGAGGAATCCACCCGCTGCTGCTCGTCCTTCGTCCATGGCAGGCAGCAACACAGCAATAAGCGCAAGTTTAGTGAGGGAGCAAGAGGTTCAACCATCGCCGCCAAGGACGGATCTCTACTAATAGGACGGATGTACAAGGACCGTTAATGTATTACGATTTCACGTCCAGAGCGTTAAAAAGCAGACAAATACCGTATCATAAATCATCGATAGTATAGACTTACGATGCAGCTTGCAAAGTTGAGTTTCAACCATTCAATCGGTCGTACTCACAGCTGACGTTTTTCAATTTCTTGCAAAAAGTAGACTACGGTGCTTTCGTAAGATTGAGCCCAACAATCAACTTCGCAATAAGAAATTTGACAGCGGTGATGCACTTGATTTAATGAATACATGGAACACGCCCTTTCTCAAAAAAAGTCGAGCTGGGGCACCGGGATCTCAATGTCATAGAGGGCCGGCACATGTTGTATCATACCACAGTACAATGTTCCCCTTCGGGATTTTTGGGTAACTAACGTGAAATCCCGGGGGCGTCGCAAGGCGGAAAGGGAGACACCGGTAGCACACGTACACATCTTTCCACCTACAATGGTGTTACGCGTACTCACATAGATAAATACCACTGCTCTTCTTAGAGGAAACGTGTGGCATGAGCTAGTGCATTACTCCAAATAAAGAGTAGTAGTAGTAGTAGTAGTAGTAGTAGTAGTAGTAGTAGTGGTAGTAGTATTCATCGGCGGGAACAGTGTGATAGCGGTGGGTGCACGTTGTACTGATGTACGATTATTAGTGGTCAGTGGATGCTTTGTACCGAACGTGGAATAGTGCTCGTTGCTATATAGTACGTTAATGTGTTTGCACTTGGTGGTAATGGATACGGTTGACTAACCAATGCAAGTCGCTCTTGGATGTTGTACAATAATTGGTTGGAGGCAACAATTTCGGTATGTGTGGCGTAGACGGTTGAATTTTCCATGAGTTGAAGGTAGTGTTCAACGCTTCTGTACTGCTGTGTTCGAGGAGAACCGAAACCTTGATGTATGTAGTCATATCGTTCATCCCCGTAGAAAGTAGAGCTAGGTCGATGGTGTTCCGCCTGAACCCGCCACTACTTAATGCATGTGCTCAGAAATGTATGTGTGTATGATATGTGTGTACGATAATAGCAACAGACCTAGAACCGATTCACCCAGCCAATCAGATGGCGTTCTGGGCGCGTGGCGAACGTGGAAATAGAACTGTAGCCGATTGTGGCCACAGCAGCACCGTGTATATACCTGAGTTTGGCTATCGCTAATATACCTGAGTTTATATTTTGGATATCGCTAATATACCCGAGTTTATAATAAAGGTTCTCAAACCCTACCCATGGTTCCACTCTGCCCCAAAACAAAGTATGGTGGCATGGTCGAGACTCGCGTGCATGCTGCGTTTGCGATGCCTGCTACCCTCGCCGCGCTTGGCGCCATCTTCCAAGCTTTCCCCGCTCTATGTCCCTGTGAGCCCCGTCTCCCGCGCGGAGAGATGCAAGCCGTGCCCTGTGGCGCTCGTTCCAACACTCGACTGCTCCCGGCCTCTACCTCCCAGCCTCCTCCTGCTGGCATCCGCTCTGTCCGGAAATACAATACCGGGATATGTCTTTTCGTTCAAGCAAAAACGGTCCTTGCGTTCGGACACGTCTAGTTACCTCGCAAGAGAAAAATAAACACATCGGGTCAATCACACCCACAGACGCTTTCGCTCCTGCCTCGACGAGCGGCCGGCCGCGCGGCTGGAGAGCGCAGGCCGGTTTACCCTTGTCTGCACCCATGCCCACGCACCCACGTCGAGATCCGGGGCCGAAACGGCCCAGGGCGGTGCGCCCCCAAACCCACACTAATCCGATCCACATGTGTACTGTTGCTACTGCTGCTGTATGTCGCTGCTACTACTGATGCTGTGCTGCTGCTGAGGTTAATTTGGTTCGGGCGGTTGCTGCTACTGCTGCTGTGCTGCTGCTGAGGGTAGGTGAGTAGCGGGCCATTGTTTCACGAACAAAACAACGAATAACAAAAAAATGTCAAAGCTAATCAAAATACCTGGTGAACAGTTTCGGAAATAAATTTTCGTTTTCCAGAATCGGAATGAACATTTCCAGAACCAGTTATTTCTTCATTTTCCAGAACGAAATGGCAAAGGGACGTTTCGTGCTGATTGGTGTAACAATCGGCCGCGTTCAGAGAGGTTTCAAAATGTTTCTTTTTTTGCAATTGGCATTTAAACAAAAATAAAATCAAGGACGTCAGCCGCGAGTTCGACAAATTTCGGGTCCATACTCATATTTGCAAGCTGCGTTGTTATTGGTACTTGTACTATATATTTGGCCGAGGAATGAACGAACGTCAGCAGCAGGGAGCTAGCTAAACAGCTAACCAGACTCAGACTGCGTGTGCGACGAAGCACGCAGCAGTAGCAGCAGCGCGTGGCCAGGACCTGCGTACCCGTGGTCGGCTCAAACCTAAAACAAGGCAGTGGCTCTGTGTCAAGTGGTTGTCAGCAATCAAAATCAACTCCCACATACGTGGCTGTGGGTGGGTGTGCGCGAATTCGCGTGCCAGGTACCAGGTGTTGTTTTCAACAGCAGGTACGCTACGTCGCGAAATCGACGGCCCTGCCAAACACAGGCTTGTGCCGAGGCTGATAAAGCAACAAAGCACGCAGCGGGAGTGCACGACGAATAACACGATACCCTCAGGTTCGAAAGCCCTTTTGTGCCTCTTGGGCGCTGTAGCTGGCCCTCTTGGCAAGCCTCTCTCCCCAGCACCCAGCATCCAGCACCCCCTCTCCCAGCTCTCCTCTCCTTTGCCCATTGTAGCGTGCCAGCACCGATTCGAACCATCGTTGAGGGGGCCCACATCCTTGCGGCAGTTCGCTACTACATGCGTGTCTCGCTGCTGCTGCTGTTGCTGCTGCTAGCTACTGGTGGTACGGGGTGTGCTTTGTTTGTTGGTTGAAGCGCTATATTCATGTCTGGTGTGTGTCCAGGTACAAGTAGGTACTGCTGCTGTTGGTACGTGGTGTGGTTGATTCACGTCAGAGCGCTCTCCACACTATAAAACACTGATACACCACATCTTGGGCCCGGTTCATTCTGGTTTTGAACCCGAACTTGAGTTTCCAGAACGAGAGCCCCCAAAAATCCTCTGGTTCTGGAAATATTTTTCGTTTTGGAAAAGAAAACGTTGTCCGAAACTGTTGAATTTCGCAAACCATCCACCATACATATGGTAGAGCAGTATAGTGGAAACTACAGCTGTCACACAATATATAAAATAGATACTTCAGTATGATGTTGGATCTAGCTCAAATTCCCCACCTAGAGTAACAATACCAACACCAACCTATTTAGTCTAGTCAAGAAACACAATATATAAAACACAATATATAGGGTTTTATAGTTTCGGCGCACAGACTGACTAACATCACCCTGTTGACCCTGGTACAAGCTACACTACTGCTGTAGTTCCAAGGGGAGTCGCCGACCTATATCCTTAATGAGGACACACACCCAGTAATACGCGCGATCGCCGTATCACTCACAGCTTGCAAAGATAAGTTTCGACAAAATCTTCGATCTCACAGCTGGAGTGTACTATAATTTTTATAATATATACTTGTGTATATATATATTTTTAAACAAAACAATAGGACCCCGCGCATTAGGAAAACACTTACCCACATGGTATATTACAAGTACCAACGACGCAGCTTGCAAAGATAAAGTATTGACCCTAAATTCGCCGAACTCGCAGCTGACGTTAATATTTTTTAAAATATCAAAATTTGAAAAACAATTTGGGGTGTTCCAAGTGACCTACTCGTCTCAGGGAGTCCGAGCGCAATCCCTTGCCAAATAGAGCCAGCTAAGCGACGTTTAATGCACCGAGCGGACCTCGGCCGAGATCCAGACATGCTTCAGCAAACTCCTACATTTATGCGACCTAAATATGTTGTTTAAAAACCCGTTCGCCCCCCCCCCCACCACCCCCACTCCCTCGAACGCTCTGCCCTCTCCTCACTGATTGTACGACTTGCAGGATAGGATTTATAGTTTCCACGCACAGATTGAGCTGCCCCGCCCGTCCCGCCCCCGCCCCCCCTCCCCCCCCTCCTCTTGATCAAACCCAGGCCCCCACGTCGTTAAAAACTCCGCCCTCCCCTCACCGTTTATTCGACTTACAGGATTCACTTGATAAACTGATGCATTTCCTTCTACAGCTGTCAGATGTTGTCCCCCTCAAAAACGGGTTTATAGTTTCCGCGCACAGACTAACATCACCCTATGGACCCTGATAGCTACACTGTAGTTGCAAGGGGAGTCGCCGACTTATATCCTAAATGAGAACACACAACCAGTAATACGCGCGATCGGAGTATCACACACAGCTTGCAAAGATGACTTTCGACAAAATATTCGATCTCACAGCTGGAGTGTATTTTTATTTTTATAATGATGTACCCATGGCAGGCTAGCTTCACCCGCGGCCGAAAGTGCGAGAAGAAACACTCGGCCGCCAGGGAGCAGCGAGCCAAAAAAACAACGAAGATCATACGTATTTATAAAAAACGAAAATCAAGGACGTCAGCCGTGAGTTCGACGAATTTCGGGTCAATACTCATCTTCGCAAGCTGCGTTGTTGGTATCATACTTGTAATATACTATGTGGGTGAGTTTTTTCATAATGGGAGGGGTCCTATTCATTTGTTTAAAAAATATATATAGACTACATATACGATCGTATATGTTTTGTTTTTGTTTTCGTACATACCGTCTGCATGATCGCCTCCCAACCTATGCCTAGCGAAGTATATCTAACGAGGTAACGTAATTGAGCGCGTGTATACCAAGTATGACTAACGAGGTAACGTAATTGAGCGCGTGTATACCAAGCGTTCCTTAAAAACACTGACGATTCGCATTTCTCCCTCTAGTGCTCAATGGCGGAGACAGTGCATGGCCACATCACCTCGCATGTTGTATTTGGCAATACGAATCTCTTTCGTATAATTAGCGATGCCAGAAAACAATGGTAACTATATGATGGTGGTGACAAACAGTGCATGACCACATCACCTCGCCTGTTGTATTTGGCAATACGTATCGCTTTCTTATAATTAGCGATGTCCGAAAATAATGGTAAATACAAATAAACTTAATTAATTAGTCCTCGACCCCCTCGGGGGTCTCGCTCGGCATACCCTCCCCCCTCTCAGCCCTTCTCAGCCCGTAATTGCCGAAAAGAAAATTAGTTGCTGGGGAAAAGAACCGTCCCGAAGTTCCTTGCCTTCCTTGCTTTCCCTATAGTCTAATTTTTAGCTCTCATTCTCTGATCTTTTTACTGTTTGCTCTCTGATATTTTTATTTTGCTTTTTCAGCAACTTCTTTATGTACTTTTACATTTGAAGTTGGCCATTGCTGTTGAGAGGGAAATGCCGTTGACGGCTGCAAACAAATTCAATTTGAAATTTGCCGGATCGGCAATAACAATTTGAAGTTGAAATTTGCGAAGCGGACCAAGGCGAGTGCGGGAGGAGGCTCCGCCAACAGTGGGGGTGGTGAAGGTTCAGGATCAGGCGTGTGGACGCTAGTCGGGCAAGAACGGGACTCAGCTTCTTCTGGCAATCCTGATTGGCCGTTGACGGCTGCAAACAAATTGAATTTGAAATTTGCGAAGCGGACCAAGGCTAGTGCGGGAGGAGGCTCCGCCAACAGTGGGGGTGGTGGAGGTTCAGAATCAGGCGTGTGGACGCTGGTCGGGCAAGAACGGGACTCAGCTTCTTCTGGCAATCCTGATTGGCCGTTGACGGCTGCAAACAAATTCAATTTGAAATTTGCCGGATCGGCAATAACAATTTGAAGTTGAATTTTGCGAAGCGGACCAAGGCTAGTACGGGAGGAGGCTCCGCCAACAGTGGGGGTGGTGGAGGTTCAGGATCAGGCGTGTGGACGCTGGTCGGGCAAGAACGGGACTCAGCTTCTTCTGGCAATCCTGATTGGCCGTTGACGGCTGCAAACAAATTCAATTTGAAATTTGCCGGATCGGCAATAACAATTTGAAGTTGAATTTTGCGAAGCGGACCAAGGCTAGTACGGGAGGAGGCTCCGCCAACAGTGGGGGTGGTGGAGGTTCAGGATCAGGCGTGTGGACGCTGGTCGGGCAAGAACGGGACTCAGCTTCTTCTGGCAATCCTGATTGGCCGTGCCCGAGCAAGGGTTGTGACGGCTTCCTCATCGCACGAAACAGAAAGAACAGAAGTTCCCAGTACGCTGTCTGCGACACCTGCAGGAGTGACGACCCTTCCACGTGCCAAGCTTTTCATAACCTTAACAAGAAGCACTGGGGAAGCGGCGACAACCCTCGTGTATGTGACTGGTGTGACGCGGGCACCTGTGATTCACCTTCGATCGGCGTCCCTAACGAAGGAGCTGAGAGCTTGACGAAACGTGAGTTTCATTTCTTCGTGTTGTTGGAATGTGATGTTTGCTGTCAGCTACTATACTACTGATGCTGAGAGTTTGTTCCCGTTGTCAGTGTGTTCAGCGCCGTGCGACATAGGTAAGACACTAAAAGTCAACACCCTGTAATTTCGGTAGTGCTGCGTAGAGTGTTGGCTGAGTGTGCTGCAAGTTGTGCGCAATAGACTATGTGGTTTTGGGTGTTGGTGAACTCAAGCGAATCCTGTTTCTAATAATGATGCACATTGAAATTTACATTGTTTGACCTTGTGTGCCTGTCTGCAACGTTTGCTGTAGCATGTGTGTGCTACACCAGCGTGGTCGAACTACTACACGGTGTGGAAACTGTGCTTGGGGACGCGTAGCCTGAACAAACTCAAGTTCGCCTTGGTGGTCACGGAGGGCAGTCCCGTCGTCGCGGTAAGCATGTTGCACTAGTTTTTTTTTTTTTTTTTTTTTTTTTTTTATCCTCCGGCGGATGGGGAAAAATAAAGCTTTAGCTCACCACACTTCCGCGTATTTTCATACGCGTCGTGAAGTTGCACTAGTTGTCTACGCAGTGACGCTGCGTGCTGTGATTTCTTTTTCATGCGTACAACCAAACATACTTTTTGTATGTACGAGTACGTGTACGGGGCAGTCCCGTCATCGGGGTGTAAGCGGGGGTTGTACAACGTACAACCAAACACACTTCATGTATGTACGACTACGAGTACGGGGCAGTCCCGTCAGCGGGGTAAGCGGGGGTTGAACAAGTGGTCCATGCAGTGACGCTTTGTACTGTGATATAAAAACACTTTTTGGATGTACGACTACGACTACGTGGTATCTATACATGTAAGACGCAATGAAAACGGGCAAGTCCCATCACGGGGGTCAGCCAGGGTTGTAAAAATGGTCCATGCAGTGATAAATAACACAGCAGCATGATACCATCAGCACCAGTCGCAGTACACACTGGAAGTTGATATATAGAAATAAACAGAAGCTGAAGTTAACCTGGGTGGTGCTGGAGAGCAGTCCCGTGATTGGGGTTAGCGAGTTGTTCATGTATTGACGCGGTGTACTACTACTGTTACTCATTTTTCATACAACCACATAAACTCTTTGTATTAACGAGTACAAGTAGGGTGCGCAACCTCTTCCGGAATCACAGTACATGTCGGTCGTAATAGTATTGATAGCAGCAGTAATAGAGTAGTACGGAACAATATATACAGCAGGTACTGACTCTTACCCTTCGTTGTCCGTATCCCGCCGGTAGGCCTTATATAGCAGTATACCGGGGCTTACGCTTACCAGTTGCGACTGTGAATCCCGTTCGTTCCTATCCCAGTGGTGGTTTCATAGGTGTTAGCAACGTCGTGGTACCAGGCAGGGCTTTGCCCATAAACGACCGCTATTATTACATCAGTGTTAAATTGTACGACTTCCTTTCAAACTTTGGAAACCGACGACAGCTACGTGGCCTTACTATTTTGAACATTCACTGAACGCTAGGTATCCCCATCCGTTGTTGTCGTTCGCAGAAGCCCTGCGAAGCAGTCGCCGAGGGCCGCCAAGTCGGCGAGGACATAAACACGAAGTGCACCGTCGGCATCAAGGTCGGTGACCTCCTGAAGAAGGCAGGCTGCCACTTGCTCGTACATCCCGCATTCCATTCCCACGGTGCCAAGAGGGCGTTCGACATCGAGGTACGTTCTACTCTTATCTTGCGTCCTGTGTGTCACGAGTCGAGACATCCATGTCTCTTGCTCAAGACTACGGGATTGCGTGCGGATATAGTCTATGAAGTGCGGCTCTTCTTCCAAGTACCAAGAGCAAGTACAACGATACCACAACAATTACTAACAACGAAAGAAGGAGCCCCAATAGTTTGGATGGTTACGACGTCTGCTGGAGAAAGTACGAATACTTTTTTACGCATACTTATCGACGTCCTCCCGCTATGCTTCAACGTTTGTGGACAGATTCACAAGATCATCGACAAAAAACAAGAGTGCAAGGTGCTGGGTACCTCCGCTGAAGAGGAGTCCAAGCAAGCCTGCATGCTCCTTCGGAAGCAATGTTGACAGCACATTCTTTATAGAACGTTGTGGTTTCTATATACCAGCATCGTTTTTTGAGCCCTATGCCTAAATGCATGCTCTTCGTCCTTCGGAATACAAATGTACTTCACATGTTTGCGGTGTGTGCGTTCAAGTTCCTGCTTCCAGCATGTTTTTTTTGGCACTGCGCTCCTTTACATCTCAAGTTGTAGTTTTCCTGTCTCTATCCTTGACAAGCGCGTGCCTGGTGTTTATAAACTGCGATAATTTATTATTGATGATTGACTCAGAGAGAGCTACTAATATGTGTACAGGTGCTACCTGAGAGGTGGAAGGATATGCCAAGCAAGTCCTCCGACGTGCCCATCATGAACTGGGCGAATGGATGATAATAACAAACTCATATTCATAATCGTCTCCATCGTTTACCGTTGTACTGTATATGGACCTCTTGGCATTTTCAAGTCGCCAGTTGCGCCATTTGTGCTTCTTTTCCGCCTTTCTACTGAATGTCCATTCCTCCTTCCGCGGGCGAAGCCCTTGTATTCTATAAAATATTCTAGCTTTCGATCCATGTACAACAAATTATGAAGATTCAACACGTTATTTACTACACTTAAACACTGGGTTGCATACTGCATCTAACATCAAACCTTCTACAATAGTAAACATTAACAGGCAGATGATATAAAGGGATGTCTTCTTGCTACAATCGTCAGGTTTGTCCCCTTTAAGGATTTTTAGTTTCCGCGCACATATTGAAATGCCCCGCCCCCCGCCCCCCCCTCCCCTCCCCCTCCCCCGATCCCTTTTGTTGAACCCCCCCCCCCCCCCTCCCCCGATTCCTTCCCCCCTGCCCCCCGTTTTTTCTTCTTTTTTTTTTCCCGCCTAGTTTGTTCAAACGCCCCATTCACAATCGAAATCGGCCAGAGTAATAAACACCTTTAGGCAGTTGATATCACGTCATTATCTTTCTGACCATCCATGACGTAGTTTTCATTATTTCCCCCCACCCCCCTCACCCCCCCCCCTCCAACGCCCCCTCTTTTCTCACCACCCGCACGATCGCCTAGCACCACGCGTATAACAAGCCCCTTTATATATTTGATCTCACAGCCGGAGTGTATTTGAATATTATTTGTGACCTAAACCTCCTAAAAAATCTCCACCCCTCCCCCCCCCCCCCCTTCTCGCTCTCCCTTGGTCAAACGCCCCACCTAATATCGAAATCCGCCAGATTAATAAACACTTCACGCACTGGATATCACCTCTTTATGTTTCTAGAGCCATCCATGCCGCTGCTTCCCCCCCCCCCCCCCGCCCCGAACGCCCCCTTCTTCCCCACCACTCGCACCATCGCCTAGACCTAGCGCCACACGTATAACAAACCCCTACATCTATGCCACCTGAAGCCCTTCCTTTCCCCCCCCCCCCCCCCCCCCCCCCCCCGCCCCCCCCCCCCACCTCCCCCACCCCCCCCAACCCATCCCACCCCAACCCCCTCGAACACTCCGCCCTCTCTCTACTCACTGATTGTACGACTTACCCCAGGATATACATGATAAACTGATGCATTCTTTCCAAAACCGTCACATTTATCCCCTCAAAATAATGTATAGTTTCCACGCACAGATTGAGCTGCCCCACCCGCCCCACCCCCGCCGCAACCCCCCCCCCCTATGATAAACTGGGGCATTTTTTTTTTTTCCCAAAACCGTCAGATTTACCCCCTTGAAGGATTTATAGCTTCCACGCACAAATTGCCCGCCCGTCCGCCCCCCCCCCCCTGCCCCCCTCCCTCCCCCCCCCCTCCAACCCCCCTCGCTTTCGATCAAAACCAGGCCCCCACGTCCTTCAAAACTCCGCCCTCCCCTCACCGGTTATTCGACCTACAGGATTCACTTGATAAACGGATACATTTCCCTCCACAGCTGTCAGATTTTGTCCCCCTCAGAAACGGGTTTTACAGTTTCCGCGCACAGAATGACTAACATCACCCTGTTGACCCTGATAGCTACACTGTAGTTGTAAGGGGAGTCGCCGACCTATATCCTTAATGAGGACACACAACCCGTAATACGCGCGATCGGAGTATCACACACAGCTTGCAAAGATGAGTTTCGACAAAATATTCGATCTCACAGCTGGAGTGTATTTTCATTTTTTTTAATATATGTTTTGTTTTTCTCCACTATAATGGTTAGTGTTGGTAGTTTTACTTTTGGTATTGTTACATATACAGTAGCGGCTGCGGTTTAAGAGAGGGTCGTGCGAGCCTGATATTTCTCTCTTAAATCGGGACTTCTCTTATATCGTATTGGCTACGATATAAGAGAGTATTCTCTTAAACCGCTTGCGTTTGGCTGCACCGCCGGGTTTTTTCGCGACACCCTGGCCAAGTCTCAAGCCACTACTTGCACCCGCGGGGCTCTTGCCTTTGCCCCCCGAGGAATCGCGCTTCTCTGGCTGCGCCCCAGCACTCCCCGCTCCTCGAGTCTCGCTCTCCCGGGAGGTCGCACAGGTGTGTCAGATGCGGTGCATCTCGCTGGTGCCACGCGGGTCCACCACACCACTAACTGTTGCCATGGAGGTACTGGCCGCAGACTCCCCGACATTTGTGATTTGTGAAATGAGGCGGGCCTGGTGTGTTATCGGGGGCCGCTGTGCAGCGACTGCCCGCTGCACAGGGAATGGTGTCTGCAGCTGTGTGGGTGTGTGTTCGTCTGTTGATGTGTGTGATGGCTGCGCGACTCTACCAGAAAAAGTCCGATTTAAGAGAAAATCTCCGAAAAAAGACCAATTCTCTTTTAAATCGATTTTGGTCGTGTCACGCCAGTTTGACTCTCTTAAATCGGTACTTTCTCTTAAATATTTTCTCTTAAACCGTAGCCGCTACTGTACATAGGACAAGTTCGATAGATTCGTAAATGTAATGGGAAAAACGCAACACGTGACGCGGCGCCGGTCGCGGGGAAAAAAGGGTTACGCATACCTGGCATACACCTGGTACGAAATATGACGTTCCTGTTCCTGCACTGTTCGTTGCAAACTGGCGGACAGTTGGAGGCGGGGGGTTGTCTTTTTGTGTCTAATAAATCGAGCCAGTACAAGCTCGATTGTTGCAATGCTGTCCGTACGTAGGGGTGGATTACAGACTAAACCTGGTACACAGACACGCAGGCGGGGCCATTTAATTTTACGTAAGAGTTCTCGCTGCAACGCCCAGAGCAGAAACCTGTACGTACACTATTAATAATAATATCACAAAACCAAACAACAGCGTGCGAGCATACCCTGGTATGTTGTTTTTCAATATAATCCTTACTCGTAATACTCGTAATACTCGTACAGCAGTACCTGGTCTGGTAGCATTTTACGTGAAAAGAACGCAAACAATTACCGGGTAACTGCGCCTATTAGTCTATTATTAGTCTATTAATAGAATCGTCGCATCTCGCTGCTTGATTCTGTTGCAGAGAATGGTCTGCAGACCAAGTTCCGCCTCGCACGCTGCATTCACGCAAGGTCGCCTCCCCTCGTACAGTCAACGCCCCCGCGCACTTTCTCGCTTTGCAGGGGGAAAACGACAGCTCTCTTAGCTCGGCAGGGCGCCAGGCCTATCCCAACCCCCCCCTGCGAATCGTTACAGAAACCCCAAACTTCAAACACAACGAATTCCTCGAGCAGGTCATCGCTCCGACATCAATGTCAACCTCCCTTATTCTTGTAGACAAGACCAAACAAAACACGACGGTATCTAGACTATATGAGTAGTCAGAAATATTCAATATTCAGTCCAGTGTTCAGCATTTTGCATTTGGGCGTCATAGCGACGGCGCGCTAGCGACGTATCGCGAATTTTAAGCTGACCTGGAGTCTTCTCGCCAAAGCCTCATCCGCCGATATTTGCGCCTCCACGTCGTTCGCCGACAAGGCCGAGGTCATCTCCAACCGCAACTGCAATTGCCTTGTGGCTCCACCTCCTGCCACACTCACTCGTGTTCGAGCAAACGAATCTCCGACACCACAATGTTAGAACGCCCACGAGTATAGTTTGGAACTCCGCCATCGGGAAAACGGCGATGATGGTTTTATGGTTTTGTTGTTCCTTCATCATTCGTTCCGTCTTTGCGCCCGATTCCAGCGCCCAGCACACCTCTGCTGCTGCTTTGCTAGCCCGTATGGGATGAGAACCCATCTTGGCAGAAGGCTTTGTTGAAGATCATTTGTCGCATAAGGTGGGACTAAAGCTTCGACCGTGCTTTCTTGTGCTTGCCCGTGTTGCGTCATATTGAACCGGCACGATTTTGCATGCCCGACTCACCACGACTCGCAATGCCTCCTATACTAATTATAGTATACTTGCGGTGCCATCGCTCTTATCTCCGACTACTGTAGACTGGCCCGAAAGGCGATGGGTGCTGTACTCGATCGAGCAGCAGCAGCAGTAGTACGGCGAGGACCTGCAGCCATCGGTGACTGCAGCACGGCCTTCGCAGCAAATAGGCCAGACCCCGCCGCAGGAATTAACGCTGAGGCTTCGGCCGCGAGATGTTAGGTCGGCCGACTGTGAAGACTGACTTATGCGACATAATTTTCTGTACAGCAGTACGGCTGTGAAGACTGACTTATGCGACATAATTTTCTGTACAGCAGTACCTACTGCTGTACAGCTGGCAGTGCGATTAAAGTACCAAACGCAACAGCAAAGGACATCCATCTTGTACGAGTATGTTCTACGAGGTCAAAGTATCAATTGCCGGTAACACGTTGGTAGTCACAGGTCACACGGGGGAGTCTGAGGTCTATGATACAGAGCAGTAGCACTCTACATCTTTGGTAGGACGACGAGATGGCATCCTATCGCAGACTTTAGATTTAGTACGAGTACTTGTACAGCGCACCCTGCTATTTATACTTCGTGTGAACACACCCTGGGTAGAAAACATGGTATGATATCGTCAAAGGCGCAATTCGGTGCGAGTCAACGAGGGGAGAAATGGGTCGAGTCTTGTCGAGATAAAAATGAAGGCGCGTACCACACTGTGGGTAGGGGGGAGAAGAGCTGCATAGTAGTGACCCCGGATCTGAGTTACGGTTACTGCTGTAGGCAGGGAGGAGGAGAAAAAGGAGAAAGAAAAGGTGCGACGATTGTAGGGTCGTAGATGGCACTATAATAGATGGGATGAGGAAAAAATTAGTACCAGGTATAAAGAATGAAAATACACTCCAGCTGTGAGATCGAAGATTTCGTCGAAACTCATCTTTGCAAGCTGTGTGATACTCCGATCGCGCGCATTACGAGTTGTGTGTTCGTATAGGTCGGCGACTCCCCTTACAACTACAGTGTGGCTATCAGGGTCAACAGGGTGATTTTAGTCAGTCTGTGCGCGGAAACTATAAAACCCGTTTCTGAGGGGGACAATATCTATGTTGGTACGAGCAATCCATTTACGTTCGAGGTTCGGCAGGACCAGGGATGTACGCATTGCCAGGGGTATCATATCTGATTATCTCATGGATTCTATTCATGGACCATGATGCAAGCTAAATAATCTAACATGCCAGGTACCTGTACAATTTGTTCGCACAGCCGACACCGTTGCGATTGCCCCGCGCTACTTTCTCGTGGCGTACGTTCGTATATTGGCATACACCGGATTTGTATGCTCTCCGTATCAGGTACCTGGTACTGCCTGTTGTGCGAGTATTTCAAACCCTCGTACGGAACATGCGTAGCCAGCTGGAGTTGAACAACGACTGTATGGATTATGGATACATCAAGAGCCCTGCCCTGTGCTCCGCTCCGTCTCCAAAATCGTCGAAACAAGCCGTGGACGAGGTTCACGTTCCGTGAAAATTTGCCAGAGATATGAAAATATCGTATCAAGCGACACATCATCGACGACTAATAATGTTAAAAGCTGCTGTACCAGTCCCTCTTCAGCGCCCGCATGTCTGTGACCACAGAATTTGTATGCCTCTGGGATGAAGAATCAGCACGGACTCTGGGTGTGCTCGTTGGGTAGAAAGTGTGTTTGTCTTGACATTAAACCGTTGTTCCTACCCAACGACATCAGTACACCCAGAGTCCGTGCTGATTCTTTATCCTGGAGAGATACAAATTATGTGGTCACAGACTGTAAAACTTAGTAAACCAAACAGTCGCAATGCATCAAGGTAAAGCAAGTGAAGTGCTAGCGTAACGAGTACGGGAACGCAACAAAACAAGCCAGACCATGAAACAAAAAGAGAAAAAAAAGGAAAAAAGAAGAGATGAAAATTAAATTAAAAAAGAAAACAAACGACAGGTGTTCTGAAGAATGTGATGCAAGAAGATCGGAAAGGAAAGGAAATGCTGCGAGAGGAACACCGTACGTTCTGACGAGAAACAGATACCTGTTGCACGGACATAACAACACGAAGAAGATAACTGCTGTTGTACGCACCAAACAACACGAAGAAGATAACTGCTGTTTCACGGACGAAAACAACACGAAGAAGAGGAAGAAGATACCGGCACAAGGCCGGTGGGGAGGGAAATAAGGGAACAAACAAAAAGGAAAGGAAAGAAAATAAAAGAAAGGACGACAGCAAGTCATTATCGCCCTGCTTGTCGCTTTCGCGCTCCCCCCATTGAACTCAACGAAAACAAAGCAGAAACCAACACTCGCTGTAGAGGGTTCAGGGCTCTAGTAGCACACGCTCCACTCAATTAGTGGAACTGCTACCTTGCCACACGATCTGCCATTTCGTTTCTACGTTCATCTACAGCTGTATCAGTACGGCTGCTCCCTCCCCCCCGCCTCCCCGGCTTCCCTTGGTTGCTGCTCTTGGCGTCCTCTGCTGTGAGGCATTGCCAGCTCTATTCCGCCTCGCCCCTGTGCCATCTCGTCATGAAGCGGTCCGCCGCCTCGACGATCCTCCGGTGCCAGGTCCCATTCTTCTTAGCCGCCCTCGACCATAGCACAGTCTCTACTGCGAACAGTAAAGGGGCGATATCCGTGGACCCCTTGGTTGCTTCGAATACCCTGATGTCTTCTACCAGACTCTGGGCCCAGTTCTTTTCTGGTTGGCCTCGTCTTGGGTTCACCCCACTAGCCATCATCCCGAACATCACGCGATGAGTCAGTCGCTCATTGCTCGTCCGTTGTACGACTCCCGCAAAGAGGAGGCGTCTTTTGCGGATAGTCGTCTCAACGCTCTCACATTATGCGTTCTTGAGAGCCTTGGCGTACGACATGCGGTGGTCGGTGCGCTGTCGGTGCTGAAAGCCACTGATCCTCAAGAGGTTGTGCTGTGCCGTTAGGAGTTTAGCGAAGTGCTCCAGGCCGAGAGCCCAAGTCACACACCCGTACGGTAGGGTCTCCATCACCTCGGTTTTTAGCAGGCGCACCTTTAACATGAGCGTGGCATCCTCCATATCGTACAGCTCGCGCTTGAAACGATCGTAGCATGCCCACGCGAGTCGGATCCGTCGTTTGATCCCTGGCATGATGTCGGCGTTTGCATCGATAAGTTCGCCCAGATACACAAACTGCATCGTCTGCATATACCTCTGGCCTGCTGCTTCGACGACGAGCGATGAGGTCGGGAGCACCTGGTTGAGTGTGCGCAGCAGCATTGTCTCCGTGCCAACCGGAAATACCGGCACTATACGTGTATACATAGCGGCAACCGGCACTGCTCTACTTACAGCCACCACTCGTTGTTCCCACCTGTGCCTAGCGATTCGCAGGCGCTATAGCGGGTAACCGGCACTATACAGGAACCAATTTAATTGATTAATAGTCTATCCAACAACAGCAGTCCATAATCCATACATCCGGTACGGGTACCGGTATGTGAAATCGTCGTGTTCATGTGTTGATGTGAAACATCATCAGTTCTCGCATTCAGCACGACAGACGACAGACGACAAGGCACCACAGAGAGGAGAGATGAAGAGAGATCTCAAATCTCGCTACCGGTCGTGTGTCTGGTGTGTGTCTGGTCTGGTGTATCATACAGCAGCAGTACTACACAGCAATCAACAGCAGTATGAATAGCAGTATCGCTTTTGTTTGTACAGCAGTAGTTTGCAGTACAGCAGTCAGTACGCGTGTATCATTGTGCTGTTGCACGCCGTAAATGTTGAAGAATTCGCACAAACAGCAGGCAAGGCGAGAGGCCCTCTGTTCAAAGCTACATCTACCTTACGTTTACCTTGTAAAATAGTGTACGTTTAGTCGTCCAACACCACTCACTGCTGTTTGGTTGGTCGAGGCCGACCCTTCAGCCGCCCGGGGGTTTTGGGGAAAACGCCTCCCAAAATGGTTAGGGTTAGGGGTAGGGTTAGGGTTGGCGTTGGGTTAGGTCTGCGCCGACGTACAAGATAGAAAGTGACCTTCCAAAAGGTGCTGAACGATTTTATTTACAAAGTAGTGCCTTACACATATAGGGGTCCCCAGGCAGGGCTACCCGTTGACATCCAGGCGTTCTGTTTTACCTGGTGTTTGCCACCGGTATATGGCACCTGCTGGTAAGCGGGAAGTACGGTACGTCTCCCCAGCAGTACGGCAGTACGGTGGTCTACCATCGATGCTGTGTTTCACGTAAAACGCTTGCTGCACGTGCATCCTCGCGTCTGGTGAATGATACATACCATGCATATGCCATGTATGTCCCACGTTTCGATGTCTTGAGCTTGTCTACCATCACTTGTCGATAACGATCACATGGTGCCTGTATCATAGCTGTACGATACCATTGTACCACTTCATCGCACGAATCTGATCAAACCGACTTTGTCGTACAATCTTATCCAACCCATCTTGTCCAATCTTATCGCACCATCTTATCATACCACGTTATCCTACCATTACCATCGTGTCACCTTACTCTATTAGTGCCATCTTATCGCACCATCTTATCGCACCATCTTATCGCACCATATTTTGTTTGGTGTGTTGGTTTGCCTTATTCTCGTGCCACCGTGTTACCCATGTTACCCATGTTCCCCGTGTGACGTTTGCTGGTGATATCGCCAGGTACAGGTCCATATACAGCAGCCCACGACGTGAAACCAGGCCTCGCGCGCAAGGATAGTTCACCTCATCATCGACAATCTTCACCGCTATTGAAAACAGAAGAGTCGCGATCTTCGATATTTCGATATAAATCTCGATCTCGATTCGATTCAGAATCGAAATTCGGGAACGTTAAAATCCGACCTCGATATCCGGGAGATCTGGAAAATCGCGATTCAGGATTGGCAAGCCGATCTCGATCTCCAACACTGGAATAGTACCAGGTAGTACTATCGCCAGTATATCGCGACGATAAGGTGAAGGCTGCACTTGTCACGATGAATGTCCAGGAGCAAAACGAGAACATCCTGACGACCAGTGGCATTGTGGTCGAGATGACCCTGCTCGTCGCCTTTACGGCCGGCTTGGTGTGGTACTACCAAGCAAAGGACGTCCCGCTTGGGGTAAGCGCGTGCGTGTTTTTATCGTGGCTCCTTGGATTCGCCGGGACTCTTCTGCTGCCGGCAGACATCGTCCTTACGCTTCTGAAAGGGGAACATAGGTAAGCCAGGAAGACACCCTAAGTACCACCGTAGTTGGCGCCATCATATCTGTCTCCTTTTTGGTGAACATGTTCGCCTGTTTTACACGGCGTTGCATCGTTCATCGAACACACTCAAGTATAATAGAAAGGTGTTATAATAGCAGCCGTAGGGCGTGCAATCGAGTTGCTGCTCTATCTTTTCTGTACGCGCGTACACCTAGTACTTATTTCGCAGAGCAGTGCACTCCTGTGTGGTTTTTTGTTGGCTATATAGCGCTACCCGCTGAGCTGCTCAGTCACTTTTGCTCAGTGGATAGTGTTGTATAACCAACAACATACATACTGACGTGTATGGTTTTGAGTTCGTTGATGGAATCTTGCCGACTTCGTAACAGGGATCTCTGGGGCTCTCCCTTGGCCACATACTACAGCAGTAGTATTCAGGAGCGCCCTATCATGACCATTCATATGTCTCCAGCGCGCACGCTCGAAAAAAACAAACGCAGCTTGCAAAGATGAGTATTGACCCGAAATTCGTCGAACTCACGGCTGACCTCCTTGATATTTTTTTTATATAATGTGAAGTCGGCGAGACTCGAAAGTCAAGACACATCCTTTGTTGGCTATATAGGCTACCCACTGAGCTACGTAGACGCGTGACTTTGTGATCTAGTTGATAGACTGTCCGGGTTTGAGCCTGGTGTGCGCGGGTTCGAATCCCAATACCATCGGAAAAAAACAGAAGACTCGAAGGTTCTTGTATTCCTATAAAGTTGTCCAGTGGCAAGGTGTGAACCCCGGGCGTCACTGTTACGAAGTCGGCGAGATTCAATCAATGAGCTCAAGAGAATATGCTTCATTTGTTGTAGCACTACCCCCTGCTACCCACTGTGACTGAGTATCTCAGTCACAACGGGTAGTGCTATGTAACGAACACTTTTCGCCGGTAGCGTTATCTTCTTATCTTCTTGTCTTCACGGTGTATGAACCCGTATTAATTCAACGTGCCGATACCAGTCGTGGTGTCTAGCTGGTGCTATCACCCTGGCACTCCAGTCGGCTTCTGAGTCCCGTTTTCTCGGTTATTTTGTTCTCTCTCAGTGACAGTTTGGATAAGGAAACGCCTCCTTTTGCTCGAAACGACAAACCGTCATCAGAATTAACACTTGAAGCCCACAGCGTGCAGTTTGATATCAGCACTCTGGCGCGGTTCATAGCCATAACTGGTAACTGGTACCAGGTAGAGAGCTTTGATGCAACAGTAGATGACACGGAGGATGTTGCGATGCCACGCTCAACGCACATCTCGAACGTGATGCAATTTTCATATTATACGTTATCTGCTTCGTATGTCGACGTATGTAAAGTATGCACGTTTTTTTTTATATTTCGGCATGGTGTTCTCCGGCGGCCAAAAATTTATTCGTCGCACTTTCGGCTTTGGGGCGAGCAAGGGGACCTTCAGCACATTACGATGCATGTCTGGACCCCAGCCGAGCTCAGTGGCGGCGCTCTGAGCATTCAAATTCGCTGAACTGGCTCTTTTTGTCAAGGGGTCGGCCTCCCGGAGACGAGCATGGAAAACCCTACATTTGCTTGGTGTTTTTAAATAGCCCGCTCCCCTCTCACATGGACTACGCAAAAAAGCTGAAACTGCGACTTCGAGTAGAGGACCTGGACCTACACGTGCCAGAAAGAAGAAAGAGATGTACCAGTAGTCACCAGCAACCATCAGACGAAATACACAGGGATCTACCAAGCATTGCTCGAAACCACACTCCACAAGAGTTGACAACAGCTGATACCACGCTCGACCACTCTGCTTCAGGCCATACACGTGCCAGAAAGAAGAAAGAGATGTACCAGTAGTCGGGAGGAGGAGGACATGGATGCACATGCCCGTGTGGCGCAACAATAGCGAATAGGACTCATATGGTAGGAGAATGTAAAATATTCAAGGAGGAACGGGATGTGTTAGAGGAGGGGATGAGGAAATTAGACAAATGTGACAGTTCGGTAGACTAGAGAGTATCGAGAAAACGATCGCTTTCCTAGGAGATATATGGCCGCAGAAGGCGAAACAGGACGGGGATAGGATACGTAAACAGTTTTCATGTAACATGTCAGGTATGGAAGAAGCCTAATGGGCGCCCAAACGCTGGAGGTGCTCGTTAGGAGTAGGAACGGTGCTCCGTCTCGAAAGGGATGTGTGGTCAATGGTCAAGAGATTAAGGGAAGCAACAAATGAGTACGCCCCCCCCTCTCATATGTTTTTTTCTTGCTCCGAACGTCATCAGCCCAATTGTTTTTACCTTCTTTGCCGTCTGCCACGCAGCAGCATGAGCACTCTTTGGTGGCAGCCACGGCGGTGCTTCTAGGTGTGTAGGCGTGGGTGCTTTTGTTCGTGGAGTGTGTGTTGTTATAGTCACAAGACTAGCGGTGTTGTTTGGCAGAAGCTGCCGCTCAGCCTCTCATACACAAAAGCAGTATACCAGTACACCAGTATAGCAGCAGCGATGCAACGGCAGCCGTGCTCCAAGCTCTCGCCTGCGTGTTAGTAGTCACGGTGTATGTGTGTGGCCGGTGCAGATCAGCAGGAGATCGAACCACGACAGCATTGCATGGTACATGATCAAAACGTTGACACGTACAATGCAACAGTAGTAGGCAAGCACACATCGTCGGACCTCAGAACAGGCGTTCGAAGCATACAGCAGTGGACGTTGCTTCTGTGTGTACGTATTTTTCCTCCTGTGTATGTACGTGCTGTCATATGCACACAATACGGTCAAGAAGAGCGGTGTTGTTTGCAGAAGCTGCCGCTCAGCCTCGCAGACACAAAATCAGTATACCTGGTATAGCAGTACCGCAGCAGCGATACATTGGCAGCCGTGCTCCAAGCTCTCGCCTATGTACTAGTGTGGCTGGTGTAGACCGGCAGGAGATCGAACGACGACATGATTACATGAGTACATGGTACATGATCAAAACATGAACACGTGCAATGCAACAGTAGTCAAACACACATCGTCGGACCTCATGCCAGGTATACGAAGCATACAGCAGGAGCAAAAGCAGTACTGCTATGTACCTCATACCTGTACATATCATTGGGGCGTGTTCCCCCTTTTCGACTTGCAACGCCGCCGGAATACCAAGTCAACCCCATGCTAAAGGGGAACTTGTATTTATACCGGAATAATGAATACACGTACAAAATTGCAGCTGCTGCTCGGAGAAGGCTCCTCCGCCTTTCTCAGACGTATTTTTGAGCTTTTGCCATGCTAGCTTGCGATGAGGATCACCCCTCGGCCCTAAACTCCCTCGTCTTGCTCCCCGACCCCGACTGTGCCGGAGGAGGCCTCGGACATGCTTGCACCGTGCCCGGGCTGTCGGCTGGCAGGGTGTGCTGTACTCGTTTTTTCGCAAAAATATTCATATTACGTCAGTTGTGAGTTTGACCAGTTGAGCGGTCAGTACTAAGTTTCAGAAGGTGACCGGTCCAGATTCAACAATATGGCAAGCGGCGTGATTTATGAGTCTCGTGGGCAATACAGAGGAATACTCGCATACAGGGGAGAAGAGAGGAGAGAGGTCCAGGTACATATGGCTGGACTGCTAAAAATGATGATACAGCAGCAGTATGTTCGAGGTACGAGGTGGTTTGGCGATTACTGCTCCTGTTGTATTAATAGTAGTCCTGCTATACGGTACTCGTATGCACCTGGCATATTATAAAAAATGAAAATACACTCCAGCTGTGAGATCGAAGATTTCGTCGAAACTCATCTTTGCAAGCTGTGTGTGATACTCCGATCGCGCGTATTACGAGTTGTGTGTCCTCATTAAGGATATAGGTCGGCGACTCCCCTTACAACTACAGTGTAGCTATCAGGGTCAACAGGGTGATGTTAGTCAGTCTGTGCGCGGAAATTATAGAACCCGTTTCTGAGGGGGACAAAATCTGACAGCTGTGGAGGAAAATGTATCATTTTATCAAGTGAATCCTGTAAGTCGAATAACCGGTGAGGGGGGGGGCGGAGTTTTGAAGGACGTGGGGGCCATATTATACGATTATGGATGTGTCGTCCTCCCGACCGCTCCTTTGCTTTCTACCTTGAACATGTACAAACTTCCTCCACACTCGCTCCACCTCATACTTGCAATACGATGAAGTGATTTAATACCACACCATACCCCTTGGCAGTAATTCGTCGCTTCTACGGTCTCCCTCCGCTTCGTTTACTATTAATACCTGTCTTACGGGCATGCGCGGAGCCGCAGGCGGGCGTCAGCCCACCGCGGCGAAACCCCGTGGTATTTTTAATAATATTTTACTCCCCAGCTCAACCCGTACGAGGTTTTATCCTCAGCGACCTTCTGGACAACAGCCACAAGATCATGGTCAGTGGTCACACCTGCCTTTCCTTCTCCCCCCAGTACGCTCCTTCATTTTTGCCGCGCAAAGGGTTCAGCATTCCCACTTTTTCGCTTTTTATGCTTGTCGATTTGCATCGGTTTTTGCTAATTCGCGCTGTCGCACTTTCCGCCCGTCATATTTACACAAAGACAATTCCAATCCCTCTTACGAGCACATGTTTGCTATACCAGGTCAGACTTGAACCCACGACCTTGACGCTATGGAGAGTATAATAGCGGCGGCACTCACACTACTACTACTCCATCTGAGACGCCGGAATCACATTAATACCATACCGATACACGATCCAACCGCAGTACAGCTGTATTAGCCACTTTGAATATTGTTGTTTTATTGAATACTGCTGTGGACACATGTACAACAGTTAGTAGTAAGATGTATGTGTTGTTCACATTACTCCGATATTTCCACCCATCTACGTTCGGCACAAGCAGTGTCCGTGCCAATGCTACCTCCTAGAGAGACGACCTCTATCATACCTGGTATGGTCACAAACTGCAAGGCACACATGCTACACCAATACAGTTTAATAGTAAGGTTATTTGCAGGGCTTTCGCGGGTCTTGACCCGACCCGCGGGACGGGTCAATGGGGTTTCCAAATCTCGCGGGTCGGGTCGGGTCGGGTCGGGTCGGGTCGGGTCGGGTCGGGTCGGGTCGGGTCGGGTCATAACTTTTAAAAATCTCACCGGGTCGGGTCGGGTCGGGTCAAGAGGTTTCAAAATCTCGCGGGTCGGGTCGGGTCTGGTCAAGAGGTTTTTAAAATCTCGCGGGTCGGGTCGGTTCATGACCCGCGAGATACGGGTCACTCGCGGGTCAAGCGATCATGACCCGCGAGTTGTTTTCGGCTGACCCGCGGGTCAACCCGCGGATCTGGCCCGCGGATCCGCCTTTTTCAAACTTGACAGCTGAGGGCCATTGCCGTGCAGGCGCCCCCGAGTCTGACCCGCGGATCCATCCGTAAATCATACAAAACTTTCTGCTTCCTGCCTCTCGTGCCGATGCTCCGATCATTTATTTGTCATCACAGCGTGTAGAACAATCACCAGGCAGTACCCCTAGCTACACGTACGTACCATGGCATACAGTGTGGCGCGAACCCCGTGCCGGCTGAAGCCGTAAACAGTAATAATACGGTGATACCAGTACCAAATGTGACCAATTGTAAAAAGGCAAGGGCAGACGTCGTCGAAGCAGCAGCAGCAGCAGCAGCAGCAGCAGCAGCAACGGCAGCAGCAGCACTGGCAGCAGCAAGCACCAGCAGCAGACCCTGGATTCTCGCGGGTCGCAGCCCCTGCTGACAGATCCACCGTCACAGTTGTGGGCTTGCTGCCGGAGGAGGCTCAGCTAATAAGTAAGTTGCCTACCAGGGTTGGAGACTGCGTAGATAGAAGATAGATACAGTAGTAGCTAGCTCGAGAATTATCATACCACCAGTACGAAATATGACCAAACGTAAAAAAGCAAGAGCTGCTTTTTTTTTAGCAATCGTCGTCGAAGCAGCAGCAGAAGCAGCACTTTGACAGCAGCAAGCACCAGCAGCAGCAAGCAGACAACGCATCCTCGCGGATCGCAGCCCCCCTGCTTGACAGATCCACCGCCCCAGTTGTGGGCTTGCTGCTGGAGACGACTCAACTAGGCTGCTTGCCGGGGTTGGAGACTGTATAAATGCTATTAATAGCTCGCTCGTCGGGTCGCTCGTCGGGTCGACCCGGTGGTCTAGCGCTACGAGCGCGTGGCTAATTGCCCATGCGTGTGGGTTGCGGCTTCTTTCTCATTTTTCGCGCGCACACCACCAAATGTTGCTGCAAACAATACTTGTACCGGTAGGAAAGAACCGCCATTGAACACGACATCCTGGGAAAAGTGCGAGGGACCAAGAACCAACCAACCGACCGAGGTGTACGACATGCTTTGAGCCGTGCCTTTTCGACTTTGACCCGTGAGAAATGTCACGGGTCAAGCCGACCTGACCCGCATGAAACCCGCATCTCGCAGGTCACCCGGATTATGGCGGGTCGGGTCGGGTCGGGTCAGGAGGATTTCAAAATCTCGCGGGTCGGGTCGGGTCGAGTCAGGAGGTTTACAAAATCTCGCGGGTCGGGTCGGGTCGGGTCAGAAGGTTTTCAAATTCTCGCGCGTCGGGTCGGTTCGGGTCAAGACGTATCGAAATTATCGCGGGTCGGGTCGGGTCAGTTGACCCGACCCGACCCGACCCGCGAGGTTTGACTCGACCCGTGAAAAACCCTGGTTATTTGGGCGCAACTAAAAATAACGCGTAACATAAGCAAGCCAGCACGCCAGACTACGTGCAAGGAATAAGGTATGATAAATGCTTCTACACAGCTATCAATAATAATACCTCTAGTGATGCTATCAATACAGTTTTTATACTACTGCACCAGGTATTCATTCGGACGTGTACGATGTAACGGTGGCTGGGGCGCTGCTGCCAATGTTGTGCGAACTTTATTATAGCTATATTGTACAAGAAAAAAAAAAACTCTAGCTGTGAGATCAAAGATTTTGTCGAAACTCATATTTGCAAGCTGTGTCTGATACTCCGATCGCGCGTATTACTGGGTGTGTATCCTCATTAAGGATATAGGTTGGCGACTCCCCTTGGGTCAACAGGATGATGTTGGTCAGCCTGTGCGCGGAAACTATAAAACCCGCTTGTGAGGGGGACAAGATCTGACAGCTGTGGAAGGAAACGCACCAGTTCATCAAGTGTATGCTGCTTATATATAACATATATTTTCAGTGTTTTTGCTTTATCAGAATTGGTGTAGACTGCGTTCATTTTATTTTTATTTTTATTTTTTTCACACTTGTACTGCTGTGCCAGCTTCGGAACAAGCCGCGGTCCATTTCGGATAGTGAGAAGGTGTGCTATTAATATTAATGATAATAAATTGCGGCACTATGATATGAAAACAGTACGGGTAGCATCACTATTAATAACTATCACTATTAATGTCCCTAATGGAGCTCACACTTGCAGTATGTATGCCGTGTGCGCTCGAAGTCGTCATGCATAAACCTTCTCGTATCACGATTTTGGAAGAAAACCGAAAATAATGCAAAAAAAAATAACTCCCACACCAATTTCTGGACCACACGAATCACGAGGCAGGAAGCACGGCCACCGCGGCCAACTCGAAACAGTTTCAGGTTTGCGACGAAGCAAGTACCAGGTAATGATGTCGTTCGATATCCTACTGCTGTACACCAGCCACACACACATACACCGTGACTACTGGCGCGCAACTCGATGCGAGCCGACGAGGGAAGAATAGGCTGAGGTCTTCTCGCGATATAAATGAAGGCACGTGCCGTAGTGGGGAGGAGAAGGAGGAAGAAGAGCCTGCTTCTTATTAGTAACCCTGGATCTGAGTGACGAATAGGGAGGGAGAAGGAGAAGGAGAAAAGGAAAAGGGCGAAGATAATCGATGGGATTAGCAAAAAAACACAAAAATGGCACTAAGCCGAGAGCTTGAATGAAGCACGACTGCCGTTTCTGCTTTGCTGCTGTACCTGGTATACTGTTTTTTTCGTGGCTGCGAGGCTGAACGGCCGCTTTTACAAACCAAAAATTGCTCTTTTTGTTGGTGGTCTTGTGTGCTTATGACAGCGGACACTCCACGTACAGACGCACACCTACACACACAGAAGCACCGTCCGTGCCTGTCACAAAATAGTTAGTGCTGCTGCGTAGCAGACAGCAGAGGGTGTGAACACAATAATTAGATCCATGACGTTGTACAGCGGGCGGGAGAGAGCGGTAATATGGTCCTTGCTCTGTGGCTCTTGCCCGGTGCGACGATCTATCACGTGCGAGCGCAAGAAGAACTCAGCTAGGTGCCAAAGGGTTAGATGCAACAGGTATGACGTTCGGCGAATGCTGCTGATGTGTGCTGCTGCTGCTGCTGCTGCTGCTGCTCCGCCTCCTCCTGACGGGTCTGCACAGCGAGACGGGTGGCCGTATGATCCTTTCTCTGTAGATATTGTCCAGTGTGACTCTCTCATGTGCAAGCACAACAACTCGGCGAGGTAGCAAAGGGTTAGGTGCCACACATATGACGTTCGACGGATGTGCACTGCTGCTGCTGCAGCCGCTGATGCTACTCCCGCTGCTGCTGCTGCTGCTGCTGCTGCTCAGGGGATGCTCGGTGCACTGCTGTTGCTACTGCACTTGCTGCTGTGAAGGTGCGAGGTGAACACCAGCCGTCAAAGGGCTAGGCGCAAGAGATATGATATGACCATGATACCGTCATGTTGAGCAGCTTTTCACTAAACATTTTGGCCGTTTTGGCCGTTTTAGCACTGCACTCACGATAGGGGGAGGGAAACGCTTCGAATTACACTACTACTATGCTGCAGTTGTACTGCAGTTGTACTGTAGAATTAAGTACTTTCGCAATTGGAAAAGGGTAAAAATCATTGTAAAATCTTACGAACGAAAAAATGTAAAAACAACTTGTGGATTTTTCCAAGTTACCTACTCGCCTCATTAAGGCGGAGCGCAACCCCTAAAGAGCCAGCTCAGCGACTTTGAATGCTCAGAGCACGCGCCATGGACCTCGGCCGGGATCAGGTATGGCCATAATGTACTCATCGCCCCCTGTGCTTGACCCGCAGCCGAAAGCGCGAGAAAAAAAAATGCAAAACCTCATACGATTTAGTGATCATGAAAAGAATGTAAAAAAAAATTAAAGAACCCTGTCAGTAACAAATATTCGCCCTCGCCACCCCCCCTGCCGTTGCAGCCTCTGGATGACTCGGGTGTGGTATACGGTGTACTGGACGACGTTCTTGCTGGCATGGGTGGTCCTTCCCATCCTTTACCAGTCGTGGCAGGCTGGGGAGCTGACGTGGATGGAGCGTCTCAGGTCTGCAGTTCGTCTCAACGTCAAGCAATACCTGCTCATGGCACTGGCTATGCTGCTCTTCGTCATCTACCTGGTTATTAGGTGCGAGTCGTTTCATGTATTGTTTTCACCCACACATATGCTTCGAAGTACAAAAGAGAATAATACAGCGTACCTGGTAGTTGGCGGTACCTATGTAATACGGGTATGATGCGTCACAGGGCGCTTCGCTGCGCGGGCGGCGTCCGCCCGCCCGCCATGCTAGCTCCAATAGAATAAAAACGTGAAGCCGGCAGAGGTTCATGATTTGGTGCAACGTACGATTTGCGAATGCCAAGAGCTCCACGCTCCAGGAAAATAACCCGTAAGTCGCATTCACGCTGGAATCACACCCGTTCGAAAGAGAAAAGTACGCGAAGAGAAGAGTAGTAGTGTTGTATCGTAATGTAGTCGAAATGAAGGCAAGACCTTCGCGCATCATCAGCTATTCATGCATACCTGGCAACTGGTGTGGTTGTGTAGTGGTTGTGTAGTGGTTGTGTAGTGGTTGTGTACGATTTTTGGTCGGAAATATATCGATGTGCTCGTTCACGTTGAAAATACAGCGGGCTGTAGAAGGTGCTCGACGACATGATGGGTCTCGATAACTCTTTGTTTTTGCTTGCACTGCTGTTTACCGCTATGGGCACGTACTACAGTACGTGATTTGCTCCGTTGTGGTGGGCTGATTGCGCTGTGCGGTGCTTGTAGTAGATGGTCAGTAGATGGTCAGTTGATGGTCAGTAGACGGTCGACGAATGGTCGACCACAAAACATGCTAGCTCAGGAGCTGGTTGTGCTTGTTCCTTGTTGTGTCTTTTGTGTCATTTGTCCAGAAGAACTAGATAGATACAAAAGTAAACGTGTACTGCTGTACGTTCGAAGCAGACGTTGATAGATCGTACATGAAGGCGTACCTCGTACTGCTGTTCGCACTTCCGGTGACCTAAGCCTACGTCGTACTGCTACTACGGGTATGTCTAAAAAATAGCGACACATGAATAAATCGGTACAACGCGACGTGTGAATATTCGACGACGCAAACACCATGATGCTAGACATCAACTCTGGCTACTCGTACTTGAACTACTTGGGTTGTCGCGCAGCAGCTTCGCACTACTGTTGGCGTGTTTCTTAGTACGTGCTTTGATGCGCTGAGGGTGGAGTGCGCTGTGCTGTACTGTCCTTGTAACGTCCTTGTAACACCTTGTAACACATGCTCGACGACAACATGCTGCGCTGCTACTGCTGTAGCTCTACTATCAATAGCTCTGCAGGTGGGCGTGTTTTATTTTTATTTGAGCAAAAGAAAAACGTGCAAAATAAACGTGCAGTATGTGGCACCGGTCAAGTGCTATTCAAACGATCCTTACACTTTACGCCGGCATGTCACGTGTCACTTGACAGGAGCAGCAGCAGCAGCAGTAGCGGCAGCGAGAGGTAGCGGCGTATAGGCGGGTAGAGCATCGCAGGCTCCGATCAAAGCAATCAGCTACTGCAACAGCAGCCACACGCGCATAGACTTGCAGGCTGCTGCTGCTACGGGGCTGGACTGCTGCTGGGCGGCCGGATCGTAGCGTGGTGCTCTGTGCCAAAATAGGGGAATGTACTGTACGTGAACGAAGCACACCAACCTGACCATAAATATAAGGACCGTGTGAGTACTAATATGATATTCAAACGATCCTTACACTTTACGCCGGCATGTCACGTGGCACTTGACAGGAGCGGCAGTAGCAGCAGCAGCGAGAGGTAGCGGCGTATAGGCGGGTAGAGCAGCGCAGGCTCCAATCAAAGCAATCAGCTACTGCAACAGCAGCCACACGCGCAGAGAGTCGCAGGCTGCTGCTGCTGCTATTAATAGGGGGCTGGACTGCTGCTGGGCGGCAGGATCGTAGCGTGGTGCTCTATGCTAAAATAGGGAAGTGTACGTGAACGAAGCACACCAACCTGAACATAAATATAAGGAACGTTTGAGTACTAATATGATATTAAAAAGATCCTTACAATTTACGCCGGCATGTCACTTGATCACATGACACTTTGCCAGAAGCAGCAGCAGTAGCTGCAGCAGCAGTGAGAAAGTAGTGGCGGAAGGCGGGTAGCGCAGGCTCCGATCAAAGCAACCAGCTACTACAACAGCAGCCACACGCCCAGATAGTTGCAGGCTGCTGCTGCTAGGGGGCTGGACCGCTGCTGGGCGGCAGGATCGAAGCGCGGCGCTCTGTGCAAAAATAGGGAAATGCGCCTACGTGTACCCTCCATGAGCAGAAAAACGCGGTTTGCAACCAAATCTTACGTGCGTACACGGGGATAGGGGATGCGGAAACCCAATCCCCAGGGATGTTGCGGAAACCCGGGGATTAGCCTTAAGTGTACCCAAGTCCAAACAAGTTTGAAAGGCTTGCCACGCACGATACACTGCATGGATCGCGCCCAAACCTCCGGCAACGTGAGCCCGAAAGTCGAATTGTGCTCACCCCACCCGACGTTTCGGACAAAGGTGCGAGCACGAAGAGATGTGCGTCGAAGGAGAAAAAAAAATACAATTATACATGTACATATATATGAGTCGCCGACCTATATCCTTAATGAGGACACACAACCCGTAATACCCGCGATCGGAGTATCACACACAGCTTGCAAAGACGAGTTTCGACAAAATATTCGATCTCACAGCTGGAGTGTATTTTAATTTTTATAATATACTCCGGAGTATATATTTTTCACACTTTTACTTTTCCAGCTTCTGGACAAGCCGGGGTCACAGGTGTCGTCCCTTCTCCCGCCCGGTTCTTGCCTTCACTTTTTATCGCGCATAGGGTTCAGCAATCCCACTGCCTGTCGATATTTCATCGAGTGTTGCTAACTCACGCTCTCGCGCTTTCCGCAAGTCAATTTGTGCACAAAGAAAAGTCCCAACAAATTTATACGAGTATGCACTCGGCGGGGCTTGAACTTACGAAACTGACCTATACCAGGCCCGAGGATAACCTGATACGCCACCGGGGCGACCGGCAATATATGTTGAACCAAAACTACCAACAACCCTGACAAAGCGATTCACCCACAGACCATCCACCATAGATAATTTACAATTGATAATTTAGACGTAAAACGTGGGTTCGCGTCATACAGACCCGTTCCTTATTTTATAAAAAACTAGTGGTACTCCCGAAATATGCCAGTTGCCGGCCGGTATGGCGGACAAAAACAAATTGGTGCTGTATCCTCTGTATCAAGTACTAACAGAACAAAATAATAGCAGGGCAGTACGGCAGTGCCGCCGTACGTACGGTAGTAAAGGTATCATCCTCTGTAGATTATGTAAGTTTTGCAAAACAAAAATGATCACACGGCAGCAGTAGTACGTACGGTAGTAAAGGACAAAGGAGTGCAGCAGTGGGGACGGTGGTACTCCCAAGCACCAGTGGGAGGCCGGTATTGTAGAAACGAAAAAAAGGGTTCATCTCCCACAGGACGCAAAAAGACTCCCACGTACAGAACGGCCCACCCACCCACCACGGACGACGCAGTGCACCCTCCACCCACCCACCGACCAAACCTTTACTACATACAGCAGAACAGCAGTGCAGCAGTACGTACATCAGAACAGCAGTGCAGCAGCTTAACAGTACGTACAGCACAGCAGAACGCCACCCACCATGCACCCACGAACCTACCCAGTACAGCAGTACAGCAATGCAGCAGTACCTAGAGCAATACACCTGGCAGGCGAGCAGCAGCCGATTTGTTGGTTACAATGCTCTCGGGCTGGTGGTACTCCCGAAGTATGCCTGTTGCCGGCCGGTATGGCGGACAAAAGCTAATTGGTGCTGTATCCTCTGTATATTAGGTGCTCAAAAGATAAGTTGGTTGGTTCTTGAGGACCTTGTATGAAACAGGAAACAGACGGGGGGAAATTCCTTTTTTGACGATACTCGGCCATCTCGGGGAGAGGGCGAGCCGCCGTCCACCACCCACCCACCATCCACCACCCACCCACCATCCACCACCCGCCCACTACCCACCATGCACCCACGAACCTACCCAGTACAGCAGTACAGCAATGCAGCAGTAGTACGTAGAGCAATACACCTGACAGGCGAGCAGCAGCCGATTTGTTGGTTACAATGCTCTCGGGCTGGGCGGGATTCGCCATTGTTAGGCCAAGCGAAAATAAATATTTCAAGGACGTCAGCCGTGAGTTCGACGAATTTCAGGTCAATACTCATCTTTGCAAGTTTTTGCAAGTTGCGTTGTTGGTACTTGTAATATACTATATGGGTGAGTTTTTATTGGGAGGGGTCCTAATTTTCGTCCACTATAATGGTAAGTGTTGGTGTTTTTACTTTAGGTGGGGAATTTTGAGCTAGATCTAACATCATATCTATTTTATAAATGTATCACTGTAGTTTCCACTATACTGCTCTATCATATGTATGGTAGGCGGTTTATTTTGTTTTTTCTCCCCCCCCGGGAGGAGTACGAATACAAAATATTATTAGTTATCTTATATGTTACTCTTAATACAGCATTCGAGAATAAAAGTCGACTACTCCCCCCCCCCAAAAAAAAAAAAAAAAAACTCTGTGGGACACGAACCCACGGTTCCAAATTGATACGCTGTCACTCTAACATTTTATTGAGAAATATATTTCCAGGACGTCAGGTGTGAGTTCGACGAATTTTGGGTCAGCACTCATATTTTGAAGATGCTTGTTGGTACTTGTACTATACTATGTGGGTAATTTTTTTAGTGGGAGGGGTCTTATTCTTTTTTAAACAAATGTTTTTCTCGACTACAATGATCGGTGTTGGTATTTTTACTTTAGGTGGGGAATTTTGAAGTAAATAATCCAACATCATCGTATCTATTTTATACATTTATTTCTGTAGTTTCTACTATATTGCTCTACCATATGTATGGTGGATGGTTTGCGGATGGATGGCTTGGTCAGGGTTGTTGGTACTTGTGGTTAAGTGCGTAAGTAAGTTTTATCTACCTTGGGGTGGTCTTATATTATAATTTCATTTTATTTTTCATTGTTGTGGCGGGTTTTGGTATATACATCGGGAGTATGAAGACAGTAGTAGTGATCTAATAGATATCATGTAAAAGTTCCACCCCCAAAAAATAAAATGAAATGTAATAAATAAAATAATATAATATAAATGAATAAATAAAATAAAATAAAAATATACTGTCACCATGACATTTTACATGTGAAAGTCCCACCCTAAAAAAACGAGAACAAATGAAGAAAAAAAAAAAACATAAGAAATACAGCCTCGAACCCACGGTTCTAAATTAATACGCTGTCACCCTAACATAAAAAATCCCACCCTTAAAAAAAGGGAGTTGGTGAGCCTCGAACCCACGGTTCTAATATGATACGCTGTCAACCTAACACATTAACTGCAGCTATCATGTACTCGTGACAACAAATTATGTTTTTATAAATTATCCTATTTCCGTTCTCTCATTATTTCGGTTTAATTCACATTTTTGTTCACAACAGTAGCTGGTCGCACTAAATAATACGAAGTAATTCATATGATACCATTTATATTGCTGAGTCATGTCATCATGCAAAGGTTACGAAGTTGTTTCCCCGCATGGGGAATACATTTTATCACCTGTTAATTACACTGGCTATTTGTACTAGGTTACTGAGTCAGTTCATATTTATGAAGAATCGATTAATTGGAAGTACACCTCGTACTCATCATGGCAAATCAACAAGTTGTTAGCGTGGATTGTGCGCTGACGAGTTGTGAGCATGACTAGTGAGCATCATCGGCAAGTTGTGGTATACTCATGGTACTTACCTTATATAAGCAGTGCACAGCAGCCGTGTGTATCCAGTCCGTCCCATCCTTCCTCCTGACTTGTTATGGTCGCTCCAATATTAATGCTTGTATCCCGTCCATGACATGTCATTTTCGTTCTTCTTGGACCGCACTTACTTTTTTTCCAGTTCTGTTCACTCGTATACTAAACTCCTTCATCCCCAAATCTTCACCTGTATGTTTGCCGCAGATGAAGGAAGTCTTTCAGTTTTTCAGCACGTGAACAGCTTAGCAATGCGCTTAAACATGTTCCTAAGGTTCCCTGGTCCCCCTTAGTCACTACCGGACGGTACTGTAGCACAAAAGACTGAGCTCGAAGCCTTGATTCCGCACACAACGAAGGTTGAAGCAAGGAACCAATGCCGACTGAATGTACAAGTGCATTGCTTATTTTTTTCGTAGATGTTTTTCCATGATCTTGATTGAAGTACCTGTGAGCGAAACGGAAATCCAAAAAGATTAGTTAATCCGTTTCACGGCTATATTTCGTGGATACGCACTAGACAATAAGAGGCAAATAGTTCGGGACACCAGTCATAGGTGTTACTCATTAGTGAATTTTGCAAGTGTGAGGTTGGTTGTGTTGGTAAGCACATACATTTAACAATCTTGAGGTTCTGTTGAGAAATAAATAAGTTAGAGTTTCGTCTTAGATATTGGGAATGCATCATTTTGTATCTCCTAACCAAATGGTGAAGGACATTTGGGTTTTCAATGTCCCACCTCACAATCAATTCAGGTAAAAGGCATAATATCCTCAGGAAAATTGGTGTATAATACCTTCCTTGATTGTACTATGTTATGATTTATTTTTTGTAACTTATGCGCTACAAATAGGAGATAGTTGTTAGGGGTTTGATGTGTGACATATTCCATCAGTGGATGATGGATGCATTTAAGCTCCTGTATTTTAACAGTCGTTTAATCTTATTTGTTTTATTAGCTTCATTAATCCGTCAGCCTTTGGATAAATCTACATTTTTCTAAATAACAATAACAACCATAGTATCATCAACAGATGTAACCACAGTAACAACAGACCACAGCGATAAAACAACAATAACAATAATAACAACAATAACAATAGCAATAGGTACAAAACAGCAACAAAAGCAACGACAATCACAACCATACTAACAACAATGAAACCAGAACTACTATAACGATGATGACAAAACAGTCACCATCATAACAGCAATAATTGCAACAACCATAGCAATAATAAAGCCATTTGTGTCAACTATCATACTACCACCGTTGACCGTACCATTTTTCTAAATACAGTAGTTTCTAAACTTCTGTCTTCTATCCGGTCTTCTATCCAGTCCCCTTATCTTCCGTGGTCTATGTGATTCCAAATCTCCTTTTCCGCTGTAAACCAATATTTATCACGAACTCTTGGGTTTTTACTCCCCTTATAGTCCTTGTGATAGGTGATCTCTCGAAGAAGGAACTTTTAAAGTTGTGTAATTTATTCCTGAACTTCACTCTAATATACCTATTGTTAATCATATCCTTCGTTAGTTCTGCTGCTGCGTTTGGGCAAATTCAATTTCTTCCACAACATGATGTAATGCCCATAAAAGCTGTTTTTGCTTAATGCAATTTGGGCATGATATTTCTTACGGGTAGTTTGGAAGATTTTTCCAGAATCTTCTCTGAGCCATCTAGTGCTACACATACATTTGTAATTGGCAAGCATTCTTTATTTAAATATTCCTGTTGCCGTTCAATAATGTCCATTATCGTCTCTAAGTTATCCCCCTCCACTCGTTTATATCCTGGACTATCTAGCTCGTGCATAACTACCCTTTTGTAGCAAGCTTTACACATGATACATAAGCAGTTGGCTGCTTTATCATCTTTTGTGATAACTAATTTATTTTTGCTTGTTTATAAGCTTTGTTAGCTGCAGAAAAATCAACGTTACCCGTTGTAGGGCGTGCTTGTCCTTTTTCTTCTACAGATTCCAGACACCTCTTTATTTCATTGTATAAGGCATTAGTCTAGCCTGTGAAATCAACATAGTTAACTCCTAGTTCTACACAAATACTTGACACAATGTTATCTTTTGTCTTTGGCAAATATTCTAAAAACGATACAATATTTTCCCCTTGCCAAGTACTGCCCATTGTGAGTACTCCCTTACTGGCGGCTGCCCTGGGGTCCGAGTGCCCCATGGCTTAATATACATGGCGCTTGGCGCTTTTTTATGGGTCTTATTTGGTCGCAGTATTGCGAAAGCGCGACTGGGAAAAAATCAACGACAATGGACGAGTAGAGGAAACGCTAAACCCTCTGTGCTGTAAAACTGAAGGCAATACCGGGGGGGGAGAATGGAAGACACCTGTGACCACGACTTGTGGCTTGTCCAGCAACACGGTGAGAACACGGTGAGAACACGGTGAGAACACGGTGAGAAGAGTAAAGGCTCCCACGGGTTAAGCTGCAAAGTAGTAGTAGTAGTAGTAGTAGTAGTAGTGACAAGCGATCATAAATTTACAACGAACACTTCACAATGAGGACCGAGCGACGCAAGAGGCGAGAGAGTGACACGGAACAACGCATGGTGGAACCATTTTTACAAAAACTAGAACTCCCGTGCACTGCCACGTGGCTCCTCACGAATTTAGGTAGCCCGTGTTGATAATGAACACCAGTACACCAGTACAAGTTTTCCAATTCGATTGAAGGTGCCTCCGATGTAGCCTTTTCGAGGGGCATTTTGCATGGACTCGTACAGACGCTGGATCTATTGTGGTACAGCGGTGTGATGGATCATGCCCTTGGCACGTACCTAGCAGGCTTTTTTACGGCGTGCGGCGTGCTTGGGTTGGCTTCTAAGCGTAAAGGGCGGCAGGGTGCTCGACATTACTAGTTGTGTTCTATTTTTAGTGTTTTGTGTTGCATTAATACATACAGCTACGCTGTAGTTGTAAGGGGAGTCGCCGACCTATATCCTTGATGAGGACACACACCCCGTAATACTTGCGATCAAAATATCACACTGCTTGCAAAGATGAGCTTCGACGAAATCTTCGATCTCACAGCTGGAGTGTATTTTTTTTTTCCATGTTACGTAGGATACCAGGTATCAACTACTGCTGTAGGTACAGAATGGTACGACGAGAGAACCGAGATGCACCGACGGCACTACTATTCATTTTCTCGGGTTTGACGCGAACGGCTTGGTAGTTGGAAGATTCGTGATTCGTTTTCCAGGATCAGTTCGTCGTACACATGTATATCATCATATTATAATCGCACCGCCGTCGGATTTCAAAAACTGCCGTGTAGAACGTACCAGACTCCGGTGTATGCTACTGAGTACCTTTGTGTGATTATGTGATTATGGAACCCGGCAGACGCAGATAATGGGATAATTCGTTCCGCAATGTTAAACGCCCCACATGTAGTACACACATGTAGTACGTTTTCGTCGTCTCCTGGGTGGATTACTATTTATATTAATACTGTATTAATAGTCGAGTTTTGGGAACATGACGTTAGAACGTCCGTGGGTTTTGCCGTAATCGAAAGCGAGCATGACCAATGGACACCTCTGGTATCAGTAGTCGGTACGAGTGTACGAGGTACGAGTGTACGAGGTACGAGGTACGAGGTACGAGGTACGAGGTACGAGGTACGAGGTACGAGGTGCCTGGAATAGTACACCGTACCATTGTTTTGATGTTTCAGCGTGGCCGACCGCGGATAATGCAGAATAGCTGATAGGGATCGAACGCTGCTCCTGTACATACCTTTATACGGTGAACGAACAACGAACAACGAACAATCAACTGCAAATAACCAACGCACAAGATGTATCATAGCTTGCAAAAACGCGGCATGGCGCTATTGATAGTTGGGTCCTTTGGTCCCGTTCTGTTCTACCTTGTTGTGCATGTCCGATACACCTCTGGGATTTTTTGTTCGAACGTGTGCATGCTATAGTTCGAATTATATTTCATTGCCCGCGTGATATTTAACGGCCAGGACCATTCAACTCTTCTGTTGAGCAAACGTCCTAAACCTGCTCGTTCTTTCATGAGCAACGTAGACCAGCTACGAACGTATAAGTGGTTTCAAGCCGGCTGCTAGTGACCAGGTTTCAATTTCGCTATTTATAGTTGTTTTTGTTTTGTTTTGTTTTTTTTCATCACATTATCCTCGCGCTACTCTCGCCCTCCCTCCCAGTAGTAGCTCAGATCCGGGGTCACATGGTTGGTCCTCCTCCCCCCTCCCCACCACGGTACATGCCCTAATTTTCATCGCGAGAAGAATTCAGCTTTTTCTTCCCTTGTCGACTCTCATCGAATTGTACCTACCCACGCTGCTAGGCGCTCTCAGCAGATGAATGATCTTTTTTGGGGGGGGGATTGTTGCAAATGAAGTCAAAATCCCACCTTGGTGGGAATCGAACTCAAGGATCAACGCTAGTAGTATTCAAGGGTAACCACTAGACCACCGGGGCGATCGGCCAATATAGCAAAATGTGTGCTGTAAGTCCAAGTCCCAAAATCTGATGCTCCGTTCACGTACGAGGGTGGAGATGCCTCGGCGCTGGCGTACTTTCCTTAAAATGCATACCTGGTACCAGGTAGCGTGTGGTTCATTGTCGTGGGGCTTACATACATACTCAGTATTACACACCGGTATTGTTTTCTATGGTGTTCCCCCCCTCTGTATGACCACTATTAATAGTAATGGTGCTAGTAGTGGTAATGCTATTGATAGTGCCTGCGCCGACGTTTTTGAAATAGACGTGAGTCAAATTTGCAGGATAATAGTCGCCAAAGAGCAGGTTTTTGCTCCACACTATACTGGCTACCGGTGTTGTGTGAGAAAAAGCTGTACGCCCCTAGGCATGCGTATAATATATATGGTGTATATATACGCCATGCACCCCTACCCAAGCCTTTGTTATCATATCTCTTATATACACCCTGATGCCTTACCCCACCGCCCCTAGGGGTGCATATATGTATACCTATCATAGTCCTTAGGCTGATCTGACACTTCGTTTGTTTTGCGGACCTCTCCCGCCTCTGACCGCCCTTCCGCGCGGTTTCTTCGCTGGGGCGTGCCCCCGCCTCGCCTGCAACGGCCGGCGTCGCAGTTCCGCCCGCTCAGCGCCGTGGCGCCTGCGCGAGGCCTCGATGTCGAAATCTACGACATCTCCGAAAAATCCTGCCCTTTCAGCGTTTTGGCGCATGGGGCTAACGTCTGCGTATATTTTTTCCTGGCGTGTCTCCTCTGACCTTTAACCCACGGGGATCGGTGGCTACCCGGCCGGCGCCGCCGTTGTGGGTGCCTGCGCGGACAGCTGTACGCTCCGATCTAGGATATAATTGGAACACCCCTAGAACTTACGCTATCCAGGCTTCGTAGGGAACTGCTGCTACCTCGTACCAGCTGCACGATTGGGTACAGGTACCAGGCGTGGATCGTTTTGCCGGGCTATACTTGACTATGCGCAGCAGCAGCTGACATATCACACGTAAATGAGTAGCTGCGATCGAGCCTCCCTACGGAGCTACGCATGCAGAGGCGCAAATGTACAGCAGTCGTATAGACGCAGCCGAAGCGGCTCCGATTCCCATACTTGGGGAACATTGTTGTATCTGTAGGCCTTAAATTGGCGGGATTCTTTTCCTGGGGGAGAGTTCGTTTTAACTTGGTTGTAGTGCGGGTTTTGAGGTTTTCACGAAAACTGCTGCTGTGTGACTTTGATTAATCTCGGCCTACGGTTACCAGCTACCGCACTAGGCGCAAAGGCCCGGGGCCGCGGATAACAGTTTTTTGCTTGCTGGTGTTGTAGTCTGGTGGTGGTGGTGGTGCTTTCTGTAGATTGTGTACACACGCAAGCAAGCACACAAGGATCAAGCGAGGGTTCGTTAAACACTTGATTTTTGACTGGGTTTTGGGCTTTTGACGTACGTACTCAGGGGAAGGTTCGGTATACACACGATTGTATACTGGTTTTTGGGTTTTTCACGTACATAATCGAAATGCTGCTGCTTTGTCGCTTTGAATGAACTCGGCCAATCCGCTGCCGCTGGCACGCGCGAGGGCCCGACCACGTTGCTGCGGAGATGTACAGCAGCAGCTTCGACGGTACTTTTCTACGGAGCTACGCTGTGGGTCATCGCGTCACCGCATACTCCCAGAGTTAGTTGGACCCCCTCCTCACTTTCCGCTGCATATGTTGGCATATTTTACATACCTGTTACGCTTTAAGGGTAGTCGGCAACAAACCGTTTCATAACATTCACCCGCTTTAACGAGGTAGAGCCAACAAACCACAAGTACGACGACCGCCGAACCTTCCGGCCGTAAAACACAGCATCGGCTAATTGCAGGCAGATTACATCGCGCTCAGCATCCTGCTGGGCATGGCTGCCCTGCGCGTTGCAAGATCAACACATCCTTTGCTGTCGGGAAATATATCACCAGCTCTTTTCAGCTCGGCTCTCAATCAATCGGCAACTGAGGGTTTCGGAATGATCAAATGGCATTTGCAAACGGGGATATAAGCGTTTTTTTTATTGGTTTTTGGTTTTTTCTTCCTTTACTACTCCCATACTACGCCTAAGGCGTCAGGCCAGAGGCGCGTAAATACAGCAGCAGCGTACGCCCGTCGGGTATATCATGCGTATGTATGATGATTCATTACACACAAGGAGGGCCTATCGCCAGATGTGAGCAGTCATACACTTTGCGGCGGGTTTGATCTGCGTGTGTAGCAGCATTGTCCAAGGTACACACGTATGATATCACCACGTACGTGTGTATCACGCCACAGCAGCTGTGTTAGTTTATTTTCTTCTCGTTGAGTTGGGCGCCTCTCTCGAAGGTGTGTCGTAGGAGGTGCGGTCGTACCTCTCGCACGGCAGCATATCATTCACGATCAATGCAGGTGTCGGGTTTGTGATCAAGCTTCGAGCACACACGTATGTATGTATGTATGTATGTATGTATGTATGTATGTATGTATGTACAAGGGCTCCGCATGGACGCCGGCATTCGCCGGCGCCCATGCTTCGGGTAGGGCAGGGCAGCACTTCGACAACTTAATTAAGGTGTAGCTGTCCGATTTGGCATGAATTGAACTTTAACGTAATGCCAAGAGTTTGATACGAACATGGGATTATGAAAGTCATGCTTTGACAAAAGAAAAAACGTAATATTATACAACAAAGAAGGCAAGGATAGGCGATACAAACTATGTTAAATGCGCCGTCAAGTAAAAGTTGGCGTCTATCACACAAAAATACCGAAAAAAGTATTTTTGAGAACCTGCGTCGACTCTAGGCGAAACAAAAGAGGCCTTGGCATTAATGAAGAGGCTGCACTGCTGTCCCCGTGGCAATGGAGGTTCGAAGTCGACAGGATGCCAGGTCGGTTTGCTTCAAACGTCGACATGGGGACATGTCAGCCGGCGAGGTTTTGGAAGAAGATTGCTTTGTTTGTTACGTGAAGGCTGTCGCATTGATTGGTCTGCGTGGTCGCGGGCGAGGAGGAAAACGTAGAAGAGGAGGGCGATCTCTCGTTGAGGCGGCGTTGTCTAAGATAGGTGCGGGGGTGGCTTTGCTCGTACGGGAGGTTGGCGTAGCGCTTCTTCTCTGTTTTTTCTCGGGAAGGCGGGATATGTGTGTCTGCTGTCTTTTCTTCGTGGGTGCTTTCACGTTGTCGAAATCGGACGCGTCCCCTCAACAATACATAATATCCGGAGTGTCTCTACCATGACGACTGCTTATAGTGCCGCGCGTATTTCCTAGAGACTGACATATTATTTACTGGTAGTAAAAATAATATACCTTTGCAACATTTTTTTCTCCATCCCATTCATTATCCCCGCACCACTCTCGCGCTCCCTCCCAGTAGTAACTCAGATCCGGGGTCACATGGCGGGCCCTCCTCCTCCCTCCCCACTTCGGCACGTGCCTTCATTTTTACCGCGAGGAGAATCCGGCATTTTCTTCCCTCGTCGACTCGCGTCGAATTGTACCTACCCACGCTGCTAGGCGCTCTCAGCAGTTGATCCCCCCTTTTTTTTTTTTGCATTTTTGCAAATAAAGTCAAATGTCATCGTGGTGGGTGTCGAACTCAAGGACAACCAAACGTTAGGAGTATTCGAGGGTAAAACCACTAGACCACCGGGGCGGCCGGCTGACAATTGATTAAAACAAAACAGGATCTTTGCATAGAGATTACATTCCCTCACCCATATTGTATGATATTACGATAGTTGACGCGATATGTATAGAATAAAGCGCCAAATACCTAAATATCAGCGTACGCGGAGGTTTAGATATCATGAATAACGAACGACCGCGACGGCAGAGGCCGGCAAAGCATAGCGCTTCGCTCTGCTGAGCTAGCGCTGCGCTGCGGTGCGCTGCTGAGCTGAGCCGCAGGGCATCGCAGGGCACTGCACGGCGCTTCGTTGCTGTAAGCTATAGCGCTGCGATGGGGTGCTGGGCGGTGTCGAGCTGATGAGCCAAGCCCAGGTCTCAGCCGATGAAGCTTCGTCAAGTACGAAACAAATGGTGCGAATCAAAGAAAAGCTAAAGCTGGACCGTTCCGCAACTAATGCACAGGCGGCAAATTAGCGGCAGTAGGGAGTTCAACTTACTAGACAAGAAGGCAAAAAGGAAGAAAAAATCGCGAAAAAGTTCAAAATCGTGTTGGCAGAAAAAACAAGTTTGCAGGAAGCAGCTGAAAGGTCAAGAAACAGGCGATATTTCAGTTGTTGTTGTTGTCGTTCTCACATTAACTCGCATAATCAAGTCCGTGGTCACAGGACAGGCTCCAGTCACTCTGGAGCTGAGGAATACCCTAGGGGAAAAACACAAACCAAAGGTGGTACAAGCATAAATCACAGCTGACGCAATTCATGCCTCCACCAGAAACATATAAAAGTGAAATCGGGAGTCAGTCTACGATGTGCCAGGTCCGTACCAGTGCATACGTCTCATTACTCGCGCCTGGAAAAACCGACTATACCGCTTGCCACCCAAGAAAGACTACCACGTATATATTACACGTGGTATCTATCACTACGCATACGCACAACAGACGCAAGTCAATCGGAAAAAGAAACAAAGAAGAGAAAGGAAAGGAAATGGGTGCATGGGGAGAAAAAGAAAAGGTGAATGAATTTTGGGGGGTCTACTGGCGAGTCTGCCACCAGAACGGGATGCCACGCGGTTTTTCGACGATCTACAGCAGTACTAGGAACGACTTCCGATACACCCACCGAAGGACGGACTACCGGCGAATTACGCGATCGACAGCTGGCCGTGGTTGTCACGTGTCTCTGTGTTGGGGGCCCCTGTGCGCTGCCTCTTGTTGGCTCTTGTTTGGGTAAAACATGCGGTGTGCTCGATGGTCTCACGGCAGCAGCACACCAGAATCAGAACGTCCGCTCGTACGACGTATCATTCTTACAGGAAATGTAATATTTTTTTCTCCATCAATATGAACATAAAACGGTTGTTATATATTGGACAGAGTGATGCGTGTACGACTAAACTTGCCAACTGCACTCGTACTGCACTTTGAGCTATCTGCTGTGGTTCTGGTTGCTACTAGTTGCTGCAGTATGTGCTGGAAGTTTCGCCCTTCGGCTACTGCTGCTGCACCTGATGTTGAGTGTTTGCCAATGTTGTCAATTGGCGTTCATCCTCGTCGTACATACTGCTGTTCTCACCCAGTACGTACGGGTTTCCTCGTACCTCGACGGCACGACGACGAGCTCAAAACAGAAAGGAGGTGACATGACATGGCATGGACAATGGCCACATAGAAGCGAGCACAGCGGGATAGTTCGCTGCGAATCAACCGCACTCGTTCATGCCTGCAGCAGAGGCTGCCTGGAGTGTTAGCGGCCGTGCTAAAGCCAGGGCCAAAGGCCGAAGAGACGGCTCTTCTACCTGCTTGGTTTTGTCTCGAGATTCTGTTATATATTGGACAGAGTGATGCGTGTACGACTAAACTTGCCAACTGCACTCGTACTGCACTTTGAGCTATCTGCTGTAGTTCTGGTTGCTACTAGTTGCTGCAGTATGTGCTGGAAGTTTCGCCCTTCGGCCTCTGCTGCTGCACCTGATGTTGTGTGTTTGCCAATGTCGTCAGTTGGTGTTCATGCTCGTCGTACATACTGCTGCTGTTCTCACCCAGTACGTACGGGTTTCCTCGTACCTCGACGGCACGACGACGAGCTCAAAACAGAAGGGAGGTGACATGAAATGGCGTGGACAATGGCCACATAGAAGCAAGCACAGCGGGATAGTTCGCTGCGAATCAACCGCACTCGTTCATGCCTACAGCAGAGGCTGCCTGGAGTGTCAGCGGCCATGCTAAAGCCAGGGCCAAAGGCCGAAGGGACGGCTCTACCTGCTTGGTTTTTGTCTCGAGATTCTGTTACGTGAAAATATCATGATTTGGGAGTTACTTTGTCACGAAACGTCTTGCCGTCGATAAGTTGTGTCGCGAAGTTGTTGGATATCGTCGGTAACTTGTGTCACGTTTTAGGTGAACCCACACTAAAAAACTGAATTTCCAGCTGGCAAAACGAGCAGAAACAAAAGCAATAAAAAGGTCGGGCAAGAAACCAAACGAACTTGTAAAAAATTACAGCAAAGAAATTAACGCTCGAGAGTATGCCACCGCAAAATTCCAAACACTATCAAGCACCGTTTGGAAATGATGCCAATTTTGTAAATCATCCAGGCGTTGCAGACATAGTCTAAAGATACATCCAAAATCTCCGAAATTCCTCCTCGACATGCGGTATTTTTGCAACTTCTCGCTTGTCTCGCTCGGCATCCGTCCGCGTTCACGTCGATGTGCGGAACGGACACGGAAGGGCGAGGGGCGTTGGAGCCGCCCCCCGAAGGCGGCGCTCGAACCAAGCTATATTCGACCGAGAATTCCAGTTCCGCGAATCGCATACTTCGGCCGAGACAAAAAACTCCTGACCAAATACCTGACACCAAAGAAGGATTTCATATATATTTATGTATCTTAGTACGCTCGCTTTTATTTTTGAGAAGGTTCTGTATGAAGAGCGGGTAAGCCTATATATCGGCGTAAAGGGGTTTCCGGAGTGCTTGTGCCGATGACGTCACAGGTTTTTCGTGCTTGGAGAAATCCATTACTGCTCACCATTTGACTGTTATTTAGGAAAAAGACACACAAAAAGTTCATCACATATCTCAGTGTGGAGTGCGGAGCGCACGCTCTCAATTTCTGGCATTGGGTCTGAGCCTGGTCCCCCTCTACTCTTTTAAGCGTAACGCGAGTCTGGGACCGGCGGCCGTCCAGGCCGCCGGCGAAGCCCCTTGGTTTATGTTTTTTCAGTTTTGAACCCCTTTTCCCGACGCCTGGACTACCTACCGTATTTTGCTCGACTGATACTTGATACAAATACGTCTATATAAAACTCTTGGCATCATGTCTTCATCTCCATGCTTCACCACCATCGCTAACATGTTGTGCATGTATGCGCAAGCCTTCGGGCGTCAGGCCGCCGGCCAAGCCTCTTGTATATGCATTACGTGTAATTGTCATTTTTTTTTCTCTTCGGGCACATCTCTTCGTGCTCGCACCTTCGTCCGAAACGTTGAGGGGGTTAGGCACAATTCGACCCTTGGGGTCACGTTGCCGGAGGTTTGGGCACGATCCGTGCAGTGTGTCGCGCGTGGCAAGCCTTTTAAACTTTTTGGGGCTTGGGCACGGATAAGGTTATCCTCGATCCTGGTATAGGTCAGTTTAGTGAGCTCGAATCCCCCCGAGTGCATACCTCACCCCGGACGATAGCCTATTGAATATGCCTAGTCAGTGTGTCGCGCGTGGCAGGCCTTACAAACCTTTTTTGGCCTTATGCACGGATAAGGATATCCTCGAGCCTGGTATAGGTCAGTTTCGTGTGTTCGACCCCCCCCGAGTGCATACCACACCCCGGACAATAGCCTATTGAATACCTGGTATGCGTATTGAATGCCAATATGTTGGGGTATTGCATATCGATACCTATTGACACGTTCGATAGGTATGCGAATTTGTCGATCGATACCCATTGTTTGGACCAAAAGATCCAGAAAAATTGGTACAATAGGCTATGGTCCTTAAGATAGGTGTGTGAATCTGTCTATCGATACCTATTTCCTCGATCAATAGGTTCTGATAAATCGGCACAATAGGCTATTGTTCTTACAATAGTTATGTCACACTGTCGATCGATACCTATTACTGTGATAATAGGTTTGTGAAATGGTCGATCGATATCTATTGCTATGAGCAGCAGGTATGAATCCCTGCACAGTTGTCTACCACGTATTGAGTACGCCTGTTGGTCTGTCCACAAGTTCGTGTATTGAATATCGATACGTATTATATTTATTTTTGCCCTCCGACAATATAGCGTAGATGCGGTTCCGGTGTAAATCAAATATCCTTCCATATAGCATTAGTATAGATTATCTATGAAGTCGAATAATCCCTCCATAAAGCAGTGGTATCTTCTGCCAACCATCTTCTCATTTCCTTTACCAACATCTTCAATCTACTGCTCCCTGCTCCCTTTCCCCACATACTAACTATCGATTGAAATCCTCACGAGCCTATCGATTAATTAAAACATATTTTAATACAAGGTATTTTACTATCGTAAAGCTGCTGTTTTGAAACAAACGGCAAGAAGTACAGGTCACGGTAAATATTATTGCTATTATCCAAGGTATTCATTCAAACAATAGCCTGGGGTATACGGCACGTATACCTGGAATGTTCTAAGCAGTACGAGGGTATACATTTACAAGCAGCAGGTAGCGATCGAAACCCTTGCAAATATTTCTATTCATATTAAATTGTCAGTAGGCATCGATCGACACCCTTGAGAACCTATTAAATTGGGCAAAATAGGCATCAATCGATACCCTTGCAAACCTATTACATTGAGCAATAGGTATCGATCGATCTCATCGCACACTATCGCTTCAACCAATAGGTATTGACTAGTGGCGATAAAAAAATATTGATCGAACGATAGCCTGTTGGGAGTCATTTTCAAATTATGTTGGTGCCCAGAATACCCATCGATATACACCTTCGCAAGCATGTCAGTCGCACAATAGGCTATTGTGGCCACTGCCCTTACCCTATTGTTGCTTATAATACCTATCGATAGACCCCGAAGCCGACCTATTGTGCTCCGCGATAGGTATCGATCCTCATAGTTGCCGACCTATTGTTGGCCCAATAGCCTATTCGATAGGGTATTATCCAGCGTATAAGAAAGAACCCGACGGCTCACAAACAGGTCTGCAGGCTTGAGCTTCGCATCGCACATGCATATGTAGTAATCACCACGTTGTTGAGACCATCCACCTTGAGCTTCTTAGGGCACAACACGGACAGACAGCGCCGTTTTCGAGGATTCTACGCTGATCTGTAGGGGCGTGCGGCGGAAGGATGAATGGCGAACTAGATGGAGTTGATTGTACCTAGACGGGCTGTCTTCGAGCGCCTTTGCTGTCCAACACTGAAACAATAATATGGCGAAAGGTCTACGTACCGATACCTATCATCCGAAACAATAGAATGGTGAAAGTCTGTCACTCCCTATCGTCCCAAACGATAGAATTGTGAAAGGTCTATCGATACCTACTTTCCAAGTCAATAGGTTTGGTGAAAGGTGTATCGATACCTATCGGACAAACCCATAGGTTCCGCCTGTCGGCGCCAATATCCTATCGCCCAAACAACACCATCCTGATAATCTCTGTCGATACCTACTTGTCGTATCAGTATGTTGAGATAAATAGGTACAATAGTCTATTGGTCAAACAGTAGATTATTGAAGATGCCAATCGATACCCATTTGTCGGCCCCGATAGGCTACGAAAAGTACCCATCGATAGCTATCGCGGGCAACAATAGGTCTCCTATTGGAATAGGATCCTTTCGATTGCCTATTGGCCTTGAACCTATTGTCCAGGGTGCGGTGCATACTCGTATAAATTCGTGGGGACTTTTTCTTGAGCACAAATTAACTTGCGGAAAACGCGAGAGCGTGAGCTGACAACACTCGGTGAAAAATCGACGAGCAGTGGGATTGCTGAACCCTATGCGCGATAAAAGTTGAAGGCAAGAACCGGGGGAGAGAAGGGACAACACTTGTGACCACGGCTTGTCCAGACGCTGTAAAGTAGAAGTGTGAAAAAAAAAGAAGCAAATCTTCGGGTTTCCGCAACATGCCCGAGGACGGTGTTTCCGCATGCCCTACCCCCGTGTACGCACGTAAGATTTGCATGCAAACCGCAGTTTTCTGCTCGTAGATGGTACACGTGCATTTAGTTCCCTATTGTTGCACAGAGTACCACGCTACGACCCTGCCGCCCAGCAGCAGTCCAGCCCCCTAGCAGCAGCAGCCTGCAACTCTATGCGCGTGTGGCTGCTGTTGTAGTAACTGATTGCTTTGATCGGAGCCTGCGATGCTCTACCCGCCTATACGCCACTACCTCTTGCTGCTACTGCTGCTTCTGTCAAGTGTCAAGTGCCAAGTGACATGTCGGCGTAAAGTGTAAGGATCGTTTGAATATCATATAAGTACTCAAACGGTCCTTATATTTATGTTCATGTTGGTGTGCTTTGTATATGATTTCGTACCGTACCAAGAGAGCACAACGCTACAACTCTGCCGCAGCAGCAGCGGTAGGCAACACCATTTGTGTAAGAGCGCAGATGACAGACAGCAGACAACATGCGGAGAGCACAGCGTCACAACCCTGCCGCACAGCAGCAGCGGTAGGCAACACCATTTGTGTCCGCGTGGCGTTTCCGCGCTTTGCTGCGGCAAGTTGCTTGTGTCGGAGCCTGTCATTTGTCACCTCACCATACACCACACGTTTCTGCTGTGCTGCCGCTCTGGGTGCGCGTGCGTGTCCATCGATGCGGAAACATACGGACCTTTGTAATAGCAACAATTTAGATACCAACCCATCCTTATACATTTACGTCCACAGAGGCAGTTTTTTAACGAGTGTTTTTTCTGTTTTTTTTGCGAAGATCGCAGATGGCAGACAGCAGACAACGTGCGGAGAGCAAAACGCTACAGGTAGAACCATGTGCGCGTGCCGTGTCCTCTCTTTACGGCGGCGAGTTGCTTTTGTCTTAGCCTGCCACGTATTGTCCTCCTGCTTCCTCGTTCTCAATACATGCTCTTTATATAATATTCTACAGTAAGCAGCATCCCACGCCACATGTTCCCCTTCTCGCTTCCTGGCGATCGCTAAGCTGGAGTTCGAAGTGTGACGCTCTTCTCGATATCATACATATCATGCATATTATACGGTGTAGACATTTTGTGTGTTGTCAAGTAGTGTGTGTATTTTCTCAACACCAGATCGGTCGTGTGCACGTCTATATCGAGTACCCAAAATGTGCTAAAAGTACTGTTATTGAGTACACCCAAGGAGCGCTTCGGGTAAAATACAAGTTCATTATTTTTCCGGGCACAAGTTTTTTTGTATGTACAAATGCGATGGTCATGACTTCTGGTAGTGATAATAATGTGACAATAATAATGTTTCCCTGCGCCACTCCCCAAGGCACTTCCCGGAGTGGAACCTTGTATGTATATATATATTATAAAAAATGAAAATACACTCCAGCTGTGAGATCGAAGATTTCGTCGAAACTCATCTTTGCAAGCTGTGTGTGATACTCCGATCGCGCGCATTACGAGTTGTGTGTCCTCATTAAGGATATAGGTCGGCGACTCCCCTTACAACTACAGTGTAGCTATCAGGGTCAACAGGATGATTTTAGTCAGTCTGTGCGCGGAAACTATAAAACCCGTTTCTGAGGGGGGCAAAATCTGACAGCTGTAAAGGGAAATGTATCCTTTTATCAAGTGAATCTTGTAAATCGAATAACCGGTGAGGGGGGTGGGGCGGAGTTTTGAAGGTCGTGGGGGCCTGGTTTTGATCAAAAGCGAGCGGGTTTGGAGGGGGGGGGGGGGGGGGGGGGAAGGGGGCAATTTGTGTATAATATGTTTGGCCTACCGGTGACGTCAGTTTCATACATACGCTATACGCGACTCTTCTTCGTGATGCAAGCTTCCGTAGCTATTGTGGCTTGTGGGAAACTATGACCCTTCCGGGCTCCAAGTCGAACTGTCAGATATTGTCGATCTGTGAGATGTTTTCGACTTCCCTGCTATTGTCGATCTTTCCGATTCTATCGTATCTATCTGATGCTGTCGGTCTGTCTGGTGCTTATTATGTCGATTTGCCTATTGTTGTTGATCGGTCTGGTGCTATTGTCGTTCTGTCTGGTGCTGTTGCCGATCTGTCTGTCTGCCGTTGTCGATCTGACTGCTTTGTCGATACATATGTATGTCCGTCTGTTATTGTTGATCTGACGGTTTTTGCCCAACTGTCCACTACTGTCGATCTGTCGCCTATGATCGATCTCTCTTGTGCTCGTCCTTCGGCCCATCATTGCCAATTAGACAAGTTGGTGTTGGTGTTTTGTGTTGAAGTTGGTGTTGGTGTTTTGTGTTGAAGTTGGTGTTGGTGTTGGTGTTGGTGTTTTGTGTTGAAATTGGTGTTGGTGTTGGTGTTGATGTTGGTGGTGGTGGTGGTGTTGGTTTTGGTGTTGGTGTTGGTGTTGGTGTTGGTGTTGGTGTTGGTGTTAGTGTTGATGTTGGTGTTGGTACTGTTGTTGTTGTGGTTGTCGTTGTCGTTGTCGATGTCGTTGTCGTTGTCGTTGTCGTTGTCGTTGCCGTTGTCGTTGTCGTTGTCGTTGTTGTTGTTGTTGTTGTTGTTGTTGTTGTTGTTGTTGTTGTTGTTGTTGTTGCTGCTGTTGCTGTTGCTGTTGCTGTTGCTGTTGCTGTTGCTGCTGCTGCTGCTGTGGTCGATCTCTGTTATTTTCTGTCGGTCTAATACGGGTACTCTTATTGTCGATATGACTTTTATCGCCGTTTGTCGGCCTATTATTGCCAGCCGACAATGGTGGTGTCATTGTCGATCTGTCTGGTGCTGCCGATCTGTTTTCTGTTTTCGATTTGCCTATTTTTGTCAATCTGGTTTGTTGTCGATCTGACTGATTTTATCTACCTGTTGTGAACCTCTCTGCTGTCGCAGATCTGTCTGATATGATCGATCTGTCTTGTGTTGTCGATCTGTCTGGTGTTGTCGATCTGTCTGCTGTCCACCTGTCTGCTATTCTGTCTGCTGTGGTGGCACTCTCTGCTATTGCCGATCTGTCTTTTATTGTCGCCGACCTGCCTGCTTTTGTCGCCAACCTGCCTGACTTTTTGTTGCCGATCTGTCTGCTGTTGTCGATTTGTGAATGCAGCGGCCAGACGAGCGCGAGCAGTGTTAGCGGCTTCATGATGGCGCTGGCCAATACCTACGGGCTCCTGTTCATCATCCTCCTCCTCGGCCATGGACTCATTCAAGTGCCTCGCCAGCTTTGGGAGACGAGCTTCAACGAGAAAGAGCTTGCGCGACTCTACTTTATTGCTACACAGGTAAACTACGCTACGTGCTGTGAACCCAAAATACCGAGGAAGTTCCTATCTCCAGAGTAATTACTGGAGCTTGTCATAGGTTTTCTCCCACTCTAAGGTTTGTATTGGAAGCTGTCTGGTGACCACGGATTGTTAGTAGGCTGTGGAGTTGAGCTATTAACAGCTTGGTCTAAGGCTGGATCCTATGCAGTAAAATTTGGAGTGGTAAATTTGTCTCTACGGAGGTTTCGGGGTATTTGGCCTCAGTTCTGACTATTTCTGATCAGAACGGCGTCTTACCGCGAGTTGTTTTTGGAAAAAAAGTTCCTCCGAGATTTTACGACCGAACATATTTGCTGGTTTGGTAAAATTTGGACAAACTCAAAATTGGTAAAAAATGGTTTTGCTCCATACCTCGGTGGCTTTGTACGAGTGTATATGGGTTTTAGACTGCTGTGGGATGCGACGGGACTAAAGGATACACGCTACGGATTATAGACTTGTCCGCAACCACAGCCTACTGCTCATGGCACGGCTGGGACACAGCGCCCTTGCACCGACCACCACCGAGAGGGAGATAACCCGTATATCCTTGCCGCCATCGCGTGTGTTGTGGCGGCCCTACAGCTGCGCTAGGCGAAGTGAATTCGTCTCCACGAGTGGACAATTTTGAATCGGACGATGATCAAAACAATCCAACGTGTTTTTTCGTGACTCTAAAAGACAAACAGCAGTGGATAAGGCGCTGATGCTCCATGAGAGGGCTTCTCTCTGCCAGCGACAGTAGAAGCCCTACAGCTCCTCGTTTCGTGCCCTACCTTCGGCGAGCTGGCGGTGAACGGGGATGATTGCCCATCCTGGCGTGGGTCACTCGTGAAGTTCAAAATCTGGCTAAACAAGAGTACTATTCTGAAGTGGCTGATTTCAATATGAAACAGCACAAAATATCGAAACCACGATAAGACGGCCCACGGAACAACCATGGTTTGTTTTTGGCCGGTTGAAAATCCACCTTCCATCCAAATGTTACCACTCAAATTTTACTGCATAGGATCCAGCCTAACACCAATAATGTTAACAGCGAAGCCGTTCTACCCGGCTTTGTTGTACGCCCTGCCGTTTTATTTGTACCCCCTGTATATGTGGACAGACAAGCACAACTCCATGCTGTATACCCTGATCTGCTGTAGCCCCTGTTGTATGCACCCCAAAACATGTTGTAGTATATGGGATATATGGGGAAAGTGAAGGTGGAAGTGTGTGTGTTGAGCCTGAAGTCGGAGGTGTGTCTACTAGGAGTCTACTAGGAGTAGGGGCGGTGCTCCATCTTGACAGGTATGCGTGGTGAATGTTCAAATGACCTAGGCAAAAGTCACAATTCATTACGCCCCCGCCTTCACCTGGTCGGTGAAGAACCGACGTGCTCCGTCCGGGCATTGTAGGGATGCGAGGGTGCACACTCTGACAAAGTACGGCCATGCATGGCGAGATGCTTACAGCCCCCTCCCGTATATAGGTGGACATAGACAAGCACGATCGCATAAACAACAACAGGCCTGTTCTGCTGTTTCCCCCGGTCTGCTGTGCTCCCTACCAGGTATACAGGTGGGCACAGACAAGCACGCCTCTATGCGGGATACCTTTGTCTGCTGTACACCCTACCCTGGCATACGTACCAAGGTGTACACAGTAGACCTTACCTTTTGCAAACACCCGGGTACTCGCGAGTGTTACCCGGCTTGCTAAAACCCATCACGGGTACGGGCAACACCTCATTCTCGCAGAGTATTTGACCCCCCGGTACCCGGTTTACACGAGCACCCGCGTACCCGGGGGGGTACCCGTTGGTTTACCAACCAAACAACGGGGATGTCAACTTATCATCCCCTAAATCGCGCCCCTGGGCCGTAGGTCATACATGTTGTCCAGGAAACAGTTTTCAAAATGAAAACATCGTCTCAAGCACCTCGGGTACCCGATTTACTAGGTTACCCGTTTGTTTACTTGTGAATACGGGGATGTCAACTCATCCCCCGAGTCCCCTGGGCAGTATTTTGTACCCGTTGCGTTACCACCCATATGTTCCAAACACGATCGATTATTATGTCTCGGGTACCCAGATGTTAGAGGGGTACCCGGCGGGTACCCGGCGTTTTAACGGGTTCTTCAGTGCCCGCCCCCAAATGGCCCCTAAATACACCCGGGTACCCGTTTTTTTTTTTTGAGCTCGCGGGTACCTTTCAGCACGGGTAGTCGGTCGGCAACACCTCTATTAATTGTACTTGCCACACACGAGTCCATCAGTCATAGTTGTCTGGTATGATAAATGATACTCCGGAGTACATGATATACATGTAACCCCTATACAGGTGGACACAGACAAGCACGACTCGATGTTCGAGCTGGAAGCGGTGGAACGCAGCCTGGACTCCCTGGAGAGGGCCATGGAGACAAAAAAACACTGGCACCTGCAGGGCAGGGAGCACTTGCAGCACATGCTGAAAGCAACAAGAAAAACAGAAGAGGCGTTTCATGAGGAGATCGACGACGGCTCTTTCAGAACGGCAAGGTTCTCGGGAAAGGTACGCGGCTTTTTACTCTGGAATTGCGTGGGAAAAGCGGGCTCCTCCCGTACAGTTTTTGCATTGCGTAGAAGTGGTGAGTGTTTTTTTTTATATATCCTTTCCAGCACTTGCAGTAAACGCTGAGTGAGGCAAGAAAATGAGGAGGCGTTTCGCGAGGAAGTCGACATCGGCTCTTTCCGAACGGCGCCGTTCTCGGGAAAGGTGCGCGACGATGCGATTCCACTCGGGCCCCGAGGGCATCGAAAAAGCGAACTCCCTGCGTATAGACTGTGCTTTCCGTAGGATGTGTTATTTTTTGTGTGGTTTAATATTTTTAATAGTACCACTGCGTCGCGTGTCGTACTCTAATTCCAAATTGTTTGTATAGGGAAAAACGAGCGCAGTGCTGAAGGTTGTCGGCGCTTCTGGCGCTGTAGCAGTGAGGCGTTTCTCGGGGCGGGGACGGAGTATATATAAAACCCCGTTGAAACTGCACCCACGTCTTTTGGGGGGCAAGGCACTTTTTGTGCATCAGTACAATATTTGTTGCGGTAGCAACGGTCGTTCCCAACAAACGCAAAAGGTCACGATTCCTGGCAAAACATCACGAGTACTGTGAGTTTGAAATTCTGACATGTTGCCTTCCTGACCTCGTTTTTTTTATGGGAATTTTTCAAAGCTACCAGCTAACTAAAATCAGGATTCCTAACGAATGTCGCGATTTATGCCGAACAAATGTCACTTTTTTCCGTCACGATTCCTGGCATTTTTGTTTGTGTTCGTGTTCGTGTTTGTGCTTGTGTTTGTGTTTGTGTTTGTGTTTGTGCTTGTGTTTGTGTTTGTGTTTGTGTTTGTGTTTGTGTTTGTGTTTGTTGTGTATGTTAGGAACGGCCCTGAAGGCGAAGTGCTAGAGGATCATGACGAGTCATGAGCTTTTACGTGCACTTGCAGAGCATTAATAGTAGACGGGTCCACTTGACAGCATTTTTTTTTACATGTTAATACCTTTTGATGGTTGCGGCAGCCCTTTCACGAAGCTATACCCTTTATTTTCTGTAGAAGTACAAGAGATGGTTTCACTTCTACATGCTTGTGGACGTTTTTTTTTAGTCCTCCAGCAGATGGGAAAAAATAAAGTTTAAGCTCATCCTTGTTTACTCTACTTACTACCAATAAATAGGTACTGGCACGAATGTAAAAGTTTAAGCTCATCCTTGTTTACTCTACTTACTACCAATAAATAGGTACTGCCACGAATGTATGGCTTCTCTTGGCAGTCTTCCGCACATAACACTGCTGCTGCTGGGTTACTCGTCTGATAGTTAACATATTCAAATCCGACTGATTGCACCGGGGTTGTTGTAGCGGCATATGGGCGTTGCTCTAACCAGATTGTCATGTATAGCACACTCTGCTTTTTGCTATGGCCCGCCCGGCCAATTCACAACCAGCTCAAACTCATGACCAGTAACCCGCTGTTCCTGTTTCACCCTGCCATGATAATAACATGATAATATCAGTGGTATATAATGTATACGCTCCGTCTCGAAAAGGGGTGCGTGGTCAATGGTCAAATGGCTGCTCAAGACAAGCACCAAATGATTACCCCCCCCCAACGCGCCGGGTTTGTGGGATGCGAGGGTCTACGGACTACTACCGTCGTGCATGATGCCATTATTTCCAGGGTAGTCCTCGGTACCGTTTTTTTTTACGGTACCAGATCGGACGGTATTGCGAAATTACGGTACTTTTCAAACGGTTGACGGTATTTCGATTTCTCACGGTACCACTTTTGGCGGTACACGGTATCGCCGAATTTGACGGTACTTTTTCGGCGGTATCGAAAAGTGACGGTATTTTCTAGACGGTAGACGGTTTTTCGATATTTGACGGTACTTTTTTGGCGGTACTGCAAAACGACGGTACCGGTCCCGGTACTGCCAAATTTGACGGTACTTTTTTGAGGGTACTGAAATATGACGGTTCCGCCACTGAGAAATACAGAATTACGAATGACGAAATACTTGACAGTACCTGCCGGGCGGCGATCAAGCATGCCGGCACCACCCCGCTGATGTTCCTGCATACCTATATAGAACGGACGAATAGAGGCTAGACTACTCGTCGAACCGTCAAGCTGACAAACTCACCAGCCTCACGCGAAACAACATTTAGACATTTAGCACCAAAATAAGACAATAAAACAATACTACTACTGTAAACAATAAAACAATAAAACCTAAAACATGAAAACATTCAATGAAAACCATCACCCTACAATCTTTGACGGTTCTGAATATGACGGTTTTTCTAAACGGGAAACGGTACTTCGCTTATTTGACGGTACTTTTATGGCGGTGCTGCAAAATGACGGTACTTTTTAAACGGTTGACGGTTTTTCGATTTTTGACGGTACCGCCTTCGGCGGTACACGGTTTGCCCAAATATGACGGTATTCCGTCGAGTACCGGGACCGACGTACAGCACGGGAAAATTACCTCGGGAATTTTCCCGAGGACTACCCTGATTATTTCGCTCCCCCACCCCACCCACACCCTCGCACTCATGTGCAGCACGGCAGCCAACGGTGGGACGATGGAAAATCGCCGGCGGAAGCTTTCCAAGACCTGGGACTAGCCACGATCACCCCGAAAGATGTCTCCAGGATACACTCCGACTTAAGGGCGGCGCAGGTGGAGGTCGTCGCGTCGAGGATTCGGTGGGCAGCGCTCCTGCAAGAGACGGACACGGTGAGAGCCGATGAAAAGACGATACAGTACTTGTACAGTACAGTACAGGTACATTTATGGTGCCGTTTAAGTAGTGCCGGTTGCCCTCTCTAGTGTTATGGCGCCTGTGAAATCGATTGGCACCGATGGGAACAACCAGTGGTGGCAGTGTGCGGAGTACGTATGTAGTGCCGCTATAGGAGCGGTATTTGCCTCTATAGTGTACATATCGGCACTATAGAGGCACTATAGAGGCACTATAGAGGCACTATAGAGGGATCACTACTGCATTGCATGCACTGCACTGTGTTATAGATCTGTTATTATTAGTCGACAGGATTCACGACTAAAAAGTAATTGGTAGGCGCCGTTGATCAGCTGAGTGACGTTGATCGGCAAGTCGACTGGCAAAACCAGCTGATGCTCCGCCGGCTTGCCGACTTGAGTCAGGAGAGCGAAGAGAGCCAACCCAGCCCCCCTTGGCCGAGGGGGGCTCGGCCGAAAACGGAAGAGACGAACACCTCATTGAACAACCCTTCCGACGAGTATGGAAACCCAAGAAGTCGGATCGCCGGCATCTATGGAAAACGACTGTTCGTCCTACTTGTCACTGGTTGGTTACTGGTTGGTTGCTTACATCGTGCCGACTCAACAGCTCGATCATACTGTTTGATATGTAAGTACCATGGTAATGTATACCAGTACCTGCTACCGCTCTGCGCATGAATGTAGGGATCGTTCTGTGGTCATCGTAATACCCCAACGGTACACACGAAGGTGTGCTGCCGTACAGAGTGGTAGCTGGTACTTGGCAAGTACCGTGTTTTTCGTTGGACTGCACTCATTGTTTTTTGGAACCAACAATCAAGTATTTTTTACGGTACCGTCTCCCCCCATTACATTTAGTATGTTGAAGGTACCGTGAAAGGACCTTTAGATACCCCGTCTGTCTCATGTTGTACTTGATAGTTATGACCACAAGTAGCACCGTTAGAAAGCTAAACTGGTCGGCTTCCTGGAAACCTTAACCACGCTATCATATGTAGCGCCAACATGTGCCCATGTAGTTGCTCATCCGTTGAGAATGAAATTCCTTCCTTCGTCATTTGAAAAAAAATAAAATATACCTGTTAGTTGAAACGAAAAATATGACATTTGGGGGCCTAAGTACTATAGTCATGGGCCTCCGTAAAATTGGTTGGGATTTTCGCGCAGCCATGTTTGTTGGGACGCTCTTCGTGGGATGAGTCTTCATCGACGTTATCATATGGTAGTGTTTTCTTGGGACAAGTGTAGCAGTTGGAATTGGTGTGCACCCATGTTTGTTGAGACATACTACATGGGATTAGTGTTAATCCACGTTGTTTGTTGAGACATAGTACATGGGATTAGTGTTCGTCGACGTTCTTATAGTGTTTTTTTTCGCAGTATTAGTTGGACTTAGTGTGCGTTTTTAGACAGTAGCGAAAAGGTTCGCAGAATTTTCCATGGCAACGCGTATCGTGTGGCGTCGTGGCCTGGCTGCCTGGGTCGGTTGGAGGGTTTGGGATGACAACCATTTTGGGGTGCTGCAGTGCTGCGGTGCTGCAAGTCTCTGGAGTTCAAAGTTGTCTGTTGTCTTTGTTGTCTTTGTTGGAGTCTTATTCTGGTTGAGAGGGCCGACGTGTTCGCCCCCCAAGTCTGCTCAGCGGAAGGCTTTGCCCTTCAATTGCCCAACCCTCCGGCCTGCTGTTTTGCTTAGACACGGCATCGTACACGTCATCGTACCGCCGTTGCATTCTGTGCACCCTACTTCCAACTAAAACTATTAATATCACCTCCCCTTAAAATACGTGATTAATTATTTACTCCATGTATGGAATTAGTACACTGCATGAGTACCTGTATGAGTAGCTGTATGAGTTGCTGTATGTATGAGTTGCTCTCTCTGGAAAAGTGGAAAGGGGTGCGAAGTGAATCGTCAAATTATATTACTGAGGCAAGCAGCATTTGAGTACCCCCCCTCCCCCCTCCCTGTGACTAAGCAACAAATTAGTACGCCCCCCTCCCCCCCTCCCCCCCTCCCATGATAGCGTTAACTCCTCGGGATCAATCGCGATCCGTACCGATGTGCACCCACCGCCCCACCCACCGCATCACCCACCGCATCACCCACCGCAGCTGCTGTGCGTGGTGAACGACGAAATACCGTGGGGTCCTAGCGTGTGTGAGTCAACTCCAGGGCAGAGCTGTGTGTGGTTCTCCTGGTTGGTGGTGACGCGGATCGGAAACCGCGCCGGCTGGGTTTGGCGGGCTTACCTACGATCGCCCTTCTGCAGAGCTTTGGCGTTCGTGTGCGCCGGGCTGAGCGGTTTGATCATCTGGAGTGAGGTGGGTCTCCGTCTGAGTAATCCATCGTCTGATTCATCCATCGTCTGATTGATTGCCGCCCCCGTTTCTGTGCTTAGGCATTGTATTAGTTGGAGTTGTTGCTTTAACACCTTTGCTACTGCTCATTCTTACGAAGGGTCACAGTTAAGCCCTTTTCGAGCCATAACATCCCTCCCTCTACTACTTGGAAGTAGTTTTGTTGTTGTTGCCCAACACGGCTTTCCAGTTGTAAAGGCGTCAAGAAAGGTCATTCTTGAATAGTTCTTAGAGAGATGCTCGAAGGGTCATATTGTCGGAACGAGGGGTGGCAACTTTGTTAAGTTGAAATAAAAATGACAGAACCCCTCCCGATTTCAATACAAATTTCCGAAATATATATCAATTTTTTTTCAAGTTTGGAGAAAAACGCTTCTCAATTAGGGATGACTTACAAGTACATACATTGGACCCCCGAAATAGTGCGTCGCCGAAGGGGTTAACTGGTTACATTTTAATCCTGCTAATCGTGTTAATCATAACACTTAAGCGCAATGAGCGAGGGGAGGTGGCGTGTGGGGGGGGGGGTACGCATTTTGTTGCTTGACATATTCATTTTGACCATTGACCACGCGTCCCTTTCGAGACGGAGCAGCGTTCATTCCTACTCCTAATAGAGACACCTCCAACATTTGGGTGCTCATTACGCTTCTTCCATATATTACATAGAAACTGTTCGCCTATCCTATCTCCATCCTGTTTCGCCGTCTGCGTCCATCATCTATGTCCTAGGATAGCGATCGTTTTTTCGCTCTGTAGTGTACCAAACTCTTTCATGCCACGTACGTCTAATTCCCTCACCTCCTCTAACGCATCCCGTTCCTCCTTGTGTATGTCACATTCTCCTACTATGTGAGTCCCACTCTAATGTTGTGCCATACGTGCACATATTTGTATGAGGGGTGGGGGGGGGGTAGGGGTGGAACTGTAGAGCTGAGCCTGCTGACGAGGGAGGGGGGGGGGGGGGGGGGGGGGAGGTAAGGATACGGCTGAGCCTACTCACGTGAGGGCGGGGGGGGGGGGCAGAGTTAAGGACAAGGCTTAAATGAGAGAGGGGGGGGCTAAGGGTAAAGCTGATCTTGTTCACTAAAGTGACTTCAGATGGTATCGGATGGGCACGGCTGTTGGATGTTGCGCTTGAAATCGACGGCGCCCTTCTAGCTGTATAAAAAGAGTACGGGCAGGGGGATATGTTGATGCCGGGGGGGGAGGGTGTACCCTTATCGTGCATAGCCGTAGTCGTATGACCATAGATAGCCGGTCGCCCCGGTGGCGTATCAGGTTATCCTCGAGCCTGGCATAGGTCAGTTTCGTGAGTTCGAATCTCCCCGAGTGCATACTCGTATAAAGTCGTGGGAACTTTTTGTTGTGCACAAATTGACTTGCGGAAAGCGCGAGAGCGTGAGTTAGCAACACTTGATGAAAAATTGACGAGCGGTGGGATTGCTGAACCCTATGCGCGATAAAAAATGAAGGCAAGAACCGGGGGGAAGAAGGGACGACACCTGTGACCACGGCTTGTCCAGAGGGTTGGCTTGAGATCCCGGGGGTGTCGATGGTTGAAAAGGGGGAAGCAACTCCTGAAAACTAAAGAAACAATAATTAGCCATCTCGCATGTGACAGGCATGTAGTACCGACGAGGTCCCCTTACATACCCCACCTTTCGACTTTTCCCTCGGCGTGGTGTTTCTTGCTCTACGGCATTACCGGATGTGATACCACGCGGATTCTAGATTCTGACTTGGAGCTATCCTATTGATGGTTTCCGATTTTCTGATTTCCGACGGCTTAAAAAAGTACGGGCTCGTTTCCATCCTCGCGTGCTCGACTTTTGACGACCTTTTGATGACCTTTTGGTGACGTTTTGATGAATGTTAATATGGCTGCTGCATGTCCCACCCGACGACCATATTTGGTATTTGGTATTGGGTATTGGGTATTGGGTACTGTATTTGGTATTTGGTATGTGGTGGTAATAAGACCAAGTAAATCCACTTTGGGACGCACAAGTACCAACCAACGCGCATCAAAGCACAACAACGCACAGTGGAAGCAGCTAAGCAGCAAATTAATTTCGTTGGGTTGTGCTGGGCTGGGGTGCGTTGGCACGTTCCTGCTTCCTACTATTGCGCTCAATTGACGGCAGGTACACGTGTGCACATACATCAGCGCGAGTCCCTAGCGAAAGGTCAAGCCAGTATACATTGCTTGATTGTTGCGCTGTTTCCGCTTTCCAGGTGGTGGCGGCGAGCAGATGGAATCTGAGCCCGTTCGGCATCTTGCTAAGGTGCATGTACGAGCAGGAGGCTGGCGTCGCACACTCGCTGTCCATGCAGGTAAGGACCAAACCTACGGTACGGTAGAGTGGGGTGCAAGTAGTAAAGTGGTGAAGTAGTGAAGTAGTAAGCAGTGAAGTAGTGAAGTAGTGAAGCAGTGAAGTAGTGAAGTAGTGAAGTAGTAGTGTTGCCCGAATAAGGTGAATAAGGCGGTATCCTTCAGTATGGCCGCATCCCTAAATAGGGCAGTCGCGCAGGTAAGGAAGGACCAAGCCTGCGCTACGGTGGGGGGGGGTACGATGCAACTAGTACTTGTAAGTACTAGTCAAGTAGTAGTCAAGTAGCAGCAGCAGTAATAGTAGTAATAGTAAAGTACTAGTTGACTCACGAAAACCCTATACTGTACCATGGTAGTGCGCTGTCTTCCCTACTAGCGAGTAAAGTGGTAGCCTCTTATGAGGCGGTGATAGAGGTCTCGCACACGACCGCCTTATAAGGGGAGCACTACTGTACTACACTAGGGAGTACTAGCCCCTCGCGCGAGTGGCTCTGTTCCTCGCCCGAAAGCAAACTTGGTTCTAGTTTTATTCAAAACGTATCAAACGACTCCATCACAGCGGCGCACACCGCGAAACGTAAAACAACAAACTTTTAAAGATTGCACGTAATCAGGGTTACCCCGGGTGTGTATACAATCCATACTCTCCCGGGTATGGTTCTGACTGATCCCTGATATTGCCGTAGTCGCGCGCACTCAACCCATATGCTAACAATCCGTAACAGTTCCCATAAGTTATTTTTGTTGTTTCATGTAGCACCCATACCTCCAAACAAAGCCCCGACCATGCGTGCGCACGGTCCCAATAGCGACAACATGCCGCGGCATGTCCTGATTTACTGCGGTACCTTACCTTTCGAGTTGGATTGGTTGCCTTCTTATCCAAGCCACCGGAGCGCCTCCCTCTTGGCTGCTCGCCCGTGCGCTGCTCAAAGCCTGAACCTTTCGCCTGTCGTCGAGTGATCGACTGTCACCCCAAATCTTTTCGTCTTTGCTGTGACCATTTCGTCTTTTCCCTGAACGTTTTGCGTGTCACCGAGTGACCGCACGGCACCTAAAATCATTCAGCCTTTTGCGTGAAACGTTCCATTTGCATCGAGCGACCGAAGGGCACCCAGTTCCTTTCGTCTTTTGCATGATCCTTTCGCCTTTCGTGAAGTGACCGAAGGGCACCCATATCCTTTGGCACTTTCCCATGACCTTTGGCGTTTAATTCGCATCTTAAGGGTACTTGAAGTCGTTTGGTCTAACCTTCGCCTTCCGTCGAGTGACTTGAGCGTACATGAAATATTTTTGCCTGACCTTTCACCTTTCACCGAGTAAGGGTACCTAAAATCCTTTCGTCTTCCTTTCGTGTTTTTCTTGCTGTGCATCGGACGGCCGCATATTATGGGTGTGGTGTTCACCGATTCCCGCCTTTTTCCAGGCTGCGGTGCTGGTTCCGTTCCTGTACATGAGCCTCTGCTGCTACCGAAGTCTGTTCACCCTAAGGATTTTCGGTGCCTTCAGGTTGCAGGTAATAGGGACTTGAATTTTCGGCAATTTCGTTGTGTGCACCCATACTGCAAGTAGCGAATTGACGGTGCCACGTGCTTGCCCTGTTGTGCTTGAACTCTCCGTGCTTGCGCTTTTGTTATTGCAGTTTCGTGCTTGCAGTTTTGTTCTTGCATTCTGTGTTTGCACTTTCTCGCTGGCACTTTCCTTGTGTGCTCTCGTGCTATAAGTAGCGAAGTGACGGGTTGGAAGCAACCGTGACAGTGTTGGACGTTGTGATTGTAAGCCGCGTTGTTGTCGTGGGTAGGCGGTTACTGCTGTAGGGTACTGGCATCTTTTCCGTGTTGTGTCTGCCCATGTGTCCAGCTACGAGTCTATCTGCATGCCCCCATCGTTTAGGTGTTATGGCTGTTTCAGTCTCGAACTGGCCAAATGACCAAATTGGAACCCCAGTTACAGGCATGGATGTTGTGTGATACTGTCGTGGTTACGTTCTTGCTGTTGGGTATTGGTTGGTCTAGTGTCTTTTGTATATCTATGTATATGTGTCTGTTTTTTTTACATGTATATATGTTGGCCTTGCCTGTCTTCCTCTATATTTTATTCTGTCTCATGCTAGCAGCTGCAAGTAGCTACGTTACTGACGGGTTTGGGCTGGCAACGACAGCAGTGAACGCTGTGATTGCAAGACGTATTCTTTTTGTGGACATTTACGGGCTTTGATTGCATGATCATGTTGGCTTGTTTCTAAAATCGCACCTAGTCGTGGCCTGGCAACAAGCGCCAAGCGCGCGGAACCAACCTTCTGCAACGCTCTGGCCTAAGCCGAACGCTGTTACTTGCCATACGGCAGCCGCAGAGGCTAGCTTTAAACGCCCCGTTGACGCTGTGGTTGAATTTTCTTCCTTACACTAAAGGTAGTGATGCACCCACGAGTACAGGGTAGAGCGTATGGCGACATGCTCTGTAGAATTTGTGTTATATAATTTTTGCCGTTTATTGTTGCACTTTTTTACCCACCGCGATTTCCGGGTGGTTTGTTCCCGAAAACTCTACCGAAAACGAAACCGAAATTTAAAGCGAAACCGATACTCTATGTACTGTTAGGCCTGGGAATGGAATTTTTATAGACGTTAAATTTGGAAAAAGAAATGTCCCATGGTCGTTCTTTACGAAAAAAACTCTTTAGGAAATCAACCAATCAGCGATGGGGAAAACAAAACCAGGTGACGGCAAAAAGCTGCTCGGGGCGTAGCGTTCATAAACAAAGCACTGCTGCCACAGGCCGCCGTCACCCGTTTGCTAAAAAAAAGTTAGCCCACCGGGGTGCCTTTGCTTCTCGTACGAAGCGTACTGCTGTACGGCCCCAGTCCCAGAGCGCAGGGCAGCAGCGTACACATGTACGCACGAGCGTGAGCGGCCCCTTGGGCTCGGCAGCCGGCAGCACGACGGTGCTGCCCCATATGTGATACGAAGGGATCAAGCAGTAGGGGCTGATGTCTTGTTTTCTTAGCTGCTGCTGCTGCTGCTGTGCAAGCCCCTGGGCCATGCTGCCCCGCTCATGGTATACAGCGCCGCCCGTATGCCTCCGTGGCGGCGCGCCCCACCTCTAGCCCACGTGTACGTTGTTGCTGTACGTGCCGCTGAGCTTGAGTCTTGGCCGAGGCTTCTCTTCTCACCACAAGCCTGGGGTCAGGCTTTTGAGGTTGTACAGTATTTGTCTGTACTCGCGCACTCTTACTCGTACGATACGAGTCAATGTCAACCACTCCCGGTTCACTTGGACATTTTTTTTCCGTTTGCCCATGATCGAGGTTCCTTTTGCCTTTTTCGAATTGCCCAGCACGAAGTCGATTGTCGTGGTCCCCCAAAAAGTGACTGAAGGGCCGATTTTCCTCCAGATCGTTATCTGCGGATACTACGTCGATTCGAGCGGGGTTTGTTTTGCTGTATGCTGCACATCCCAATGCAGGGTATGACTATGTGTTTCCGCACTGCTCAAGCACGCCATAAGAGCAAGAGGCAGAAACCACAGGAAAAACATGTTTCTCCGCACCTTTCCGTCTATAAGAACGTGAATTTGTACTTCTGTGCTACGAAAAGCAAGCCATCCGAACGGCATGTGCCTGTGTGAGATGTCTGTATGACGTCAAGATCGAAATCATCTCCGCCTCCGAGATATATTACATTCAAGTTCTCTTTGCACCTACATTGAAACCAAGTAGTTAAGGGTATGGCGGTAGTTTTACTTGTTCAGAATTTTTAATCTTTTTTGGCTGGTCTATCCGAATACAAGTAGCCTGCCGCTTTTTTGGGTCAAAATAGGCCTCCAATCCCCCCCCTAACTGTGTGTGTTGTGTTTCGTTGCTGCACTTGTCAATGAGTCAAGCCTACTCCCCGAGTTACAGAATCGGTACGGTACTTGCAGTGTCCTCTTTTTGTGTTGACGGATTGGTTTAACCCTAGTCCATTATTACGGCACCCGTTCAATTGTTGTGAGCACGCTGGGGGTTAATCGTAGTACAATAGTCTTGTGGTCGGTCTATTAACATAGGAATTGCAAGGGTTGCGTCGATTGCGCGGGCGAGGACCATGTTGGTGTTTGTGGCGTGAGCGTTGTTCTGGGGGCAATGCTTTCCTTTCAGCGGGCACGGCAGGCGTCTGCGAGCGTTGAAGATACAATTCGAGAGCAAAAAGCGCTTTAACCCCTTTAGAGCCCCGAAACCATTCCCTATACTATTTCCAAGTAATTTTGTCCCCAGAAACGGGTTTCCAGTTGTAAACGCGTTAAGATGACACCCAAAATCGCTTTGAGTGGAAATTCTGTAGCTTGGGTGATTCCATGACGGACTTTGCATGTATGTAAGTCATGCTTGAAAAGGATGCTCGAAAGGATGGGAGGGATGGAAGGGATGCCCAACCTGTGACATCCCTCGGTGTGGCTGCTGTCAGTCCGGTGCTAGATTAGCATGGTCAGAGGAAATAATTTCTGGCGAACCTGGGTGCCTAGTTTGGAGGACACGTGGGAAGAGGTAAACAGTGTCGAGGGTACCTCTGTCATGGAAGCACAGGTCGTATTGGTCAATCGTCAAGCCTTCCACCACCACTCCTTGACCTGCCTACTGCCTGCGCCGGCGTCGAATCTACTCCCCTCCCCCGTCTTTTTCCAGGGTGGACACCACACGCTGCCGAGCCCGCTTCTGTTTAACGCGCAGTACCTCATCCGGCTGCAGTTTCCGCTGGGGTATAACTTCATGCGGATCCTGCGCTATGCCGGGACTGAACGGGAGCGGGAGCTGCATTCGCCGGCGTTCCAGAATCTGATGAACGACATGAGCACCGTGCCTGTTCTGGGTACGGGGTTCAACGTCTACGCTCCGATGGTCCTGGTCGTGCTGTGCATGTTCACGTTTTTTAAGGTGGGTTTGATGCGATTCCTTGACCGCAGCTTGTGTTGGTGATGACTTGGTGCGGACGTGGTGGGGACCGAAGATGGTTTACCGCTGCGGATTTGGTACCCGGCTTTTGGGGGCAACCTACGGTAGTTGGAATTTCGTCGTCGTAAGGGAGAAAATTTGCCGTAGTGAACGGATTAAGGGCGGCGGTGTTTCTGGGTGACTTGGCTGCTGTTACAGCAGTGCGTGCAGTGGTGAACAGATTAAGGGCGGCGGTGTTCTGGGTGAGTTGACTACTGTTACAGCAATTCGTCGTTTTTGGTGAGGCTACGTTCGCTATGAAACAAGGTATTGCTATTTTTGCCCATGGGCTGCGCTGACACCACCGGGGTGGACAGAGATGCCCAGCTGTGTGATAGTCTTTCGTGGCTACTCCCAGTCTGCTGTCGGGGCTATTTTCTACCGGTAGGCTTCAACTGAACTAAGTCCCTGACAACTCCCCCCTCACACTTGGGGCCAACTAGTTGGACTTGAGGACTTTGGTTGGGCATTGTGGTGGTAGTAAATATATAATATGAGGGCTTGAAGCTGTGCGAGGTATTGATGTTTTTTTTTCGGGGGTAAACCTATGGCGACGCAGCTTTTACCCAGGTAGGATAAACGGCTTAACCGCGTAACGGCTTAACGGCTTAACGGCTTAAGGGGGGGAAAACTCCGAAGGTGACAACGAACCGTGTCCAAGCAAGCCGTAAACATTGGGTTTAAGCGGACCTGGTCGCTCTCTGGCTTCTCTCCCGTACCATATATACCAGGAGCTGACATCAGCAATATGATATAATTTCGCTCGAGTGTCCAAGCAAGCCGTAAACATTACTGTAGCTCTAAGCGGACTTGGTCGCTCGCCGGCTTCTCTTCCGTGCCATACATACCAGGAGCTGACATGACAAGTATGATACTATTTCGCTCGACGTGCTGGAGAGGCACCTCAGTTGTGTTACACCAGTACCAGTATAATTGATACACCAGTATAATTGATACACCAGTATAATTGATACACCAGTATAATTCATACACCAGTTTAATTCATACACCAGTATAATTCAACACCAGTATAAAATACCACGTACAAAATGCCAGGTACAAACTACTCTACTCGCAGCGTGTTTGGGGATTGGAGCCAAGTGTCCATTGTCGAGGCGTTCTTTCTTGCCTTCAACATTTTTTCCATTGCCCTCGCTCTATCATTGTACTTCGTGTATACATGGTACTGCAATAATACTTTAGCGCGATGTCCGACCCGAAACCACACTTTATTTATACTGGGTTTACATTGTGGACAGGGGTATGCACGAGTGCTCCGATTGGTTGGATTGGACCACGAAGACCTGGTGTTTTTGGATGATCCCGACGGTAGGGCGAGGGTCGACGAAGGCCGCGGGTTGGTGGAGCGGGGAAAGCGCCACGCACAAGTCCTTGCAAGGAGAAGACAGGTGCGCTGCTACTGTATTGATAGTGATCAATGTTCAACCTTTTCTATTATTAATAATATTAATAGTCTACTGTTTATTTTATCCCACATTAAATCGAAGTACATTGGCCCCAAATTGGTGGATACAGCTCTAAAGGGGTTACTGCCAAGTAAAACACACCGTTCACCCATTCCTCATATGGCGAGTACACTACTTGGGCGTGAAAGGCGGGAGTGTGCCACTTTCCAGGGTTTACCTGGCACCTGGTATGATATGCTGTTTTTTCTCGGCCCCATTGCGGTTTGGTCGCGGTTGCTGTCTGGCAATGTCTTCTGTTTCGTGATGGTTGCTGTCCGTTGCTGTCTTTCAGTAGCCATGGTTTCTGTGTAGTCGTGATTGGAGATTATCACAGCGGCAAGGTGACTATTTAATATTATTACGACGTTATTGTCGGATTGACTGCGGCATCGATCATCATCATGGGATATCTTCTTGCCGGGTATGCCCGAAGCATGCTGAAAATGGACCCATGTCCTTGTGCAGTAGGGAAAGGCACGCTCTCTCGAACGGTGAAATCGTGTCATCACACGTGCCCTTCAACGAATGCATCCAAAACAGTACTGGTAGTATTTTATTAAGATTGGTTGCGCTGTTGCTGAGAAAGACCATGGTGACCGCCCCCACATTAGCATTGTTAGTGTGTACTGTACGCTGTTTGCGTACATGGCCGTTCGGACGTGTTTGACGGTGTCTGTCAGTAGTGGTTGCATCTTTGTATTGGACCGCGATCGCCACTGCTATTCGTTGCTGGTTGGCTTCACTCTTTGTGCGTGGTTGCGATATTCGTTACGATGTTCGTTGCTGAACCGCTTCGCTCTTTCTGTTTCGTTCGGATTCGCTTGTTCTCATTATTGAAGGACGATTCCACTTCATCTCCCTCGGTGGGCTCTTCGCATAACGGAGGAAACGGATACACAGCCCCGTCCCTTGCTTACAGCAAGATCGAGGACGCCCCTTCTTTTCAAGATCCGGAAGAATCCACCCCTTAAAAGCGTCGGCGTTGCTGACTTGACGCTTCTTAGCGTTAAGCATGCAATTAACCCTGAGCTTGAGCGCTGCCGTTAGCTTGTCGCCGGTGTTTTTGTAAGCATGAGGGAGGGGGGGGGGGTAGCGGGCATTGATCGCTGCCACGCAAGGTTATTGTGGTTCGCAGATATGCGTTCAGCGGATTTCTTTTTTTGCGGTGTATCTTAGGGTTGGCGTGAATCTTGTTGTCGCAACACTGCCTCACGCTGGATGGAGCGTCACTTTTCACCCAAGCATCGCTGCATGTTCATTTTGCTAGATTGTGTCTTGAGCCGAGTGATGGCCTATGGGTGTAGGATTGTGTGGCATAGTTAGGGAATTACGTTACTTCGGGCACGGTGTCTTATACTAGATACCATTAGGTCGCGTGCAGTAGTCTAGTACATTTGTTTATGGCTTACCTCGCCTTTCTTCGTGCGGACTGTTGTTTTTCGAAGTATTATGCTTGTACGAATTTTCGTCTTTGAACGATTACAGTATTTTATATAGTGCTGTGTTGCTGTGGTTGGCGTGTGCGGTAGGAAAAGTCGGAATGGTGTTTTCCCAAACCTTTCTGCAGCTTAACGCTCGCGAAATTACCTCGCTGATTGCGGCGAGTTTCGGTAATTACACTTGTCCCTCTTGAGACTTCGGAGGGATAATCTGATAAAAAAAAGGCGATTGACGACTACAGAATCGATCACCCGATTTAAAGCGGTTAGGGTTACTTGTTAATTGGATGGTTACGTTACATTCCGAACAACAACCCAAAAATCGTACGACACGCACGCCGCATCATAGTCATCATTGTCATCGTTGTCATCGTTGTCATGTTTCTGGGCGCTCACACTAGTCTAGGCGGTTGACACGGCCGCATATCTCGATTGCTTTGGTCGCGTTTTGTTGTCCAGAACGAGTGAAGCCGTGGATTTCTGTTTTGGTCGCCGTCCAAGTTTGAAACCCGAACCGGCGTTGACGTGTTGACCGTCCCAATGCCCATTCACCGTCCGGGGACAATGACTATCCACCTTGATCCACCACAAAACCAGCTCGTGAACGAGTGGATATCGGCTTCATGTACGGTATTGCGCACAACATGAATTGAGACTGCCTTGCGAAGGCTATTATTAATAATAGGCCTCTCTCGGAGTACCTGTATTTGCCTCGCTCTGCCGCTTACCGTCATATTATGGTTTTTCATTTTCGCGGTTTCTAGCGGGAACGATCTGGATCCCGTAATCTATTTGTGTTTGCCCTCTTGACTTCGAAATATTCTGCGACGTCTGGAACAATACCTATTCTATCTATCCGCTCTTAACATATATCATTGACGACACCATCAAGAATGATGAGGTATTATTGTACACCTTCTTTGACGTGTTTTCGCACGTATGCACTCTTGACAAGATTAATATTGGAGTGTCTGTGATCGCAACATAGGGAGGAGATAGTAAGAATCGCCCATGGAACAAAGCTAAGGGCTAGTTCTAACAAACTTTTAACGATTAAAAAACAACCCAACCTGGAAAATTTGACACACGTAAATTGATTTGACTGGTCTAGACGCGCGTCATCCCTAAGGAATCCGAGCTCGGGGTAATTTTTACGTAAAATTGAAAAACGTCAGCTGTGAGTACGACCGATTGAATAGTTGAAACTCAACTTTGCAAGCTGCGTGGTGCATTAGATCTGTGTTTCATCTATGATCTCGGTCGTACTCACAGCTGACGTTTTTCAACTTTTGATAAAAATTACCCGGAGCCCGGATTCCTTATGGATGGCGAGCGTCTAGACCAATCAAATCAATGTTCATGTGTCTTTCTTTCCAGTTTGGGTTGTTTTTTAATCGTTAAAAGTTTGTTTGAAGTAGCCTTTAGCTTTGTTCCGTGGAGGAGTCTTACTATCTCCTTCCCATCTGGTTGTTAATACACACCTTCACAATTTTTACGGAAGGTCGTTCGCGCGTGTTCTATATTTGTCCTCATGAAAGATACGAGTATAGGTCGGTGACTCCCCTGGATGTTGTCGGGGTCAACAGGACGGTTTTCCATAATGTTATAAGGCTTAGTTTGGGTAAGCTATTGGTTAACCTTTTGCGCGAGGCCAAACGGACTAATACCCCACTAATACCTTAACAAATGGCGTCGTCGACAGACCATAGGTTTTTTGGGTCGTGGGTTCAAATCCCACATCCACCTTATAATAAACTATTTCAGACTTTCCCCATGATTGAAAAATACTCTCCCCGGTATACCCAGGAAATAAAACGGCTTGGATATTGACAGGTCCGCCCGTATATCCGGCCTACCAGCTACCCCCGCCGTTTCAGGGGGGTGGAGTTTTATAAGACTTAGTTAGGGTAAGCTATTGGTCAACCTTTTGCAAGTGGTCAAACGGACTTATACTCCACTATTTCCTCAATAATAACCATTCTGTGCACTGATACTAAAAAACCTAGGTATTATTATATTAAACATCATAGACTATTATTTTATGCATGCATGGTCAACAGAACCCGCATATTGAAGGCGGAGTATTAGTTCATGATATAATCAACAGGTGGGTTGTAATTATCATTCATTGTACACGTAGGCGTATATTATAGCTTAATAACAATTCTGTGCACTAATACTACAATCCGAATAGACGGGGAAATGACGTCCTTGAAATATGTTTTATAAAATAATGTACGACTTGAAATTTGAAGAATTTACCGAAAAAATGAAAAACTTTGAACTACTTTATTGGGGGGAAATCAAAATCTGACTTGGGAGTTGGCCCAACTTGACGCGGCATTTTCGTGGTGGGATAGCGCAATAAGTCTGGCGCGATTTTTGGACACGCGGACGACCATGATCGAGGCGACAAAACGCAAACCTCAACGAGAGGCGACCGAGGCAATAGCTGCGCCCACGCCTACAGACTCGGTGGTGGCGCCTCAAGAAATATCATGTTGGCCGCGATCCCGATTTTTCAACCCGCTCGCTCGGCCAAGCCGTACGAAACCGACCCAACGACCCAAAAGTTTTTAATTTTCGTTCGCTTAAATCGAAGGCAAATTGGATTATACTTTTCCCTTTGGACTACTTATTAATGGTCAAAACTGGCCCTAACGTGTGAGTCTCGTGGGAAACCGCGGGAACACTATAAATAGGCGGTTTGGTGGGTATCGTCGGAAGTCGTGGCTCGTGGCGAAGTGAAAGGGATCTCGCCGTGCTTCAAGGAAGGCATGATGACCTTAGCATTCACGGGTTTAACGGAATATCCAATGCAGAAAATTGCTCAAGTTACACGAACGAACATAACATAGATGCACGCTGTGGATCCTTCATCCAAATGGATGTCGTGGGATGTCGTGGGAGCTCCCGTGGGACTACCGTGTATCCCGATGGGATTCATCGTGGGAAGTCCCGCGGTGCTTCCCGCGGGAAGCCCCACATATGCAGGCGAATTCCACGGTATCCCGTAGGATACCAGGCGCGGTATCCCGTACGATACCAGGTAGGTAGGAACACGAGGGAATCCATGGAAACACGGGAAATCTCACCTTGAATCCTTCGAGAACCCCATGCGTGGTCCCGCGGAAGACCGTGTGATGCTACGGTCGGTTCCCGTTGACATCCCACGATACATCGTCGGGCGCTCGCGAGATCCCGTTTTTAGAGCTCCTACGACCCCCCGAGCACACAACACTGCGTCTGCAGGTGGGTACGACTATCCTGCGGCCGGGCTCATATATAGGGGTGGCCACGTGCCACGTGGTCACGTACTTCGTCGCAAAGGACCTGCCCCTGAGATCTTATCATAACTACCTGTAGTCGCTGTACGTAGGGGACTTTTTGTTGACGGCTTGTGACATGTTGGTTTCCTTTATCATCATAGACTAGACTATATAAATACCGAAAATCTTCGTTTCCCGTTTTTTTTTTTCAGTCATCACATCAATTGTCTTCGCACTCGCACTTTGTTTCTCCTTCTCCCTAGATCCAGAGCCGCGAAACAGACTCTTCTTCCAGCACCCCACTATTCATAGTACGTGCCTTCATTTTTATCGCTAGAAGCCTTCAGCCCTTTCCTCCCTCGTCGATTCGCATCGAAGTACACCATGTTGGTAAACTCGTGGCTTTTGGGGAAAATATGTTGTATTATTGAGCAATTGCCCTTCTGAGACAGGTAGGCAAGGTGGAGTGAGCAGGGTGGGGGCGCTAGTGGGCGCGCACAACCTCACCCTCAGGATCACGCTATGCAACTACCCGATCACGCATAACACAGAACACGGCCTAATGTACTTTCAGACGTGCCACAAAACCCTCGGGTTGTTGCCCGTACCACAAACAATACCCCTAACATGACAATAGCCAGATAGTCAGACCTACAGCAACAATGCCTGAACCTTCCTACTGGATAAGTGTCCAATGTACCACATACCAATGTACCGACACACACCTACGGTCCATTGTATAGCTCGTACTTGTGTACAACCTACCGAAGTACCACAAAGAGTATTCCCAGAATATCCAGCATCAACTTACTACAATTGACAATTCAATATTCAAACTATCCAATCAGATGATCTACAGCAGCTCGGTCGATACACACTGCCGCTATCACCAACACCCTCCCTAGGGGCTGTTGTATCTACCAGACCCACAACATGCAGTATGACAAACAAAAATAATTCAGACTCCTACTTCCTAGAGCCCAATGCAAAGTCACGGTGAACTTCAAAAATACTTCTCAGCAGAGCCTTCGTGAGGATGTCCGCATGTTGTTTTTCGCTGGGAGCATGCGTGATCTCGATCACACCCTCCCCGGTCAGATTTCTAAGAAAGTGGTGCCTCACGTCGATGTGCTTACTCCTGCTCGAGCTAAGCGGATTCTCTGCAAGCGCAATCGCTCCCTCGTTGTCCTCAAGGACGTCAATTTTACGAGGCTCCACACTAGACCTCAAGAACTGAAGCATTCCGTTCACAAACAGAGACTCCTTCACACCATCGCCCATCGTAAGATACTCTGCCTCAGAAGTCGACTGCGAAATGCATTTCTGCGTCCAAGAAAGCCAAGCTACAAAACAGGCAGCCACAATAACTAGTGCTCCCGAAACTGATCTACGGTCAGTGGCCTTGCTGGCAAAATCTGCATCTACGTACACCAACGTGCCTACGTCATCAACCGTACTGTCTCTCTTGTACTTCAGAGTTAGATGTGCCGTTTCCAGAAGATAGTTCAGAATCTTCTGAGCTGCTTTCCAGTCTCTCTTCTTTGGCTCATGAGAGTGCCTCGCCACCGCCCGCACAGCATTCGAGATGTCGGGCCTCGTCCCATTGGCGACCCACATCAGGCACCCCACCACCTCTCGGAACGGCACATCTTCTGCCTCCTCATCCTCCATCACGGACCTGTTATCGTTAGCAGGGGAAGCAGAGATCGGGCTGGTGCGACAAATTTTGAATCTCTCAAGCACACTCCTGATGTAACTCTCCTGAGAAATCTCAATCGTGCCAGCCTCGCGGTCGCGAATAAATTCGCAACCAAGAAAGAACTTGACCTCACCCAAATTCTTCGTAGGAAGAGAATCGCCTAGAGCTTCTACAACCACCTTGGCAAGACTCTTAGTTCCTGCGTACAGAATGTCATCCACGTGAATCGCGACCATCCCTATCACCTCGTCTCCCATCATGAAACGAAGCACACAGGGGTCACATGGAGACTGCTCGAAACCAATCCTCTTTTGATCCGATACTAGCCTCTTGTAAAATGTTCTAGATGCCTGATTCAATCCGTACAAACTCTTGTTCAGACGGACAACCTTTCCTGACATCGAACCACAGCCAGGAGGCAACTTCATGAACACTTCGTGATCCAACTTCGACTGAACAAACGCCTGCTCAATGTCCCAGTGGAGTAATTCCAAATCATACTTGCACGCCAATGCTACCAACAATCGAATTGATGCAGGATTTGCAGTAGGCGAGAAAGTCTCAAGATAGTCTACACCATACTTCTGCCTGAAGCCCTTCGCGACAAGCCTAGCCTTGGCCTTCACTATATTTCCTGTTTCATCTGCTTTCCATTTGAAAACCCATCTAGCGTCTATCACGTTACAGCCTATTGGGATCCTTACCGCTAACGTGAACGTTCCTGCCCTTATCAAGCCTTCAACTTCTGCAGACATAGCTCCATCCCAAATCGTGGCGTACTTCGATTGCCGGGCTTCTTGATAGCTATCAGGCTCAGACTCTACGTCCTGCACTAGTCCTTTCGGCAATTCCACTGCGTCACCTGCCCTCTGCTCCGCCAACAGCGCATATATTATCTCTGTTGCGCAGACGGGCCCTAGAGTGGCCACAAGGCCAGATACATTCTGCTAGTTAACTGCACGGGTTTGCGCGCGAGTTCTACCTTCTCTTACTTCATCATTATCACGCGCAGGGTTGTTGAAATCAGCTAGCTCAGCTACATGCCGCGGACGACGAGCAACTGGAGGAGATGTCTCTGCCTCTGCCTCCTGCCCTCCCGGCCCTACAGACTCTGTATCCTGCTCTTCAGGACCCACCGACTCTAGTTCCCCCACATCTTGCCCTCCCTGCCCCTCACCATAGGTGAACTCAGGTGCTGGAGACGACACAGAGGGAACGGGCGAAGATGGCACAGAGGGGGCAAACGGCGATCGACCTACACTCTCTGCGTCAACACTTTCAACCACATCGACTGCTTCACCAGGGGGGACCACTACCTCGCTCGTTGCTGCACCAGAGGGGACTACTGCCGCGTTATTTCGCAACAGTATGTAGGCAACTCCCCTCCCTACAAGCGGCCATACCTCGGCTTCTACATCGTTGTCACTTTCCTCCCCTCCCTCCTCCGCGATCTCTATCGGCAACGGAGGTTGCGGTGGAGGGAGTTGTGACGGCAACGCCTCCCACGTTACATCCCTCGTTTCCTGAATAGTCCCAACCCTCGTAAGTACTCTATGACAATCACGCGGGTGATCTCTCGAAGAACCGGCATAAAAGCAACTCTCACCCTTCGGAAACAGCTTCGACGGTCGCTGCCACTTGCAGTACGCCGGTTTCAAAAATTGATAAGGTTTAGCAGGACGAGCTTCCCAATACCACGTTTCATACAGCGACTTGGAATCGGGGTGAGCAGAACAAGCCGTGTGATTAAGTGCCTCGCAAGCCCAGTGCATTGCCTCAGCCCAGAGTCTATCAGTCTTAGGTAACTGTACATGCCCAAAAAGAACTTTCGCCTGAACACGAGCCGCCATTGCGGCCTCCTCTATCAATCCCAAGCCACGCTCTGCAACACCGTTGTATTGAGGACTGTAAGCTGGGGTGAACTCTTGCTTAATCAAGAGCTCATTGCACACAGATGCAAATTCTCCACCGAAAAACTCACCTCCATTGTCAGATCTAACAATCTCAACCAATGATGGGATTCCATCAGCACGCACACTAGCGAGAAAACTCCGGAAAGCACTCGCAGCGTCTGATTTACTTATCAGGAAATAGATCCGTGCACGCCTTGTGAAATCATCCTTCACAATCATGGGGTAATACTTCCCCCCTATGGACACAACGGCCTTCTTCCCTCTCAGGTCAACATAAACTCTCCCTAACTTTTTATCTGATCTACATTTAGTTTCACGAGCAATCCCTTTTCTAATTGCCTTCGACATCGAACATCCCGTACAAGCATCTAGGCTACCAGTCAACTTGATACTCAGTCGCTTTGCAGTAGTACGAAGCAATCCTTCATGTGAGTGAGCATAAATGTTATGAAAGTCATTCACATCCATACTCGTTTCGTGCTTGGGGTTTGAAGGAGTGAGGGCAGCCAACACGGATCCAATAGAGTCATCACCCACGCGATACGCAGTCGCAACAAGCATGCCATCGAAATTCTCAAAAGTCACATGTCCGTGGAAAGCAGTCATCACACCACGAGCACCACCAAGACCATTCCATGACTCGCCATCAAATTCTGCGATGGGGGAAAAAAGGTTGTACCCCAATTTGGAACAGTACAGCACATTCTTCAACTCTACCAAAAACTTGTTGTCAGCAGACACGAACACCAATTCCAGAGTTCCTGAAAGAGCTACCTCACAAGTCACGCCACCAATTCCCTTTACATTCTTGTGGCAAGGCTTCACATCCTTCATACACGAGAGAGAACCTGTCATGTGGAAAGCGGTACCTGTGTCTGCATACCAATCTTCGAAACACCTCTTCTTGGTGAGAGTGGTATATTCACGAATAGAATCACGAATAACACGATCACTACCGACATAGTTCCTTATCCTGTCCGCCACTTCACTATACAGCGTTGGAATATCAGCACCATAAGAATTCACCCAATTCACCAGGACAGAGTCATACCACGATGCAAGATACGTGTCATCACTCCAATCGTTTGAGAGATTTTGGGACAGAAGCACCATGGTATCATTCCAGGTATCCCTCAGTTCCGAGTCAGTTTGGGACAGAAGCACTAACAACTCAGATATCTCACCGTTTTCATTCTTGGCGTCCTTGGATGATCCGCTCTGGGAGGGATGAGCGATCACACGAGCCAGACAGTCTTTGTTCACGTGACCGACCTCCCCACACTTGAAACACTTCCCTTGAAACGCCGTTTTCTTAGATGAACCAGACTCGGAGTTAGACCTTGACTTGTAGTTCTGCTTCTTCGCACTCTTCTTCTCAGGCCTAGACATCAGAGCAGCACTGTGTTTCTTCGGACCACCTTGAGTCTGCAAGTCGAGGTACCGTTCACGCACTTTAGTCTCTATGAACGACGGGTCATTCGGGCAGAACACCACCAGAGTTTCACGCAGAGTCTTATATTCATGCGACAGCCCCTCGAGCATCAGGTTGCACACCTCTCTGTCATCTTTCTTGACTTCCAGCATTTAAAGCACACCAAGCGTCTCTCTCACAGATGCAAAGAAGATCGAGGGATTCTCATTCGAACGCATGCGCAGTGATTTGGGTTTCTCCTCCTGCACACGAATCTGACTCTGGCTCAACGGCAGAAAATGATCTTTCAGCACTCGAAAACCCTTGCTGGAAGAACCAGCGTGGCGAACCATAGTTTTCAGACTATCCTTCTTCAAGCAGTCGAACAGAAACCACCATGCCATCTCAGCCTGACGCAGCACACCCACACTGAATCCTTTCTCTACCCAGGGGGTCAAGTCGAAACCAATGTCAGCAACCGGAATCTCAGTCTCGGAAACAAACGCCTCATACAGATTGTTGTGCCGGGCACTTAGCAGAAAATTCTGCGACCATGAGGGGTAAGACACGTCTGTCCCATCGAAAACAGGAGCCTTGGGAACTTTGAAAGGACCCCCACCCAACTTCTCTCCTGTATCAGTAATGCCGGCCCCGGGAATCAGATTGTTTCCACTGGCGACACTTTCCCACCACCTGCTCGACGGAGTAGGTTCGGGAGGAACAGAGGACTGGCTTCCGAGAGCCCTATCTACAGTCCCGGGAACGAAATACTGGCTACCTACAGCCCCACTTCCAATCCCAATCGAACCAAGGCTTGCAGCACCAGCAGAGGAACGATTAACAGCGAATACATTAGGGTTCAAGCCTGAGCCAGCAAGGCTACTACTTCCAACCCCCATGCTGGACACGCCAAGGCCTTGGGCATTGCGCCCGTACCTTCCGCGGTCCTGCCAGTAGCATCATCGGTAGAATGCGTATCACCAGCATACTCTGTTCCGCCGCCTTCCGGCGCGACAGCAGATACAGAGGAATCCACTTGCTCCTTCTGTTGATCAACAAGCGACGTGACTAGAGTCGTAAGTTGGGACAACTGCGTCTCTAGGGAAACCGCCCTCTCACCAATCCTGCGGATTACTCTGAACTCGGCCACCCGCAGGTGTCCCCGGTTCAGCCATGATGAGACATGTTGATCAGGCCTCTCTCGTACAGCAGTCTAGTGTAGTCCAAGGGGACGACGGAGCAGTAGACACCTTAGTCGCTATAGTGTGTTAGTAAACTCGTGGCTTTTGGGGAAAATATGTTTTATTATTGAGCAATTGCCCTTCTGAGACAGGTAGGCAAGGTGGAGTGAGCAGGGTGGGGGCGCTAGTGGGCGCGCACAACCTCACCCTCAGGATCACGCTATGCAACTACCCGATCACGCATAACACAGAACACGGCCTAATGTACTTTCAGACGTGCCACAAAACCCTCGGGTTGTTGCCCGTACCACAAATAATACCCCTAACATGACAATAGCCAGATAGTCAGACCTACAGCAACAATGCCTGAACCTTTCTACTGGATAAGTGTCCAATGTACCACATACCAATGTACCGACACACACCTACGGTCCATTGTATAGCTCGTACTTGTGTACAACCTACCGAAGTACCACAAAGAGTATTCCCAGAATATCCAGCATCAACTTACTACAATTGACAATTCAATATTCAAACTATCCAATCAGATGATCTACAGCAGCTCGGTCGATACACACTGCCGCTATCACCAACACACCACCTACCCACCCACGCGGCAAGCCGCTCTCAGTGCTCAGTTGATTTCTATGCCTTTTCTTTTTTGAAATAATAATAAACTCAAAAGTCCGACCCACGTGAGGTTCCTGATTCGAACTCCAGAACCAACTTTAACAATAGTATTAATAGTAGTAGCATTCAAAGGTAACCACTACAAATCTGGGGCGCGACCGTTCATTTGTTTTATTGATGATTGAAGATTTTGACTTCTTGCGATGACAACTACAGGCTGTGAGCGGAAGTGCAAGGACCGTTTTATGTTCGTATACCGATGGTTGAGCGGTTACTAAATTTACGCTCACTAGGGTGTACGTATAGCACTGGGCCCTCTATAGTGCCGGGGTATGTCCTTAGATTTGAGCGGCACTATAACGGGCACCGGCATTATTCAGAATAGTGCCTCAATGGTGCCGGTCCGGCACTATTGAGGTTTCGAATATCCCTCAATGGTGCTGGACTGGCACTATTGAGGAGGTGTTTGATTTCATGGTGTGGCGCTTACGCTTTGCGGGGCCAACAGAGTACGGAATTGGTCGAAATTATGTGTTAATAGTGGACGAATCTAAACCTCAGTCCTCGTTGCCCTTCTTCGATGTTTCAAGATGAAAAGACAAAACAGAAAAATAAACATGACAGGTAGCGCACTGCCAAAAAACAAACAACCATGTACTGCACCCTCCGCCCTCACTACGAGCGACAAACTCTCTCATGTCTGCCTGGCGCACCCGCTTCGATGTTGCAAGAAAAAAAAACAAAACAAACAAACCAAGACAAGCACGACAGGAAGCGCACAGCAAGAAAATTAGACAACCATGTACCCCCCGCCCTCACTACGTCGAGACAAACTCTCTCATGTATGCCTGGCGCACCCACTTAGCGGAATGCGCTGCGATCATCGCCATCTTCGCTTTCGCTAGGTAGAACGCCGCGTCTCCGTTGCCACTCGCCTCTGCTGCCGCTTCCAGGACGCCGAAGTGAGACGACAGCTCGTCATAAGACGGTGGAGCACGGCGCTCGCATCACGTGGTTTCATCGCCACCGCCCTCCTCCTCTTCATCCTCCTCCTCTTCGTCCTCCTCCTCTTCGTCCTCCTCCTCTTCGTCCTCCTCCTCTTCGTCCTCCTCCTCTTTGTCCTTCTCCTCGCCACATCCTCCCTTGCAGACGTGGCCATCAGGGGCTTGCGGCGTTCTGTCTTGTTGAAGGTAAATTTCACCTTCTGCACAAGGCATGGTGCGCCTCTGCGTAGAGCTCTTCGGGTCTGCAGCAGCACGTGTAACCTCTTTTCTGTGTGGCGTCTGTCCGCTGTCTTTGTGTGTGTAGTGCATCGGACTAATGCGGGGCGCCGTGGTGCCCAACCGGCACTATAGCGGGGCAGCCCTCAATAGTGCCGGCCCGGCACTATTGAGGGCACTGTCTGTGTCCAAATATTTTACCGGCACTATACCGGGCGCCGGTACTATTCAACCGGTACTATAGAGGGCTCAGTACTGTACGTTATATCTCCTGCTGCGAGACCTAGGCTTTGACCCAATAAGCGAATGAAATCGGGATTTTCTGCGACTTTTTTGGGGGTCGCATTAGCGACAAAGAGGTGATTATGCGGGCAGGGTAAGCGATTATTCCATGATTATTCGATCACAATGCGAGTCAAATACGCACTGTTTCGGCCTCATTTCAGGGTTCCCCCCCCCCTTTTCTCCCCTTTTTCCTGGTTATGCTCGACCGAGTTATGCCAACCTTATAGTCTTATAGTGCCATGTTCTTCTAGTCGTTTTTCGTTCAACGTCTAGTTTTCGTTCGAAATTGCGCCTGAAACTGGGGGGTCCTGAATCCTGAATACACAAATCGCTCTAATTCGTCCATTTTTATCGTGTTTGGTGCTGTCCAATTGGCAAGTGTTTCTCATCCTCATTTTGAGTGTGCCTGCTCGGCACGTCAACCTCATCATGGATTTAAATCGCTTTTGATGCGACCGACCTACCATGATAAGAAAAAGTGGTGGAATTGCGGTCGCATTGCGTTTTTTTGCCCTATGCGATTAGTATGCGAGAAAACTGCAGTTAAGCGAAAATACTTGCGAGCTAAAAATATACCCGGTATTGGGTCAAAGCCTAGTGAGACTGTCTGGCGACGATTACACCTTGAAATAAGTTATATTGAAAACTGTGGAACTCCTTTTTTACGGATGGTGGAGGTGGAGCTTGAAGCTTGCAGCTGGGTCTGTTTTTGGCATGATGCTCAAAGTTGGCCTTGGGCCAGAACCCAACAATAAGGCACCATATACATGCTACAGTAGCACAATCCCTTATCGACAACTAACTGTTAACAGCCGTTTGTTTGGCCCCACGTTTAGCGAGCGTCTGCTGATTCTTCTGCGTAGTGCGCGGGGGTGGCATTGACATCGATCATCGGATACAGGCGGACACGTGATTTCTTCTTGCTCGAACACCTGGAATAAGCAGTGACGAGAAGACGATACATCGTGAAACGAACAACCAATCCTAACGGTAAGCTGTGGCTGTGGGGTGTGGGGTCTGGGCGGAGCGAGACCGCCTCTCCCCTTATTAGGGGATCCATGCAAGCGCTCCTGCCAGGTACAAATTATTGCCCCTGTACAATAGGTCACGTGCGGCGGCATGAACGGTTGGCTCAGTTGCAGGTGTTCACGAAAACCAGCCTAGGGACAAAAAATGACCAAGTAGGTGAGGGGGATGAATGAATGGGCAGCAGCAAGCAGCACGCGTGGTAATATAACATCGTGCCCAAATATAACCCCTCGGCCGCGACGGATCCTTTGACGCTCTGGCATGGCTAGGTGTGAGAAAACTTCAAAGCCTCCGAGATGAATCCACGCACCGTAATCAAGGCATACATGGCGCGTGTGAATATCGTTGCGGATCGATCGTTATTAGTTGTACCACGTACTTCACTGGTACATTGTGCACAATCACAATCCTCGGCCGCGATCGAGACCTTGATGCTCCGACTTGGATAGGTGTGCGCGTCGGGTCAGATAACTGAAAACGACCCGAGATGGATGCGCGCAACGTCAGGGAGGCAAACATAGCGTGCGAAGATATTTGGACATCCTCCGTTCTTGGCACTTTGGGTTATTCGATTTTAGGACCGCCAGGAGATGAGACCGCTCTGCCCTGTTTGGCGAACAGTACATTATTACAGTGTAGTGATCCCTCTATCGTGCTGGTTGAGTGGTGCCGGTTGCCCTCTATAGCGCCCGTGAAGTAACTTGGTTGGCACAGATGGGAACGGCCAGTAGTGGTAGTATGCGGAATAGTGCCGGTATCTTTGGCTGACACATACCGGCGCTACCGAGGGCCACTACAGTAACTGTACTCTGCATATTATTTGGTCAGCAGGGGCGAGACCGCTTCTGGCTCTTGGCCAGCGGGGTGGCCATGTGTGGGGACCAGTCATGAAGACGTTGTCACACGAGAAATAACTCTACCATTTGGGCTGTGGGTCGCCTTTCCCAGGAGACGCTGAGAAAAACACCTTGCTTTAACCATGTTGTTGGTCGTCTGACATATGGTAGTGTTTAGTTTTAGTGCGGCAAAATATTGCCGGGATTCCTCACGGGAGGAAAATGTGCAGCTTGATTACTTGGTGTGTTATTGTCTGGTGTATATGATACGTACCTGCAGTCAAAGGAACCACCTGCACTATTTGCGTTTTCGGTGCAAGTTCATAAAACCTTTCCTGGAAGCTTCCATCGCTTCCATGGAAGCTCCCGTGGAAGCGGTGGAAGCTTCCGTGGTGGCCGTCGAACGACGGGAGGGTGGACTTTTGTCTTCTTATTGCCCCAACATGCGTTGCGATGGTTTGCCGTTATATTCAGTTGGTGTGGTGTGTGTGGTTGTTGTTCGCTTCGGGATTGAAGTATAATGTAACGTAACGTTAAGGGAGGGGGGGGTGACATCATAGGCGTCCTGCCTCCATGTCGTTGGATGAGTTGGCGTCTTATTGGATGTTTTAGTTGGCGATAGGTTCGTCGTTGGTCGCGGCGAAGCACAAAAAAGGGTGACCCCCGGTCTTCCCGGTCTTACGGTCCTCTATCCGTGCCCTGTACTATCAATGTGTAAATCTTCAAGTTGCATGGAGGCTTCCTACGTGGGAGGATGTCAAAGTAAGTCAATTACATGCATCCATCGCAAGTAGATACGAATGAATGAGCAAACCTTCCTCACCAACATAAAACGGTCGAGAAGGCGGAGGCACAACGTCACCCATCCCACCGTGCACGTGTCCGTACGCCTCCCCCCGACACCACAATACACCCATATAACCGCAACTAGCGCTGGCGCAGGCAAGGGCTGCAGACATCAACATCGGACTATGTCACTCAGTTTCCAACGAACAAGCAGCAGATTGCACGCACTCAGTACAGGCTACAGGTCGGACGCGCCCATGCCATGCCGCCAACCCCAACGTCCACGACATACTTCATAACCGTAACCAATAAAGCCGCACCGCAGCAGCCTAAGCAACAGTTTGATCCGGCAGCGGGGTAGAGGAATGGGGCAAACAACACAACACCTTCCCAATGTGTACGACCTTCGATATTAATCCGCAACCGGCGACGAAACCAAATGCGCACGAATAACAGACGCCAGCCCAGAGGACGGGGTGAAGAGGCATCAAGGCCTTCAGCCCACCCGCAGCTTCCACCAGCCTTTTCTGCCCACAACCACGCATAGCCACATACCCCGTATTATGTACCCCCAAAGGTCCTTAATCGTTGTGGACGACTTCGCCACAAGGGAACCAACCACCCCTCCCCCGCCCCAACCCATCTCAACCGCGACACCAGTGTGTCGGTGAATGGACAATACAATTGCAGCACCCGCCGGCCTTTTTCCACTCCTTGACAACGGACAGCAAGAAGAGGACGGTGCCTATTCCAGGGAAGGTCACACGCTCATGAGGATTGGCTCACGAGCGACCCCCCGTCCCCCCCAAGCCACGTCCACCACGACACCTGGGCGTCGGTCAATAGACAGACAACACCAGCCGGCCATTTTCCACTCCTTCGAAGCAGCAACAACAGGATGGCATCCAATCCAGGGAACGCCACACGCTCATGACGGGAATTTCCTCACGCCCCCCCCCCAGGCTCCCACTCCCCGACCGCGCCCTCTTCTCTCCACCACTGCGCTTTACGGGCGAATCAGATTCTGCGCACAACATGAGGCAATGGGTGGGGATTACTGGGCGTTGACGACTTCGCCGTCGTGCAAACTCCCACACGAGCCGACCAGGTTGACGTGTGCGACTCAGTCTTGGATGGAAGACCGGTGGAGGTATTACAACAGCATCGGCACTTATCGTCCAAAGCGGCGGACGACGGCTGCTGGAAAGCATTTCGAGGTGGGCGTTGCAGAATAACGGTCTAACCCTTCGGGCATGCATTGGCCATAGCTAAATATTGAAAGATAAGCACAACCGTTGCCGTCGATGGCCGCGCCGATCAGCGCGTTCAGGAACAAGCATTTGCTCGAAAACAGCAGTCCGAGCACAGCAGCAGTGTATGAGCTGCGACATCGGCAGCGTCGGCGCGGTGTTTACCCAGCGCTGGCTTTAGATACAGCGACGGCTCAACAAATATGCACCAATCCCAGTGACACAGGGGGTAGGACTGCTTTCCCAGTGACGTCTGTTCGTTAGCTCCAAACGGGGTAGGTTTCAAGTCATTGTATTACGTCTCCCAACACAGGGCAGAGACAAGTCGACAAGGTGAGCTCATGTGTGAGAGCGCACAGCAGTCTACCATCAAAAACGCCAGCCAAGTACTGCTAGGTACCCAATAATCGGCCAATAGCCCGAACCTGCACAACACTGAACAGTTACTGTCATACTGAAAATCCCTAACCAATACCCTCCCGAATTCTTCACAAGACAGTGACGAATCAACAATACATTCAATTCCATCACCTAAAACAATAAAAACGGCAAGAGGAAACTCATTCTCATGAGCGAAAACATCTTCCATACTCCCACTTCCAACTATTGCAATTGTAGACGAGATTACAGTAGCCGCGCCAAAATAACACTAAGGCTAAAAGTGCAATGCCAGAGATCGCGAGGATCCCTTTTCCCCGGACAAAACTCTCCTTTTGCCCCTACTCGTGCCATAGACACACAGATCGCGACGGTAAAGTGTAACAGGAGCGTGGTGTCCTCTGGTACGTATCAAGAACGACCTCACCTTGATGTAGCCGAGCGGTCGTACGTAGAACTCAAGAAGTGGCTTGTAGTAACGCAATGGTCGAGAAGACCACGAAAGAACGTTGCCAGAACGGGTACACACGGTTTTACGGGCAGGTAGGTTGCGAGTGGGGCAAGAGCAGCGTACACGTGTGATGGCACGGTCTTGGGACACACTTGGTGGTATGGACAGGTGGTATAACTTTGATCTGTTTTGTCTCATGGTAAAAGTGAAAACTCCGAGGCGGCGTCGGTGGGAAATCCCGAAAGGGGCTTCCCACGGAAGGGCGGAGCATCATTATTTTTCATACATCGTGCTGCGGAGGGCCTATCCGACGGCATAATCTCCATTTTACACGATGGACCCTCCTCGTAATACTGGTCTGGTCAGCTATCACGTATCTCAGAATAACCCGGGCGCCTTGAGCGCCCTGGCGTTTGTAGTGCTGCAACAAAAGCGAGGCAACATACGTCCTTGTTCGCATGGCTTAATGATGTAATTTATTTGGCGCTTAAATTACGCGAAATATTTATCACTTGCAAACCCATCATAAACCCGAAAATACTCCCGTTTTGGCTTTGTCCGCTATAGCTCCAAATAATCGAATAAATAAACAACAAAATGCCGCCAATGTCGATACGAACATCTCAAGCCCTCCCAGCTACGAAACCGATCGGTCATCGCAAAAACATTTCGTGTTTCACTTTCCTCCATTCATTGCGAATAAGCATTCGCAAAATGATAGTGTCCGCAGAATTACCAATCAATAATTGAATATGCTCACCCTCCTTTATTTTGCACTCAATCGGAAGACTACTGCCAAAAACAAAAGATCTCCGCAAAATTCAATACAGTCAGTGCCACCATCAATACTACACATGTGCAGTGCACCTCTCAAGGTGCACCGACTTACCCTTTTCTCCCAATCGTCATCACATGTATATCAGCTCCACAAGGCCCCTTCGAAAAACGCTACAAGTTTTTTCTGATTTATAAAGACTGTTTGATTTGAACATAAAAACACACTTGATAACTACCAGGCAAAAAAGGTTACGCATATCATCCAGAATAAATCTTGGATTATACTATTTGCGGGTCTCCACCCTCACGGCAAATAAATGATCATACACTATTTACGGGTCTCCAACCTTGTCGTAAATAAATAAACGTCGCATTCGACCCAAAACAGCATTTCGATCGACAGGTGTATCCATCGTAACAATAAGTTCACCAATTTCGACCAGACCTGTCCCCGCCCGCCCCGGGGATGTTGACGAACCATTAAGCTCCGGCTAAAAATATAATCGCCAGATCTGCTCCCTCCATCACTTCTCCCGCTGCTGTTGTTGCTACGCTGCGTATCGTGGAGTGCGTGCGGCCATGCCGCTCGACGTGTTGCCCGGACGAAACGCCATCGTTATTTGGTTCCGCTGTAGACAACCCACGATTATCCCATGTCCGTTCCTGCCGCTGTTACCAGCAGCAGGAAGCACGCGGCTATTATGCTGCGCGACTTTGCCCTGCTAAACCACCTCCCTGGGAGGGTGTACACGGCTAGCGGCCGTATGACTTCTCGCAGAATGTGCAGATATGCTGCCTCCACAACCAGCCTTTTGAAGTGGAGTGCTTACAGCAAATGAAAACGAAAACACATGACGTGCGACTTAGAATCCCCCGCTCGCAACACACGACTCGGGTGCCTACGACTGGCTGTACCTCCACCATACTCGTAGGGCTTTTGGCTGCTGCTATAACCCCTGGCCGCTGTACACGATGGGGTGTCCTAGGTTATGCTACCACCATGAACGTAGGCTGCTGCTACTCCCTGCGTACGGTTATGATCCACCGTAGGGCTTGAGCTACTACTGCTGTGCGTACTCTGCAGCTGCAGTGGCTACTCCCTGAAAACGACGTCAGCACCTCAACATCATCTCTGGGCAAGAAGACAACTCGCATATGAAGCTACTCTCCCTCTTCCACCATCAAAGAATCCCGACGATGGCGGTACAGCAACTCTCCCTGCCATACCAGCGGTGGCTCTCTCCTTCTCCCCACCGGACTCCTCCTACCTACTTGCTGTTCGTGATAGCGGCATGTATGTATCAACTGTACTGCGGTGAAACTCTGATTGGTTGGTTTGAATAGCAGAACTGTTGATTGTATGTTGTTTTACCAGAATACTCTTCTTGTGGTGCTACGGCACTTCGGTAGATTGTACATGTGCACGAGTTATACATCGGACCGTAGTGGTGTGAACGGTACGTTGGTATGTCGGTACGTTGGACACATTGACGAATAGGAACATTCCTGTAGTGTTGCTAACACGATATAGCTTGTCTCAACGAACAGCCTAGCAATAAGTTACAGATACATACGTTGTGTCACGGAGGTAAGTTACAGGGATCGTCTCGTGGTATCACCCACGAGCAGTCCCACGGGTATGTACGAGTAGGCACTATGCGAGGAGGTTTAGGTATTCGACTACGAGCGGTTGTTACTGGGCTGTGGAGAGTTGGCCCACATGACCCACTCCACTTTCTGACCTGTCTCTCCAGACATTGGTCTCTCTAATATAATACCTTTCTCCAGAAGCCACTGATTTACCAACACGCTACAGCGCTATCGGTCGACTGCTGTACGTCCCCCTGGACTGTGTTCGACGAGACTGTGAGGGCGGCTTGATCAACCGGCCTCGTCATGGCTGAACAGGAGGGAGGTGACCCTGCGGCAAACCAACAGGGTGACCCGCAGGGCTTTGGTGAGAGAATGGATTCCTTAGAGTCTCGAGTGTCTCAAATGCTGGATATGTTTTCTAACCAGCAGCAGATGCTCCAGACAGTTGTTGAGACACACAAGAGGGAGAATGTGGAGTCCTCTAGTTCGCGTGCTGCGCCGCGGGGCATCGAACTAGAGTCTGGTGTGCACCAATCGGGTGCTGCCGGTAGGACCGCGGGGAGTACGGGAGGCGATACCCTAGGCTTTGGCGTGTCCGACATGAGGGTTGGGAGTAGGGGTGTTGTAGACCCAGGCTTGAACCCGCGTGTTTCTGATGAGAATCGTTCCTCTGTTCCTGCAGTAAACTTTGGTTCGGTTGACGGGACTGTTGGTGGGGCTTTAGGTAGCCAGTCCTCTGTTCCGCCCACTACCTCAGCAAGTGAGTGGTGGGGAAAAGTCGCTAGTGGGAACACACTGATCCCAGCGGCTGACAGTAGTTCGGGAGAGAGCTTGGGTGGGGGTCTTTTCAAGAAAGTTCCCAAGGCTCCTGAATTTATCGGTACTGATGTATCGTATCGTTCATTGTCGCAGAATTTTCTGCTCAAAGCTCGTCACTACAATCTGAGCGAGCCGTTCACCTGTGATATCGACATTAAAATCGCCGACGTTAATTTCGACTTGACCCCTGGGGTAGAGAAGGGATACAGCGTTGGTGTACTGCGTCAGCATGAGATTGCTTGGTGGTTTTTGTTCGACTGCTTGAAGAAAGACAGCCACAAAAAAATGGCAAGGCAAGCTGGTTCCCCGTATAAGGCTTTTCGCGCGCTCAAGGATCGCTTTCTACCGTTGAGTCAGAGTCAAATTCGAGTGCAGGAAGAAAAACTGAAGTCTCTGCGCATGCGTCCCCACGAGAATCCCACAACTTTCTTTTCATCCATCAGAGAGACGCTTGGTGTGTTGACCATGCTTGAAGTAACGAAGGATGATCGTGAAGTGTGCAATCTCATGCTGGAAGGACTGTCCCCCGAGTACAAGACTTTACGTGAGACTCTTGTGGTGTTCTGTTCGAATGACCCCTCTTTCATCGAGACCAAAGTGCGTGAGCGGTACCTAGACTTGCAAGCACAGGGTGGTTCTAAGAAGCAGAATAGTGTTGCTCTGGTGTCTAGGCCTGCGAAGAAGAAGAGTAACTTCAAGAAGCACAACAAGCAGAAGTCTAAGTCTGAGTCTGATTCCTCGAAGAAGTCTTTTCAGGGGAGGTGTTACAAGTGTGGGGAGGTGGGTCACATGAAGCTCGACTGCAAGGCTCGCATCATCCCTCATCCTTCCCAGACTGGAAAGCCCGAGGCCGACGAGAATGAGAGCGGTGAGCAGTGTGCTATTCCTGATTCGGATCTGGTGTGCAGAAATGGTAGTTACCGCATGAGTGATGACTGCCAAAAGGTGTTGCTTGCAGCATGTCGTAAGGAAGTGGTCTTGAAGGCGTGTGATGATTTGAGCAGGATGTGGTATGATGTCTCTGGTCTGAAGTGTCTGATGACGTCCCGTGATGATCTGATTATGATCGCCGTTAGTAATGATATGATCCTGAAAGCTGTCAACAAGGCTAGATATGTCGAGGATTGGTATGCTGACACAGGCACTTCATATCACATGACTGATTCCCTGTCTTGCATGAGAGACTTGAAGCCTTGCCACAGAAGTGTGAATGGAATTGGTGGCGTGTCTTGTGAAGTAGCTTACTCCGGAACGCTAGACTTGGTATTTGTGACTGCTGACAGTGAGTTCTCCGTGGAATTGAAGAACGTATTGTACTCTCCCAACTTGGGGTATAATCTCTTTTCTCCGAGTGCTGAGTTTGATGGTGAGTCATGGAATGGTCTTGGTGGTCCTAATGGTGTTATGACTGCATTCAATGGACAAGTAACTTTTCAGAACTTCGATGGCATGCTGATTGCGTCTGCGTATCGCCTAGGAGAAGCCTCTGTTGGTACGGTGTTGGCTGCTCTCACTCCCGCCAACCCCAAGCATGAAACTACGATGAATATCAACGATTTCCACAATATTTATGCACATTCGCACGAGGGTCTGCTTCGCACTACTGCAAAGCGATTAGATACCAAGTTGGTTGGTGACATGCATGCTTGTTCAGGGTGTTCGATGTCGAAGGCTATTCGGAAAGGAATCGTTCGGGAAACTAAAACTCGATCGGATAAAAAGTTGGGCAGAGTTTTTTTTGACCTGGGAGGAAGGAAGGACATTGCGTCCGTAGGGGGAAAACATTACCCCATGATTGTGAAGGATGATTTCACGAGACGTGCATGGCTGTATTTCCTGAAAAATAAATCAGATGTTGGCAGTGCTTTCCGGAGTTTTCTTGCGAGTGTGCGTGCTGATGGTGTCCCGTCATTGGTTGAGATTGTTAGGTCTGACAATGGTGGGGAGGTTTTCGGGGGGGAGTTTGCATCTGTGTGCAACGAGCTTTTGATCAAACAAGAGTTCACACCGGCTTATAGTCCGCAATATAATGGTGTTGCAGAGCGTGGGCTGGGATTGATAGAGGAGGCCGCGATGGTGGCTCGTATTCAAGCTAAAGTTCTTTTTGGGCATGTACAGTTACCTAAGACTGATAAACTCTGGGCTGAGGCTATGCACTGGGCTTGCGAAGCGATGAACCACACTGCGTGTTCTGCTAATCCTGAATCCAAATCGCCGTATGAAATGTGGTATGGTGAACCTCGTCCCGATAGACCGTATCCGTTTTTGAAGCCCGCCTACTGTAGGTGGCAGCGACCGTCAAAGCTGCTGCCAAAGGGTGAGAGTTGTTTCTATGTTGGTCCTTCGAGAGACCACCCGCGTGATTGTCATAGAGTACTTACGAGGGCTGGTACTATTCAAGAAACGAGGGATGTGACGTGGGAGGTGCTGCCGTCACAGCTCCCTCCGCTGCAACCTTCTTTGCCGATAGAGGTAGCAGAGGAGGGAGGGGAGGATAGTGACGACGATGTTGAAACCGAGATATGGCCGCTTGTGGGAAGAGGAGTCGCTCACACACTTTTGAAACGTGATGCCGTGCCCTTTGGTGCGGGAGTCGAGGAGGTTGAGAGTGTTGGCGCAGGTAGTATAGGCCCGTCCTTTTCTGTTCCATCTTCCCCTGCTGAACCGTCTGCCCCCGTGAACATTTCTTCTGGTAGTGTAGCTCCTTCTGTGTCTTCGCCTGTGAATGACGGGGAGGGTCAGGAAGGGCAGGAATCAGGAGAGGTAGAGATGGGGGATCTGGGAGGGGATGATGAGGTAGAGTCGATGGGGCAGGGAGGGCATGATGATGAAGAGTCGATTGGGTCGGGAGGACTGGTAGAGGCGGAGGCATCCCCTCCAGCCGCTCGTCGTCCGCGGCATGTGGCCGAGCTTGCTGACTTTAATACTTCCGCGCGTGAAAATGATTAAGTGAGAGAAGGTAGGACTCGCGCGCAAACTCGTGCAGTCAACCAGCAGAGTGTACCCGGTCTCATGGCCACCCTAGGACCCATCTTCGCGACAGAGGTCGTGTACTCATTGTTGTCGGAGCAGAGAGCAGGTGATGAGACGGAATTGCCGAAAGAACTGGTTCAGGATGTAGAATCGGAGCCTGGTAGTTATCAGGAAGCCCAGCGTTCGAAGTACGCTAAGATTTGGGAAGGAGCCAGGTCTGCCGAAATTGAAGGCTTGATAAGAGCAGGAACGTTCACGTTGGCAGTAAAAGTCCCGATAGGCTGTAATGTGATTGATGCTAGATGGGTTTTCAAGTAGAAAGCAGACGAAACAGGAAAGATAGTGAAGGCCAAGGCTAGGCTTGTAGCGAAGGGCTTCAAGCAGAAGTATGGTGTGGATTATCTTGAGACATTCTCGCCTACCGCAAATGCTGCATTTTTTCGATTGCTGATAGTGTTGGCGTGTTTGTACAATTTGGAATTACTCCACTTGGATATTGAGCAAGCATTTGTTCAGTCGGAATTGGATCACGAGGTGTTCATGAAGTTGCCTCCTGGCTGCGGGTCGATGTCAGGAAAGGTTGTCCGTTTGAACAAGAGTTTGTACGGATTGAAGCAGGCTTTTAGGACATTTTACAAGAGGCTGGTGTCGGAACTGAAGAGGATTGGTTTTGAGCAGTCAATGTCTGACCCCTGTGTCCTGCGTTTCATGATGGGAGACGAGGTATTGGGGATGGTCGCGATCCACGTGGATGACATTCTGTATGCAGGAAGTAAGAGCCTTGCCAAGGTGGTTGTGGAAGCACTAGGTGACTCTCTTCCTACGAAGGACTTGGGGGAGGTCAAGTTCTTTCTAGGTTGTGAATATATTCGCGACCGTGAGGCTGGCACGATTGAGATTTCTCAGGAAAGTTATATCAGGAGTGTTCTCGAGAGATTCAATATATGTCGCACCAGCTCGATCCCTGCTTCCCTTGCCAATGATAACAGGTCCGTGATGGAGGATGAGGGGGCAGGAGATGTGCCGTTCCGACAGGTGGTGGGGAGCCTGATGTGGATCGCCGGCCAGACAAGGCCCGACATCGCGAATGCTGTGCGGGTGGTGGCGAGGCACTCTTACGAACCAAAGAGGAGCCACTGGAAGGCAGCTCAGAAGATTCTCAATTATCTTCTGGAAACGGCGCATCTGACTTTGAAGTTCAAGCAGGATAGTTCGGTAGACGCAGGCACGTTGGTGTATGTAGATGCTGACTTTGCAAGTAGGGCCACTGACCGTAGATCAGTTTCGGGTGCGATGGTTTTCGTGGCGGCGATGCTTATAGTTTGGATTTCTAGGGCGCAGAAATGCGTTTCACAGTCAACTTCAGAAGCAGAGTATCTTGCGATGGGAGATGGTGTAAAGGAGGCTCTGTTTGTAAACGGAATGCTTCAGTTCCTGAGGCCTAGTGCGAAGCCTCGTACGATAGATGTCCTTGAAGACAACGAGGGGGCGATTGCGCTCGCAGAGAACCCGCTGAGCTCGAGTAGGAGTAAGCACATCGATGTGAGGCACCACTTTCTTAGGAATCTGACCGAGGAGGGTGTGATCGAAGTCACCCACGTCCCCAGCGAGAAACAACACGCGGACATCCTCACGAAGGCGTTGCCGAGAGATCTTTTTGAAGTTCACCGCGACTTTGCACTTGGTATCAAGAAGTAGAAGTCTGAGTCGTTTTGTTTTTTGTTTTTGTTTGATATGTATTTGGTCTGGTAGATACAACAGCCCCTAGGGAGGGTGTTCGTGATAGCGGCATGTATGTATCAACTGTACTGCGGTGAAACTCTGATTGGTTGGTTTGAATAGCAGAACTGTTGATTGTATGTTGTTGTACCAGAATACTCTTCTTGTGGTGCTACGGTACTTCGGTAGATTGTACATGTGCACGAGTTATACATCGGACCGTAGTGGTGTGTACGGTACGTTGGTATGTCGGTACGTTGGACACATTGACGAATAGGAACATTCCTGTAGTGTTGCTAACACGATATAGCTTGTCTCAACGAACAGCCTAGCAATAAGTTACAGTTACATACGTTGTGTCACGGAGGTAAGTTACAGGGATCGTCTCGTGGTATCACCCACGAGCAGTCCCACGGGTATGCACGAGTAGGCACTATGCGAGGAGGTTTAGGTATTCGACTACGAGCGGTTGTTACTGGGCTGTGGAGAGTTGGCCCACATGGCCCACTCCACTTTCTGACCTGTCTCTCCAGACATTGGTCTCTGTAATATAATACCTTTCTCCAGAAGCCACTGATTTACCAACACTTGCTGCTCGTCTCCGCTGGTCCCCAAAAAGACTTGCTCCACAAACACGGCCCATCCCCTCTAAGCCTCCCTTACGTTCTTTCAGCTTCTTCGAGAGCATGGTCCTGATCCAATACTGCTGAACCGTAGACCCCCCATGAGGCTAGACCGAATCGTTTCGGCTCTGGAGTGGTTGTTAGCTCCAAGCGGGGTAGGTTTAAAGTCATTGTGTTAAGTGTCCCAGACACAGGGTAGAGGCAAGCCGACAATATGAGCTCGTGCGTGAGAGCGTACAGGAGTCTACCATCAAAAACGCTAGCCAAGTACTACTAGGTACCCAATAATAGGCCAATAGCCTGAACCGGCACGAAACTGATAAGTAACTGTCAGACGGAAAATCTCACACCAACAACGTCTGGTCCAATCACTCCCACGTTCTGCGACGCCGTTTGCCGTCGAAATACAGCTGTGAAGACTAGTCTCCCCTGTGCACATAACAAGATCCATTGTAATGCAGAAAAGGAAAAACGGCTCTGAATCCAGGGCCCTGCCTCTTTTTCCCATCACTTTTTGGTGAAGGTCCACTCGGCCTCTGAACACACAGCATCCTCTGAAGGCCTCAACGTATACCACGCTGGACAAACAAACGTGGTTGGTTCAGACCTGACACTTGTTTTGCCCTCCCATCATTTATATTTCCTGTCGACTGCTACCTTGCATCGAACACACTTAGAACGCTGACATCCCCTCGAGCACGTTTCGCACCCGACGGATTGACAATGACATGGCATGATGTGTCGATTAGGGATAACATTATGGGCCGAACAAGGAACGGCAGATATTAAATACCTGTTTGACTTCGAGATGAAGACTGACAGCGGGATAGAAATTTAAATTCTGAGGTATCTCCAGGAAATTGAAATCGACCGGTAACACGGGCCCTACCAGGAGACTCACGAGACTACGTGGTAGATAGCGAATGGGCCTTTGAGCGTCTTCATGATGATGCGCGTGGGTCATGCTTGGGAGAGGCGTCCGGCATCTCTTTCTAGCGTTTTGACGCGCTTCTATGCGCACTATGGAGGTCGTCGCTTATTCCGTAAATGTTGTTTGCTGTGCTCTCCGAAACATGCGTGTTGAACCTCTGCACCGGCCGCTGTAACTATCCTGAAGCTAACTCACAATCGTTTCTTTTTCGGCAACCGCCAAATATTCAGCCTGTAGCCAATCTTCAGGTCGAAGTCGAAAAAGCATATGTTACGAAGGGTGAGTGCTTCGTGCTGTGTATGTAGCGAGCCCTACCTCCAACGCGTTTCAAGACGATCTCAACCACAGCATTGCGGGCTCTGAAGCCTACCGCACCCACTGTACTTGTCACGAATTGAAAATGAAACAACGCCGGGTGGACTGTTGGCATGCACTCTATTAGCTGGAGGTCCTTGAAACAACATGGCGCCCTCAATCCTGATGGTGTACCGTATCGTCGCCAGGTAGTTTATTTCCATGCTTAAGATAAGTGCTACGATAGAGGTAGCACATTTCATCTGAAACATTATGGTTCCTGAAGAACGGGGCTCCTTAACCCAAAATGGACGGTACTTTTAATCTAGACTAGTAGGTTATATGTTTTGGGTGATTCTCGTTGTATACCTAGGTCACGGGATTTTTCATCCGGTGTAATACTAGTTTAGTTTTCTCCGCATCGGGTTTTGGGAGAGGTCTTGAACTCCCAATGGTTGGTGCACCTCTATGGTGGCACGCGTCTCGATACACCTGACGTGACGTGACGTGACATGAAGTGACCAGGTTGTTTGGTAGTTTCGGACTGTTTAAGTGAAACCCCCACCAAACTGTCGAACAGGCGCCGTTCCCGCTCCTGCCACTGTTGTTGGTGCTGCTACACAGCAACGAGCCACAGTAAGGGCGTGACCTACGCTTTCTATGGTGTTAGCTGGTCATCGTTCGCCCTAAGTCTTTGCGTCATTGGTGGTGTGCCCATCTCATTGCATGGCACTGGCATCGGCGTGCTACACCATACTTCCTTTTGCAAAAAATATTGACACGTCCTCTTCTGTGTTGAGGAAAACGCTTAACAACCGTGACGGAGGTACGGTGGCAGGGGAGGCCTCGAGGAATCCGCTCTGGTCCGAGTGCTTTCGCACGGTTGAAATTATCAACTCGCCCGAGCTTATTGCAACGGTGTAAGGTGGTACGATGAAAAAAATGCTTGCAAATGAAGACAACCGCACCCACCACCCACCAACCCCGACAAATTATTTGGCCACACCTTCAAACCTCGGGAGGATGTCACTGGCGCGCAATTTCTTTGCCGGGCATGGTGCATCTGCAACCCGCAATATATAGAAGTGTCCATGACGTGCACCATGTTGCGAAACAGAACTCAAGGTCAGGGATGCTACCTCGCGAGTACGAGTATGAAGTTCGACACTTTCAATCTACGCTGACTCTGACCACCACCGTAGACCGCATTGAGCAAGTTGTGAGGGAGCGATTTGTTTGCCTTCAATCGGAGAAATTAAAGAAGAAACAGTCTCCTGGCCACGCGCTTTATGCGGGTGACACCGCGAGCAGTGGCCGTGGCGGCAGTGGCCGCGGCGGCAATAGCGGTCGTGGCCGTGGAGGTCGCGGCAGAGGCAATGCAAAATTCAACCAGGGAGGATCAAACACTTTCGGGGCCCGTGCAAGCGATGTTCGAACAGCAGGAAGTGCGAATGATGGCAGCACAGCAGTGACGAAACCCGATGAGGATACGTCCAAGAAATATTGCACGCTCTGCCGAAAGCACAGGCACTGGAAGTCTCGATGTCCAGGTCAGGTCTGCGCCACCTGTAAGGGGAACGGTCACTCAAGGAATGTTTGCCCATCATGGAAACAACATGCCGTTGTCGCCGACTTCCGCACCGATCTCGACCCGAAAGAGCTTCTGGAGTTCGATGCTTTCGTGGCGGAAACAGGTGAAACCAGCCAGATTGACGATACAGCAGGAAAACAGATTGTTTAATTCGTCGCTGACAGCGGAGCAAGTAGGCATGCCTTCCCGTCGTCTACATACATGTTCAACTACGTCGAATGTGGTAGGACCGTGTCGACTGCAACATGGGACTCGTTGCCGATAGAGGGCGACGGCGATATTCGCGTAGAACTCCTGTCCGCTGTGCGGGCAGTGCGTGTAGTGATGGAGAACGTCCCTCACGTATCTACATTCAATCACAACAGGTTTTCGGTAGGAGCGGCGGCCGGCGAGGGACACTCCGTTGTGTTCGACAAGGAAGTATGTACCCTTCAGCTCAAATCAGGAACATCGGTATGCTTCCCAAAATTCGGTAGCCTGTTCTTTATCCAAGATTGCCCGTTGCCGCCGCCCGAACTTGCCTTTGCTGTCACCGCTCCGAGGCTTACGCCTACCACGTTGCCTGTTGGCATTAACGCCTACCATTGTGTGCATGGTCATATTCATGAGGCACTGCTCAGGAAGACAGCTGAGCAAACTGGCGTTATTCTGGAAGGGACGCTGCACGAATGCAAAGGGCGGTCGATGGCAAAAGGGCTCCGAAAGCCCATTTCACGGTCGATACACATCCTAGCAGATAAGAATTTCGGAAGAGTGTTTGTCGACCTGAGCGGGCCGAAACCAGTTGAGTCGAAGGGCCGAAATCGGTACGTGATGATCGTGAAAGACGATTATCCAAGGTTCATGTGGGTGTACTCCATGCGCCACAAATCAGACGCGCCTGAGACGTTCAGACGATTTTGAGCCGACAACCGTGCAACTAGGTTTCTATCTGATGTGGAAATCGCGAGGTCAGACGATGGCGGGGAGTTCCTTGGGAGGAGTTTTTGGTGCACTTTGTAGGAAGTACAATATTACCCAAGGATTCACCTCTGCAAGCAGGCGACAGTTCAACGGCGTAGCCGAACGGGCGTTAGGGTTGATCGAAGCCGCAGCTTTGGTTGCAAGAATACAAGCTCCCGATACTATTTCCGAACGTTGAGCTTCCTTCTTCCGATTCTTTATGGACGGAGGCCATGTCGTGGGCGTGCCATACGTTAACTGTTCTGCAACGACCCCCGATCCACGCAGCAAATCGCCGCGCGAGATGTGGCATGGCAGCCCACCTCGGCGTCATTTGCTGTCATTCTTTAAGCCTGGCTATTACAAAGCTAAGGGAACGAACAAGTCGCAGCCCAAGAGTGTTTCTATCTAGGCCCCGGACGAAACCACCCCCGGGATTCTGTGCGAGTATTGACTCAGAACAACTCGGTTATCACGACTCGCAACGTAACCTGGCAGCATACCCTCCTTGGATCGCACGCTAACCCACCTGAAGAAGCGGAATATCGCTTTAGCGTCGGCGAGATCGAGGATTGTGCCAAGTCTGCCGAGGAGGAGGGGGGGGATAACGACGAATACGAGGGCGAAGAGTCTGAGTTGATCGAAGCTACGCGGGGGGCGGAGACAAGACTGCACGAGTGCACCAGCGATGGCGGGCACGAATCTTGTTTGGACGGCAGTGCCGCACGGGACAGGGATTCGGTCTTCAGCTCCAATCACAGCGACGAGAGCGGGGGTCATACCCCTGCCGGTGCCGAGAGCCTGCCCACGAACTCTGGCACCGAAGAGAGCCAATGGAGTTCGTCAACCGCCGAGAGAATAGTCAGTGCTCCAGAGGCTGGCCAATCGGGGAGGGCAGCCCATGAATTGCGCGACTTCCTTCCTGGTCAGGAATCTTCTCGACTCAGGGGGGGGCGCACGAGAGGCGAGACGCGACGTCTACAGGAAAGGCCATGACGGCCATCGATGAAGCTGTGTGCACCCTTGGTCAGCAAAGTCAGCAAGCACGTCACGTCCAGGAGAATGCTTGGGCGCTTCTGGCGGAGGCTCCACACGATTCAGAGAAGTGTGGTGTTTCTGTGCCCCCAGGAACTTTAATGCGTCAAGTTGAGAAAGCTCCCGAATCATATGCAGCTATTGAGAAATCCGAGTATCGGGAGTTGTGGCTGGAGTCTGACCGAACAGAGCTCCATATACTCTAGGACGCCGGCATATTTACACCTGTTGATGAAATGCCCGCGGGGCACAAGGTAATTGGATGTAATGTTGTCCGTACGTGGAAAGGTAGCAACCTGGGCAAAATCGTCAAGCCGAAATCGAGACTGGTAGTGCTAGGCTACAGTCAAACCGAAGATGTCAACTACTTTGAAACGTTTTCACCTACTCCCCCCCGCTCGTCTATCAAACTATTAACCAAGATTACGGCAGAGTACGATCTGCCCATTTACAACTTAGACGTGGAGCAAGCTTTATTACGCGACCTCGACTGCGATAATTAAATGAAGCTCCCACCTGCTTTTAGAGAGAATAATGGGTAGGTTGTTCATTTGAATAAGAGTTTGTACGGGTTGAAGCAAGCAGGGCGCATGCCAAACGCACTTCTCGTAAATACGGTCGTAGGTTACGGTCTTGAGCAGTGCAAGACCGATCCATGCATGTTCCGCCTCATGAAAGATGGAGTCGTGATACCGGTGGTTGCGGTTGACGTGGACGACCTATTCGTGGTAGGGGGTGCGAAAGAGGCTGCTCAGTTCCACGACGCTCTGGATAGCAAATTCCCGACTAATATGGCCGGGGAACTGTCGTGGTATACAGGTTGCGCAGTCGAACGAACTTTCACGGACGGGACCATTAAAATTTCCCAAACTGCTTTCGTCGAGGAATTACTGAAGCGTTTTGAAAACCAATGCCCCCCTAAAACAAGCCCGATCCCCGCTAATCCGTTGATTGAGCTAGATCCAAGGACGGAGGATGACCCCGGAGGAAAATGGCCTTATCGGGAGGCGGTTGAAAGCCTTCTGTGCCTTTCCAACATGACGCGGCCGAACATCGCGAATGCTGTCCGAGTGGTGGCACGTCATAGCCACAACTCTGGCTAAGAGCACTGGAATCCTGTGCTCAAGATCCTCTCGTACATCTGTGCGTGATACGAAAGGACGCGGTCTTACGTTTACTCGGGGTCAGGGACTAGGGGTGTCTGTGTACGTAGACACCGACTATGCCGAAACGTCCAACGGCAGACGTTCGGTATCCGGGGCGGCTGTTATGTGTGGTGGTGTATGTGTATTTTGGAAGTCAACGACGCAAAGGTGTGTCACTTCGTCAACCACGAAAAAAGCCGAATGCGTAGCTTCTGGGGATGGATTAAAGAAGGCACTGTTTGTGTGTGCGGTTTTAGAATTCCTGCAGCCGCATCTGCGAGGCAAGCCGGTCGTTGTATTCGAAGACAACAATGGGCTAAAGCTTTGGCCGAAAACCTCCTTAGCTCGGCCCGCAGTAAGCACATTGGCGTGCGTCATCACTTTATCAGGGGTCTGTTACGGTGCAGTAAAATCAAAATGAACTTTGTCCGTTCAGAGCAACAACATGCTGACAACCCCACAAAAGATTTAGCGGTTATACCTTTCGACACGCATGCCGAGTTTCTGATGAATTCATCCGCGTCGATATTTGCGATGACGATAAAGACCTTGCCTAAATAATGCAGGCGCAATATTTGTTGAGTAGCCAACCCAAGGTACTTTGTGGGCCGTGGGTGAGTCGGGCATATATTTGGCATTTATTTTGCGTCCGCCTTGGTCATCGTTAAGTAAGCTAGCAACTGTTTAGGGTTTTCCTGGAGACCAGGTCTGTGTACTTTTTCAGTTATTCGTTGCTGTAATTACGAAATTAATGGTCTGCCATCTCCTGGGTAACATTCTGTCAAAGATGTGCAGGTCTAGAAAGGGTGTTCGTTAGTCTCTGCAATCGATACCAGATTGTTGTGCTGACATCGCGTTAGCCAATCAGATGCGGAGATTGACGGTTACAAAGTATTTTGTTTATTTATTTTATGTCGACGATTGACGCTTCTGCGTCGGTGGGTTGTGTGTAGGTTGTGTGGTATGATGCTCTCCTATCGGGGGCACTCCAAGCTGTCAACCAACTAATACAAGATTATCGTCTATACTCTACAAGCTTCTCGACCTCTTGGTCGGTAGAGCTACCTTCGGCAGGATTCTACGAATATGGTATACGTACTTTTGCCATCTTCAAACAAAAACTCGGCACGTCTCAAGCGTCATTTATTTGGTCGCCACCGCTGACTGCGATGCTGCTGTTTTTACGACACATGCCGGCCTTAACACTCTGCTACTTGCTTAATGGGAATCCTGATATTATATGAGCATCCAGACGCCCCACTCAAGACTGCAGAAAGAAAAATGCGATTACCAGTGCTCTCTGTCCCGGTACGATGGGTGCGAGAATACGACGGCAGCAGTAGCACTCACGGTAACGAATACAACCGCGGGGCTGCTGCCCCTTGGCAACGTAAAAACGATTCGGAAGATTCAAACTCACATGATGGTATGCTTTACGTTTGTGTTCCTTTGACTGTGAAACGATGGGTGGGAAGACACGCACATCCCACGACTCACAGCAAGCAGGAGTTTCACAAGTCCGCCGAATCAATGATACTCTGGATACGATCCGAGCGCTATCGATGGATGAACTTTGAACGATTAGTTTTGTCGAGGGTTATACAACGATCCAGCGCTTGAACTACGTAGCGTAAGCGTTCTAGGTGGGTATCTGCACGATCTTGGCCTCACACAGCTTGGCTCGACAAAACGGAAAGCATCTACTCTTACTCACAGGTCGACCGCAAAAAATACGGTTGTTTCAGTGACCTATAAAACGCGGCAGACACCGTGCGGGATTATAGGTATAGGTTCGCCCCCCGAAGATACGCTTACCGACGCGGCCTGAGCAAACCGTACCAGAGAAGGAATAGGACTAGCCCACAGCAATTGGAGAGCGTCCTTCGCTATTAATAGTAAACGATGAGAGCGGTGAAAAGCGCCCTTCGTTGATCGCAACGATGAGAGCGGTATCACAGTCCACGAACGATAACTCGTATCTTCTGTATTCTTACACTTCGTGTTTTCTTCGTACGTTGTAAATATAAACAAAATGCACGAGCCTTTTTTTACGAGAAGACAAGAATCTTGGCGAAGTTGCCGCAAGCTAACGGGCCTTTATCGTCGACGCCAAATGAGGGTTTGGGGTAACCCAGGTTCGACTCGCGACTTGCAGCAACTTCTCTTTTTGTGTTGCGTAGTGTGGAGGACACGCCAGGTTGGAGCAAGGTTCGACGGCGAACCAAGCGACGGTAACGATAGAAGTGCCTCGAGGCAACGAGAGGTGCCTCGGACACAAAACATCAGAGAGTCGATAGTCACCCCTTGTCAGCGGAAAACGTGATTACCCGCCTCTCTGTCACCAGAATCTACGGAGATTCAACGACCACTTTAGTACAACGAAACTCGATATCCCAATACTTCTGGAACGGCTACCGTTCATACAAATCTTCACGAAAAGATATGTCTACGTAACGGTAGGAAGTGTACCTGTGACCCATATCCATACGTTTTTTTTATTGAACTAAACTAAATCCTGGAGCAAGGCAAGCGCAGGCGCAGGAACAGGGAATGTTTGCACGTTTTTTCCCTCGTTCCGGACGGCCTTCCATGCATTACAAAACACAACTAAGCGCTGCTGGCTCTGGTCATGAGGGAATGGTGAGCGCCGCCGAGAGCATGGGCGAGATCAAGAGAACAGCCGATAGCCCAGAAAGAAGCACGGCAGCGTCGTCCGCTCCCCCGGCCTTTCCTGCCTGTCTATGCTGGAAGTGTTGAAGTCGGGCTGGGCAGGCTCCGAGTAGTTGGAGCAACGCGTGGGTTTGCTGGCTGGCGGTGCAGTTTTGGAGATGGGCCGCCAGTTGACACGGCTGCAGCTCAAAAGCACGAACTCTCGACAGAGTACCACTTGAGAGTCAGTGCCAACGATGATGTTTCGAGAACGCACTACCTGCCGTCTGGTGCCAAATAAGCCAACGGTACTGCAGAGTACGGCGATCTTGGTATCACTTTGTGCACTTTGTGTGAGTGCAGAGATGCGTCGACGGGATGCACTTGTTTCCATGTTGTCCGTAAAATATGTAACCTTTAATATTTTAATATATGGTGCCAAGCAGTCGGCATATTTGCGCACAGGGATGTGTTGTTCGCCGAAAATCGATGAGCAACGCGCCGACGTCACGCTCAACCTTAAGACGGCGTGCGTCTAATGTCAGCGCCCATGCCCGATGCACTAACGTGCCCCTCAAGCGTATTTTTGTTTTGGGAAGACCGTTGGGTTTGGAAGTAAAGCATGGCCCACCACGTGCAGAAGGAACACGTCGTGGCGCTCAGGGTAAGGGCTGAGGATAATGCGGATTTTACAGGCCTCGTGTGACTTGAGCGCTAGGGATATAGAAACCGTGAAAAAAGAATTGCAGTTGTCTCAGTCGCAAAAGTACCGCATGCAAGGAGCCAGCATGACGGTTCGACCATGCACTAAATCAGGAAAGTTAAGAAGTAGAAGGCGGCAAAAGGCAAGTGCGCAAGAGGCGGATTCGTCCGAGGACGAGGATGACGAGGAAGGGGAGGAGAACGAGGAAAACGAAGAATGGGAGGAGGTGTTCGTAGAGTCCAAGCCTGGATGCCCTGACCGCCTCGCGGTCTGGCGAGTGTTCTTATCTTCGTTGTATTGGAGGACAAAGAGGAGAGAAGGAGCAGAGAGCGGAGTGCTGGAGCTCTCCTCTCATGAGGAAAGTTGCGTAAAAACGCCGACCAATATATACGCAACCCTCTACAACGTTTGTAACCGTCGGGCTGTGACGATCCAAACTAACGTCCTCCCAGGCTATTCACAGCAGTGACGAGACCGAACGGGCATCCAAAACAACCAGCTAGAACCAAAAAAGAGCCAACGACAGTCCCGTAGGAGGAAACCCGGCCATCAGGTCAAAACCCCCTGTATGTCTTATATGATCCAAACCAATGCGATTGTAGCAATGGCCGCATTCAAAACGATGACCATGGCCAGAAACTAAAATGCCAAGTAGCACCCTACTCACCCATGCCCCTGAAAGTAGCGTAGGGTGGCGGCCTGACAAATTATTCCTCGCACGACTCAAACATGGTACTCATCGAATAATGATCACACCCCTTACTCATCTCTCAACGGTAGGTTCAACAAAAACTTACGGTGATATTCAAAAGGGGTCGCAGTAAGGGATTCCGTCAACATATTCGCGTGCTGCTCTTCCGAAGCTACGAATTGAGTGCCAATTTTCTTTGAATGAAGTAGCTCTCGGACGAAGTGGGACCGCCCACCTATGTGCTTGCTCCGCGCAGAACTAAGAGGGTTCTCAGCCAGTGCTATGGCCCCTTGATTATCTGCAACAGCTCGGACACACGATCCGGTTAGCTCTGGACAAATGAAAGATAATACTGCCCCCGTAAACAGAGCCTCATTTACCCCTTCACCCAGGGCTACATACGCTGCTTCTGCTGTAGACAACGTAACGCACCTCTGTGTGCTACTTGCCCAACTGACGGCAGCACCCGCCAAGGTAATTATCGTCCCCGACACCGAGCGCCGGTCATTCGACATATCAGCGTAGTCAGCATCGCTATATGCAGTCAGATCCAATCCCGAACCCCTCACAAAAGCAAAGTATTGTGCAACGTCTAATGAAAAATCTTCAGACGTTGCTCATTTGTACTGTCGCAGGCATCCCGTCCTCGATCACGTGCTGACATTGAGCAGATTCATCCTGCAGGCGTTGGCTCTGACCCCGGGTCCGGCCCATTACTGTTGGGGGTAGCCTTCCCCAGCTACTGACCTCGTGAGCTGCCCTCCCCGACAGGACCGCGCGGGGATCTTTGCCGTCCGCTTGGTCGGTGCCGGAGGGTGCTGATGCGCCTGAGTCGCTTTCGGCCCTCTCTTCCGGGACCGAGGAGGCGTCCACCGCGCCCCCTTAAGACGAATGCATCGTCTCGACTATTTCGGCCTTCCCTGCCGGGACCGAGGAGGCGTCCACCGCGCTCCCTTCAGACGAATCCATCGTCTCGACTGTTTCGGCCCTCCCTGCCGGGACCGAGGAGGCGTCCACCGCGCCCCCTTGAGACGAGTCCATCGTCTCGGCTGTTCCGTCCCCAGCATCGCCGGCGACAGGTGCCTCCTGTGAGCGCTCCTGCAAGAACACGTGCCGATCAAACCCCCATGTCACGTCGAGGTCGGTCAAGCGAGCCAGATCTTCGTCCTGATCGTCCATCATCCCCCCCCCACCTCGATCTGACGTGCTCTCGTCGTCGGCCTCGGATCCCCCCTCCTCCTGGGACAGGGAGTCGTGCATCTGGGCAGGTACAGGTGGTGCAGGCGACACGCGTTGCCAGGTGACATGACGCGTGATAAGCAAAGTACGGTGTTTGGTCAGCACTCGTACGGCATCTCGAGGGTGGCTAGGCGCAGGGCTCAGGTAAAAGCACTCCCGTGCGTTCGCCTGGGACTTGTTTTCCCTCTTCACTTTGCAGTAGCCAGGCTTGAGGAAATGTAGAAGCACTACCGGGGGGGGGTTACCCGTACCACATGTCGTACGGCGACTTGTTTGCGGGGCTAGCGGACGTTGCCGAGCGGTTCAAAGCATCGCACGCCTAGTGCGACGCTTCAGCCCATAATGATTCAGTTCCCGGCAATTGCGCTCCGGCAAAATGCTCACGGGCCTGGGTTCGACCCGCCATTGCGGCCGTCTCAATCAAACCTAGCGCCCGCTCGGCTACCCCATTGAATTGGGGACTGTCGGCCGTGGTGAATTCTTGCTTAATGCATCGCGATCTACACAGGTCGCCAAACTTTCCCCCGCAAAATTTACCGCCCCATCGGATCGGACGATCACCACCTGTGACGGGGCACCATCTGCACGTGTATCCGAGAGGAACTGCTTGAAAGTTTCCGCGGCGTTCGATTTGTGGCGCATAAAGTACACCCACGTGTGCCGTGAAAAATCGTCGCGCACGATGAGAGTATAACGCTTTCCCCCGTGAGACTTTACACGTCGTAGGCCCACTTAAATCCACAAAAACCCTCTCGAGCTTCTTACCTGCTCAAGTGTGTGTGGACTGCTTGATACCTCGGCGGAAACCCTTCGCCATGGATCACCCTTTGCACTCCAGCAGCTTTCCCTCGAGGAAGATCCCTTGCTGCTCCGCGGTCTTGAGGAGCATTGCCTCGTGGGAGTTTCCGGCCGCGCAGTGGTAGTCGTTTATGTTGACAACGGGCTTGTTTGGCAGTTTTCCCGGGGCGAGTACAGCACAGGCATCTCCCCTAGTCCTGCAGTCGACCCGCTAACCGTAAAGGCTGTACAGGTTCCCGGTCAAAGAAAACACGATCGAACGCTCAGACTTGAGCTTGACTACAATCCCTGCGGGACGTCTCTCGAAAAGTGTGACCGTGCTTCACGAAAGTGGGCAGGGAAAATAGATCGTATCGGAGGTCTGGCACGTGCGAAACATTCGTCTGCGTTACTTGTACGAGACCGTTTCCGGATCGAAAGACAAAGTTAGTATCGCCATATCCTTCGATCGTGCGGGTTGAGCCGTCAGCAATGCGCAGTTTCAAATTGCACTCTCTCTCTAGTTGATCATGCCATCTGCGGAAGGCGTCATGTGAGTAGACGCTCCACTATCGCAAAGCCAGGCCTCATCTCCTACTTGCCACGGCAACTCCTCTTCCCCCTTTTTGCCCGAAACATTACTGCACTCGCCTGTCTCTCCGGCCTTGAAAGCTGAACCCTCGACCGTATTATCATCAGCATCGTCACCCGACGCCGCCAGTACAGCTTTCTCTTTTGACGCAGGGCAGACATCAGCAGCGTGCCCCCGTCCATGGCATCTGGTGCATAGCTCCTCCGTGCAGTCGATCCTCCAATGTCCCTTCTTGCCACACCTGTGGCATCCCACCTCGGAGGTACCACTATCGGCGGCTTTGTCGATGCTGCCATCACAGCCGGCAGCCGCGGACGGGTCACCACCGTCCTCGTTGGTGCCTTTACCGCCGAGTCCTTGCCGTCCCCGCCGTCCACCTCTTCCTTTACCGCGGCCTCCACCTTTCCCATGGGCACCGCCGCCGGCCCCTTTTCTGTGGCCACCATCGCCGCCGCCGGTGAACATGGCATGGGCGGCATGACCAGCGTTGAATCCCTTCTTCCTGCTTCCAGAAAGCCGGTGATGCCGTTCTCGTACAGCCTTGGTGATGTCATCGCGGCCGATACTGTCACGAGATGCAAGGTTCCTTGCCTCCACCTCGTATTCGGCAGGCAGAGCATCATTGAAAATTGTGTACGGCATGTGGCCATCGAGAGTCATTCATTCTGTGCGCATTTCTGCGGCAAGATCGTCGATCCTGACCATCTCCTCGAGCGGGTTACTCCCTGGCGCTATCTTAGAACTGTTGAGGCGGCGGGAAGGGTCGGATTTGGCCCCCGTCGTTTGAGGGCCGTACCACGCGAAGAGCGCGTCCCACGCATCTCTCGGCGAGGTGCACCTGAGCAAGATACTCTTGTCGCTCTTGCTCTTTAGGGCCGTCGACACGAAATTTTATGCCAGTGCATGTATGTGTACACTTTCGCGGTTGAACCCTTTTTTGACAAGTACCGAGGTTTCGGTATCCAAATCCCCCACGGGAATGTACTGGGGTGGATCCGACACAAACACAGATAGGAAACCTACTCCTTTCGCCTACTACCTGGCGTCTCTGGTCCAGGCAGTGAATTCAGGCTTTTTCCCACCAAATTGTGGGACAGCGGTGTGTTTGAGAGCAAATCTAGGTAGAGGCATACCATATCCTATTCCCAACTCACCGCCGGGGTATGACCCCCATTCCCCAGCCCGGCTACGGCAAGGTGAAGAGGAAAAACAAGTCCCAGGCGAACGCACGGGAGTGCTTTTACCTGAGCCCTGCGCCTAGCCACCCTCGAGCCGCCGTACGAGTGCTGACCAAACACCGTACTTTGCTTATCACGCGTCATGTCACCTGACAACGCGTGTCGCCTGCACCACCTGTACCTGCCCAGATGCACGACTCCCTGTCCCAGGAGGAGGGGGGGTCCGACGCCGACGACGAAAGCACGTCAGATCGAGGTGGGGGGGATGATGGACGATCAGGACGAAGATCTGGCTCGCTTGACCGACCTCGACGTGACATGGGGGATTGATCGGCACGCGTTCTTGCAGGAGCGCTCACAGGAGACACCTGTCGCCGGCGATGATTGGTGGTTATATAGAACTACCCACTGGCCCACGGAGTCACGTGGCTACGTGGGCCAGTGGGTAGTGCTATATAACCAACAAAATATATGTTTGCGAGTCCGTCAATTGATTCTCACCGACTTCGTGACAGGGATCTTCGGGGCTCTCCCCTCGTCACGTACTCACGAGCAAATTATCATGACCATTGACGTCTCCAGCGCGCACGCTCGCAAAGACGTTTTTTCGGTGATTCCGTGGGCCAGTGGGTAGTTCTACATAACCACCAAAACATATTTTGTGGGTTCGAGTCCCACCGACTTCATATTTCCGCTTTTTCTGGGAGAATAAAAAGAAAATAACGTCTTTGCGAGCGTGCGCGCTGGAGACGTGAACGGTTATGATAGTTTGCTCCTGGGTACTACGGTAGTGCATGGCGAGGGGAGAGAGCCCCGGAGGTCCCTGTTACGAAGTCGGTGAGAGTCAATTAGCGGACTCGCAAACGTGTCTTTAGGTGGTTATATAGAAGTACCCACTGGCCCACGCAGTCACGTATATAACCAACAATGGGGGGGGGCGAGAACGTGACTTAGGACAAGGAGGAAAAGGGACCAAAGGGGCGGGGGGGGTCAGGAAGATAAGTTGGGGGGAAGGAGGAGACAGAGGTCGAGAAGGAGGGTGAGGAGAACGATGAGGACAACGGAGAGAGGAGAAAAGGGAAGGCGACGAGGAGGAGGCACAAGATAAGGAACACGACAGGGAGATGGAGGAGGAGGAAGAGGAGGGCGAGAAAGGCAAACACGAGAGGGACGAGAAGATAATGGTGAGGGTGATAAGGAGGCCCCAGCAGTGGGGGTGGAGAGCACACGCGCCACAGCCTTACTAATATGCGATGTGTCCAGGACTGGGCGCCGTTGCACGTTAAGGAGGCAATGTAGTCAGTTGTGTTGGTTGGGGTAACCTTTCTTGATGTGTCGTGCACGGCCGTGGGGTACCATGGTTCAACGTGGTAATGCTCGGCTCCGTAGGCAGCAGTGCGTTTATCTTGGCCTTGATACGAATGCCGTAGTAGCTTGTCCGGGATCGACCTCCGGGTACATGGTGTGAGATGGTGGAGGAAAATCTTGGTAAATCTCTATGCGAGACCATCGGTACATGTTCCTTCTGTCTGCAGGGATATGGTTCAGAGTACCAGCTTTGCGAGTTCAAAAAAGTTAGTTTGAACGCACCTTGGGCTAGTTTCTCCAACCCCAACCGCGTGAACAGTCCGACTTTCCATCGTATGCGTCATGCGCGATACCATTAACACCTCATACTTCAGCCGTTTCGCCAGGCTGATTTCGCAGTAGTATCAAACATAGTACTCCTAGTATATTCAAAAGACTGGCATACTTGTGTCGAGCCCACGGGACAAAGAAATTGCTGTGTTAATCGATCTCTTCTGAAAGGTATACACGCAGCTGGCACGGGAACGCGTCGTGTGGTGACTCAAGACAGTAGCGTTTGCGGTGTTCTCACCCCACAAATCATACCAGATAAAGTACCAAATACGTTTCGATGTTTGAGGTGGTCCGCACGTTTTTTATCAGTGTTTCCAAAACGCGCGGCGAAGCCGCGCTCGGATGGGAGCCCTAGCCTGGGTAAGGGTTAGGGTTAAGGTTAGAGGTAGGGTTACGGTGGGTCGATGCCTCTCGCGATTTGATAAAAGAAAAGCACAAAAACAAAAAAACACAGCTCTACAAAGTGAAATATAATTGGTACTTTATCTGGTACGATTTGTGGGACAAAGCCGGTGAAAAAGGCGCCTCACTCAAGACGGTGACACCGAACTCCCTCCTGGATACTATCCAGCCGTCGACCCTGACTCGACCTCACCAGGAGCTAAACAACGAGTGAGTGGCATCGAAACGCGCAGATGAACATCGCATAACATCCAGACATGTCCCTAATCCCACTACCAGAATCCCTATTCAGCATGGGACTCCTCGACGTATCACGGATCATCTCTGTCGCGTTCATGATGAGTACAATCAACAATGTCATGCTGCCACAAACAGTCACCCCTGCCACAACCAATGAAACATTCGATGTGCACCCGTGTCGAACTATCTGACACTGGAGTGGTACTGTAAGTGTAGCAAAGCAGGATCCTTACCCTGGCCCTGGACCAGTTTATTATGTAAAAATCCCTTGAGATCGGAAACCCCTTGTTGTGTTTTTTGTTTTACTCCGAGTAATTTTTTGTACGTATGTCCGTGATACGTTCCAAGGCATGATGTTGTTGTTGTTGTTGTTCTCACATCAACTCGCATAATCAAGTCCGTGGTCACGGGACAGGCTCCAGTCACTCTGGCGCTGAGGAATACCCCAGGGAAAAACACAAACAAACCAATGTTAAGGCATTAGTAGGGTATTAGTCCGTTTGACCACTTGCACAAGGTTAACCAATAGCTTACCCAAACTAAAACTTATAACACTCTCCCCCCCTGAAACGGCGGGATAGCAGGTCGGCCGGATATACGGGCGGACCTGTCAATTATCCAAGCCGTTTGATTTCTTGGGGATACCAGGGAGAATATTTTTCAAGTTCGACATTGGGAAAATCTGAAAAGAATCTGAACAGTTTATTATTGTGGATGGTGGGGATCGAACCCACGACCCAAAAAACCCATGGTCTGCCGACGACGCCATTTGTTGAGGTATTAGTGGGGTATTAGTCCGTTTGATCACTTGCAAAAGGTTAACCATTAGCTTACCCAAACTAAGCCTTAAAACATTTTTTGTTAAGCAATTAGTGGAGTATTAGTCCATTTGACCACTTGCACAAGGTTAATCAATAGCTTACCCAAAATAAGCCTTACAACACTCTCCCCCCCTGAAACGGCGGGATAGCAGGCCGGCCGGATATACGGGCGGACCTTCGTCAATATCCAAGCCGTTTCATTTCCTGGGGATACCAGGAAGAATATTTTTCAAGTAGTTCGACATGAGAAAAATCTGAAAAGTTTATTATTTGAATGGTGGGGATCGAACCCACGACCCAAAAAACCCATGGTCTGTCGACGACGCCATTTGTTGAGGTATTAGTGGGGTATTAGTCCGTTTGATCACTTGCAAAAGGTTAACCAATAGCTTACCCAAACTAAGCCTTATAACATTTTTTGTTAAGCAATTAGTGGGGTATTAGTCCGTTTGACCACTTGCAAAAGGTTAACCAACCAATAGCTTACCCAAACTAAGCCTTACAACACTCTCCCCCCCTGAAACGGCGGGATAGCAGGTCGGCCGGATATGCGGCGGACCTCTATCAATATCCAAGCCGTTTCATTTCCTGGGGATACCAGGAAGAGTATTTTTCAAGTAGTTCGACATGAGGAAAATCTGAAAAGTTTATTATTTGAATGGTGGGGATCGAACCCACGACCCAAACAACCCATGGTCTGTCGACGACGCCATTTGTTAAGAAATTAGTGGGGTATTAGTCCGTTTGACCACTTGCAAAAAGTTAACCAATAGCTTACCCGAACTAAGACTTATAACACTCTTCCCCCCTGAAACGGCGGGGTAGCAGGTCGGCCGGATATACGGGCGGACCTGTCAATTATCCATGCCGTTTCATTTCCTGGGTATACCGGGGAGAGTATTTATCAAGTTCGAAATTGGGAAAATCTGAAAAGTTTACTATTGTGGATAATGGGGATCGAACCCACGACCCAAAAAACCCATGGTCTGTCGACGACGCCATTTGTTAATGAATTAGTGGGGTATTAGTCTGTTTGACCACTTGCAAAAGGTTAACCAATAGCTTACCCAAACTAAGCCTTATAACACCAAACTTTAAAGGTGGTACACGCATATATCACAGCTGACGCAATTCATGCGTCCGGCAGAAACATAAAAAAGTAAAATCGGGAGTCAGCCTACATACACTCACTGCTGTAAAAAATAAACAAACAAGAATAAGCTAGGTACACCTATACCGGGGTAAGTGTTGGGGCAACGTACCTAACTAACGTACCTAAAACTTAGGAAAGGTGTTGACAGCCGTACCTAATAATGTACCTAGAACACTTAGGTAGGGTATCAGGATCCATACCTAAAACGTACCAAAACCTAGGTAAGGTATTGAGGTCGCCCCAAAGCTCGTTCGTACCTTAAGCCGGGTATTTCATCGACGGGTATCCTATACCCGGGTAAGTATTGGAGCGGCGTATACCTATCGTACCAAAAAAATAGGTAAGGTATGGAGGCCCGCACCTAACGTACCTAACACTTAGGTGAGGTATCGGGGTGCCTAACGTACCTAACGTACGTGAAACTTAGCTGAGGTATCGGGGTCGCCCCAAGGCTCGAACCTAATCCCGAGTATTTCGTTGACCGGCATAGTCTATATCTATACCCGCGGGTAATTATTGGGGCGGCATACCTATCGTACCTAAAACTTAAGTAAGGTATCGTAGTCCGCACTTAAGCGCGGGTACTGTTACGTACCCGGCAGTATGTGCTGGCAGTAGTAGTCTACTACTGGTGGCAGCAACAAGCTACTAGCAGCAGCTATCTAGGACTGGGCCTCGCTGCTAGTATATTATAAATATAAATCAAATCATTCCTTGGTGTCATGGACTTTAGTCAGGAGTTTTTTGTCTCGGCCTGAGTATGCGATTCGCGGAACTGGAATTCTCGGTCGAATATAGCTTGGTTCATGCGCCGCCTTCGGGGGGCGGCTCCAACGCCCCTCGCTCTGCCGTGTCCGTTCCGCACATCGACGTGAACGCGGACGGGTGCCGAGCGAGACGAGCGAGTGTCGAGGAGGAATTTTGGAAAAAAGGTTGAATCTTAACGGCTGCAACGCCTGAGTGATTTGCAAAAAATGGCATCATTTCCAAACGGTACGTGATAATGTTTGGAATTTTGCGGTGGCATACTCTCGAGCGTTAGTTTCTTTGCTGTACTTTTTTACTAGTTCGTTTGGTTTCTTGCCCGGCCTTTTTATTGCTTTCGTTTCTGCTCGTTGTGCCAGCTGGAAATTCAATTTTTTAGTGTGGGTTCACCTAAAACGTGACACAACTTACCGACGATATCCAACAACTTCGCGACACAAATTACCGACCGCAAAACGTTTCGTGACAAAATAACTCCCAAACAATGGAATCATGACATTTTCATGTAACAGAATCTCGAGACAAAACCAAGCAGGTAGAGCCGTCTCTTCGGCCTTAGGCCCTGGCTTTAGCCTGGCCGCTGACACTCCAGCCAGCCTCTGCTGTAGGCATGAACGAGTGCGGTCGATTCGCAGCGAACTATCCCGCTGTGCTCGCTTTTATGTGGCCATTGTTCACGCCATTTCATGTCACCTCCCTTCTGTTTTGAGCTCGTCGTCGTGCCGTCGAGGTACGAGGAAACCCTTACGTACTCGGTGAGAACAGCAGCAGTATGTACGACGAGCATGAACACCAACTGACGACATTGGCAAACACACAACATCAGTTGCAGCAGCAGCAGTAGCCGAAGGGCGAAACTTCTAGCACATACTGCAGCAACTAGTAGCAACCAGAACCACAGCAGATAGCTCAAAGTGCAGTACGAGTGCAGTTGGCAAGTTTAGTCGTACACGAATCACTCTGTCCAATATATAACAGAATCTCGAGACAAAACCAAGCAGGTAGAAGAGCCGTCTCTTCGGCCTTTGGCCCTGGCTTTAGCACGGCCGCTGACACTCCAGCCAGCCTCTGCTGTAGGCATGAACGAGTGCGGTTGATTCGCAGCGAACTATCCCGCTGTGCTCGCTTCTATGTGGCCATTGTCCATGCCATTTCATGTCACCTCCCTTCTGTTTTGAGCTCGTCATCGTACGGTTGAGGTACGAGGAAACCCTTACGTACTCGGTGAGAACAGCAGTATGTACGACGAGCATGAACGCCAACTGACGGCATTGGCAAACACACAACATCAGTTGCAGCAGCAGCAGTAGCCGAAGGGCGAAACTTCTAGCACATACTGCAGCAACTAGTAGCAACCAGAACCACAGCAGATAGCTCAAAGTGCAGTACGAGTGCAGTTGGTAAGTTTAGTCGTACACGCATCACTCTGTCCAATATATAACAACCGTTTTATGTTCTTATTGAAAGAGAAAAAAAATATTACATTTCCTGTAAGAATGATACGTCGTACGAGCGGACGTTCTGATTCTGGTGTGTTGCTGCCGTGAGACCATGGAGCACACCGCATGTTTTACCCAAACAAGAGCCAACAAGAGGCAGCGCACAGGGGCCTCCAACACAGAGACACGTGACAACAGGGGCCTCCAACACAGAGACACGTGACAACCCCAGCCAGCTGTCGATCGCGTAATTCGCCGGTAGTCCGTGCTTCGGTGGGTGTATCGGAAGTCGTTCGTAGTACTGCTGTAGATCGTCGAAAACCACGTGGCATCGTTCTGGTGGCAGACTCGCCAGGAGACCCCCCAGAATTTATTTACCTTTTCTTTTTCTTGGCCCCATGCACCCATTTCCTTTCCTTTCTCTTTGTTTGTTTCTTTTTGCCAATTGACTTGCGTCTGTTGTGCGTATACGTAGTGATAGATACCACGTGTAATATATGCGTGGTAGTCTTTTTTGGGTGGCGAGCGGTATAGTCGGTTTTTCCAGGCGCGAGTAATGAGACGTATGCACCGGTATGGACCTGGCACATCGTAGACTGACTCCCGATTTCACTTTTATATGTTTCTGGTGGAGGCATGAATTGCGTCAGCTGTGATTTATGCGTATACCACCTTTGGTTTGTGTTTTTCCCCTAGGGTATTCCTCAGATCCAGAGTGACTGGAGCCTGTCCTGTGACCACGGACTTGATTATGCGAGTTAATGTGAGAACGACAACAACAACAACAACAACTGAAATATCGCCTGTTTCTTGACCTTTCAGCTGCTTCCTGCAAACTTGGTTTTTCTGCCAACACTATTTTGAACCTTTTCGCGATTTTTTTTCCTTTTTGTCTAGTAAGTTGAACCTCCTACCATTTGCCGCTAATTTGCCGCCTGTACATTAGTTGCGGACCGGTCCAGCTTTAGCTTTTCTTTGATTCACACCATTTGTTTTGTACTTGACGAAGCTTCATCGGCTGAGATCTGGGCTTGGCTCATCAGCTCGACACCGCCCAGCACCCCATCGCAGCGCTATAGCTTACAGCAACGAAGCGCCGTGCAGTGCCCTGCGATGCCCTGCGGCTCAGCTCAGCAGCGCACCGCTAGCTCAGCAGAGCGAAGCGCTATGCTTTGCCGTGCTCTGCCGTCGCGGTCGTTCGTTATTCATGATATCTAAAACTCCGCGTACGCTGATATTTAGGTATTTGGCGCTTTATTCTATACATATCGCGTCGACCATCGTAATATCATACAGTATGGGGGAGGGAATGTAATCTTATTATGAAAGATCCTGTTTTGTTTTAAATAATTGTCAGCCGGCCGCCCCGTTGGTCTATTACTAATAGGGGTTTTACCCTCGAATACTACTAACGTTTGGTTGTCCTTGAGTTCGACACCCACCACGATGACATTTGACTTTATTTGCAAAAATGCAAAAAAAAACAGGGATCAACTAACTGCTGAGAGCGCCTAGCAGCGTGGGTTGGTTCGACGCGAGTCGACGAGGGAAGAAAATGCTCGATTCTCCTCGCGGTAAAAATGAAAGCACGTGCCGAAGTGGGGAGGGAGGAGGAGGGCCCGCTATGTGACCCCGGATCTGAGTTACTACTGGGAGGGAGCTCGAGAGTGGTGCGGGGATAATGAATGGGATGAAGAAAAAAATGTTGCAAAGGTATATTATTTTTACTACCAGTAAATAATATGCCAGTCTCTAGGAAATACGCACGGCACTATCAGCAGTCTTCATGGTAGAGACACTCCGGATATTATGCATTGTTGAGGGGACGCGTCCGATTTCGACAACGTGAAAGCCCCCACGAAGAAAAGACAGCAGACACACATATCCCGCCTTCCCGAGAAAAAACAGAGAAGAAGCGCTACGCCAACCTCCCGTGCGAGCAAAGCCATCCCCGCACCAATCTTCCACAACGCCGCCTCAACGAGAGGTCGCCCTCCTCTTCTACGTTTTCCTCCTCGCCCGCAACCACGCTGACCAATCAATGCGACAGCCTTCACGAAACAAACAAAGCAATCTTCTTCCAAAACCTCGCCGGCTGACATGTCCTCATGTCGACGTTTGATGCAAACCGACTTTGCATCCTGTCGACTTCGAACCTCCATTGCCACGGGGACAGCAGTGCAGTCTCTTCATTAATGCCAAGGCCTTTTTTGTTTCGCCTAGAGGCGACGCAGGTTCTCAATAATACTCTTTTCGGTATTTTTTTGTTTGATAGACGCCAACTTTTACTTGACGGCGCATTTAACATAGTTTGTTTCGTCTATCCTTGCCTTCTTTGTTGTATGATATCACGTTTTTTCTTTTGTCAGAGCATGGCTTTCATAATTCCATGTTCGTATTAAACTCTTGGCATTACTTTAAAGTTCAATGCATGCCAAATCGGACAGCTACACCTCAATTAAGTTGTCGAAGTGCTGCCCTGCCCTACCCGAAGCATGGGCGCCGGCGAATGCCGGCGCCCATGCGGAGCCCTTGTAAAAATTAAAATACACTCCAGCTGTGAGATCGAACATTTTGTCGAAACTCATACTCCGAGTATATTTTATCTGACGTCCATCCGAGAAACGCGACAATTACTTGTAGTTGTTTTTAACGAAAAAAACATGGCTGGGTGACAGCCCATTACGGAGCCACCGCAATGGAGTAACATAAATTGTCAGAGCACACGAACGACGCCTCTCGAGACCTTTCTCGTCGACAACGCTTCGGCACGGCAAAGCCATCAACGGCTTGTGTGGTCTCCGCCGGCTTATCGTACACATACACACATCCTGCGCGTCCCCGTTTATTATCCTGTAAACAAGCTTGGGAGTGATCACGCTGTCGTGCCGGGGGCGACCTCGATTACCTCTCGCTCGAGAGCTGGCTCGCGGCTCTATCCTTTGCGCTGGTTCCCTCGAGCGGTGGATCTTGACCCTCGTGGTCTCCACCACAAGTATGTTCGATCATTGTCCACGCCACTATTCTACCCCCTGGGTTGGGCACGCCTGGGAGACAGGTAGCCTGGGTGTGTGTCCCAGATAGCAGTGTCCTGGGTGTGGGTGTGCGTGGCGGATAGACCGCGTGTCCAACAATTTGCATCTTGGCATATATTGTGAATATAGACGAGTCTATAGGTCTATGTTTATTGTTTTGGTCTCGCAGATGACGTCATGACGATACCTCGCATGATGACGTGTACCTACACATTTCGGGTGCGAAAGGTATCTCCTCGACGGGTAGTTCCTGGACGGGTGTTTCCTCGACGGGAGGGTGGGTATATTACCTATATACAGGCGGGTAAGTATTGGGGCGACGCAGATATTATATCGTACCGACAACTAAAGGTAACTTTTTAAGGTATATCGAGGTCCGTACCAATCGTACCTAATATTTCGCGTCGGGCACGGGTACGTACCCGGGTACTTTACCCGGTACCCGGGTACTTTACCCGGGTATATTTAAGTACGTACGTTACCTAACATACCCTGGGAAACATGCACATTTAATTTGCAAGGAAGGCTAGTCACAGAGAAAAACAGGACACGTCGAGCAAAAAAACAATCAAAGAGTAAAAACAACCGTCCTCGGGACGGGGGAGAATCACATTAGAGGATAGCTATGATAGCTATGATAGCTATCATAGCTATCATAGCTATCATAGGTATCATAGGTATCATAGCGGTAGGGGTAGTGTGGCGTCTGGGATTGATTGCGATCCGCGTGCTCCCCTGCTGGGAATATGCTAGTCTACGTGTACCAGGTACGACACCACCAGGTATCCTGACAGACTACTATTAATAGTAGTCTAGTCTACTAACTGTGAGAAGGGATGAAAACATCTGAAAAGCCCTGTCTGTGTTGTTGGCTCTTTGCACAGTATTTATTTATTTTTTCTGAACCTTCAAGTAAGGATCTTATTTTATAACTAATTTGCAAGGACGTCAGCCGTGAGTTGACGAATTTCAGGTCAATACTCATCTTTGCAAGCTGCGTTGTTGGTACTCGTAATATACTATGTAGGTGATTTTTTTTGGGAGGTGTCTTATTTTTTGTCCCCTACAATAATAATGAATGGTAAGTATTGGTATTTATACTTATTTTATAACTAATTTTCTAGGACGTCAACCGTGAGTTTGACGAATTTCAGGTCAATACTCATCTTTGCAAGCTGCGTTGTTGGTACTCGTACCATACAATATGAGTGAGTTTTTATTCGGAGGTGTCTTATTTTTTGTCCACTATAATGGTAAGTATTGGTATTTATACTTTAGGTGAGCAATTTTGAGCCAGGTGAAACATCACATCTATTTTATAATTTTATTACTGTAGTTTCCACTATTATACTGCTTTATCATATGTATGGTAGGCGGTTTATTTTGTTTTTCTCCCCCCCGGCTTTAATATCGGGAAGAGTGCGAATACAGAATATTATAAGTTATCTATATGTTGCTCTTAATACAGCATTCAAGAATTAAAGTCATCTACTCCCACCCCCAAAAAAAAATAAAAACTCTGTGGGACACGAACCCACGGTTCCAAATTGATACGCTGTCACTCTAATATTTAAATACATGACATGTATATATTTTCAGGACATAAGGTGTGAGTTCGACGAATTTTGAACCTGCTTACTGATACTTGTACTATGCTGTGTGGGTGAAATGTTTTTTTTGGGGGGGTTATTTGCAGATACATACTCTTTTGTCACGTGGTTTTATATGCACGCGCAATGCCTCCATACGAGCTCCTACCGAACAGATTCCTGAGGTTCCTGAGGGATCCACCGCCGTGGCCTCAAAGTTGGTGTAAGCATATTATTTATATTAGTCTAGTCTAATGGTATGCCGTACAATTTGTCAAGTAGCGTTACTTTCCCCAAGTATGTACTGCTAATAGTAGCGACTCTTGCGTGGCCTTGCGTGGTCTCAAGTAGAGAAGAAATGCCCTGGCCGCAAACTACCAGTCAGTATGAATAAATGTTACCGATACCATGATGGGGTACCTCGCACCTCATCATCATCAGCGCATCAACAACTCTCGCATGCACGTGCACACGGAGCAAGCGCAGTGCCGACGACACAACCTGTTCTATAACCCAGCTTGAAACCACTTGGTACGGCTTGGTGCAGGCAACGTCATATCGCCGTTCAGGTTGGAATCCACGGAGCTAGCACAAAAGAAGCACCCCGCCGCAGACAACCGCCAAGCGGACCCACGGTTTAACGCGACCCCTTCTTACCATGAAACTTCGAGTGACAAGTCTAGGTGTGGTTGCTAAACTTGCCCTGTGGACCGCCGGCGTCGGGCTGGCTGCGACCGTCAGCGCTGACCGCACAATTTTGGAGTCACCACCAAGAAGTGTGGAGTGCCCTACAGATTGCGAAGCTCTGTTTAGCAAGCTGACAGCCGAGGCCGAAGGAACAGGAAAGACGCAGCATGTACAAGTCCAGGTACGAGGAGAGCCGAAAAGTGGAACGGGCATGATGGCCGAGTGGTCGTGGGGAGCACTGGCCAACACGTGCCTCTACTTGCAGAAGATCTACGGGGAGAAGAGCTGCGAGATTGTCTGGGAGATGCCTCCAGAGTTTCCGGGCGTACCTGCAAACCCTCACAAGATCGTTTTTGAGCCGGGTCGGGCGTCGGGGAACGAGGACGCGCCGTGTTCGTGCGATACTATCGACAGGTGACAAACCCACTCTGTATACCTGTATTAATAGAAAGTGGTTATAATAGGCCAGTTAGAGTGTGTGCATTGTTGTTGCCCATTCATTGTTGTTGCTCATTGTTTTTATACAAAAAATTAAAATCGTCAGATGTGAGTACAACCGATTGAATGGTTGAAACTCAACTTTGCAAGCTGCGAGGTACATCTATGTTTCACTAATAGTCTATATATTAGACTAGTTGCACACAATTTATTGTTGTGGGAACATAGGAAACCTCTGAGGAACATGCATAGGAACGGTGAACGAGTAGCCGGGTGGTTTTTGAAAGAAGACCTAGTAAGTCTTGGTTTGGTCCCGTTTTGCCACTGATTTGAGGTCGGTGCTGAAAACTGATTTTTTTTCTGTCAACTCTGTTGGTACAGGTCGCAAGGCATCGCGTCTCGTTCAGCGGACACGTCGATTCAAAATCGATGCTCTTGGACTGATGATCAGATTGATGGTGATTTACTGTAGTAGTTATAATACTTGTATCGTGTTGGGGGGGTATTGGATTTGAATTTTTGACGCTGTTATTTACTGGGCTTTTGTTTTTTTTGTGGTTGGTCGTGTCCGGGGGATGGATGTCGAATATTATTATTGTACACTATGTATGTGCTGGTAGAATAAGGAAAGTATGTTTATTTTCGGGATAAATGCATCACATCATCAGATGACCTATGTTTATTTTCGGGATAAATGCATCGCATCTATGTTTATTTTCGGGATAAATGCATCGCATCTATGCTTATTTTCGGGATAAATGCATCGCATCTATGCTTATTTTCGGGATAAATGCATCGCATCTATGCTTATTTTCGGGATAAATGCATCGCATCTATGCTTATTTTCGGGATAATAAATGCATCGCATCTATGCTTATTTTCGGGATAATAAATGCATCGCATCTATGCTTATTTTCGGGATAAATGCATCACACAGATGCATCACACAGATGCATCACACAGATGCATCACACAGATGCATCACACAGATGCATCACACAGATGCATCACACAGATGCATCACACAGATAGATGCATCAGATAGATGTAGAGGCACTGCTATCAAACTAAAGGCAGACATACAAGCAGGGGGAATAAAAAATCTAGTACCTGCAGCCTGCCCGATGAGCCGTATATGTTTGTAATCTACGGAGACATGATTCATGATTCACGTATGTATGTACTAGCGTTATAGGATATTTGGTATTGAAATTGGGAAATGAGTGCATTCTATTGGATGATGGTGTGTTATCAGAATGTCAGCCACCCCGCTGGAAACATGCCTTCTACGGTATGTTTAGTTATGGGTTGATTCCGATGGGGTACGCCCTTTATGTCAGGCTTGGTTTGGTCCAGTTTTTGTTGTCACGGAGCGGAGCGGAATTTTTTCGAGTGTGCCACGGAGAGTGGAGGGGAGAGGATATCCGCTTGCGGGGAAATATTTCACGGATAATCACGGAGCGGATATCCGCCGCTACAAATAAATATCACCGATTATTGCGGAGCGGATATCCGTCGCACGGTTTTTTTCATGGACCGGTTTATCTCAATCCGTCGAGCAAACCGCAAAATGCCGCGGCATTTCCCCACGTTGCACCGTAGCCATTATCCGTGAAAAAGATACGGTTAACCATGAAAATGATACATGTTTCCGCGAGTACAAACCATTAAGTACGAAAGGACGCGTTGTACTAGCGGACAAAATGGACATTTTTGTTGGCGCAACCTTGTGGCGCCCAACGCCCAGCACCACAAAGGAGAATGACGGTGCACATGTCATGTAAACGTTGCGTCCCTCGAGAAAACAAACAAAAACAAGAATATTGGATTATTTGATATAGACTACCAGGTAGACTATACTGGTAAGTACTGGTATAGTCTATTAATAGTCTATATATAGTCTATGTACCATTTAAGGCCGTCCGTTGTGGATGGACCATGGTGGTGGAGATCCCTGTCAAAGAGAGGAATAGTGTCCTCCCTTCTCAAAACATTGTTTTCCCATAATATTAATAGTTGGTCAATGACTACTACTTGAACATTTGCTGATCATACAGCACAGAGGGGCGGGGGGCGGGGCAGCAGACGCGCAACAACAGCAGCAGCAGCAGCGCCTGACCCAGGACCACGGCTCTCCATGAAAAAAATCAAAAACAGTGAAAACGTGAAACCAACTACATAAACCAATAGTGAACAAACAACCAAACGGCCACCTACCTGTTCATATTGCGTTGTTTACGCGGGGTGGGGGGTGGATGCCGTCGCTATGGGCGCCATGCAAGGAATACACCTTTACATCAAGGAACACACCTTTATATCATTGACAAGGCGATCTACGCTAGATTATCCAGCAATTTGAACAATTTCGACCGTGGAAAACCGTGACTTGCAACGATTTGATCCGTGAGATATACCTACGGAGTGGTGGTTCGAACCGCTCCTTAAAAGAGCCGCTTTCTTTCACGGTTTGAACCATACGACGACGCAGTTATAATCCATACGATGCGGAGCTCTTTTTCTTTATAATGTCACGGAGCGGGTATCCGCACGTCGGGAATTTCACGGATTATTATTGCAGAGTGGCTATCCGCCCTTGAAAATGTCAGGGAGCGGAGCGGATTTTTCTATTAATAATAGTGTGTTACGGAGCGGAGCGGATCGGATATTTAATAAAAATAATATAAAAATACAAACACATTCCAGCTGTGAGATCGAATATTTTGTCGAAACTTATCTTTGCAAGCTGCGTGTGATACTCTGATCGCGCGTATTACGGGTTTTGTGTCCTCATTAAGGATATAGGTCGGCGACTCCCCTTGCAACTACATATTGTAACGACGTCATGACTCAGCTGTGAGTTCGACGACACGACTTTAGGGTCGATAGTCATCTCATCATCTTGGCAAGCTGCTTAAGACTACTATCAATAAATCGATCACCCGTCTTCAGTGAGCTTTACCGAAGTTTTACAAGGGCTCCGCTTGCGCGAGGAAGATTTCAACTAAATGTGAAGGGGGCAGTGAGAAGAGGCCCACTATTTAGTGCATCTAGCGATTTGATAATACCAACAGCTACTTGTGCGGAGCTGATTGCCCTGTCTGTGCTGTGCTGTTTGTTGGCGATGTCACGTTCTGATCGGCAGTAGTACGGGCGTTATTTGCGAAGAGAACCGAGATGGAGAACAAAATCAACGACGAAAGCAAAAAGACGAGTACACGCACGTATTACCGGTACCTGGTACCCGGTACTTCGCCTAATACCTGGTGGTACTCTGTGTGGTTCAAAATAAAGCACAGGACTCCGCTCCGCGGGCGGCTGACGCCGCCCGCTACGCTTGCGCACGGAAGAATGCAACTGAAGCATATGTAAAGGGGGCAGGAAGAAGAGGCCCGCGATTATTTGGTGCCAATATCGAATTGATAATAATGCCGAGAGGTGCTTGTGCAGGCTTATTGCCCTGAGCTGCGCTGTGTGCTTGTTGATGTCACGTTCTGAACGGCAGTACGTATGCTATTTGCTGGGCGGGGGGGGGGGGGATGCGGACCGAGAGAAGACAATCAACTGAAGAAAGCAAAAGGACGAGTACACAACGCGTACATAAACCTGGTACCTGAATCATACCTGGTACTGCTACTGCTATCTGTTCAAAAGAACGCACAGCGCCGCACAACACAGCACCGCAAAACGAAGGGCAGGGCACGGCACGAACAAAACGAATGGTGGAAATCGAAGAAAAGCTAAAGCTGGATCGTTCAGCAACTAGTGCACAGGCTGCAAATTAGCGGCAAATGGTAGGAAGTTCAACTTACTAGACAAAAAGGAAGAAAAAATCGCGAAAAGGTTCAAAATCGTGTTGACAAAAAAAAAACAAATTTGCAGGAAGTAGCTTAAAAGTCAAGAAACACCTGGCAAAACGAGCAGAAACAAAAGTAATAAGGCGGAGCAAGAAATGAAACAAAGAAAAGCTGGACTGTTCCGCAAGTAATGGACGGAGGCGGTGTCGAAGTGGGACCCCCGGACATGCCAGGGATGCACCAACCGAGCACTTTCAGCAAAAATATCTAAGTAAAGAGTGAAGCTTCCAGCTAGCGTTGGGCTGCGAAAGCAACTGAGTTAAATCGACACACGACACGTATGGAAATACGTGGGAAGTGTGGTGAGCTAAAGCTTTATTTTTCCCCATCCGCCGGAGGATTAAAAGAAAAAAAAAAAAAATCCAAGTAAGTCTATGCAAAGGCTCCGCTCCGCGGGCGGCTCACGCCGCCCGCTACGCTCGCGCAAGCAAGATTTCAACTAATAATTGTGAAGAGGGCAGAAAGAAGAGGCCCATGATTTAGTGCATCTAGCGATTATATAATGGCAAGAAGAGCTACTTGTGCGAAGCTGATTGCCCTGTTTGTGCTGTGCTGTATGTTGGCGATGCCATGTATGTTCTGATCGGCAGTAGTACGGGTGTAATTTGCGAAGGAAAAATCGCGAAGAGGACCAAGATGGAGAACAAAACCAACGACGAAAATAAAAGCAAAAAGACGAGTACACACACGTACCAACGGTACCTGGTGGTACTCTGTGTGTTTCGAAAGAAAGCACCGGACTCCGCTCCGCAAGGCTGCTGGCGCCGCCCGCTACGCTCGTGCAAGAAAGAATGCAACTAACTGAAACATGTAAATAAGTGGGGCAGGAAAAAGAGGCCCGTGATTGTTTGGTGCGAATAGCGAATTGATATAATGCCGAGAGGTGCTTGTGCAGGGCTAATTGCCTTGTGCTGTGTTGTGTGCTTGTTGATGTCACGTTCTGAACCACAGTAGTAGGTGCGATATTTGCTTGGGGGGGGGGGGCATGTGGACCGAGAGAGGACAATCAACTGAAGAAAGCAAAAAGACGAGTACACAAAAAACGTACATACACCTGGTATCTGTATCACGGCTGTATGTTCAGAAGAACCCATAGCGCCGCACGACACAGCACCGCAAAATGAAGGGCAAGGCACGGCACCGCACTGCGCTGTGCTGCGCTGCTGAGCTATATATAGCCGTGCTGAACTGAGCTGGGGGTGCATTGTTTGTGACCCAATAACAACGTCATATGTACAAACCTGGTGTACAGCAGTATTAATAGTACCGGTACGTGGTATGATACTTCGAATGTTATTGACATGTACGAACTAGTAAAAAGGTACAGCAAAGCACGCAGCATGGCAAAGCACAGCGCTTCGCTCTGCTGAGCTAGCGCTGCGCTGCGGTGCGCTGCTGAGCTGAGCTGCAGGGCATCGCAGGGCACTGCACGGCGCTGCGTTGCTGTGAGCTCTAGCGCTGCGGTGGGGTGCTGGGCGGTGCGGAGCTGATGAGCCAAGCCCAGATATCAGCTGATGAAACTTCGTCAAGTACAAAACAAATGGTGGGAATCAAAGAAAAGCTAAAGCTGGACCGTTCCGCAACTAATTCACAGGCGGAAAATTAGCGGCAAATGGTAGGAAGTTCAACTTACTAGACTAAAAGGGAGAAAAAATTGCAAAAGGTTCAAAATCGTGTTGGCAGAAAAGCCAAATTTGCAGGAAGCAGCTGAAAAGTCAAGAAACAACTGGCAAAACGAGCAGAAACAAAAATAACAAAAGCCGAGTAAGAAACGATAGAAAAGCTGGACCGTTCCGCAAGTAATGCACGGAGGCGGTGTCGAAGTGGGGCCCCCGGAGATGCCAGGGAGGTGCCAACCGAGCACTTTCGGAAAAAAGAATCCAAGTAAGTATAAATCAAAACCTAACATAAAAGATGGCATTGTATTATGTTATACTCTTATCATGTTTAACCAATTGACGTACCAATAATGATCTAAACACTTTGATATTATTATCGGCGTTTGGGAAAAGTCACGGATCGTCACTGAGCGGATATCCGCCGCCACAAATGCCACGGAGCGGTGCGGTTTGATCGAACCGCTCCGTAAAAAACCGCTCCGCGGATATATTCTCATTCCGTACACATCCCTGCAAAAAAAGCACACGTCACCAACCGCAAAACGGCAGTTTAAAATGCTAGGGGTCTGTTAAAAATGTTCGATTAATTTCTGACGCCATGTTCGATGAGTCCCTGGCGCAAAAAATGACTATTACCTGAGACAGATTGAGAGAAAAGTGTTTTTCATTAACAAAGCCATAGCGATGCCTAGGCAGCGACGCTGCCTGCTAAACGTCAATGTCATACGAGTATAGCACCACCGGGACAGAACCCGGAAATAGTCACCCCAATGTCGATATGATTTACTCTATCCTACAAGTATCCTGGGAAAACTATTTTTTATGTATACCCCGAATATGCCCCATCAACATGTCATGTCTTGTCCCGAAATACATGTAGCAGGTTATGAAAACACAAGCGGGGGGGGCGTGGCAGGTGTTAGAAGGGTAGGTGTTAGAGTTATGCTTCGTATGCCGCAAGCACTGAGAGCTAAAATAAATGGTGGGAGCTCGTGGATTTGCGCGGAAGCCCGTGCAATATTCCGAGGTTGGTCGTGCTCTATAGGGTTAATGCATGCCAGGGAGAGGTATGAGGTTCTTACAGAACGAACAGAAGTTCCGGGCCACGGTATGGAAGTGTTACACAGCTCACGGAAATTCCGGGTGGTGTGTGTGGCACGGGCGTACAGAACTCACAGAAGTTCCGGGCAAGTATAGAAGTGGTTGTACCCCTGCCGCGGGTATTGTGCCACGGGGCGTACAGAACTCACAGAAGGTGCGCGGGTATGAACGTCGTACAGTACTCACAGAAGTTCCAGGCAGGTATAAAAATCCTGTACCATGCCCCAGGTATTGTGCCTGCGGGCGTACAGACTTCCATATATTTCGGGTACGGGTACAAATGTCATAACTTATACTTCGAAGTAGAAGTTCTTTCGGAGATATTACCCGGGTAAAAATTCCCCGGTTATGGTTCTCCATGTACCCTATTTAACAAGTTTTGGGTCCGGGTATGAACGTCATGCAAAATTCACAGTAACAGTAGTTCCGGGTACGGGTATGGATTATGTACAGAACTCGTAGACGTTCCCGGTACGCGTAATACCCAGGTAAATACCAGCCTCAAGGGGTCGAGCTAACAAGCAAACATACTACGCCGATTGGTATACTGCATACGCTGATGATGATGATGATGATGATGGTGATGATGATGATGATGATGGTGATGATGATGATGATGATGATGATGATGATGGTGATGATGACGATGATTATGATGATGATGATGTTGATGATGGTGATGATGATGATGATGATGATGATGATGATGATGGTGATGATGATGATGATGATGATGATGATGATGATGATGATGGTGATGATGACGATGATGATGATGATGATGATGTTGATGATGATGATGATGATGATGTTGATGATGGTGATGATGATGATGATGATGATGATGATGGTGATGATGACGATGGTGATGATGATGATGATGATGATGATGATGATGATGGTATACTGCTGTACCGGTAGTGACGCATACCGGGAGAACGAACATATAATAATGCATATTTCCAAGTATGTACTCACTACTGTTGTGGCCAGTTTTCGTTGTAATTGCTGTCTTCCACAATTTTCACGATAAAATCTACATGGGAGCTGCAGCAAAAACAGCCGTGTTCAGGTTCTCCTAGAATTGAAAGAAACACGACCATGTTAAGGAAACTAGTAGTGGGGTATTAGTCCGTTCGACCACTTGCAAAAGGTTAACCAATAGCTTACCCAAACTAAGCCTTATAACACTCCACTCCCCTGAAACGGCGGGACATACCAGGTCGGCCGGATATACGGGCGGACCTGTCAATATCCAAGCCGTTTCATATCCTGGGTATACCGAGGAGAGTATTTTTCAAGTTCGGCATGGGGAAAGTCTGAAAATTATTACTTCGAAGTAAGTATTATTTATTGTGGGTGGTGGGATTTGAACCCACGACCCAAAAAAACGATGGTCTGTGGACGACGCCAGTTGTTGAGGAAGTAGTGGGGTATTAGTCCGTTTGACCACTTGCAAAAGGTTAACCAATTAGCTTATTCAAACTAAGCCTTACAACACCCCCCCTCCAACTATTTGTTTCGTTTCTAGGTGGCTGTGACCGAGGAGTTCGTTTGTGTGCAAATTTCGTGTTGGTGTGTACCATGTGTGGCTGCCGGGGCATGACGTCATAATTCACAGTGCCTTAATAACACCCGCGGCCCCAATCTGTACCGGCACTCCGGGCATGGTGACAAAAGTATACTCGTACCCCGGGTATTGTGCCACAGTCTTACAGAAGTCACAGAAGTTCCGAAGGGAGGGTATGGGGTTTTTACCAGGGCTTACTTCGGTACTTACTTTTACCACGGTAAAACCACGGTAATTAGTAAACGGTACGTTACCGTGATAAATGGCAATTACCGTTCCCATCCAAACCGTTACCAAGAAAATCGCGTTCTCCCACTCCCATCCAAATATTTCCCGAGAAAATCTTGTTATCCCATTCTTATCCAAACAATTAGCGTGCAAATATTGCCATTTCTGTGATTTCCCGTTACCACCCAACCAAATACCGCGCAAATGTACGGTTCTCAATTAACGTACGGTAAGGTTAAAAAAATTACCGCAGACGCCTCAATTTATATGACCATCTACGCCAGTGGGTGAGGCGGTCGGTTTTGATGGACATGCTCCCACAGGGTTCAATTCTCTCTTGGCAACTGTACATTTGTTTTGGCAATATATATATATTTTTTTAGTTTTTTTTTTTTCGTTCCGATCTGTTTTTTTTTCACTGGGACAACTTGACTGAAAACAAATCTGTTATTTTTTTCGTCAGAGTGGACAAACACCCGCGCGGGTTGAAAGCACAAAAGAACGAAAGCACAAGCGCAACCAAAACACGCGCGACCGAGGGCAGGCAGTCATGAGGGAAGTCGAAGCTGTTGGTGATGGTGATGGTGATGGTGATGGTGATGGTAATGGTAATGGTGATGGTGATGATGGTGATGGTGATGGTGATGGTGATGGTGATGGTGATGGTGATGATGCCCCCTCCGGCAGTGGTGGTAGTGGGGTGGTTTTGTCTGACGCAGTGGTTCCTTCCGCCGGAGGTGGTTCCGCCGGAGGTGGCGGTGGTTCTGCAGCCACACTTGCTGCTGACGGGCGTGTTGTGTGCCCCAGCTTGATGGTGTCGGAGCTACCACGCTCCGCTCGAGCAACGGCACAACGGTCACGGGCACCATTGTCACACAGACAGACTTCTGGCAAAAGTGTCAAGAGAGGTCGTGGGATTGGCAGGTGTTTCACGGGTTCGCGAGGTTTAATTTTGCATTATTTGATCATAGAAGAAGCGGGTGGCGATATTTTCACGGTTTATGGTTGTTGAATTCCAGTGATTGACACTGCCGGCGTAGGTTTGGGGGTAGGTTTTGTTTCGTCGTCCTTTGCCTTTTGGCTGCGAGCGTCGGCCCGTCTGCCAGTATTGTGTACGACTAGGCTTGCGTTTGAGGTTTGCAAACAATGGGCCCACGCATGATATTCCTTGTTGTTCGGATGTGTAGGCATACGTTGTAACGTGGGCATGCCGCGCGCTGTAGAAATACAAAAACAAAATGTCCACTACCGTGGTGGCCGATTTCTGTACCAATGATTACCAAGGTGGCCAATTACCATCCGAAAATTACCGTGTATTGCTGCCGTGGTAGCCGGTTCCTGTACCGATGAGTACCAAGGTGGCCAGTCACCACCCAAAAATTACTGTGCATTACCGTGGTGGCTGGTTCCTGTACCAATGAGTACCAAGGTGGCCAGTTACCATCCCATAATTACCGTGCATTACCGTGGTGGCTGGATACCGCAGTAAACGATATCAACCTAAAAAGGCATACCGAACTGAGCCCTGGTATTTACAGAAATTCCGGGTACTGGTACGGAAATGTTACGGAACTCACAGAAGTTCCGGGCAGGTATGAAAATCCTGTACCCGTACCTCGGGTGTTGTGGCACCGGGCGTACAGAACTCACAGAAATTCCGGGTACGGTTGTGAACGTGATACAGAGGTTACGTAAGTTCCGGGTACGGGTATTGATGTTGTACAACCAGAAGTTGCTTGTTGAGTAATGCCCGGGTAAATACCCTGGGTACGGTTTTGTATGTACCATGCAGAACACCACCAACCTTGGAACGTTCCTTTAGAATGTTTTACAGTTTCCATGGAAACTTCAGCCACTTCTATGGAAGCTTTCACTATACCTCCAGCAGGGAAACTTCCACCACTTCCATGGAAGCTTCGACTACTTCTGTGGACACTCCACCACTTCCATGGAAACCTCCTTTTGGAATAAACCTTGCGAAAACTAACAAAAACGACTATTGACAGGATTCTATCCTTCGAGGACAAAGATAATGACGAAGGAGTGCTTGTATCGGCAGCTCCCCCACCGTGGCGAGTGCAGTGATGTTCATGCGCGCATGTCCACCGGGCGATGAGCCCAACTTAGTCAAGCCGACGTGTGAATCTTCGTCGCATTTGTAGTTGATCTTGGTGCTGAAGGCCATATCCCGTGTTGTGGTTGAACTACATACATACACTAGTGCTCCCGGTACCACAACCGATTCTAATAGCTCATTTGATAGCTCACAAACAGACCGACAGCCAAGGGGCGGATTTATGGAAGATTGGGGAACTACACTTTCGTCAAAAATGGCGGCCGGCGTGACTGAACAGTGCTCGATCATATACCGACTTGAAGAAAACTACAGAGCATATAGTTCGTACAATTCGAGGAGCACCGGGTACGTTTTGAGCGAACACGATGGGCAATCATTCGATTTTCCGGCGAAGTTGCAGAGCAAGGAAATCGAAATGCTATCAACAACAGATCGCCCTCTCTTGTTTTACCCTCTGGATGCTTGCTGCCTCGCAAGAGTGGAGATTCTTCTGTCGGCGGTCCTCAAGCACGAGCTTCCGGTTGGAGGAGAGTGCTCCTGGCACCACAAACGCGGAATAGGTAGCCCAGACGACACCGTGTGCACGCGTCAAGACAACGCTACAGTCCAGAATCAGGTAAACCATGGAATGATCGGAAATAATGACCACGATTTGGATGGAAAAGGGCGGTCAGTTTAACCTTCTGAGGATCGACAACAGTTGCACTCAAGCGTGCCATCTGAAGTCGGTAGATAGGCGCGAGACCGCGGTGTTGCCCATATGTAGTGGCTGCATGTGATAGATTGTATCAGCTGCGTTAGAATGCGCTATCATTGTATTGATCCTGTGAAAAACAGTGGCACTCTCCCACCTACCTCCGAGCAACGTTTTGTGCACGTTTTGTAGATGCCGTCCGTCAGGGCTGTTGTTTGCAAGTCTCATGTCCGGATGGTCGGACCACCCCGCGGTCGGATGAGATGCTTTACAATCGATTGTGTTCGAGGACAGAACGTTGTAGAGCGAACCTCTAATTCAAGCGCCACGACCCAATCAACCATCGTAGGCAAGATGTTTAGTATATAACATTGCCAGCATTGCACCTGCTTCGTTGGCGACCATTCGGTGTGGGTTACACTCAACAACCCAGCCAATGCTTGTCGCATGATGCAGGCGGATCTTTGGAAGTGTGTAGACGAGGCGAGGTGCAGCTATATCGATTCCCGCCTCCAGATGGCGGTACTGCGTGACCCCCGGGCGGTGACCGTGAGTGCCTACTTCCAGCTTCTCCGTCAGGAATCCCCGCGAATCGATCAAGAACGCTTGGTGTTCAAGTCTGTCGATGATTTCTTCCAACGGCATTTAAAAATCGTTTGTATGTGGGTCAGCCTCCGCTACCTCCTGTTTACGGTATTTATGGCCGAGCGGTCAGCGGTGTTCTGGTATGAGGAGGCAACCGCCGATCCGGTAGACTGGCACCGCCGCTATCTGTCCTTCGTTGGGGTACATCTGCCGCCTGATGAAGTGATTGAGATAGCACGCACTGCCAGCGGGGGGGGGAGCATTCTGGGCTACCCGTCTAAAGGGCTGGACACGCACCCGGGCGGCCTAGAGGGGGCCATAACCAGAACGTTCAGAGACGAGCTCAATGAGGTGTCGTTGGAAATGATGGATGACGTCTTGCGGCAATGGCTCCCCCCTGTTATTCTAGCTAGATTTGACCTCGCAGGTTAATGATACCCATGTATATTGCGTGGTACCATATTGTGGTGAACGAAGATATAGCTAGGGTGGTGGCGATGGCGGCAGCTCTGAGTGGGTAATCGACACGAAATTCCCACCGGCTGGCTATTTCATTGTGTTAAGCTATTCTTGCCGGGGGTATTAGAGAGTTTCGGGGGGGGGGGGGGAACAAAGTGAAAATGTCACAAGGCATCGAAGGCATTCTCAGGGCCGGTTGCTCATGGTCGGGGCGTGCTTCCAGGATTTTTATTTTGAAGTTATGAAACGAAAAAAATGCTCAGGTGCTCTTCACCATGCTCTACAGAGAGCTCGAAACGTAAGACTTGCGCTTGATATACAACGAGCTTTGAGCTTCCTGCCGATCTACCACATACGGTGCTCCACCACCTTTCGCCGCGACCTGCTCCCTCCGCCTCTTTAACCCAATATCACAATGACCAGATGTCGTCGCCGTCCTCCTGGCCGTCACCCAGCTCGAGTTTGCGTTGCTTGCTCAGCTATTTGCGTTGCGTTGCGTTGGGAATACAACAGCATCCACCTCCCCTCCTCTCTTCTTGCCTACCTAGATTAAACCAGCTGTGCTGTTTTCGCCGCCAGCGCGATACCACCAAGCGACGGCTCGTTGGAGGTGCTGACACGCCCTGATACTCAACGTTTGGCAGTGAGTGGGCGTCCGCCCCGGCAACCCACCCAGCTTAAGAGACTGCCTGGCACATACTTGTTTCTTTCCTGCTCGTGCGAGTACTAAAATAAAATCTGCCTGTTGAGATTGATTGTAGAACATTTCGCTGTTACTGATTTCGTCCCCAAATCACTCCTGGTTCCAGAAGATGGCGGGCCATACCATGCTACCCATCGGCGGCGCGTCAGCGTTCGTTTTGGTAGTGGTGTAGGCAACCTTATACCGTGTGTCCTCTGTTCCCTGACCATAATCGATTGCAGTTTGTTGCTCAGGGTTGGGAGCTAGTTTTGAAGCCCTCCCCCTGAGCAAGCAGGTTGCTCAGGTGTTGTTTTAGCCGTCAACGTCTTTTATGCGGCTAAACTTCGACAAACCCTGATCAACGCTACCCCTGGCCATTTCATTTTTTATTTTCCCGAAACTCGCTATTATTGTGTGATAGTCGCGGAGTTACCGCCATTGGGGTGTATATAGGTAGCACGTTAGACTAGAAAAAATACGGAGGGTGCAGACCGGCTAGAGCCCCCCAGAGCTGCAGCAGCTACTGTACGTTTCGGGGACAGGCTAGTGGGAGTCGCGTCGGGATGCTTTTTGCAGCAGTCAAGGAGTTAAAGCGGTATGGGCGGTCGAGCTAAAACGAAGCAGCCCAGCCAAAGGATCTCCGTTGGTACCGATCAGCTGAGGTCTACCAAAACAATTGGGCGGACAAGGGAGCTGTCCGACTTTCGAACGCATGCCGGAATGATTCTACGATAGCCCCCCAAAACAATCAGCTTTTGTTTTTAACGAACGTATTAAGGCTGCTTGGCACGAAAAGAATGCCATGCAAAACATATATTCATGTATTTTCTTGTACTTGTGTGCAAAAGACTATCGAACGGTGACGTCGGGGTGGCAAGGGGCACCACATTTCAGGAGATAACGCCGGGAGCGGAGTGCCAAGCAAGGCAGACACGGACACATTCGAACCGGTGGTGGCGGCGGAGTCCATCTCCTGCGTAGATCTCCTTGATAGAGGAGCCGGCTGCGCGATGGGCGTCGCTGCAGCCAGGGTTTCTGCGAAGCCCGTGCCGCCCTCGATGGGTACGGCAGAAACGGAAGCGAAAACGGTGTCAGCGCTAGGCGAAATCGACCCGCGGCCGGTGCAGCCTTCGGGGGTGGCGGCAAAAAAGGTGGGGGTGGGGACTACCACCACTGCCGCGGGGGTAACAGCGATGGTCGAGGCGGGGGAGGCGCATGGGGTCCTGGTGTGGCTCAGGGCGCCGCCGAGGATGCAATTTTGGCCGCAACAACCGGGGCAGTGGCCTCAGCTCTGGCGGATGCAACGGAGGGCCGAGGAACGGCGCGAAAGGACGTTCAGCGTGAGACGGCATATGGCGTGTTCCTGGCTCTATAGCCAGACCGTTAGAGGTGTGGGAGTGGGTTTTGAGGAGCCGCATGTTCGACTCATGGTCTAGTTCGTAGAACCAGAGTTTCCCCGAATCTCCCGTATTTCTGCAAATACGGCTCATCAGGGTGGGCTAGTGTTAAGATACGGCCTCGAAAGGCCTGTAATTATCATAATTGAGATAATTTTGATGGGTTTCGTATGATAAGGTTGGCGTTTTATATTCGGGATAGTCAGGGAATAGATCGTGTTCGTGATAGCGGCATATATGTATCAACTGTACTGCGGTCAAACTCTGATTGGTTGGTTTGAATAGCACGATATAGCTTGTCTGAACGAACAGCCTGGCAATAAGTTACAGTTACATACGTTGTGTCACGGAGGTAAGTTACTGGGATCGTCTCGTGGTATCACCCACGAGCAGTCCCACGGGTATGTACGAGTAGGCACTATGCGAGGAGGTTTAGGTATTCGACTACGAGCGGTTGTTACTGGGCTGTGGAGAGTTGGCCTACATGACCCACTCCACTTTCTGACCTGTCTCTCCAGACATTGGTCTCTCTAATATAATACCTTTCTCCAGAAGCCACTGATTTACCAACACGCTATAGCGCTATCGGTCGACTGCTGTACGTCCCCCTGGACTGTGTTCGACGAGACTGTGAGGGCGGCTTGATCAACCGGCCTCGTCATGGCTGAACAGGAGGGACGTGACCCTGCGGCAAACCAACAGGGTGACCCGCAGGGCTTTGGTGAGAGAATGGATTCCTTAGAGTGTCGAGTGTCTCAAATGCTGGATATGTTTTCTAACCAGCAGCAGATGCTCCAGACAGTTGTTGAGACACACCAGAGGGAGAATGTGGAGTCCTCTAGTTCGCGTGCTGCGCCGCGAGGCATCGAACTAGAGTCTGGTGTGCACCAATCGCGTGCCGCCGGTAGGACCGCGGGGAGTACGGGAGGCGATACCCTAGGCTTTGGCGTGTCCGACATGAGGGTTGGGAGTAGGGGTGTTGTAGACCCAGGCTTGAACCCGCGTGTTTCTGATGAGAATCGTTCCTCTGTTCCTGCAGTAAACTTTGGTTCGGTTGACGGGACTGTTGGTGGGGCTTTAGGTAGCCAGTCCTCTGTTCCGCCCACTACCTCAGCAAGTGAGTGGTGGGGAAAAGTCGCTAGTGGGAACACACTGATCCCAGCGGCTGACAGTAGTTCGGGGGAGAGCTTGGGGGGTCTTTTCAAGAAAGTTCCCAAGGCTCCTGAATTTATCCGTACTGATGTATCGTATCCTTCATGGTCGCAGAATTTTCTGCTCAAAGCTCGTCACTACAATCTGAGCGAGCCGTTCACCTGTGATATCGACATTAAAATCGCCGACGTTAACTTCGACTTGACCCCTTGGGTAGAGAAGGGATACAGCGTTGGTGTACTGCGTCAGCATGAGATTGCTTGGTGGTTTTTGTTCGACTGCTTGGAGAAAGACAGCCACAAAAACATGGCAAGGCAAGCTGGTTCCCCGTATAAGGCTTTTGGCGCGCTTAAGGATCACTTTCTACCGTTGAGTCAGAGTCAAATTCGAGTGCAGGAAGAAAAACTGAAGTCTCTGCGCATGCGTCCCCACGAGAATCCCACAACTTTCTTTTCATCCATCAGAGAGACGCTTGGTGTGTTGACCATGCTTGAAGTAATGAAGGATGATCGTGAAGTGTGCAATCTCATGCTGGAAGGACTGTCCCCCGAGTACAAGACTTTACGTGAGACTCTTGTGGTGTTCTGTTCGAATGACCCCTCTTTCATCGAGACCAAAGTGCGTGAGCGGTACCTAGACTTGCAAGCACAGGGTAGTTCTAAGAAGCAGAATAGTGTTGCTCTGGTGTCTAGGCCTGCGAAGAAGAAGAGTAACTTCAAGAAGCACAACAAGCAGAAGTCTAACTCTGAGTCTGATTCCTCGAAGAAGTCTTTTCAGGGGAGGTGTTACAAGTGTGGGGAGGTGGGTCACATGAAGCTCGACTGCAAGGCTCGCATCATCCCTCATCCTTCCCAGACTGGAAAGCCTGAGGCCGACGAGAATGAGAGCGGTGAGCAGTGTGCTATTCCTGATTCGGATCTGGTGTGCAGAAATGGTAGTTACCGCATGAGTGATGACTGCCAAAAGGTGTTGCTTGCAGCATGTCGTAAGGAAGTGGTCTTGAAGGCGTGTGATGATTTGAGTAGGATGTGGTATGATGTCTCTGGTCTGAAGTGTCTGATGACGTCCCGTGATGATCTGATTATGAGCGCCGTCAGTAATGATATGATCCTGAAAGCTGTCAACAAGGCTAGATATGTCGAGGATTGGTATGCTGACACAGGCACTTCATATCACATGACTGATTCCCTGTCTTGCATGAGAGACTTGAAGCCTTGCCACAGAAGTGTGAATGGAATTGGTGGCGTGTCTTGTGAAGTAGCTTACTCCGGAATGCTAGACTTGGTATTTGTGACTGCTGACAGTGAGTTCTCCGTGGAATTGAAGAACGTATTGTACTCTCCCAACTTGGGGTATAATCTCTTTTCTCCGAGTGCAGAGTTTGATGGTGAGTCATGGAATGGTCTTGGTGGTCCTAATGGTGTTATGACTGCATTCAATGGACAAGTAACTTTTCAGAACTTCGATGGCATGCTGATTGCGTCTGCGTATCGCCTAGGAGAAGCCTCTGTTGGTACGGTGTTGGCTGCTCTCACTCCCGCCAACCCCAAGCATGAAACTACGATGGATATCAACGATTTCCACAATATTTATGCACATTCGCACGAGGGTCTGCTTCGCACTACTGCAAAGCGACTAGGTACCAAGTTGGTTGGTGACATGCATGCTTGTTCAGGGTGTTCGATGTCGAAGGCTATTCGGAAAGGAATCGTTCGGGAAACTAAAACTCGATCGGATAAAAAGTTGGGCAGAGTTTTTGTTGACCTGGGAGGAAGGAAGGACATTGCGTCCGTAGGGGGAAAACATTACCCCATGATTGTGAAGGATGATTTCACGAGACGTGCATGGCTGTATTTCCTGAAAAATAAATCAGACGCTGGCAGTGCTTTCCGGAGTTTTCTTGCGAGTGTGCGTGCTGATGGTGTCCCGTCATTGGTTGAGATTGTTAGGTCTGACAATGGTGGGGAGTTTTTCGGGGGGAAATTTGCATCTGTGTGCAACGAGCTTTTGATCAAACAAGAGTTCACACCGGCTTATAGTCCGCAATATAATGGTGTTGCAGAGCGTGGGCTGGGATTGATAAAGGAGGCCGCGATGGCGGCTCGTATTCAAGCTAAAGTTCTTTTTGGGCGTGTACAGTTACCCAAGACTGATAAACTCTGGGCTGAGGTTGTGCACTGGGCTTGCGAAGCGATGAACCACACTGCGTGTTCTGCTAACCCTGAATCCAAATCGCCGTATGAAATGTGGTATGGTGAACCTCGTCCCGCTAGACCGTATCCGTTTTTGAAGCCCGCCTACTGTAGGTGGCACCGACCGTCAAAGCTGCTGCCGAAGGGTGAGAGTTGTTTCTATGTCGGTCCTTCGAGAGACCACCCGCGTGATTGTCATAGAGTACTTACGAGGGCTGGTACTATTCAAGAAACGAGGGATGTGACGTGGGAGGTGCTGCCGTCACAGCTCCCTCCGCTGCAACCTTCTTTGCCGATAGAGGTAGCAGAGGAGGGAGGGGAGGATAGTGACGACGATGTTGAAACCGAGATATGGCCGCTTGTGGGAAGAGGAGTCGCTCACACACTTTTGAAACGTGATGCCGTGCCCTCTGGTGCGGGAGTCGAGGAGGTTGAGAGTGTTGGCGCAGGTAGTATAGGCCCGTCCTTTTCTGTTCCATCTTCCCCTGCTGAACCGTCTGCCCCCGTGAACATTTCTTCTGGTAGTGTAGCTCCTTCCGTGTCTTCGCCTGTGAATGACGGGGAGGGCGAGGGAGGGCAGGAATCAGGAGAGGTAGAGATGGGGGATCTGGGAGGGGATGATGAGGTAGAGTCGATGGGGCAGGGAGGGCATGATGATGAAGAGTCGATTGGGTCGGGAGGACTGGTAGAGGCGGAGGCATCCCTTCCAGCCGCTCGTCGTCCGCGGCATGTGGCCGAGCTTGCTGACTTTAATACTTCCGCGCGTGAAAATGATGAAGTGAGAGAAGGTAGGACTCGCGCGCAAACTCGTGCAGTCAACCTGCAGAGTGTACCCGGCCTCATGGCCACCCTAGGACCCATCTTCGCGACAGAGGTCGTGTACTCATTGTTGTCGGAGCAGAGAGCAGGTGATGAGACGGAATTGCCGAAAGAACTGGTTCAGGATGTAGAATCGGAGCCTGGTAGTTATCAGGAAGCCCAGCGTTCGAAGTACGCTAAGATTTGGGAAGGAGCCAGGTCTGCCGAAATTGAAGGCTTGATAAGAGCAGGAACGTTCACGTTGGCAGTAAAAGTCCCGATAGGCTGTAATGTGATTGATGCTAGATGGGTTTTCAAGTGGAAAGCAGACGAAACAGGAAAGATAGTGAAGGCCAAGGCTAGGCTTGTAGCGAAGGGCTTCAAGCAGAAGTATGGTGTGGATTATCTTGAGACATTCTCGCCTACCGCAAATGCTGCATCTTTACGATTGCTGATAGTGTTGGCGTGTTTGTACAATTTGGAATTACTCCACTGGGATATTGAGCAAGCAGTTGTTCAGTCGGAATTGGATCACGAGGTGTTCATGAAGTTGCCTCCTGGCTGCGGGTCGATGTCAGGAAAGGTTGTCCGTTTGAACAAGAGTTTGTACGGATTGAAGCAGGCTTCTAGGACATTTTACAAGAGGCTGGTGTCGGAACTGAAGAGGATTGGTTTTGAGCAGTCAATGTCTGACCCCTGTGTCCTGCGTTTCATGATGGGAGACGAGGTATTGGGGATGGTCGCGATCCACGTGGATGACATTCTGTATGCAGGAAGTAAGAGCCTTGCCAAGGTGGTTGTGGCAGCACTAGGTGACTCTCTTCCTACGAAGGACTTGGGGGAGGTCAAGTTCTTTCTAGGTTGTGAATATATTCGCGACCGTGAGGCTGGTACGATTGAGATTTCTCAGGAAAGTTATATCAGGAGTGTTCTCGAGAGATTCAATATATGTCGCACCAGCTCGATCCCTGCTTCCCTTTCCAATGATAACAGGTCCGTGATGGAGGATGAGGGGGCAGGAGATGTGCCGTTCCGACAGGTGGTGGGGAGCCTGATGTGGATCGCCAGCCAGACAAGGCCCGACATCGCGAATGCTGTGCGGGCGGTGGCGAGGCACTCTCACGAACCAAAGAGGAGCCACTGGAAGGCAGCTCAGAAGATTCTCAATTATCTTCTGGAAACGGCGCATCTGACTTTGAAGTTCAAGCAGGATAGTTCGGTAGACGCAGGCACGTTGGTTTATGTAGATGCTGACTTTGCAAGTAGGGCCACTGACCGTAGATCAGTTTCGGGTGCGATGGTTTTCGTGGCGGCGATGCTTGTAGTTTGGATCTCTAGGACGCAGAAATGCGTTTCACAGTCAACTTCAGAAGCAGAGTATCTTGCAATGGGAGATGGTGTAAAGGAGGCTCTGTTTGTAAACGGAATGCTTCAGTTCCTGAGGCCTAGTGCGAAGCCTCGTAAGATAGATGTCCTTGAAGACAACGAGGGGGCGATTGCGCTCGCAGGGAACCCGCTGAGCTCGAGTAGGAGTAAGCACATCGATGTGAGGCACCACTTTCTTAGGAATCTGACCGAGGAGGGTGTGATCGAAGTCACCCACGTCCCCAGCGAGAAACAACACGCGGACATCCTCACGAAGGCGTTGCCGAGAGATCTTTTTGAAGTTCACCGCGACTTTGCACTTGGTATCAAGAAGTAGACGTCTGAGTCGTTTTGTTTTTGTTTTTGTTTGATATGTATTTGGTCTGGTAGATACAACAGCCCCTAGGGAGGGTGTTCGTGATAGCGGCATGTATGTATCAACTGTACTGCGGTGAAACTCTGATTGGTTGGTTTGAATAGCAGAACTGTTGATTGTATGTTGTTGTACCAGAATACTCTTCTTGTGGTGCTACATTACTTCGGTAGATTGTACATGTGCACGAGTTATACATCGGACCGTAGTGGTGTGTACGGTACGTTGGTATGTCGGTACGTTGGACACATTGACGAGTAGGAACATTCCTGTAGTGTTGCTAACATGATATAGCTTGTCTCAACGAACAGCCTAGCAATAAGTTACAGTTACATACGTTGTGTCACGGAGGTAAGTTACAGGGATCGTCTCGTGGTATCACCCACGAGCAGTCCCACGGGTATGTACGAGTAGGCACTTTGCGAGGAGGTTAAGGTATTCGACTACGAGCGGTTGTTACTGGGCTGTGGAGAGTTGGCCCACATGACCCACTCCACTTTCTGACCTGTCTCTCCAGACATTGGTCTCTCTAATATAATACCTTTCTCCAGAAGCCACTGATTTACCAACATGGGAGGCCGGTATTTTAGAAACAAAAAAAAAGGTTCATCTCCCACAGGACGCAAAAAGACTCCCACGTACAGAACGGCCCACCCACCCACCACGGACGACGCAGTGTACACTCCACCCACCCACCGACCAAACCTTTACTACATACAGCAGGACAGCAGTGCAACAGTACGTACAGCAGTACACCTGGTACGCGGGGCGCAGTTAGTTGGTTCTTGAGGACCTTGTATGAAACAGGAAACAGACGGGGGGGAATTCCTTTTTTGACGATACTCGGCCATCTCGCGGAGCGGGCGAGTCGCCGTCCACCACCCACCCACCACCCAACACCCACCCGCCACCCACCATGCACCCACGAATCTACCCAGTACAGCAGTACAGCAATGCAGCAGTAGTACGTAGAGCAATACACCTGACAGGCGAGCAGCAGCCGATTTGTTGGTTACAATGCTCTCGGGCAGGGCGGGATTCGCCATTGTTAGGCCAAGCGAAAAGCGATCGCGTTGCCGATTCTGCGCACGGCGAGCGGTGACGGCTGGACGCTGCTGTGATTGGTCCTGGTGTTGTTGTGCTTGCTGTTGACGCAGGCGCGCTTGTGGTCTCGTGTCCATGGCTTTGTCCATGGCTCAAGTGGCAAAAAAGCAATTCGAAAGTTCAATATAGTTGGAGTTCGAAAAAAAAAAAATAGCAGTCAGCGACGAAGAATAAGCGGGGGGGGGCAAGCGAGTCGTCCCCGGGAGGGCGATTTCCACGCTTCCCCCTCGCCGAGGTGGGGCACCGACGCCCGTTCTTCCGCCGGCATGTCGTAGTGCTGCTGTGCGGATGGGACGTGGCCGCACCGCGAGGCCGCCTGAGGTCGAGTGGAGCTCGGGAGTCGCCGCTTTTTTGTGGGGGGTGTTATAGCCAAGATATTTCAAAGATCCAAAAAAACGTTACGACCACCTCAGCGTATTATATAATAAGGATATTGATGGAGAAAAAAATACCAGGTATTACATTTATTTCCTGTAAGAATGATACGTCGTACGAGCGGACGTTCTGATTCTGGTGCCGTGAGACCATCGAGCACACCGCATGTTTTACCCAAGCAAGAGCCAACAAGAGGCAGCGCACAGGGGCCCCCAACACAGAGACACGTGACAACCACGGCCAGCTGTCGATCGCGTAATTCGCCGGTAGTCCGTGCTTCGGTGGGTGTATCGGAAGTCGTTCGTAGTACTGCTGTAGATCGTCGAAAAACCACGTGGCATCGTGCTGGTGGCAAGACTCGCCAGTAGACCCCCCAAAATTTATTTACCTTTTCTTTCTCTTGGCCCCATGCACCCATTTCCTTTCCTTTCTCTTCTTTGTTTGTTTCTTTTTTCCAATTGACTTGCGTCTGTTGTGCGCATGCGTAGTGATAGATACTACGTGTAATATATACGTGGTAGTCTTTCTTGGTTGGCAAGCGGTACAGTCGGTTTTTCCAGGCGCGAGTAATGAGACGTATGCACCGGTATGGACCTGGCACATCGTAGACTGACTCCCGATTTCACTTTTATATGTTTCTGGTGGAGGCATGAATTGCGTCAGCTGTGATTTATGCGTGAACCACCTTTGGTTTGTGCTTTTTTTCCCCTAGGGTATTCCTCAGCTCCAGAGTGACTGGAGCCTGTCCTGTGACCACGGACTTGATTATGCGAGTTAATGTGAGAACGACGACAACAACAACAACAACAACTGAAATATCGCCTGTTTCTTGACCTTTCAGCTGCTTCCTGCAAACTTGGTTTTTCTGCCAACACGATTTTGAACTTTTTCGCGATTTTTTCTTCCTTTTTGCCTTTTTGTCTAGGAAGTTGAACTTCCGACTGCCGCTAATTTGCCGCCTGTGCATTAGTTGCGGAACGGTCCAGCTTTAGCTTTTCTTTGATTCGCACCATTTGTTTTGTACTTGACGAAGCTTCAGCGGCTGAGATCTGGGCTTGGCTCATCAGCTCAACACCGCCCAGCACCCCATCGCAGCGCTATAGCTTACAGCAACGAAGCGCCGTGCAGTGCCCTGCGATGCCCTGCGGCTCAGCTCAGCAGCGCACCGCTAGCTCAGCAGAGCGATGTGCTATGCTTTGCCGTGCTCTGCCGTCGCGGTCGTTCGTTATTCATGATATCTAAAACTCCGCGTACGCTGATACTTAGGTATTTGGCGCTTTATTCTATACATATCGCGTCAACCATCGTAATATCATACAATATGGGGGAGGGAATGTAATCTCTATGCAAAGATCCTGTTTTTTTTTAATCATTTGTCAGCCGGCCGCCCCGGTGGTCTATTACTAATAGTGGTTCTACCCTCGAATACTACTAACGTTTGGTTGTCCTTGAGTTCGACACCAACCACGATGATATTTGACTTTATTTGCAAAAATGCAATAAAAAAAAAAAAGGGATCAACTGCTGAGAGCGCCTAGCAGCGTGGGTTGGTTCGACGCGAGTCGACGAGGGAAGAAAATGCTGGATTCTCCTCGCGGTAAAAAAGAAAGCACGTGCCGAAGTGGGGAGGGAGGAGGAGGGCCCGCTATTGACCCCGGATCTGAGTTACTACTGGGAGGGAGCTCGAGAGTGGTGCGGGGATAATAAATGGGATGAAGAAAACAAAATGTTGCAAAGGTATATTATTATTACTACCAGTAAATAATATTTCAGTCTCTAGGAAATACGCACGGCACTATCAGCAGTCGTCATGGTAGAGACACTCCGGATATTATGCATTGAGGGGACGCGTCCAATTTCGACAACGTGAAAGCCCCCACGAAGAAAAGACAGCAAACACACATATCCCGCCTTCCCGAGAAAAAACAGATAAGAAGCGCTACGCCAACCTCCCGTACGAGCAAAGCCACTCCCGCACCAATCTTAGACAACGCCGCCTCAACGAGAGATCGCCCTCCTCTTCTACGTTTTCCTCCTCGCCCGCGACCACGCAGACCAATCAATGCGACAGCCTTCACGTAACAAACAAAGCAATCTTCTTCCAAAACCTCGCCGGCTGACATGTCCTCATGTCGACGTTTGATGCAAACCGACTTTGCATCCTGTCGACTTCGAACCTCCATGGCCACGGGGACAGCAGTGCAGTCTCTTCATTAATGCCAAGGCCTCTTTTGTTTCGCCTAGAGTCGACGCAGGTTTTCAAAAATACTTGTTTCGGTATTTTTGTTTGATAGACGCCAACTTTTACTTGACGGCGCATTTAACAGTTTGTTTCGCCTATCCTTGCCTTCTTTGTTGCGTAATATTACGTTTTTTCTTTTGTCAAAGCATGACTTTCAGAATCCCATGTTCGTATTAAACCCTTGGCATTACTTTAAAGTTCAATGCATGCCAAATCGGACAGCTACACCTTAAGTTGTCGAAGTGCTGCCCTGCCCTACCCGAAGCATGGGCGCCGGCGAATGCCGGCGCCCATGCGGAGCCCTTGTATATATATAACATTCGTAGTGGCGATGAACAAACATCTCGGGTATACACGGTGCCTTTGTGGACAAAATCGGGTACCTTTCTATTTCAGTGTTCGCCACGCCCCCAGGACGCCATCTGATTGGCTGGGTGGATCTCGGTTCGAGATCTGCTGCTATTATCGTACACACATACACACATTGTTGTGAGTTCATGGGGAGGGTGTTGGTGGACTTTTTTCTGTTGTGTGCTGTGCTGTACTACTGCTGTACCAGGTACTACGTCCTGCTGTAGAACAGGGTGGCGCCGTCGTTGGTCGCCCGCCGTCGCCCGCCCGCTCGCTCGCTCGCTCGCTCGCCCGCCCGCCGTCGTTTGATCACCCGCCGCCACTCTTGTCATCATTATTCCCACGTACCGATAATCTACTACAACACCAGAGGTGTGTACACAACATGCATACTGCATCGATCGTTGAATCGCAACGCATGCACCCCCAGCTCAGCTCAAGCCCAGCAATATATAGCTGCCTTGCCCTGCGGTGCGATGCGGTGTCGTGCTGTGCTGTGCTTTCATTCGAACATACAGCAGCACCACAGGTAGGCATTAGGCGAAGTATCAGGTACCTACGTGTTGTGTACTCGTCTTTTTACTTTCTTCATTGAGTTGATTGTCACCTCTTGGTCCCCATGTATGTTTTTTCCCCCCGTAAATTACACCCGTCCGTACTGCCGAACAGAAGGTGACATCGCTAACAAGCACACAGCACAGTGCATAGCACAGGGCAACTATTAATAGCTCTGCACAAGCAGCTGCTCTTCGCATTATCAATTCGCTAGTCGCACCAAATCATGGACCTCTTCTTTCTGTCCCCTTTACATATGTTTTAGTTGCAATCTTCTTTGCGCGAGGGCGGAGCCCTTGTACAGAAAGAAAAAAAAGAAAAACATTGGACGCAAAAGAGGGCTACACATACATCTTGGAGGTTTCTTGCACCACGCTTTGTGCTGCACAGCTAGCGCTACACGAAGCTATGCGAAGCCCGAACGCGAGCTACAGCAGGGAACCCAAAGCCTTCTTCGTTGCCGCCCGCAGGGCCTGCTGCTTGTGTCGGCGGTGTGCGGATCCATACCACTGTGATACAAGGTACGACGTGCCCGGTACAGCACACAGCACAACACACAAGAGTCTGCCTGATAGCTACCTGGCAATTGGCTGTTTTCTCCTGACTTGAGAAACCTCGCCCGGCAAGCTCATCTATCTATAGTTTCAAATAAGACCCCCTGCCGAAGGTACCTCAGAGCACTCAGCTGGAGCACCAGGGCCTGCACATGTTTGTATGAGGCGGCGATGACGTCAAGGATCGCACCAGCGCGTTGCGGTTGATGTTACGTCCATGCGTCTAACTTCGAGCTACCACAGCAGTGATTGATCGAATTGACTTTGAGAGAGGTTGTTTTTTGCCTGTCTCTTTTGGGGGACAACCAAGGGCGCACAAAAAAAAAAAACCCGGACACCTACCTACCCCCCCCCCCCCCCCCCCCCCCCCCGGGTCCGACGCCGAAAAACATGTTTTTTTTTTCCCTGAGTTTCGTCGAATGTTGAGGCCGTTTAACGTCGTCTTGTGGCTTTTTGGTCATCAAGAAAGCACCATGGAGCACCATCGACGGGGGTTAGGACTTTTGCAAGGTTTTGTTACCGTACACAAGCGTATTTTGCTGTGTCAAGTCCTGTTCTAATCTTGCTTTCTGGAAAAGGCCTCACGCATGTTGTATCAAACTTGGATTAAATGGACGCCACAGACAGACAGTACAACACGGTGGTAGTAGTGAAGCAGATGATCTTGCTTGCTATTTGTCGTTGCTCCCCCGCCTCCCCTCCAAGCTTCCCCCCCCACCCCCTTTTTGCCCGAACGGCCAAGATCGGCCGTTGGAGAAACATGAAAAAATGGCCGATTTCGGCCGTGCAACAATAATAATATTCCCTGCGATCATAGACGGACACCTTCAGGTGTTTGAAGAAACTGCCCGCATCAGCTCTCCCGCCCGAAGCAGGGCTCTCCTCTCTCCTCGTCTCACTCTACTTGCTCCCACGATCTTCTCTTATACCTAACCCGGCCAAGACTGCTTACGCCTAAAATCACATTTGAGGCAGCCCCGCCAGCCGAACCCTCGGCCGCCCCCGCCCCCTCCCCGCAAGGCTCTTCTTCTTCGTTTTCGTTTTCCAATTCTACTTTCTCTTCTTCTGCCACTTCCTCTTTCTCTTCCTCTTCCTCTTCCTCTTCCTCTTCCTCCTCTTCTTCTTCTTCCTCTTCCTCTTCCTCCTCCGATTCCTCTTCTCCCCACATCCTTTTCTTCCGCCTGACCCGACTTGTCCTGCGTTGGCCTGGGGCTACGCCAGAGGCACGCCCCACGGCTGCCCCCGCCCCGCCCCCCGCCTCGTCCTCCTCCTCGTCCTCCTCCTCCTCCTCCTCCTCCTCCTCCTCCTCCTCCTCCTCCTCCTCCTCCTCCTCCTCGCCGTCTCCATCATCGCCGTCGCTGTCGCCATCGCTTGATTCGCCCGAAGCGCCGGAGTCGTCTACGGGATTTCTGGTACTCCCGCCTTTGCGTTTCCCACGGACTATCACCGTGGTTGTTTGAGTACCACGCGCCCCACGCTTTTTTTTTAGATCCTTTTGTAGGCTTACTTTCACAGCGGCTCTCTCATCCTCGCTGACGACGATGGCCGTGAGGAAATCTTGGCCGACCGAATCATCCTTCCTCATCCTCACTTCTCCGGTGTGCTGTGTTTCCACGTGGTCATTCATAGAGTATTTCCACTCCCAGTGGTTATCACAGAATATGCACTTCAGCGGCGCATTGGTGCACGGCGAAGTCGGCGTGGATCGGAGTGCCGACCTCAGAGTTATTGAGGCGATTGGACCTTGGCTTTTGGCCAGTCTCGGCGCGAGCTGGCATCTGGAATGTATCCGCGGCGCTGCTTTGCCAGTCTGTGGTGCGTGCACCCAGGACTTACAGCCGTCGTCTCGGCCGCAGAATCCACACGTGCCGCTCCCCATCAAGCCCTGCGTGATTGGTGTACGGAACGCAGTACGGAATGTAGGTCAGGAACTCCGACGCGTTCCGTGTATTGCACGTTCGAAGATTCTGAGATTGCAGCAAACGATGGCTATGATCAACCACTAGTCTAGACTACATACATAGAGTATTGGATTAAATTGAAAGCACAGCCCACCTTGTCAAGGATGTGCCCCGCAACATGAAGCCGCATTCTTGACACCAGAATCTCCTTGGAACAGAACGTGCAGACGACTTTCCCCCCAATGCACGACGAGGAGGCCGTATTCGATGCTCCAGCCCCTTCTGATGCATGGGTGAGGTCAGCATGAAGAGGGAGCGGGTGGGGCTTGCCGGATGCCGTTGTGTCGGCTTGTGCAAGCTTGTGTACTGGCCCGGTTCGATCTCGTGGTGTCGGCGGCGTCTCGAGGACGATGTACTACGCCCGTACAGTAGTGGCACCAAGTGTCACTGACCTAACACCTACGTTGCCGAGGGTTCGCCTCTTGTTCGACTAAACCCATTTTCCGCCGTGGGTGGCACCCAGTGCCTAGTCTATGGCCAAGTCACTTTGTTTTATATAGAAATTAGTGTTGCATGGTTATTTATATAGGAATTAGAGTTGCATAGTCCTTTATATAGGATTAAGTGTGCTGGCAGACCCCCCCCCCCCCCCTCCCTGCCGATCAAATGCAAAAACTGGAGGTAGGTGTCCAGGATTTTTTTTTGTGCGCCCTTGGGACAACTGGTTTTTTTTTTAAACTTCCGTTTCGGGCTGGTTTTAGCACCGTTCGTGGTCGAGCTGCCGAGAGGGGTGGTAAGGGCTGGCGAACCGCTGATGCTGTCCATCTGTGCTCACACTATTCAGTTGGGCTCAGAGAGGCCGACCCTCAAAGCCTACCCATGTCATTTTTGTTCGCGCAATGTCAAGAAATCGTTGACGCTGCAAACGCAACGGCCGGATCAGTGGTGCATATGGTGCACCACCTGGGAGGGGGCATATTGGTAAGCTCTCGACACTGATGCCGTCTCACACCCCTCGCCTTTGATGCCAAAACTCGGCCGAGGCCGACCACATATGCTAGGCTGTCAAGGCATGCAAAAGCTGTCGCGATGCTGCTGCTGTCGATGGAGAACGGGTTTTGAGGGTCAATCGATCAAGGGGTACCCCTAGTTGTGATTTTTGCGCTTCACTCTAGTGGGCTTCATAAAAAATGGGCTAGACTCCAGGCTGAAGCCTGGAGAACTGGAAAAAGCCGCTCGGTGAACTGCGTATTATTATCGAGGCACGAGAAAATAAGGGTTTCGTATCTATGGAAGAAGTTTGGGGATATTGCACGTTGACCAATAAAATCAACGCGGGAGGTTAATTCTACTTGTCCTGGTATAGCAAAGGGAAACTTGGATCAGTCTGTCTGGTTGCTGACTAGCAAGCGAAGCACGCAGAGAAGAGAGAAGCATCGTCAGCAAGACAGGTTCAAGGTGAAATATAGGCTGGCTGATTTGCTGCCGTGAGCGAGATTCGCTGCGACTGCTGCTGTGAGATTTCGCTGTGACTGCTGTGATGACTGCAGTTGTGAGAATTCGCCGTGACTACAATAGCGAGCACTGTGGGCTGTCTCTTCGATGATGGGTGGTTGGGGGTCCTCCTCTGGGACGTCAGCGGTCGGTGCGGCGTTCACCTCGGATGACCTGGCTACGTGGGCCCGAGAGTTGAGGCCGATTTTGCGCGGGTCCATGCGCGTCTTGACAAAAAATTGGCCGAGATGTCTGCAACCGCTTCTTCCGCACGCGAGGTACCGACTGCCTGTGCTGACCAGGTAGCTATCTTCAACGTCATCCTCCGCCAATTCGCGGAGAACAACCTTGGTTGGGTAGCCGCCTCCCGCGTCGACGGCAACGCTCAGGAACGGCAGCTACAAAAGGCACAACTTACGACCGAGATGGCTACCTGGAACACGGGTGAAGACAGCAAGGAAGCTCTGGATTATTCGGGGGCGTATCCCCCCGAACCTCGGTGACTCTCCCGCTGACCTGCAGTCGTTCGCGGGGGAGGCCATCCACTTGACAGCCAACGTCGCCTCCCATCTTCGCTCTTTCAGCTCCTTTGACGTCGGGGCTTATGGGCCCAGCGTGGACGGGCCGATCGGGCACTCACTCATGGTCGCCGATCGCCTCAACTTCTTGAGATTGGCCGTCGTTGTGACTCTTCGGTGGGTCTCTCGCCCGGGGTCGCCGACGACCTACCATGTCTGGCGCGGGTCAACGCCCTTGGCCACACGTTTACGGTGTCGGTCATGGGCCTGCGTGCCCACACCTTCAGCAACTACAGTATGTTGTCTGTCCCAGACGCGCATGCCGTACTGTGCGATATGATTAACCACGACATTGCTTTGTGGGTGAGCGAGCTCATGCGTGCTGCGCAGCGGTCGTCGCCTGCTGTTGTCCCTCCCCCTGCTGGTACGGTTTTTGACCCCCATCCCTGCTCGAGTTCGTACGCACCCTCGAAATTTGCCGGTGCTCCGGCTCGTGCTAAGCAGGATCGGTTTCAGTGGAGACAGGCCCTCCAAGCGGAAGGCCACCACTCCTCTCGCTGGATCGCCCGGGTCCAAGGGAAAGGCCAATTCAAGCCTCCCCCAGGCCTGTCGGATGTTCACGCGCACCGGTAAATGCAACTGGTATCCGTGTAAGTTCCTGCACGAGTCCCCCACGGCCTCGGCATCCTCGCCACCTTCACCCACTCACAGGGATGAAGGCGGTGGAAGCGTGGCGGCGGCGGGCGGAGGGCCACGGGCGGTGTCGCTGCGTGCGGTCCTCCCCGCGGGGAGGAACAGCGGGGGCGACGGGGGTAGATGCGCTGGTTCTGGTTCTGGATAACGACACGGGCCCTGCCGCCAGGTGGGGCCAACCTTTGCGGGCGCAACTGTGGCGCCGGCGGTGGAGGAAGCGGCTGCATGGACAATTGAGAGTGGCGGCCGCGTGTTCGGACCATCCTCGGGGAGCGCGACTGCGGCGTTGGCGGTTGGTGGGGCGGTTACGTCGACGGTCGAGACTGGCGGAGCGCCAAGAGTACCGGCAGTGCGCGGAGCCACGGGGGGGTTGCGGGGGCGTGCGCTGGAGGCGCTGGCGGGCGAAGGCGGCGTTGGGCGCGAGCATGTACCTGTTGCTCCGGGATCCGTCGTTTTCGGGAATAGAGGTAACCATGGGGAGCCCGCGCGTGAGTGTCCATTAGTCCCGGCGCGCCTTGTAGGAAATGACTTATCAGTCGCGCGCGGAGATACAGTTAGCCCTAGCAAGCGTGTGCGACGTTCAGATTTTGACTCGGGATGCGGACACGGCTCGACCAACGGCGAGCGCACGCACGCCCAGTTGGATTTGGTGGTTGAAGCGGGGTACGCTGCGCAGGATAGCGTATCGCGTTCAGTATCATCAACAGGTTCCGCGAATCTCGATGTGGTTGCCAGCGCGGGGTCGTCTCTTTTGCGTGCCTGTGACGGCGGTCTTACTTTTTTTACGTCTGCTGTCGGATCCGCTCACCTTGCCCCACATATCCATCCTCATATCGTCCGTCATCGGTTTAGTACCGTCAAGAAATTCCCTGGTGTTGAACGGTTGCTCCGCGTTTTTGCGCCGGGCTCCCCGGTGTGTGCTGCGCGGGGGGGTAATCTGACTGCTGAGCTTGCATATGGTAACCACCCGAGCGTCGCCCCCCCTGCCGTTGCTGTTCACCAAAATACATGTGCTGACGTTGTACACAGTCGGGCCCTGGCGTTTAGATTAAGTTCCGCGTCTGATATTCGGGGTTTACGTGTTTTGCCGTTGGCCGTCGCTCTTAAGCCTAAGTTTCGCATGATTTATGATCTCAGGTTTGCGCGCGCGGGCGGCCATTCCAGCGTTAACGACGATATCGGTTTTTCATCCGCCCCCTCCTGCAATCTTGGTCATGTGCTTAGGGATGTGTTGTTAGGGGTGTTGTTTTTGCGGCAGATGCACGGTCCCACAGCTAGAATCGTCCTTTGCCGCGTTAACGTGAAAGACGCCTTTGGTCAAGTCTTAGTTGACCCGGTAGGGGCGCCGGTGTTTGGGTACGCGATGGGCGGCTACGTAGTTGTGGATCTTCGCTTGCAATTCGGGTGGCGTGATAGCCCCGGGTTCTGAGGACTGATGCCTTCTGCGCTGGAACATGCCCACACCCACTCTACGTTTCAAGATGCGGCCGTTTCCCCACAAGGGGCGGCCGCCGTCGAACATGTGCGTCTTGCCCCGCCGCGGGGGGGGCCGGTTAGGTCCCTCCCTCGGGATTGTCGATCCGCTTCCGGTAGCGGCGGCTACGCCGGGAGTTGTTTGTTCGTGCGGTACTACGTAGACGACGGCATTCTTGTCGAGGTGCAGTGGTGGCCGGACGGTCGTCGCTGTATGCGGGCTGTGCAGTCGTTGGCGTCGGACCACTCTCGCTTGTTGGGCGTACGTGGCGCGCCTGACCCTCCCCTTTTGTCCGCCAGCAAAATCACTAACTGGGACACGCGTCCCGAAGTGCTGGGCTGGGTATTGGACACAGAGGTGCTTACGGTGACGTCGCCGCCACATAAGCGCCTCAAGCTCCGATTGCTTCTAGCGGAGTGGTCCTCGACTCGCACCTATGTTTCAGCGAAGCAGGTACCGCAGCTAGCGGGTTTTTCCCCTTGCACATCTTGTTTGCCGTTCGTCCCGGATATTTTCTTCGTGCATCGTTTGTTGGCTTCGGTTGGGATGCCGCGCATCGCAGCCGGTGATGAATTCATTGGCCGAATGGCAATCCGGGGCGGCGTGCTGCCCTTGGGCCCGAGTTCCATGCGGATGTCAAGTTCTGGCGGTAGTTTGTTGACAAAGGTGTTGACGCGCGCGGCGGGGTGTTGTCGATGCCGATGTATCATTTGCTGGAGCGCCCGGCACAGCGTACGTTGTTTTCGGACGCGTCAAAAACCGTCGGGGGATTCTGTCTCGAAACCGGTGTTTACTCGCGCTATGATCTCACGGCCCAGGAACAGTCACGGCTTTGCGGCTCGAAAAAGTCCGTCCGCGGCGTGGACGACTTATGTATCAACGTGCTTGAACTCTTGGGCATGGTTGTGCCGGCCTTTGTCCTAGTGTCTTCGTGTGCCGATCGACCGTCAGCGGCGGGAGATTGTGTTTTGTTGCGAGGAGACAATGAGGCCGCCGCGCATTGGTTGCGGCGGTGTCGGGGGGGGCTGATACCGCGTCCCGGTTCTCTGATGCGTCTCCTTGGCGTTCTCGAAGTGTCATCTGGATGGCATTTCGAGGCGACGCATGTGCGTGGTATTCACAACGCTGCCGCCGACGGTATCTCTCGCTGGGATCGCGGCTCCGTTCTTGGTAATTTACGCGCCGTTTGTCCCAACATCCCGTGGCAGGTTCGGGAACTGGGAACCATCAGCATTTCTATCTGTACTTCGGTGTTAGCCTCGGACTCATGCGACACGCCGTTGCGGTCTCGACTGAACGAGCTTATTTGGGGCATTTAGGCGCATGGCTAGACGTTCGGGTACGTTCTGATGTTCCCGTCTTTCTTGAGCGCGGCATTGAGGGTATGACCAACGTGTGGCATTTGTTGAATACGTAGTATACGTCTTTGCTACCAAAAAACTGCGGTCGGCGACCAGCGAAAGCCATCTGTCGGCCATCAAGTTTATTCATCGCATTTCACGCGGTTTCGAGCTCGACACCACTCACACCGTCATCGCGAGCGCCCTCAAAGGTGCGGCGCGCTCGCATGCCGAAGTGGGTAATCAGGCGACCGTGCGTCGGCCTGTGTCGTGGGCTATGTTGCTTGCTGGCGAAACTTTGATCCCTGCTTGGCGTAACGGGGGGCGCGTGTTGTGGCTTGCGTTGTGTGAGTCTTTTTTTTTTAACCCGCGCGTCCGAAATGTTCGCGGAAACCCGGTCGCGTATCCACGAAACATATTGTTTACGGCCGGCAGACGTGGCTTTCTTCAACAGTCGGGCACAGTTAGGGGTGGCGCAATGATCAAGAGCCGACCGCGTCGAGGTTCGATTTTGTGGGTCTAAGGGCAACCAGTTGCGCAAAAGGGGCGGTTATTTCGCGCGTTCGGGCGGGTTCACCGAGGCCCTGTTGGTGATAGCGGCAGTGTGTATCGGCCGAGCTGCTGTAGATCATCTGATTGGATAGTTTGAATATTGAATTGTCAATTGTAGTAAGTTGATGCTGGATATTCTGGGAATACTCTTTGTGGTACTTCGGTAGGTTGTACACAAGTACGAGCTATACAATGGACCGTAGGTGTGTGTGTCGGTACATTGGTATGTGGTACATTGGACACTTATCCAGTAGGAAGGTTCAGGCATTGTTGCTGTAGGTCTGACTATCTGGCTATTGTCATGTTAGGGGTATTGTTTGTGGTACGGGCAACAACCCGAGGGTTTTGTGGCACGTCTGAAAGTACATTAGGCCGTGTTCTGTGTTATGCGTGATCGGGTAGTTGCATAGCGTGATCCTGAGGGTGAGATTGTGCGCGCCCACGAGCGCCCCCAACCTGCTCACTCCGCCTTGCCTACCTGTCTCAGAAGGGCAATTGCTCAATAATACAACATATTTTCCCCAGAAGCCACGAGTTTACCAATACGCTATAGCGTCAAAGGTGTCTACTGCTCCGTCGTCCCCTTGGACTACACTAGACTGCCGTACGAGAGAGGCCTGATCAACCTGTCTCATCATGGCTGAACCGGGGACACCTGCGGGTGGCCGAGTTCAGAGTAATCCGCAGGATGTTGGTGAGAGGACGGTTTCCCTAGAGACGCAGTTGTCCCAACTTACGACTCTAGTCACGTCGCTTGTTGATCAACAGAAGGAGCAAGTGGAGTCCTCTGTGTCTGCTGTCGCGCCGGGAGGCGGCGGAACAGAGTATGCTGGTGGTACGCATTCTACCGATGATGCTACTGGCAGGACCGCGGGAGGTACGGGCGGCGATGCCCAAGGCCTTGGCGTGTCCAGCATGGGGGTTGGGAGTAGTAGCCTTGCTGGCTCAGGCTTGAACCCTAATGTATTCGCTGTTGATCGTTCCTCTGCTGGTGCTGCAAGCTTTGGTTCGATTGGGATTGGAAGTGGGGCTGTAGGTAGCCAGTCTTTCGTTCCCGGGATTGTAGGTAGGGCTCTCGGAAGCCAGTTCTCTGTTACTCCCGAACCTACTCCGTCGAGCAGGTGGTGGGAAAGTGTCGCCAGTGGAAACAATCTGATTCCTGGGGCCGGCATTACTGATACAGGAGAGAAGTTGGGTGGGGGTGCTTTCAAAGTTCCCAAGGCTCCTGTTTTCGATGGGACAGACGTGTCTTACCCCTCATGGTCGCGGAATTTTCTGCTAAGTGCCCGGCACAACAATCTGTATGAGGCGTTTATTTCCGAGACTGGGATTCCGATGGCTGACATTGGTTTCGACTTGACCCCCTGGGTAGAGAAAGTTTTCAAGTGTGGGGAGGTCGGTCACGTGAATAAGGACTGCCTGGCTCGTGTGATCGCTCATCCCTCCCAGACCGGACCATCCAAGGACGCCAAGGATGAAAACGGTGAGATATCTGAGTTGTTAGTGCTCCTGTCCCAAACTGACTCGGACCTGAGGGATACCTGGAATGATACCATGGTGTTTCTGTCCCAAAATCTCTCAAACGATTGGAGTGATGACACGTATCTTGCATCGTGGTATGACTCTGTACTGGTGAATTGGGTGAATTCTTATGGTGCTGATATTCCAACGCTGTATAGTGAAGTGGCGGACAGGATAAGGAACTATGTCGGTAGTGATCGTGTTATTCGTGATTCTATTCGTGAATATACCACTCTCACCAAGAAGAGGTGTTTCGAAGATTGGTATGCAGACACAGGTACCGCTTTCCACATGACAGATTATCTCTCGTGTATGAAGGATGTGAAGCCTTGCCACAAGAATGTAAAGGGAATTGGTGGCGTGACTTGTGAGGTAGCTCTTTCAGGAACTCTGGAATTGGTGTTCGTGTCTGCTGACAACGAGTTTTGGGTAGAGTTGAAGAATGTGATGTACTGTCTCAAATTGGGGTACAACCTTTTTTCCCCCAGCGCAGAATTTGATGGCGAGTCATGGAATGGTCTTGGTGGTCCTCGTGGTGTGATGACTGCTTTCCACGGACATGTGACTTTTGAGAATTTCGATGGCATGCTGGTTGCGACTGCGTATCGTGTGGGTGATGACTCTATTGGATCCGTATTGGCTGCCCTCACTCCTTCAAACCCCAAGCACGAAACGAGTATGGATGCGAATGACTTTCATAACATTTATGCTCACTCACATGAAGGATTGCTTCGTACTACTGCAAAGCGACTGGGTATCAAGTTGACTGGTAGCCTAGATGCTTGTACGGGATGTTCGATGTCGAAGGCAATTGGAAAAGGGATTGCCCGTGAAACTAAATGTAGATCAGATAAAAAGTTAGGGAGAGTTTATGTTGACCTGGGAGGGAAGAAGGCCGTTGTGTCCATAGGGGGAAAGTATTACCCCATGATTGTGAAGGATGATTTCACAAGGCGTGCATGGATCTATTTCCTGAGAAGTAAATCAGACGCTGCGAGTGCTTTCTGGAGTTTTCTTGCTAGTGTGCGTGCTGATGGAATCCCATCATTGGTTGAGATTGTTAGATCTGACAATGGAGGTGAGTTTTTCGGTGGAGAATTTGCATCTGTGTGCAATGAGCTCTTGATTAAGCAAGAGTTCACCCCAGCTTACAGTCCTCAATACAACGGTGTTGCAGAGCGTGGCTTGGGATTGATAGAGGAGGCCGCAATGGCGGCTCGTGTTCACGCGAAAGTTCTTTTTGGGCATGTACAGTCACCTAATACTGACAGACTCTGGGCTGAGGCAATGCACTGGGCTTGCGAGGCACTTAATCACACGGCTTGTTCTGCTAACCCCGATTCCAAGTCGCCGTATGAAATGTGGTATTGGGAAGCTCGTCCTGCTAAACCTTATCAATTTTTGAAACCGGCGTACTGCAAGTGGCAGCGACCGTCGAAGCTGTTTCCGAAGGGTGAGAGTTGCTTTATGTCGGTCCTTCGAGAGACCACCCGCGTGATTGTCATAGAGTACTTACGAGGGCTGGGACTATTCAGGAAACGAGGGATGTAACGTGGGAGGCGTTGCCGTCACAACTCCCTCCACCGCAACCTCCGTTGCCGATAGAGATCGCGGAGGAGGGAGGGGAGGAAAGTGACAACGATGTAGAAGCCGGGGTATGGCCGCTTGTAGGGAGGGGAGTTGCCCACACACTGTTGCGAAATAACAGTGGTCCCCTCTGGTGCAGCAACGAACGAGGTAGTGGTTCCCCCTGGTGAAGCAGTCGACGTGGTTGAAATTGTTGACGCAGAGAGTGTAGGTCGATCGCCGTTTGCCCCCTCTGTGCCATCTTCGCTCGTTCCCTCTGTGTCGTCTCCAGCACCTGAGTTCACCGATGGTGAGGGGCAGGGAGGGCAAGATGTGGGGGAACTAGAGTCGGTGGGTCCTGAAGAGCAGGATACAGAGTCTGTAGGGCCGGGAGGGCAGGAGGCAGAGGCAGAGGCATCTCCTCCAGTTGCTCGTCGTCCGCGGCATGTAGCTGAGCTAGCTGATTTCAACAACCCTGCGCGTGAGAATGATGAAGTAAGAGAAGGTAGAACTCGCATGCAAACCCGTGCGGTTAACCAGCAGAATGTATCTGGCCTTGTGGCCACTCTAGGGCCCGTCTGCGCAACAGAGATAATATATGCGCTGTTGGCGGAGCAGAGAGCAGGTGACGCAGTGGAATTGCCGAAAGAACTAGTGCAGGACGTAGAGTCTGAGCCTGATAGCTATCAAGAAGCCCGGCAATCGAAGTACGTCACGATTTGGGATGGAGCTATGTCTACAGAAGTTGAAGGCTTGATAAGGGCAGGAACGTTCACGTTAGCGGTAAAGATCCCAATAGGCTGTAACGTGATAGATGCTAGATGGGTTTTCAAATGGAAAGCAGACGAAACAGGAAAGATAGTGAAGGCCAAGGCTAGGCTTGTCGCGAAGGGCTTCAGGCAGAAGTATGGTGTAGACTATCTGACTTTCTCGCCTACTGCAAATCCTGCATCAATTCGATTGTTGGTAGCATTGGCGTGCAAGTATGATTTGGAATTACTCCACTGGGACATTGAGCAGGCGTTTGTTCAGTCGAAGTTGGATCACGAGGTGTTCATGAAGTTGCCCCCTGGCTGTGGTTCAATGTCAGGAAAAGTTGTCCGTCTGAACAAGAGTTTGTACGGATTGAAGCAGGCATCTAGAACATTTTACAAGAGGCTAGTATCGGATCTAAAGAGGATTGGTTTCGAGCAGTCTCTGTGTGACCCCTGTGTGCTGCGTTTCATGATGGGAGACGAGGTGATAGGGATGGTCGCGATTCACGTGAATGACATTCTGTATGCAGGAACTAAGAGTCTTGCCAAGGTGGTTGTAGAAGCTCTAGGTGATTCTCTTCCTACGAAGAATTTGGGTGAGGTCAAGTTCTTTCTTGGTTGCGCATTTATTCGCAACCGCGAGGCTGGCACGATTGAGATTTCTCAGGAGAGTTACATCAGGAGTGTGCTTGAGAGATTCAAAAATTGTCGCACCAGCCCGATCCCTGCTTCCCCTGCTAACGATAACAGGTCCGTGATGGAGGATGAGGAGGCAGGAGATGTGCCGTTCCGAGAGGTGGTGGGGTGCCTGATGTGGGTCGCCAATGGGACGAGGCCCGACATCTCGAATGCTGTGCGGGCGGCGGCGAGGCACTCTCAAGAGCCAAAGAAGAGAGACTGGAAGGCAGCTCAGAAGATTCTGAACTATCTTCTGGAAACGGCACATCTAACTCTGAAGTACAAGAGAGTCAGTACGGTTGATGACGTAGGCACGTTGGTGTACGTAGATGCAGACTTTGCCAGCAAGGCCACTGACCGTAGATCAGTTTCGGGAGCACTGGTTATTGTGGCTGCCTGTCTTGTAGCTTGGCTTTCTTGGACGCAGAAATGCGTTTCGCAGTCGACTTCTGAGACAGAGTATCTTGCGATGGGCGATGGTGTGAAGGAGTCTCTGTTTGTGAACGGAATGCTTCAGTTCTTGAGGACTAGTGCAGCTCTCGCCTCGTAAAATTGACGTCCTTGAGGACAACGAGGGAGCGATTGCGCTTGCAGAGAATCCGCTTAGCTCGAGCAGGAGTAAGCGCATCGACGTGAGGCACCACTTTCTTAGTACATTAGGCCGTGTTCTGTGTTATGCGTGATCGGGTAGTTGCATAGCGTGATCCTGAGCGTGAGGTTGTGCGCGCCCACGAGCGCCCCCACCCTGCTCACTCCACCTTGCCTACCTGTCTCAGAAGGGCAATTGCTCAATAATACAACATATTTTCCCCAGAAGCCACGAGTTTACCAACGGTGGCGGCTCTGTCGATCTTATGCTCGAGTTGATGTCTTGTTATTTGTTTCTGCCCTCGCCGGCTCCCCTGGTAGCGCAAGGCAGTGGTGGTGGCAGATGGTCCTTGTGGACGAAGCAACAAGCGACGGTAGCCCTGCGAGAGGTGGTTGCGTTGGCAGGCGTGCGGGCAGACGAGTACGCTTTGCACTCCCTTAGGAATGGAGGCGCAACGCACTTGTCAGCAGGGGGTGCCTCTCCAGAGACATTGCAACGGGAGGGCCGGTGGGCATCTGATGCGTCTAAGGCGTACGTTCGTAGCCACGGGAAGAATGCCAGCTGGGAAGCAAACGTAATGGCCTAGTAGGGGACGGGTAACAGGATACAGACGGGGCAGGGTACAGCTTTGAGGCAATTTGACCCCACTCCGAAGCTGGACGGGTAGAAGTCGACGCAACTACTTCAGCTAGTACGCAACCTATTGTTTGTGCCAGGCGGATAGAAATGAGGAGTTGGATCGTGACGTGCGCATCCTAGGGTACAGCAAAAGGGGGTGGGGGGGACCCAATGCGTCCGTAAGCTGGGTCAAATACCATTGTTGGAGGCTGCCGTCGAAAGCTCGACATTGCCAGTTGGGATGGAAGTTGACTCAGGGTTACGGACGATAGCGTGGAGCTGCTGTTGGAGCAGCCCCGGGGGCTTGCCCCTCTTTCCGCCCCCCGTTCTCCGAGCGGGGGGTGCGCATTAAATTGATACACCTTCGAAAGCAAAATACAAAGCGTATTATTATCGAGGCACGAGAAAATAAGGGCTTTGTAAGTACGGAAGAAGTTTGGGGCCAAGAGTATTGCACGTTGACCAATGAGATCAACGCGGGTGGTTACTTGTACTTGTCCTGGTATAGCAAAGGGAACCTTGGATCAGTCTGTCTCGTTGCTGACTAGCAAGCGAAGCACGCAGAGAAGAGAGACGCATCGTCAGCGAGACAGGTTCAAGGTGCGATATAGACTGGCTGATTTCCAGCCCACCCGCCCGTGCCTTTGAGCGAGTCAGTGGAGGGGGGATGCGGCGGCCGCAGGAACGCGGGCAGAGTGTTCGTTGCTGTCAGCTACACGTACCTAGGGGGCGGTGTGCAGCCACCTGGGTGTCGTAGGTTGCGCGTTTTGGTTTTTAATTTATTTGTGGTGATGAGGGTCTCTGTTTACGTCATCATGGTGGTGCGCGCACGTCTCCAAGCTGGAGGTGCGTCCTTTTCCGTCGGGGAGCTGCATTGTGCAATGCTGGCGTTAGTGAGAACTCCACCTGCGGGTGAGAACAGTGAACGTGGCAGCGTCCACACTCTTCACCCCCTCTTGTTTTTTGTGGCCTATTACAACAACGTCTATCTACGACTGGTCGCTGTAACTCCTAGACTCCAAAACAACAGCACTGCTAAAGACTATTCCGAATTTCATAATGCGGTGTAGTTACCTAAACCACAACGACGGGTACTTACTGAATGTAATGAACATCTAAGGGATGGACCCCGAGAAGACTGCGCAGTCACCAGAAAGTGTGTCTCCTTGTCATTATCGCTCCACCGGTGAAGCTTAAGGCGCCTTCCTCCTCAAGTTTGGTGGTGTATTAAAGCGCCGCGAGACCGGTTATTTGGCTGCTCCAACAGGGCCGGGCACTACGACCGGCAGCAACCCCTGAGCTGTGGGCGGGTGTGTTTTTATTAAGATTCGAGTAGCTACTACCCTCACACGAAGGATATGCAAACCCCACCACGTACATGTGCAACACCTCGCTGGTTGCGTGCTCCATAGCAACAACCGGCATAGGAACGGCCAGCGGGAGTTTCCCACTCGACAATGCTGATTATCCTCAACTCTCTTTCGTTCTGGAAAATATCTACCCGGGTTATCGAAAGCAAAAACCCCAATCAATCGAAACTATCACCGGAAGTACCTGGTCAGGCTGACCAGAGATGTATTTTCTTTCTTCCGAATCACATTCGGATGGCGAGATAGTACAAATCTGCAACGTAACTTCGGTGCTGGAGCAAAGCCCCAACTGCAGAGAAGGGTCAAAGGTTGGTGTGCCTTCAATACGGTAAAATTAAAACACGCCTTAACCGCGCGGTGGCAACAATGTGTCAAGACGCTGGTAAAGGGATCGAAAAACGCCCTCTCGGGGAAGCAAAAAGGTGCCTTCGCTTCAGTCTGCCGCGAACCTTAGCCAATAGATTAGACAAACGTCAACGGGTTCGTCCCGAAGCGGCTAAATTCTACAAGTTCAAGCGTGAGTTGGCCTGGAGCTTCAATCCCTGTATTGGCCAAGAGGTTTACGTGGAAATCCGCCCTATCTACTAGATTCCAAGTGTAGCTGGACACAATACTATATACATACTTCGTGCACCAATAGATTAACTCTACCTGCGACGCAACGGCGGCAAATGAATATTTGTAAGAAGCCCATGTGGTCCACGAACACAAAAAATGGCTTGCAATACGGCGAAATTTACGTCCACCATCCGCTCTAGGAAGTGGAGAGCTTTACCTCGGATCAAACTCCAACATTTTTTGCTCGATCACCGCCCCCATACTTGCCACGCTGCCGTCCAACATCGTCAAAAGATCTAATATGGCGTCACTCTGCTCTCTTCCCTGCGAAGGCAACCCCATCGCCTTGAAAAAGTCCACTGCGGCGGTCCTGACCTCGGTGTTAACATTAAACTTGCACACCCCAAGAGAAACAGAGGTTTGCACCTGTGAACTCGGTAGACCAGACGCGCCGTGTATCGCAAGCAGAACGTCATCGTTCTTGTATTTTCCGCCTACCGGCGTCGTGCAAACCCGAAGCAGCGGAGAGCACGACGCGCCAGATGCTGCAACCTGTATGTGGCCAAGTCGATCTATGTCCAGACGAGGGTTTTTCTTGGCGTAACGGCCGTGAACGTTTCCCACCGTGACGGCGAGGACGTCGGCTCTCGTCCTCGACAGGAAGTCGGGCACCTGCGTCCATGCGACACATCGATAGTGGGGTGCACAGCGCCAGAAAAGCACGTTCCAGATCGTGGTTGCAGAGGGAGCCATATGGTTGGTATAGAACGAACGGCGAAGACGGAGGGGGGGTGACGAGAATATGAAGAAAAACATAATGCAGGGTGAGCCTGCCTGCAACAGTTGGGTGAATAGCGAAAAGTTCCCCAGTCAGGAATAACAGCGTAGCCAGAAGCCCTCTGGTCAGTTCATTGGGAAGATACTATTACATGCTGCCACACCAAAGGGCCACGGTTGGCTCTAACCCTACCATCACCGTACCTTATGCGGATCGGTCATCTTTGCTTCAACTTCCGGCACGCTCAGTCCATCTTCCTCCCCTGCTAGCTTGCCCAGCTCAGCTTCCACTGCTACACCTAGTTTGTGAGCTTTTGCCGCCAAGGCCGCCGTCCACGCGACGTTTGCATTATAGTCCATGGCGCTGCCGTCAATCCTTATCGGTCAGCCGACAATCGAGTTGGGGTGAAGGTTAGGTTGAGAATTTACAGATGGGACATTAGCGCTGGTGGGCAAGTCTCAGTCTGGCGCCACAGAAACACATCAGCAATATTTCAAAATGCAGGTGTGCGAAACAGACAACGAGAGACGATATCAGCTCTTGGAACCTTGCGCACTATATACGCCAGGGTCATACGTCAATATGACGGCGCAAATCTCCAACTACTCCAGAGAAACGAAACGTGTACAACCCCTTAGACGCCTCCACGAAGAAGCAAGCAAGGCAACAAGATGGCTCGTCCCGTGCCAAGACAAAAAAGCGAGTGTAAAACATCGTCACACCGTGATTTTCGAATACAACAGGTCACACAACGCCGCGACACAACAGCAACCGACCACATTTCAATAAAACACAAGAGTCAACTCCTCTCCAGTTGTGCAGACATGTACAGAAAGGCTGACCCTCACTTCAAACTAGCATCGTTAAACGCCCGTGGTCACGGAGACTTCTCCGTGCATTCTAAATCGGCCCCCCACACAGCAGTGCCGCCTATCTCCCGTAGCGTAGACATGTCATCGCGTGCTCCCACTTATAGTGTATCAGCTAAATCTACACATGTGAACGGCATCCTCTTTGACCCATCTCATGTACGCTGACTCCATAGTATGCATGTAGCACGCATGGTCTATCTCCAACGCAAGCGTTGTTAGAGCGTGGCATATCCAGAGGAAATAAAACAGCATTACGAGTGGTCGCGAGTCTCATGTGGGTGATTCAACTTGCCTAAGGGTGACTAATTGACGGTTTTTCGAGGCTACACCCAACAGAACAAGCCCTTCAGGGATACGCTATGCCTTCCGTGGCCATGTTTTAAGCTGGCAACTTCAACACCTCACATGACACTGTCGACTCCTGCCTCCAGCGCGGCGGCCACGTGGTCCTCCTCAGTGCCGTGGTCCAGCTGCACCGACAACAGGGGGCCACCGGTCTCGGCGCAAATACGAGCCGCCTTCACAGCGGCTGAGAGGAGAGGTACCCCTCGTTGGAAACCCAAAGTTGCAGGATGAGCCTTTTAGGAACGCGACAAGGTCGCGTCAGGGGCGGGGGCGTTCGACCGTTCGTTTCGGGTGCTGAGGTCACGCAAAACATGAGGATTGCCCCGCCAGTCACTCTGCCGCTTCAGGGCGCTGCGTTTTGCTGGCCATCACGTGACAATGGCGGCCGGTGTTGTTCGCTCATGGAACGAATCCAGACAATAGAAGCAAGATAGCCGCCATGCAACAAGTAAACCTACAGTCCTGATTGGTCTACATATTGAATCCACACCCCGACGTCGTGTGCTTCCTTGTAGTCGCTACACTTGAGTTCTCCGATGTGGGTACATAATTATATTTAATCGCCCTGCTCACCCCCTCCACCGTACGTCTTCATCGTCTCGCCCACGACCAACCTCACACGCAAATATTGATGTATTAATACAAATATGCAAACATCGCGTCCACGAAAAAGTGCATACTTCCTGTCGGCAGAACCGATGCAAGACGGCAGGACGTGCCAACTGTATCACTGCTCTAACAGTATGCATCTACTGTACAAACCTGCAAGATAGCTGAGCGTCCTGTCGCCTCGGCCGCCCCCACCACGGCTCGAATTCCTTCCAAATTGTAAATCGTAAACGCTCCGACCGCCGCTCCACGACCCCTAGCCTCGCTCAATATGTCCAAAGTCCTATTACCGAGACCAGAACCTGTCGCATACGGGTACATGACCTCGTGCTTGGTTGTAGTAGAGACCTCGGGCGTCGGCGGCTTGTCTTGGGACGAGCCGTCTGCGGAAAGAGGATGGTCAGGTTTTCGTCGCGCACCCAACTGGGACGCGCCAAAACGTGGAGAACGGAGGCAGATGCACATGAGAAACGATAAGGATTTTTTTTCGTGCCGGTCGTCGTGCAGTGGAAGGCGCATCCTGGAACAGCAAAGCGCGCGAATTTACAATATGAACGTGTGAACCCTCGCAAACGCACGGTCCTCCAAATGTTTCATCCGTTTAGGGCCCAGAGAGAGACCAAAAAATACATGTTCGGCCTCCTCCACCATCTACGGGGAGTGTGGCCGTGCATTGTCACGCACAGGGCCGCATGCTACCCCAGTGTCGTACGACTCCTTGCCTTTCGGTTGAAACAGTTCAGTAAAACTACCATCCATCAACCAAGCAGTGGTTGATGCTGTAGCCATCATTGAAGTCGTCGTTTTCTTAATTTATTTTCGCCATTTTTCCCCTCTGAAGCACTAAAGGAGCACATCGAAGCTTTCTCTCAGAAAGAGATTATGTGCAGATGGGTCGCTGGGCCCCACGACAACTTCCGAACTAATCGTAAGCATGCCGCACATTGGCGGTGTAAAGGCTATGACATACGCGAGACAAGATCGACCTGTACGCGTCATAGAAGCGTCAGGTTGGAATTCTTGCCAAACGAGGTGCAGGGCTACGACTTTAACACTCAGAGATTAGCGGCTCTAGCTCATACTTCCAAGTATCACACCACAACTATACGTGCACACCATCCACAATAGGCAACACGAACCAAGCAGGCCTGTTGACCAAACCGTGACATGACACCTAGACCCTCCACTTCTCGGTTATCGCCTCCATTACCGGCAACACCGGAATCAGCAACAAAATAACTTTTCTCGCCGCGCGCACTCAAAGTAAATAATAATCAACACACATGTAAGATGGTGAGCACTCGAACGTGTAATACGACATCGTGCAAGCTCACCTTCACCAAAGCCTCCACCAAAGCCTCTTTCCCGCCAACGTTGCCGGGAAATACAACAAGAGGCAACCCGGGCCATCGGCTGTCGATCGCCATCGACCACACTGGCACCCCCGGAAGAATTTGCCCCATTACCTTTTGGCGAAGGAGCGCACGCGTCGGTGGAAGCGGGGACTGTGGTCAAGTTTCAGGTGGAGGGGGAGTTCCCGTTGCTTGTACGCAATGACGGCAATCCGAACGAGGCTCGCCTTAGCTGTACGTGGCGTAATGACACAAGGTACAGCGTCTAAACGGCGAAAATGGTCTTGTGGATGTCCTTCCCAATCTCCGACATTCCAGGGCACTGCACGACAGTATCGGCTTCGTAGACGCGCGACGCCGCGTCCACGTAGAGCGGATTTTTAACCGCCGCCGCAACGCTAACGTCGCTATTTACAAGTATCTGTCGAGCGGTTACAAACGTTTGCACATTTCCACCCAAGGCGCCCCGAAGAACGTCGTACAAACTGGGCATCCCTACACCGCTCGAAACAGGTGACAGCCACAAACACACTGTCATTACAAAAACCGTACAGGTATACATGCTACAATACTGCAGGCACTCCATTTATCTCTCTCACTTCTGCCCTGGTCATCCCCAACCCTTGCGTGGCCACGTCGCTCGATGTAATTCCACCTTTCGACAGCAGGAAGCGTGGTCGTTCCGTCATGCCGGCCACGCAGGCCACCAACGCCGCCCCGACCCGCTCGCCAAACACAAGGCCCCCCGCTCCGTCTCCCTGAAGAGGAACGCCTCGGCTGGTGAACAGGATCACATCGCGCCCTCGAGAGAGTTGACGGCTCACCTGCGGGAGGACGAGATGAGCTAGCATGTATCGGGTGACTCTCGGAGGGGGTGTGACAGCCACCCACTCCAGCAAAGGCCACTTATTGAGAATTTGAGCGCAACCTCACATCCAACGATGGGTTCGCACACGGGAAGGTATCCCACCTTTTGCTGCGAATCTCCTCTCGCCATTTTCCCAATTATCGCCTTGGACCTTGTTTGAACACTACAGAAGTTGTTCGTGAGGGAGCTTCAATCAATAGTCTACCCTTTTTACCTCTGTGCTTGCACTCATACTATTTAGTCTTCTTGTATTACCTCTGCGTGAACCCTTTCCACTTCGCGATCGAATTTCCCTGCCCCTTCGCTTCCACCTTTGACGAGCTCTGCTGCACGTAGTTCCACGCCGTGGGCATCCATGGCGTCTAGAGCGTGCTCCAGCTGCTCCGTCGTTTTAGCCACGTACGAGCTGCCGTAAGGGTGCAATTTTCGGGTTTAAGGCAGAGTCTTGCAATGCTTGCAATGCCTACAGAAGGAATGGCATGCTGGGTGATGAGTAGCTAGAGAAACGTGGCTGAAAGGGCTTCAAGTAGACGCCTAAAATTGGTCCAACACTAGCCGCATGCATCGATATGGCAGGTACTGAGCACTTAGCTGGTAGCAACGCGAACGTTTTACTCGCGATTACTGTAATAGCTGTATAGAATATGGTGTGCTTTTCACACGGCATCGCACCACTGTGGTTCAAGGCGAACGTAGAGGTCGTGTGTGATGCCCGGAGCTGTCCGTCTTTTATGTAACGTAAAGAAACCTCAAGCCCAACGTTCTTGCGGCAAGCCGATAACATATTGCAAGAGCCTCACCCGGGTTGGTTGTGTCCCGTGGCACGCATCTTCTGTTCAAACGATATCGCGGATACCGACCCGGTACCAAAAAAAACGCTACATGTTACCAAGAGCAACGCTCCGTCAACGCAGCGCACCAACCCCCCAAAAGTGCCAAAACGTGCCGAAGCGGCCCGCGTCCAGTCGGTTAACATCCGAACGAAAGCTCGTTTTGTTACAATCCTGCCAAAAAGACAAAACCTCCCCTATACCGGTGCTTCCGTCAATCTCATCCCATGTCCGTAACCCACAAGCGTCAAGCCTCACGCCTCACGCCTCACGCCTCACCCGACGACCATCAATCCTCCCTCGCTTCCTCCAGCTCCCGCCTTCGCCCTCAAGGCCTCAAAGTCATTTGCTTCGAGCAGGGGGCGATGCTCGACTGCACCTCTTACAGCGACCAGGTCTGCCGCAGTTCTTAGTAAATATCGCCGCCCCTGTAGCTCTTCCTCCACCATCCCTTTGACGAACACCTCAAATCGACAACACCGCATTTACGCACGAGTGGCGGGTCACAAAACTAGACGCGTCTTGGCAACATGCAATCGTGGGCGGCAGTGAGGGGTGTTGCACCAACCCGGCTCAAGGCCTGTGGGCTGAATGGGTAGGGCTCAGAACCTCCTGGCTCTTAACATGGCTCTAGCTTCGGGGGGGGGAGAGTTACGAAGCCATCAACGAGCACATGCAAGCACGCAACAGCACTTCTTGCTGGACCTTAAGAGACGACGCGAGCTCTAGAAACCGGCAGGCTGCACCCCTCCCGCTGGCCGTTGTCTGCTTCTCGTATGTATGGGAACCAAGGCATAATCGGGTTCTCCAATAGGAGTAGAGCTGTGGTGATTCATAGCAATAGTCGAGTTCTCCAATGGAAACCAATGCGCCCGTGATACTCCAATGAATGTCTTAAATACGTAACAACACGTATGGAAAAATATTAGAAAGCGTGAAGGGATATTCTCTCAGGGGCGCTCCGGGCACTCTACCTCATCCTGTTCCCAAAACGGTATCACAGTGGTCCCACGTAGCTTTCATGTTACTGCCGTGCTGCTGCTCGTAGGACCATTTCCCTACCATCTCACTTGCAGGTCTCGCTCTTCCACAGCGTTCACGACGACGCATCCACCTTTCGCTTCGGCCAGTCGTTTCCTGACCGCAGCAGGCCCTCCTTTCCTTAGATCTTCTAGCGAAACTGAGGTAACGTGCTCAGTTGCCTCGGGCTTCTCGATCTCCCCTCCAGCTACCGCCGACTTCTCCCCAATCCAGTCGACAAGGTTGGATGATCGGTAGCCGAAAGCGGCGTCTCGCGCAAACTCCGTCTCCCCAGCAGGGACGAGGACAGCTTCAGAATCGCCGCTTCCCCCGGCTTGTTCGACGAAATGAATGTCGCCAGCCGTTATTCGACCGCCCGCTTTGAAGAAAGGGGCTACGATCCAAGCGTCGTGCCGAACTGGTGTTGCCGGCGAGGAGTTTTCACGAAGGGAGCAGACGTAAAGGGGCCGATGATCCGTCGCGGCGAGGTGTGGGGCGCACCATGCACAGGTTAGACGACGGAAACAGAAGGGTCTGACAACATCATTCGCGTTCGCCTTGAATAGATTACCCCCTTGGCTACCGTATACGACAGTGTATGCCACACCCTCGGCGATAACATTTGGGCCTCTAAAACGTTCATCACCCGGTATGTTATACTCCGGGGGTGTGATATACAGCGTATCCCGGTGATAACGTGGGTGATTATTTTGGGATTTGATAAAGCGTGTTACCGGGTTGGCATTCACTACGGGGTATGATAAAAAGGGTGTGATATCAGTGGTTGTAAAAGAGGTTGGCTGCCACGATTCGAGTAGGAGGCACAGGTATGAGTTTGGCGCAAAAAACACATGATCGAGCCCTGAGCACCGGTGATAGTAGCAGCAGCCGCCGGCGCCACCGCCGAAGTTTCCCACTGCGATGGGCCACGCGTTCGCAAGTGCAAGGCCCTTGCACCTCCTCCACCTCCATGCTGCTGGTCTCCATACAATGTGATGCGCTCGCACACCTGTAGATGAATACTACGTGTATTCTCACGTCTCTGCTCAAGTCAACACCCAGGTGGTATCTTGGGTGTCGTTCGTAGTGATTATGAGGCATGACACCGCAGGGGGTGTGGCATACAACGTACCCCGGGGATAAATAGTGTTAGTTTGTGATTTATGTATTTTTATCACCCAAGTGGTATACTCCGGGGATGTGGTATACAACGTATAGGGTGATATGCACCGTCGTATACGTTGTCCTTGGCATCACCAAGATATATGGATTGCAGGCCTCGTTGCTTGGAGCCATTCTGCAGAGGGCTTGAAGGCCTAAGGTTCTTGTATTACAGGAATCTGGGAGAGCTTTAATTCGGCAACATAAACGCCCCGAAATCGGTACTCGTGCCTGTAACGGTATGACCTACTGCCACTGTATGTACGAATAAACGTCGACTACATCATAGACACGCCGATAAAGCGGTCACCTTTGTTCATCCGACCGGCCATGATACCCGCGTTCTACCAACAAGCACAAGAACCGGGTAAAGTATTGTTTGGGCAATGTGGATTTTTTCTTCATTGGTACCTCATGCGCGTCGTTCCTGAAAAAGAAAACGGTGCATCCATTGCCAAGTACGCAAACAAGAGAGGCGAAAATCAAAGCGTCACATCAAGGTCGACTTCCGTCGTGTTTTTTCTCACCGCCCAAGCCAGCTTCCAGCGACGCCAGATCGCCGGGGAAATGGCCGCGGAGCGTGGAGTCCCCTCGAGACACCACCGAAACGTCTACACCCTAGCAAGCAAGGCGGGTTTGTGACACAGAAGCAGAATGGACCGGCGATGTGGAAATTATAGCCATTACACATGAGGGCTTACAACTAAAAGCGCTGCAGGAGGCCAGCCTACCCTACCAGGTGACCTGCATTACGAGTCCTGGGAAAATATGTCACGACCAAGCTTATTGTCGCATTCGTTAGCCCGGGACTAGGAAGATACCGAGATGCTGTCGACACACGGCCCAGGAGCGCCGATCATCTTTACGCGTACCGGCATACCTCACAGGACAAATTGGCAGTGTCACAGATCTGCCGTACACAGCGAACAATACGTGGCGCGACGGTGTTCAAGCCATGAAAAATATATCGATCCATGGGAAGCGGTAGGGAACACGACAACACATTAAGACCTTAAGGCCCTCGATCAAGCGACACATCGACAGGGTCGTGCGGCTACAGGACGACAGGACTAACCGTGATGCGACTAGCCTCCCTTATGTTGGTCGCAATGTTCTCGTACATGCCCGACGCCTCCCTGGGTGCAAGTGCCCTAGAGTTGGTGTTCAAGTACACCACGCGGTACGGCCCTGGGGACTTGAGCTGTGCCGATCGAAAAGGGCGAGTCAAGCGCAACAAGCGCAGGGGGGTAAGCAAAACATGGTACGAGAAAAATCGCCAAGTCTGCAGCCGGGGTCGCACCACAGCAGCATTCCCTTCAACGTTGATTCGGCATTGCAGTCTAGATCTCACTCTAGCTGACTATCCGGTGACAACACTGTATGCAAAGCCACACGTGATCACGCGGAGGGATCGAGGTCGGCTACGGTGTATACGCATGCTATACAAAATTTCGTCGTACACCGCAAGCTTTTGCTCTCCATGTGAACGCCGACCGTAAGCGGAGCGTAGACTTCAGGGTTGACCGTCAACAATCACGCATAATATTAACTTCTAGTATCTGGTACGCGTGCCTAATACCAAGGCATCTAATATTGCTGCTCCGCCGCACGTGGCGCATCAAAAGGTTACAGCCTAAAAAGTTGGTGATCGATGATGTTACACGAGGACTAGTAGGTCACATTACTTTGCGGTAACTCCTAGCTTCACCTCTTTGGCGAGATTATCGACAGACCACTCCGCCAGTACTGGTACGCTGTGGACGGTCTGAGTCCCTGTCGGGTCGTCGTCCAGGACCACCAGCATTCGCCCAACTTTCTCCGAGTCGCGCCGGATTTCGTCGCGGAGGTCATGGGGATATATCGCCGGCAGTGAGGCAATCAGCTCCCGCCGCGTGCCCGGGAGATAGGGGTTCGTCAACGATGGCTGTTTGTTGGCGAACCCACGGCCTGTTGCGATCGAGATGAGCTGGAAAGGACAAGAAGCGCACGCACGCCAAGGCGTCGCCATCGACACGGGTTAGGGTTCAGAAAGACAAACATACCAAGCGTGTCTAGTGGGGTCGGACCGCGTGAAGCTGGCGGGATCACGCGAGGGCTTCTTCCGATACTACTGATACTACTGTTACGTACGGTGATGGGACATGATAACTGATTATGGTGTATACAAGTGCAGAAAGTTCGGTATCTGATAGCTCGTTGTCCAATATACCGGTAGCGTTAGCGCTAGCGTTAGATGAGGCCACACGACTCCAACTCGAAAACTATCACAAGGAGAAAGGCTACTAATATTATAAACATTATTAATATTATTAATAATAGTGTAGCAGTGTAGTGCTTACTTCGAAAATAAAAATAAAAGGGTTCAACTGCTGAGAGCGCCTACATAGCAGCGTGGGTAGGCACAATTCGATGCGAGTCGACGAGGGAAGAAACAGCTGGAATCTTCCCGCCATCAAACTGAAGGCGCGTACCGCAAAGGGTAGTGGGGAGGGAATAGAGAGCCGCTTCAGTGGCCCCGGATCTGAGTTACGTCTAGAGGGGGAAAAGGGGAAAGGATAAATAACAAACAAATCGTAGAAGAGATGAGAAAAGAAAAAGTGCCGAACGTAGATGACGATTACCATGCTACGGCACCGACCACGCGAAGCAGCCCGGGCTGCAGGAATACCAGAAGGGGATTTTCCAAACTGCGATGTGCGGTAGGACGTGTACATCAGCTGCACGCTCTTCCTACATGGCACTTTCGGTTATTAGGTCGCTATATCCCAACAGGGCTACATAGCAGCGATAATGGCTGATTAAAAGCAGCAGCATGACGATCACATGACACCTACGAGTACTGATGTTGTACTCACTGCTGCAGCTACAACTTGGCGCGAAAAATGAAAAAAAAAGGCCGGTTCAGCGTTGACGGCAGGCTGCAGGATGGATCACAACCAGCGCGCGATTCTGAAGCGCTCTTGAGCTCGAGACCTAAACCCATAGTCTAGACTAGACTAGACTACTAAGAAAATCGTCGTGCTACAAACTACCAGGTATTATTTAATAATACGATGCATTGTATTTTATAAAAATTTTGTACCATCAGGTACGAGCAACGTTGTGTCAAGGGAAGGCAGCACATTTTCAAGTTCTCCGCAAAAGCAAGACTGGAATGAACGCTAGTCCCTGCTTCATAGCTGTGCACCACCTGCACACCGCTTGCTGAAGTACCATATCATACACTGCGCCAGGTAACAAAGGGTTCGGAGTCATCTGACATTTGATCATACACACATGCTAGCCGAAGCTACATTCTTAGACTACACTTGTAGCACATCGTAGCTGCCTGGATCGCTTGCTATATCTCGTACAGGGAAAGCATTCCCGCACCTTGCAGGTTGGTTGTGCAATATGCCATGCACGTCCACGTGGTCGGAGGCAGGCAAGCATCCTGCAATAGGCCTAGATACGTAGGCCCTTCCAAGAAGGTACTGTTTGTCAATTGCTGTTTGTAGAAGGTTTGACTTGCGTCGGACTTTCGGACGCGAAGAGCTTGTCAGGAGTTCCAAACGCCATGCGTAGGCATCTACACGGAGGGGAAGCAAAACATGTTTTTAGGGCGCAGCGCGTGTGCGTGCTGCACTTGCAGCTGCAGCCTGGCAGCAATTGTAATGTCGTATTGTGTGCAGAAAGGGGGACACCCAATACGGACCTGACCACTCGCGGGAGCATAAGACAAATGGAGTTGTCCATTAGTCTATACTTGCATGAATTCCCTTTGAAGTTACTTGTGAAACACTCCCCCATGGCATGCGGCATAAAAGGAACGAACGAACGTAAATCTTCCGTTGGAGCCACAAGAGTACGGGGCCGCGTGCAGCGTTCAGGGGCACCTGGACCAGAACCCTAGAGAGTGCAGTTACGGTGATGACAGCTCCTACGCCGGCGCTGTCGGTCTGCAAGTTGGCACAGGGCTGCGGTTTACTCGGTTTCCAATTCGGCATATCGTTATCCTCGAGAACTTGGCCTTGGGCCCCAGGGGTACAACAGTTAGTAGTACTTCAAATGTGGCATAGGGTTCAGTCGGATCTATCTGTATACGTCCTGCCTGGGACAATGAAATTGATCTATTAAAAGCATTGACGGCGAATGGGTCCTACTCGCAAAGCAGATTCTTGGGAATTCAGCCTCCCCTCTTGTCACCGAAAATCCTCAGAGAATACGAGGTATCGGCTGTTAAGAAGTACCAGGTACCAGGTAGGTGATATCATCAGCCTATTATCATTATCAATGTTCAGTAGCGAATGTACAATAAATAACATTGCTGCAGTGCCACAACAGTATCACGTAGCCTACAGAGTTGCTCGTGGATGTGGCAATGACATATAATACTCGTAGCGGTTAGGGACACCGCGCTATCTGCGTAGTCAATGAGTATCGGCTAATCCTACCAGATACCGGGTACAAGGTTACGTTGCACGAACACAGCAGTAGTGTAGTGGCTGCTGTTCACTCGAGGAATTGTTGTCCCGTTACTCGTAGTTCGCGTTCTAGAATGAGGGCTCTCGGTAGATCGTGCCTTGGAACTACTCGAGGGTTTTTTTACAGTCCTGTGATGGTCTATGGGCTTCTGGAGCATGGCTGACATCTAGGCGCCGGTCGAGTAGGGTTTTGGAACCTAGCAGCTTTTTCGACGTCGAGGAAGTAGGTGCCCCGCCCCGCCCCTCTACTCTCACTCTTCTCAACCGCATCTGAGCGCCTTCTTGTTCATCGGTCAGTAAGCTGTAGTTGGACCATCGAGCGCCCCTGTTCAACCGGAAATATGTATGTTCTACACCATGTGTGATGCTCGAGTTCGTCTCGCAACGACTCTGTAAGCAACCCCTGAAGACCGTCATCGGTCGGCCACCTGAGAGTGTCCTAGATTCTCAATAGGTTATGAGCCTCGAGACGTATCATACTAGCGCACTGCACTGGGGAAACTACGGGGGATTGCATTCCAGGCGAGAGGCACTCGTTTGTTCCATTTTTTTCTGCGGGGCCTGCTGAATTTTCAGTGACTACATACAAATATCCAGCAATCATCAGTCGAACCACCACTTCTATTCGTCAACGCATCGGGCGATCGCTTCTTCTTCGTAGTCTTGACGAACCAAAGCTAGACTAACCAAAACCAACCTTGGTGGGCCCGGAGCTGGATCAGTCAGCAGTTGAGGAGTTCACCCACGGTAGTCCAGCATGACTTCAAGAGCCCGATACAACTCGGTGCTTTTATCATCAGCAGCTCGATCCGAATCGGGCTTGTGATTTTCGCCGCTTGACTCGGGCACATCATTGTTCCAGCGCGGACACTGCGACATACAGCAGTAACGCGTGATATTTTCATTGTATCATCGGCAGCTCGACTCCGACTCGGGCTCGTGATAAATGCCGCTCGACTGCAACCCGGGCGCATCATTTCATCACGGACACTGCTAGACACTGCAGTACAGCGTGATTCTTCCAGCGGCCCGAGAAAGCTCGATGCCGTGATTTCAGCGATCCGACTCAGACTTGGGCGCGTGATTCTACTGCTGACCTTGCTACACACAACAGTTCAGCGCGGCATTTCAGCAGCCCGACTCCGACTCAGATGCGTGGTCTGCAGGGGTCTTGCACAACTGCAGCCCGACACAGACATGGGGACGTGTATAAAAAGTACTCGTATTACACCAAGGCAGGCTAGAAGGGTACGCCGCGAGATTCTGGTCAACACGAAGCTTGAGCCCGGCCCGAATCTTCAAGCCAACATAATAATGACGTTTGATCCGGGTGGCCGATTTCACGAATTCCGTGGAAAGGCCAACAGGTGCACGCTGAGCGGTACGATGGCATCATTGTCCAAGATATTCCCTGCTGAGTTCATGAGAATGGGGCACGCGCAGAAGCAAGGACCGGGGAGTCCAACAGCTGTGCTTGGGCGAGGTGATCACAGCGAAGTGCCTGCTTTTTTCCCGAAATATTTCGTGACTATATGTTTTTAAGTTGTACTCGCATTGACTCCAACAAGTGCTGGTAATCATCGGCCATTATTAGCATTTCAGTCGAGTTTAAGTTTCTAATACCATCAAATACAGTTTATTATTATTATTATTATTATTATTATTGCCCTCCGACAGTATGGCGTAGATGCCTTTCCGATGTAAATCGAATATCCTTGCATAAAGAAGCAATAGTACCAAATATAAAATCGAATGATCGCATCATAATGCAGTGGTATCTTCCGCCAACCATTTGCCAATTTCCTTTGCCCACATCTTCTCCTTTTATATACTATTTCCATTTTTTCCTATACATGTTTTAGCTGAGGGACTACCTTAATCTTCATCAACATTGCCACCCCAGGCCAGTGGCCGTAGTCCTCCCGATTCTTCCTCCCTTCCCCTCGCGGCCTGACGATCCCTCAGAGATAGTCTATATCGATGAACTCTGCGCGAAATCGCGACCTGACTGGTCACAGAAATGATTTAGAATAGTCGTTCCTTGCACACGCCTTTCCGCGCTAGGGACGATGCGTTCGTCCCTCCAACGATGCTTGCCGCCACCTGATCTATCAGGTCGCTTCCTTCTTACCGAGGCGCCCAAAGCTTTCCACCGCGAGGGTGGCGAGTTTGTAACTGCATTCGTCGAAGGACACCTGTCCCGGACGAGCGTAGTGGTTGCGCTTGCGCGCCTCGGAAGTGTAAGCCACTGATCCGCTTCGATCCGCGTTTCCTGCCCGCATGTGGATCCCTGCTTGTGGGTCCGCATACATCACGTCGAGGAGTATCGACTTGTCGCGATACTCCGGTGCCGTAGCATCTCTTAATCCACCTGCCTCAATCACGATGTCCGTTCGCAAATCCCTGTCTGCGTGGAACGGGGCTCCGCTTTTCACCTGATGGCGGATGGACATGCTCTTAAGGGTGCGGGAGAGCGCGTGCACAAGGGGTTGGTGCTGGTTCACTTGCGCGCCTGCTCGGTGACGGAATCGTGCATGCCGCGTATTAACCTCCGCTTCACCGCAGCATGGGCATCTCGCCGCCAGGAATTCCTCTATCCCCAGAAATTTTTCCCCGCAGTCACAAACTCTGATGCAGGGATGGTTCTAGCTGCGTCTACAGGCCTCGCCCTTAGGAAGGCGGTATCCCCTGATCCCGATTGACTCCGTTGCCGGGCCCTGGCCTAAGTCTCGTGTCTCCTTTTCGCCTTGAGATTCGCTTGTGTCTCGCTGGGGCCTCGTCTCGGGGAGCTGGTCCAGTAGAGAGACGTACCTCTCATAACGTACTCGCTTTACCAGTTCACCCAGCCTATGCTGCGCTTTGCTGGAGCTGATAGTTTCGGCGTCGTGTGCAGGCAACACGTCTGCAATTGATTGCCCTGGGGCACCTTGCTCTCCTGCTCTAAAGGCTCTATCCCGCCAGCTTTCCGGCACGATGTTCGCCATGGCCTCCTCTGAAACCCCATGCACATCGCGCAGGTCCCTGACGCTGTTCCAGATGCGCCGCACGAGGTCAGAATCGGGCAGCTCCCTCCGGGCTTTGTTCCCTATTGCGCTGGATAGATCAGCAAGCACCTCTGGCACCGTCACCACCAAGCTCCCAACGGATGCTGACATCCTCCGGGCTTCAGCCGACGACAGCCCAAACCCTCCGGCCCCCGTGGACAGGCTCGCCTGCGCCTGTTGATGGGGTTGCAGGGTCAACATGTTTGTCGGGCACCCGTCCACGAAGAACGACGATTCTTCTGCTGCCCCCGGGAGATCGAGCAATTTCTCCAGCATCCACAAGGCGTTGCCATCTGCTTTTTTGCATGCAGCCAGCGATAGTTCTGGGTCCATCACGCGTTTAAGGTAGGAGATCCGTTGGACCATAGAGCCGGTGGCAATCAGGTTGGCTGATTGCTTGTCCGGCATGCGCGACAACATCCGCGCGAGTTGCTCCGCTCCCCCGTTTCGGACTATCTCTATTGCGCTCTCCCTCACGTACACATCTGTGCCGATGGGCACCCCCACCACCTTAACCCCACCACGTTCGGCGATGCTGACGCCAATGCCTTAAAGAAGGGTGACTTGTTCGGGCGTAGGTACGTGCCCATTTGGGGGCAGGGCAACCGTTTTGCTCGAGTTGATCGCAATTCCGATGTTGGACAGCTCACGCTGGAGAAAGGGTACCACTTCCACAGTATCGGGTGTGATTTCCATCATTCCAATGCTGATATTATCTAGGTAGGCAAATGTCTCTACACCTCTTGGCTTGAACTCTGCCCGTGTCCGCTTCAGCACCGGCAGGAGCAGCATGCAGAACAATGCCGGCCCCATGGCATCGTCTTGTTGCACCCCGCTGGATCAGTCGATCTTCCGCCTTTCTCCCGATTCCATCTAAAAGAACACGGGCGCAGACATCTCGCCGTAACATTTTGCCACGAACGGTGTAAGCGCCGGCACGCAAGTGGCTGCCTCCGCTAGCATAGCAGTCCGCTTCACTATTTTGAATGCGTTGGAGCAATCGGTGAGGATCCGCCAGTTTTTTGCCTCGTGATGTATTCTTGCGCGTAGCGCTACCTGTTCCACCCCCCCCTCGTCCTCCGACTCCAAACTGTCTCGCTTCGCGATTGGCCTCCTCCAGCCGTGGTCGCCACTGCCGCATGGTTCCGGCCGCAATAAGCCGCCTCCACGTCATCCCCACGCACACGGGGCGGTATTTTTCACCCAGGGCAGTGAGGTTGGATTGCAAGGAGAGCTGCCAGAACTCAGGCGGGAAGGCGTTTGGATCATCGATAATTCTTCTCCAGAAGGCTTCAATGCCAGCTCCGAATGTTTCGCGCCCAAAACCAGTCCTAACTATTGAGTGCAAGTGCGAGAATCGCAGACTGTCGCTTCCCGCGCCTGATAAGGCGTTGCGAGAATTGATGACCTCGAGGGCCACCTGTGGGTCGAACTCTTCCTCCGGGCGCCAGTTGGGTACACTACCTTCCTCCTGGTCAGAGGAACTTGTTGCCACCGCTGCCGCTGCAGCTTCGGAGACGCAAGCCTGGTTCTCCTCCGGGAACTTTGATCTTACGCGCTACCACGTTTCCTTGTTCTCCGGCGCGCGCGGCTCCACGAGGAGGCTGCGTGCTGCCACAGTCACCCCCCCTCGATGGCGGCATGCTGATGATGCCCTCTTAAACATATCGGCGTCCGTCTCTCCGCGGGCTTGGCCGATTTGCCTCGTCGATGTTCGACGGGTATACTCTATTAACCTGCGAGTGCAGTAGAGCTGGGAGAATGTACCACAACTTGATTGACCTCAGCAGTGATTGCGGCGTCTCCGATTGTGTGGATTGACGATGCTCTCCCAAGGCATGATTGAGGAGGCCAAGCACATGGGTGATAAGCTTGGCGTGGGCAGTAGCTAGCCTCGGCTGCACTTTGACAACAGTGGCGAAGCGTTGTTGGAAGTCCTTAAGGGGGACATCATCGAGCGGTCCTGCAATTCCCAATGTGTTTTGGTCCCAGGGATAGCATAGGTCATCCCGGCGCTCTTCCTCGCCATCGTCAGGTCTCCCCCCGAGTCCCGCTGCCATCACGCGTAGTTCAGGGTCAGCCTGAACTGCCGCTTCTATTGTTTACCGTCTTCCATGGCGGACTGTGCATCCCCTTGCTCCGCAGAGAAACGACGCCTGCGCCCCGCCTCGTCTGATCGCATTCACCACGCACCGCGCATGCATTGCATGTTGACGTCCACAAGGTAACCCCACCACTCGGTGTCCCCGAGCAATCGTTGCTCTACAGCCCCCACAGCTCGTACCGCTGGGGCCGTCTGCAATGAAAGCGCGAAGTTGCATTACGCTTCCTGGTGCTGACCCTCCTCTCTCTCCGTCCCCGCCTTCCCTCTCTCCACCGCCAACCCTTCCTTCGGCAGGAGCCGAGGGAACCTCGCCACTCCCATGTCGAAGGATTCGCCCCCGGTTCGTGGTGGCTCCTCTCCCAGTTGTCGTCGCTCGTGTTCCTCTTCCGGGTCCGCGCGGTCGACCTCGTCCGCCTCTTGTGCTTCTCCCACCCTCTACTGCACCAGTGGACATGGACGCAGTCGCTCTCGATGTTGCCGGAGTGACGCTGGGCTGTGTTGGAGGCACGCGCGAGTGTCCCGGCGCCGTCGCCTCCCTGTGTTCGGCAGTTCGGGAGTTTCCCGTGGCAACAGATACAGCACCTCCTGGCTCCGTCTGCTACCTTCCCCCCGGGTCACCTTCTGACGCTAGTTGCACCTTCCGGTGGTGCCACGCCCGCTGCTGAAGGGTCGCTCTCCCGTGCCGGGCCCGTTCCTTCCATCATGCCCCTTACCGCCGCTGGGGTGGCGCTGGGCTGACTCAGGGGGGGAGGCAAGGGTCCCGCCACCGTGAAATCTTCTTGTTCGGCCATGAGGGTGTTCTCCACGGCTACATAAGCGGCGCCTCCTGGCTCCGCCTGCCCCCTTACCCTCGAGTCACCTCCAGACGCCGGGGCTGCTCCTTCCGGTTGTGTTACTCCCGCTGCTAATGAGTCACTCTCCAGCGCCAGGTCTGTTCCTTCCGATGTTACCCCCGCTGCCGTCGGGGAGGGAGGCAGCCCGTTCCCTGCCTCAAACCCGTTTTGGGACCCGAGGGTTATTGCTGCCGTCGGGAACGGAGGAAGCGCCTCCCCCTTTTCTAACGCATTTCGCACCCCGATGGTCCACCTCGTTAGGCGGTCCTTCCACGTCGAGTCGAGGCCCGCCAAGAACTCTTGGACATGAGGTAGAATGTAGATCCTTCGGTTCGGGAGTCGGAGGTCAGTATCCTGCGGGCGGATGTCGTACGCGGCGAAGATCTCACGTTGGTGACCGGCTGCCGCTCTCCATTCTCTCGGTCGGGGGAAGTCAAGGTAGGCGCCTTGGGGCAGGCCAAGAGCATCTCCGAACAGGGTGCACAACAGGAACGAGGAGGTTAGGCTACTCCCATGGATCCTCGCCATCTCCTCAAAAGTATCGTGGGAACCAGTCGTGACGTAACTAGCTGGGTACAACAGGGGGCCATCCTCCTCCAAGAGTTCGGCGAACTGCAGGGCTCTCGCTGCTGCCGGCCACTTTTCCCCCGGGCGTGGCCTTGGGAGGTCCTCAGCAAGCTCAGCCTGATGAAGAGGCCGATTTTTTGCCGGCCTTACCGAGTGACACGCGACGCATGGTTGTGGTTCTGCATGCCCATTCGCGAGGCGTTCCGCACGGTCTAGCATGCAGCGGGCATGCACTTGCTCTCCGTGTGGACACGGAAAAAGCGCCCATAGAGAGTCCACCGCCGAATCCCCAGTAGGCTCCTCTAGTGCCCGCCCGCAGTAGGCGCAGGGAGATGCACCCCTGCTTCCCGCGGCATGACGCCTCTCTGCTGCACTCCTAGCAGCGCCTCCTTGTTCAGTTGGTCCCGTGTGTAAATGGTCGTTCTCTCGCGTCCGGTCCGTTCTCTCCAGTGTCGCTGCCATCGCTGTTGAGAAGGAAAAAAGCGCATCGCCCGCTTCCAACGCGCTTTGGACCCCGAGGGTCCACCTCGTTAGTCGCTCTTCGCATTCGGCGTCGAGGCCTACTAGATGTTGTTGGACGTGAGGTGCGATGCAGAGTCTTTGATTTTGGAGTTGGAGTAGGATATCCTGCGGTTGGATGGCGTACGCAGCGAACAGCGTACGGTATCGGCCTGCCGCCGTTTCCCATTCCCTCGGTCGAGGAAAATCGAGGTATGTCCCTTGAGACAGGTCCAGCGCATCGCAAAATAGGGAGCATAGCAAGAACGAGGAAGTTAAGCTCCTTCCGTGTGCATGTAACATGATCTCAGACGTACCGTAAATGCCAGTCGTCACGTAGCTGGCTGACTCCAGTCCGGAGATGTGCCGCTGAACGCGGGTGGCGAACTGCAGGGCACCTCTCACCGCCCCCCACCTTCCCTCATGTCCGTCCATGGATATCCCTCTAGCCAGCTCCGCCGGGTGGAGAGGTCGGCTTCCTCCCGGCCACGCCGAGCAACACGCGATGCAGGGCCTAGGATCTGCATGTCCTCTCGCGAGGTTTTCCCCGCGGTACAGCATGCAGCGGGTGTGCACAAAGCCTCGATGGGAACGGAACAGGTACTCGAGCGTCGTCTTCCCCCGACCCCCCACTAGAGTTATCGAGAGGCCAACCGCAGTACGTGCACCAAAATTCCTCGGACTCCTCCTATCTCCTTTCAACGTCTTGACCACTTTCACCTTGACTCGCGGCCTCTTCTACACCCGAGGTCAGTGATCGCCACAATATCTCCAACTGTCGTTGTTGGTGAGCGCCATCCGGGGTAGTGCGATCGTATCTCATGTGGATTCTGGGCACTATTGCCGTGAGTCGGAACGTTCTCCGACGCGACACACCCTCCTGTCCCGTCTCGGATAGCTACCCCAAATCGGTCGTCCCCCCTGCCGTCTGCTCCTGCTGCACTTTCTACGGCACACCTCCTGTGGACGAGCCAGCCACCAAAAGCGAACCTCTGGTCTTCCTCCAAGTGCCTGCCACATACCCCACACGGCGCTCGCACTTGTTGCTGGGGGATCGTGCCCCGCCATTCTCCGTGGTGGTTCTCCTGATCTCGCTCTGTGAGATTCCGCGATAAGTCCACCATATCCGGGGTAATGTACGCTCTTCTCCGGAGGCGCTGTTCAGCTGCAGTTATTCTGGCTCTGATCTCGTGTTCTTCCGTCGTGTTCACCGACCTGCCAAGGGCCCGAATCTGTTGGTGGAGGGGGTGTAGATTGAACTCTTGATGCTCCTTGTGCAGAGTCGGGTTCGGGCACGTGACTAGGTGTACCCCTCCGAAAGTCCTAGCTCGGGCGATTGCGTCCTCGCAGAAGCCTAAAGCACAACGGCGGTGTGCGTCGCACGAGCAGGACACTTTCACGCAATTAGTCTTCTCAACCAGACCATGACAAACGCTGCATATCGCTCGCGGCCTCCTGCCTCCTCTTGCGGCCCTTGTTGTTAGCCTTGCTTCCCCGTCAGCTGGCATCTCTTGCCGCGCAACCGTCAACACCTCCACCATGACCTCGTTGCGGTGCTGACGGAGCGGCATCCCGTCGGCCTCGTTGCCTGTTACGGTCGCCCGACATGCCGGACACCGTAGATCGGCCTCCGTTCTGACTCGGAGTGCGGCGTAGCACGGAAGGTGCAATCGATGGGAGCAGCTCTCTAAACATACCAAAGGAGAGGCCAATGCCTCGTAGCATACACAGCAGTCTTCCGGGGGTTCCTCCCGGAGCTGGTTTTCTGTAGGCGTCGGCGATGGTATCCGTGGCGGAGAAGGAGGCAGTTCGGGCGTCGGTACGGGTGCCGGACCCCTTCCCTCCGCCGTCCGTGCAGGCGTCGTGCGTGACGGCCTTGGCGATGCTGCCTCTGCCGTCCTGAACAATGTCTGCGATGGCGTTTCGAGCGCAGGGACCACACTCGATGTCAAGATAGGTGTCGCCGTCGAGGGATGGCCAGTTGTGGGCAGCTGCGGCGGCGGCAGTGACGGTGACGGACATGGCGATGACGTTGTGGGTGGCCGGGCGGATGGAGAGGTAGCCGACGGCAGGTGCGGTGTCGTCGGAGGGCTCGAGGCGGGCACCGATATCGCTAGGGAGGGCTGCATCGACGATTGAGACTTCCCCCTTGATGCAGGCTGTGAGTGGTGGCCGTGACTCGAAGATTGGTGCCTGTGCAAGCCCTGATGTCTGGGGTGGTGTCTCTCCTATTAGCGGCGCACCTTCTATGACAGGTGTGCTTGAACCCCCAAGTGGAAACGGTGGATCCCCCGTTAGCGCCGCATCTTCTATGACGGGTGTGCTCGAATCCTCAAGTGTAAGGGGTGCAGTTAGGGGTGGTACCAATTCCGGTAATACAGGTTATCATTTGTCACGGTCAGTATTTTGCTTGTTTTTTGTTGTCGTGCACTTTCCGTTGAGGGTGAGCGCTAAGTTTTAGTTCGTTTCATTTTTTTTGTCGCGCACTTTCCGTTGAGGGGGGGTGCTAAATTAATTACTGGAGTGCTAAGTCTTTGCTTATTATATTGTCGTGCACTTGCTGTTGAGGAGGAGTGCTAAGTATGGCTGGGTAGCCCATACTTCTTCAACGCTGCAGCGCTAATACTAGTTGCTGCTAGCAGTACAGCGGTGAGCAGCACAGCTCCTGTGTTGAGGATAACCATTTTGGATGGCTTATACTTCGCACAAGCCCATCTCAGGTAGAATGCAGTAGAACATGAAAATAGATGTTGACGGTTTCAACTAAAACGAACCCTTCCGGAGTCGGCGTGAGGAACAAATGCGGCGAGGACCCCAGTAGTTCTAGACGCTGTGGCACAGGACGCCAATCTGCTTAAGTGTCACTGCTCGCAGCACCCGTGTTGATTTTAACTAGGCTATTTTTCTCAGTATTTTCTCGGCCTACCACTGGCAAGTGTGTGTGTTGTGGTACTGCATTGTGTTTTCATTGTATCATTTCTTTGTGCGCACTATTTATATGATAGCCAGCAGTAGGGTGGTGTTGCTGTTGAAGCTATATATAGGAGTTACACTACGTATTGATACTACTACTATTACATAGTGTGTTGTTATGATTACATTTCGTGGCGGAAGACATGAGGTAGTATGTAATCGCCTTTTTCCCTTGTGACATGATCTCACCGTGCTATCTAGGGTGCTCCTATTTGTGGTGTTATCTACAGCACTGATGTTATTTACTCTTCATTACAGTTTTGATATTTTTCCCATCGCGTGGGGAGGTACGTATGGTTTCTGTACCATTGATGTTGATAGTGTTTTGTTGTGTTACGTATTTAGTATATTTTTGTGCAATAATGGTCAATTATTAATGAAAAGAACGGGATACTTAGGGATGATGTATGTAACGATGCTGCCAACCGTTACTGAATTGTTGGTATTAATTTGTTACTGCATGTATTGGTATGGTCATAAAATAAACGAAGATGAGTAACGGCCTTTAAATCGATCAAACTCACAGCTGACATGTTTGAAACATTTCTTGAAAATAGGTGCATGCGATTTCTTCTAACTACGGTGTGCATTCGCATCCGCCAGAGAGTCCATCAGGCTTCGAACTAAGATCGCTTGAGTGATTAGTGAAGTACTGTAAAGCGTTTGTCTCCGGATCATACATCGTTGTTATCTTTAGATGACCTATCACCGCTTTTCACGTAACGATTCGGGGTGTGGTACGTAGGGACATCAGATTGCTTCTCCTTGCGGAATTACACGTGCCTAAGTCAGTGGCACCAAACTATCGATACAACCTCAAAGCTGAGTAGCGAGCTGGGGGCCTACATGTAGAGGTTCTGAATATTCAATGTGTGATGTTGATCGTTGTGCTTGACTTGTGTTGTTGTGTTAGCGAAAACAAGGGGTGTATCGAGTGGGGGAGTTTCTGTTATTGAGGTAAACGTTAAACCATCCCGTTTGCCTTTTAAAAAGCAGTAGTATCGTGTGATTTGAACGAGATCTTGATTCGTTTTGATCGATGTTTTGTGATTTAGAGTAACTTTGTAGTATACATATGCATTATATTGCATTGACAAGCTTACCAGTGAAAGGGACCATCGGTTTCAACGACATTTTACTTCAGAAGCTATGATATTAAGAGTTAACTCCACGGTGGAAGTTTTGGGTTATGAGAGTAGTACTTGTTTGCGGTATTTCAGCTGTATTTTGAATACGCGACATCCATTGAGGGGGAGTGTTGAGAAATAAGTGACATCAGCCTATTATCATTATCAATGTTCAGTAGCGAATGTACAATAAATAACATTGCTGCAGTGCCACAGCAGTAACACGTAGCCTACAGAGTTGCTCGTGGATGTGGCAATGACATATAATACTCGTAGCGGTTAGGGACACTGCGCTATCTGCGTAGTCAATGAGTATCGGCTAATCCTACCAGATAACAGGTACAAGGTTATGCTGCACGAACACAGCAGTAGTGTAGTGGCTGCTGTTCACTCAAGGAGTTGTTGTCCCTTTACTCGTAGCTCGCGTTCTAGAATGAGGGCTCTCGGTAGATCGTGTTTTGGGACTATTCGAGGGTGTTCTGACAATCCCGTAGCGGTCTGTGGGCTTCTGGAGCATGGCTGACATATAGACACCGGTCGAATAGGGCTTTGGAACCTAGCACCTTTATCGACGTCGAGGAAGTAGGTGCCCCCCCCCCCCCCCCCCCTCTACTCTCACTCTTCTCAACCGCATCTGAGCGCCTTCCCGTTCATCGGTCAGTAAGCTGTAGTTGGGCCATCGAGCTCCCCTGTTCAACCGGAAATATGTATGTTCTACACCATATATATGTGATGCTCGAGTTCGTCTCGCAACGACTCTGTAAGCAACGTCATTGGGCGGCCACCTGAGAGTGTCCTAGTTTCTCAATATCGGCAGCACCACGGGCGCTACCATACCCGCCCTCACCGCCTCGCGCCTTCTCAAACGCCACCAACGGGTAGAACGGACTCTGGCGTCTGCTTCCTTCCGTGGGGAGCGTTCTCCAGACCCCAAAGGAACGCTAGATGTCGGCGATCGACGGTTGGTTTTGTTTATCAGTAAGCCCGTGGGCTAGTGCAGTAATACTCCAGTCAGTGGTCTGTTCGAATCTGACATCTTAGGCTTTGTCGGAGGTTGCAGGCGATGACGATGACGTTGATACCGGCTGTGTTGATGATGCTGATGATTATGACGATTATGATGACGGCGTTGATGATGATGATGGTGATGACGATGACGATGACGATGATGATGATGATGATGGTGATGATTTTATCATGGCGTTGATGATGGTGGTGGTAATGGTGGTACTGTGGTAGCGATGTTAGCTTACAGTTTACTGTGATTGTATTGTAGCAGCGATGTTAGCTTACATTGCTGTTTGTTTCAGGCTTGAAGGCCGCGGGGGATCCCTATTGAACACTGTGTAGACGCAAGTAGGCGTTTCGCTAAATTATGCAAACGAAGTGGGAAGAGTTACTCGATCCCATATTTTGCTGGCCATAAGCCTATGAAAAAAGAACAGAGTTTTTCCACATTTTTTCCTCTTTTATGAGCCAATTCTTCATTATTACCCCAAACAGGAACGCAATTTATCTTTTATGGAATTTTTTCTGGTACAAATCATTGGTGCTTCACAAGATCCGCGAAATCCTTACTGCAGCTAACTTTTGGTGAAAAGCTGTTTCTTCGTACCTGGTACGTGTTATTGTCATGGTAATACATACCCGGGCGAAAAAGGAAACAAAAAGCCGATTGTGAACGTTTTTTTTTATGATTTTCGATGGCACTTTGATATTACGAAAGTACCTCATGAATGGTTTCCGGCTGCCTAAGACTGCTGTCTGGCGCAACCGGCGCCCTCACACAATCCATAAGGAGCGTGTCTCAATCTCGCGGGCCGCTATTGCTTTTGAAAAGCTGTAGCTGTCCGCCAGAGAAGTGCACACATTTAGTTGGATGGCCTTTTAATTTCGTGTCATCCGAATTTCTTTCAACCACTTGAGCGCACCAAGGTCGAGGTGTAGACGTCCGTTGAGAAAGTGCGGACAGTCAATGTGAACAGAATCACAAGCTGCTGTGGATTCAACATTCAAAATCCACACCCCCTCCCGCTGGCACGCACCAGCTAAAGATCGAAGAAATAAGTATGGAGGGTGTTGAAAATGCGGCATAATTGACTGCATTGAAAAAGTATCTAGAGACTAGAGTGAGCCTCAAACCCGGGGATGGGAGGTGGATATGATACCCCGCGGCCTTAACCCCTTTCCTACTGGAAACCCGTTTTGGGGAAAAATTTACTTGAAGCTAGTATAGGGAGGGATTCGGGGGCTCTAAAGGGGCAACGAACTTCAACCGCAACAAGCCCATCGCAGCTGTAAAGGAAAGATGAACTCCCTACTGGAAAAGTTTTACGTATATCGCAGACAGGCCAATATCGCGTAATATACACAGACTTCAGTCAGCATATGCAAGCTGTACTTTCCAACACGCCCCCCCGATGGAAGCCTATATCCTATTGGAATATGATATCGTAGGTTGTCTCGGAGAAGATCAGAACATGATGCGGGATACTGACACACTACAAGTAATAGGCCTCCACTAAGGGTATGTAGGAAAATACAGTAGCTGCAAATATTCCAACATGGTCCACTAAGGTATGCTGCGGTGCCAGTTCCGGCGGACGATGTTGTGGTCGATCTGAAGCGAAACGAAAGAGGTTCTCCCAAAATACATCCGTCCTCTGTCCGCGTGCCAAAAGTTCGGAGTTTCGCCTCCTGTTCTTTGGAGCTCTAAAGCCCAGGACGCACATGCTCTCCCCGCAACACATAGGCAGCACTTGCACTCACACACAGTGGCAATATCCTATTGGAATATGATATCGTAGGTTGTCTCGGAGAAGATCAGCACATGATGCGGGATACTGACACACTACAAGTAATAGGCCTCCACTAAGGGTATGTAGGAAAATACAGTAGCTGCATATATTCCAACATGGTCCCCTAAGGTATGCTGCGGTGCCAGTTCCGGCGGACGGTGTTGTGGTCGATCTGAAGCGAAACGAAAGAGGTTCTCCCAAAATACATCCGTCCTCTGTCCGCGTGCCAAAAGTTCGGAGTTTCGCCTCCTGTTCTTTGGAGCTCTAAAGCCCAGGACGCACATGCTCTCCCCGCAACACATAGGCAGCACTTGCACTCACACACAGTGGCAACAGGCAGTAGCTCGCCAAACTGTGAATTCGTTGTAGCCCAGTAGTAAACCTCAAGTGGCTCCCGACAAACAGCACTGCATTTTGTGTGATACGCCTATTTCTGATTTCAAATATGAGAGCATTATATCGAGGGTGTTGCCACTAATTGTCACTGGTATGGCTGCCAGCCGACGGCCCCACCCAATCAAGAATGGGGCGGGGCAAGCGTCCGATACAGAGTCGTTTTATACAGCGTCCGCATAGGGACTATACAGGGGGTCTAGAGAAGGTTTATAAAGTGTGATCGGAGGGGAGTCCAGGAAGACCAAGCACCGCACTTCCCGTCCGCGAAGCAAGGCGCAGGCAAACACAACCCCCGCCTTATTGCAATCTCACAAAAACAACACTGCTTCGCCAAACTGAACAATACCATGCTCGGGCGCAACAACAGCCAGTAGTCGTCCAACTGATTTAAAATTCCATTGATAACCTCCCCGTTCAACAACGCACAAAACCCACAAAACTCTGCGGACTACCCGTAATCATAATCAGGGGTGTGCAACCTAGGCCGTTCCATTGCTCGCCACCTCTGGCGCAATCGCTGGCTTCGCTTCGAGCAACTCGTGGAGCTCACGTGCCGCAACGTCTGCCTCGAGCATCTTGGCGATGAGCTCATCTACGGGGATATCTCCCAAATCCCCCGCACCCCTAGAGCGAACCGCCAGGGTTCCGCCGGCGACTTCTTTTTCCCCAACGACCGACATCACAGGGATGCGTTCCTGGTGAGAGATTGACGTTGCAAGTGGGTGAAAAAAAAACGGGAAGAGTGTGGGAGGCCTCGATCAAAGCACATTCGTCGCCGCAAAACGGTAACAACAGACCGCAACTGGTCGAGTTGCTGCGAGCGGGAAACGGGTGTGTTGATGCTTGCAGTAAACGTACCATTTTAAAAATCAAGCAAAGGCGAGGGCACGCGAAATAAGATCCCTTACGACATTATAAACCTTAGTATACACCAGGCTGTAAAACTCGTTCCAAGGAGTGCCATACAAATAACAGAACAAATAAGGTTTCGGCGACAGCGCCGCGTGCAAGAGTATTCTTTGACCGGCTCTAACCCTAAAACAATTAGTTCACCGCCATAGCGGGAGTAGAACGGCACTCTGAAGACCTCTGCCGGCAACGCCCGCTCCTAACCAATGATCTGAACGGTTACCACATACAGTATGATGGTGGTGCATCGTGCTCTGGGTATGCCAATCGACAAGGCCCAAGCGCGTCACTTCGCGAAAACAACACGACCTGTTAGCAAGCCCATAGTGGGGACCGGGGGCGGACATGCATGCGGCACAATTTACGTAAACTTCCACGACTTCACTGGGTGTGCGTCCTGCACCCACCTTTTCTGCCGTGCGGATCTGCTTGGCTAGTCGCTCGGATCCTCTGTCCACCGTCACCCGCAGGCCGGCCTTTTTGAATTTCGACTGGACCTGCGCGAAACATCACGAGAAGCAGGAGAATACCACATCAAAACGCCAACATCAAAATGTCGCTGAGACAAGGTAAATAAAAAGAGCCCCACCCCTAAAGCGTGACTACTACCGGGCAAACAACAGCTTGTTGAAGCGGATGCTTTTCGCACAAAGAGTCGGTGAGCTTTCTGAAACGACGAGAGTATCACGGAGCAAAGATCAACACGAGTATGCGACTTTCTTCGTAACCCTTCGCGCGGCACTGAGGCAGCGAAGAACTCGAGCCACAAAAAACGGACGAGGTCGAAAAAGAACGTCACCGTAGGCCGCAACGGATTAAACTAACCCACCACCGGCAACTTCTAATTATGCACCGACCTCGAGGCAGTAATCCCTAGCCGCATCAGTGACGGGCAGCAAGCGCATCTGCTCCGGTGCAAGCCACAGAGGGAACGTTCCTGCGGTGTTTTCCACCAAAATTCCGAAGAAACGCTCAATCGATCCGAAGATCGCGCGGTGAAGCATCACCGGTTGCTTCTTTTCTCCCGAGCTGTGGACAGGGGGACGGTCAAACACTCAAAACCAAGGGACGGGAGATAGTGGAGCAACTTCTGCCTCCACTGCAACCACGAGAATAGCATCATGGGGTGTTTGGCTTCAACTCTGTAAGGCTAAAGCAAAACTTGCCCGTTCAAGACTATCAACAAGGCCGCCTATGGTTTGCCAAGGCTGTGCCGTCCAAAACAAAAGAACTACCTTCATTCTGAGAGGGGCACTTCAGTACAGCCGCACAGACTGTAGACCACCATTGAGGATGAACGGTGTCCATTCGACAGCCCCAACCCCGCCAACAAACGTCGCCAAGAGTATTGTACTCAACGCCTTTATCTCGCATCCAACATGTGGAGGAATATTCCTGGGAATCACTGCTGTTGTGTAGATAGGGAAGGAGTGCAATTCGATTGGACTTCCTTCAAATGCTGTGCACACAGATCGCAAAGCGAAACGCTGAGCACCAAAAAGTGCCTAAACTCGGTGTCACGTACTTCCGCAACCATTTAGTTATGTCTGTCGGGAAGGCTTTCGGTCAATACAAACGTAAAGAGGAGGGACGGACATCATCTCGTCCTAGGCAATCTGTCCTGACAGAGAAAGGGCACATAGATCTATTTTAGGCAACGATTGAACAATCGAACAGCGATGCAATACGTAGAAATGTACCGATGTAATCATGGAACCGCGCGGCGAAGAGAATACACAAAGGGCTTCGCCTCAAGTCCTTACCTGTCGATGTACTCTAGGTTGAACCTGTCGGGCAAGTTGAAGTCCGCCTGCACGGTAGAGCATTGCCACGTTCGCCCAATAGCGTCACGAATTTTCAAGTCGATTTTCGGCCCGTAAAAAGCCCCCCCGCCTTCGTCCACCTATGAAAAAAAACACATAAAAACGCAACAAGCAGTGCCCGGAAGGATTAAGTACACAGTTCCCAAATCACCGAACGAGCGTCTAGTCCTTACAGGCGACGCCCATGGTGAACCATCGTACCATTAATAGACATCAACCGTGGCGCCACCCCCTTTCGCGAAAGCGCAAAGACAGATAATATGCGAGGAATAGGGAGAGAGAAAAAAAGAGAGCAAGACACGGAGGGAGGGTGGGGCGGGGGGCAGAGAAGAAGACAGAGAGAGAAAGGGGCTTGAGATACATGTACAGCAGAAAAGCAGACAGCCCGAAACAAGTCGAGAAGAGAGGAGACCGCGGACAAAAGCAAAGGGGCTGAGAGGGGCAGCAATTACGGTGCACAGCCCGATGGGGCTTCAGAACATGGTGTCAGAAGGAGGAACAGAGGAAAAACGGTCACAAGGCATGGACACCGGCACAAATCGGACCCTTGTCTTCTGGCACGGATCAAATAAGCGGATTACAGCACGGGCCAACCCACTGTCGTCTGTAACCGTGCGGTGTCTCGAGGAACGGGAGGGGCGACAGCAACACCAACGCTTGGCCATCTACGCCGCTTCTGATCGCACCGTATAGTCCCACCCTTTGCGCTCCAGCGCTCCCTTGAGACCTTCCGTGGCCAGATCCCAGATGGCATCTGTGCCCACCGATTTCTCCGGTCGGGTCGACAGCATGATCTCGTACCTGTACACAAGACGCCAGACACCGTCAAAAGTTCATTTCGCCGTTAACGTATCCCCACCGACTACACCGTACGACCATACATCGAGAAAAGAGAGGTCACTCCTGAGGAATGATAGAAGTCACCTTGAGGGATACCAACCAGAAAAGGGGAAAACCAATGCGTCGCGGGCGACCAGGAAGTGAAACACCAGATAAAACGCACTACACCGGTAGATGCCCTTGGCGGCAACTGAATACTGAGAACCCAGAAACAAAGCGAACGCCCCCTTCTCTTCTTTCCCGTTTCTCCTGCTCTTCCCTGCCGTGACTGATAACCGTGATGTTACGCATGTAGTTGTTGCCGCGTCAGCTCCCGACATCATAAAACAACCACGACACGACGGTATCCGAGAACCGAGGGCGCGCGTACGGCAAGGGTCCTTCCGCGGAGGACACACCGAGTACGTTCCTGGCCATACATTAGACAACCCGCATGCTCCACTATTACGGAAGAGGCGAAGTCGTATCAATGACAAGACTGCAAGAATGGTAACCCGGCAACGGTGACAACTACCACCTCGCCAGCGGAGGCAACGAGGACAACGACCACCGCGACGACGAGATACTCGCCTGTCAAAGCCAAACCGATTAAGAATAGCCTCCGTCAGGTCCAACACGGACACGATTTCATCTTCAACCTGTTCCGGAAGGCAAAATATGTGCGCGTCGTCCTGGGTGAATCCTCTTACGCGCATCAGCCCGTGCAAAGTCCCGCTTCGCTCGTAGCGGTACACCGTGCCCAGCTCAGCCCATCGGATCGGCAGCTCCCTGCGGCAGCGTTGCGGCAGCGTCGGCAAAGGGGGCAGCATACGACAAAGGCAACATGTTCCACAACAAGACTCCATCGAAATCTAACGCAAATAATAGATACTACTAATTACCTGGTAGACCGACTACTATTAACATTGAAAAAGGTTACGATAGAGCTGCCAAATTTCAAAATTACTGCGGTAATTCTACTATCTGGTAGGTTAGAAATGAAGTATCTACGCTGCCTGGTAAAAATTGACGACTACAGTAGGTCAGAAGTGCACCCATACATTGTAGTTTGGCTGCTAGAACAGTCTAGGACTCTTTCGCGTTATATTATAGTTTTACGGCTACAATAAGGATATATTGCTACATTAGAATGCTACTGCCAGATTAGATATTAGACACTAACTGCTACATTAAGAATGCAAATGCGCGGCTAAAAAGTTAATGAAAATCTCCCGCTAGGCTGGGAATAAACTACTGCAGGCACGTTTCAGCGCACTCGGTGCGTGATGGGTCATACGGCTAAGCTCCAGCCCCATCGGCACCACGCCAAAGCATTACTCAGAAGCGCGTGGGGTGCCTGCACGTATATATTTATGTAGCAGATAAACCGCAAAATTCTCGTTTATGTACGCGGCAGCAGAGGAGCGATGGTTTCCTCAGTGCAATCTGCGCCATTCCAGTAACTACCGGCGGCGGGACCGGTGGACATGATCGCCAGGACGGTCAGTCCAAACACTCCGCACCTGTAAGACCGAAGGTCGTCCTTGTACACGAGGCAGTGGAAGGGGCAGTTCATGGGTTTGATCTGGTACTCATCTCCCTCGACGTCCATCTGGTCGAACATGCCCTCCTTGTAGAAATCGAAGTGCCCCGACGTCTTCCACAGCTTCAGATTGGCCACGTGCGGGGTGTACAGCAGCTCGTACCTGCCAAACGCACAGCCACGGCGCCGATCACACGTCCGTCAAATTATGAGTGGCATTATGGATATTGGACTTGTTTCAAGTACGGGGCGTATTTTTGGTTCGTTTACTTTATTTTTCCTGAGGTATTCTTCCACACCAGAAATGTTGGAGCCTGTCTTGTGGCCACGGACATATTTTAGGCTGTGAGTTAATGTGAGCGCAACAGGTACACAGAAAAAGCCAAAGCCACGGCTTGTGTCCACCAAATCAGGCCAGGGAAATCAACGCACGACGCGCTTTTTACAACGGAATGTGCAAGCCACCACCTACTACGCACTTGCCCGCACACGACATCAACAAAATTGAGCGACCGCTCCTGTTTCGTTAATGCGGCATCAGGCCACGTTGTCCAGGTTGCACACTCACTCTGCATTTGTCACCGAACCCCTCCGGTACCTTATCTGAAGCGTGCTCGAACAAGAAAACACGCCGCTCTGTTGCCTGCGCGGACACCTAGGTTGACTTCGTCGCAGTCATTCCGAATAACACAATCTCCACATACACTGCTACTGCTGTACAGTACAAGTACAGGACACCTACTATAGTAAAAAACAGAATACTTAGCTCAGGCTGGGTTCGTTGCTAATCGACTTGTTAGCGGGTATCAAGTATCCTGTTCTGGAGGATTTTTAGAACAGACCTCACCCTTTGGCCAAGTGCTGCGACTTCCAGAAATCTTCGATCAGCCTCCGGATGGTCGATCCCTTGGGGTGCCAAAACACCTGTTGATCGTGGCAGTTGTGACGAGGAGGCGGTGTGAACGACGTGGGGTCCGGGGCGTTCGCACGGGTATTGCTTTTCAGATTATGGAAAAATACAGAGAGAGTCCGACGACTGTACAGCATCTCTTTTAACCTCTTTAGAACTGCACCCTCGTTTTGGGGACAATGTACTTGGAATGACTGCGGGATACTTAAATGAGTGGTTAAAGGGTCAACAGGTGGAGCATATCAGGCGCTTACGTGGCAACGTGATGCCGGATTCGCCGTACCGCCTGGAAGCTCGCATTACGCAGGCATTTGGGCCTCGGGGCGACAACATCCCGACTCTAAAATGAATCATCCAACAGCCAAGTATAACTCGCACGTCCGCCACCCTAACTTGGCTGAACCTAAAAAAATCAGGAGCGAGAGGCAGACAAGAAGGTTCCATCTCCCGTCGTACACTAGACGACAACAGACAATTCCCAAAATCGAAGCTCATGACCAAGAATCCCGAGACGTTCAACCAGGGATGACAAAGATCGTATGGTGCCTCGATGCACGTGGCGCTAACGAGACTGAGAACCCTTTAAAGTTCAAACCCCAAGCGTGGTTCGCGTGGTTGGCTGCAAATGAGTTAATGGGTCGACAAGCGCCCCAAGACACAGCCAACACCCGATGTTACCCTCACCAGACCTCCTCCAGCGTCCTCTTGTAGCGAAAAAAGGTCGAGCTTCTTCCCCAAGACTCGATGGTCTCGTCGCTTCGCCTCTACCATCCTCCGCTTGTGCTCCTGCGCGGTTTCCACAGCGTGGTTTAAAGTGGTTCAAAACAACGACCGGGGAACCGCTTAAATTCACATTAATATCCTGATTGGCGACAAAAGGGCCAAAGAATGGTCGCATTGCAGCTGCGGCGGCGCAAGGGGGCGCGCTCTAAATGGTCCTTTTCCTGGCGGCAACATAAAACACTACCTGGTACCATTCACCCTCCCACGCACACAAGACGAGTCGGGGGGAGCGCGAGCGGTACGTTCTCTCGCGGTTTCGCCGAGGAGAGGCGGTTGAAGCAAAATGCTGGGGATAACTGGGAAATTTAGCGACCGCAGGGGCGGGGGGGGGCGCTTCGACTCCTCAAGGCCTGTCTGCCCCAGGGAGGTTGTAGAGGGCAACCGTGTCACCCACGCGAAACATCTTCAGGGTCGAGCTTCTTCGCGGCACAACAATTATTTCTGCGAGGCAAAGCGTCCACCAACTTAGAGTAAGCGAGCCTTTTGGCGGCGTGTTTGCCACCATTCACGGGGAGGCGAAATAAACAAGTTGCTTGGAGTTGACACGAGATTAGTTAAATGCGCTGCGCAACCCGAAGTGGGACGCGGTAGCTACAGCACCCATTGTAACACACCAACAACCACCCATCTAGGTGAAAGCGTCGTAAAACACAACGGGTAGCGGCAAGGCAGTCCCAGGTACACGCGTGCGCGATATAGAGCGCTCTTGCTGCGCTTGATCCACTTGCCTTCAACTGTGCAGGGCGTTGCCAAGCGGTGCCGTAGATGCGCTGCAGTGCAGCCTTCTTCTCGTCGCCGCGCCAGTAGGCTCCAGCCAGAGTCTGCAGCTCGATAGCCTTGGGCGGCAGGTCGCCTGGGGCACGAAACGTGGAGAAAGCGTCACGCAAACGCAAGTTTTCTAGTCGGAGGGGAGGCCCTGCTGACCAAAGCCGAGGGCAAACCGAAATGTGTCGGTACAAAAACCAACGATAAAAAAACGCGGCGCTCAGCGCCGAAGCTCTCGCCTTTGACGCAGTGCCAGCCAAGGCTGCAAGTGCAAGTCCGCGAAGACGGCAGGCGTAGGCAACGAGCGTACCGCTGTACACGTGGCGCGTTCGGTCCGCTATACAACTGCCGCCATACCATAACCCAGCAGCCATACCCTAGACCCGTTCAATCGCGTCTAGCCGTCGCTACAACCATCTCATGCGTCCCCTAGGGGGGTGCGGTATCTCACCAGTAGTCTCCACGTGCGGACCGGCACACAGGTCCCACCACTGGTCGCCCACGTGGTAGATGGTGATGGGTTCGGTCTTGATCGAATCCAAAATCTCCATCTTGAACGGCTCCCCCAAAGCCTCGATGCGCGCTCGGGCTTCTTCCCTTTTTTTTCCGGGTCAAAAGTAACACGCGAGGTGGGGCATATCTAAAATCAATACCCGTGATTGCTATTAACCATCTTGGGACCGGAAAAAAATAGCGACCAGGACAATGGACATTCCCGTCTTCGCAAACGGCCTATAAATAGTGGTGGCGCGAAGCAGCTAGAGGAGGGACACACAGCGCCTGTGCCGTGCGACTCCTTGCAGTGCAGTTCGGACATGAAACATATCATATCATCATGCCTTAGTCAAGCGGTAGCCGGGGTTGTTTCAATCGTAACGCCTAGCGTCACTTTACTCCCTCTCAAAGCCCACAAAGGTTAACAGGAGAACATAGCAGCAACAGCAGACAAACGGACGCACCCACCGCATGCAACGCAGACAGCAAAATGTTCACAAAGTAGGGGGGAATAAGCGATCGCAACTCGAAATCTCGCCATTTGTGCTGCCGCGCGTCTCGTGCTATGCGAGAGGCCTGAAAGGGTCCATCTCCATCTCAGTTGCCTCGCCAGTGTACAAAAATCACAGTGTACAGGTTTTCGAGCGTCGCTTCTTTTATGAGTAGTCAATGTTTGCGTGCAATCGCCATACATTTTACAAAAGCTAAAAAGCCACCTCAGCTGTGAAATCGAGAATTTTGGCGAAACTCGAATTTGACCGCTGCGTGTGATGCTTCGATCGCGCGTGCTACGGTGTGCATGACCAAGTGAAGGATATGGTGAAGGATGTGGGTCTTTAGCGCCAATGAGGCGACCCTGGGGTGATTTTTACAACGGCAAAAGCGTCGCGTGTCGTGTTCTATTACCTGGTCACCTCCTCCCTGATTAGGGGCAGTTTCTGTCTGATGATCTTATCCATCTCCTTCTTGATCAGCTTCAAGTCCCCGTCAGTCATCTTGCTGTCGCCGGTGAAAAAATCGTAGTAGAACCTGCGTGCACAAGTCGACACGAACACGTCGTAAGCCATCACCCCATGAGTCAATATTCAATGCCAGGCGCTCAATATGGTGAACGGCTCATCTCACCAAAGAGCAAACTGTGAATCGAAGCATCACACAGGATGCCACAAAGCGCTCTCATGCCACAAGCTGCTACAACTACGATAATTGTCGGTTAGAGCGGACGTGCTATACGATGAAACGTGCGACAAGACGAGTTGCTCTATAGCGGGATAGCGCCAGACCACCACAGCATCCACCTCTAGAACCGTTTTAACTTGAGCGTTGGCTTTGGGCGTATGCACAACGAACCTAAACACAAGCAGCACAAGATTGAAACATCGCAATTGCCATCCCGAAACGTGTCGCCTGCCCATCGATATTCCGCATAATTCGGAGTATAGCCATGTGCGCACAAAAATCGAAAACAGACTCGACTCTTACCACGAATGCATTGCTGCAAACTAGATGTACTGCTGACGTTAGAGACTGCCGCCCATTGTCTTAACAACTGCCTGTACGGCACGAACGGGAGACGCCCGCCAAGCGACTGAGCGAGCCGCGATAGAATGCGCGACGACGCGCCACATACCTGAAACCTACCTCCCTCCTCTTCGGCCCTCCTCCCCCCCCCCCCCCCCCCTTTCTCCCTCCCTCCCTTCCCCCCTCCCTCCCTCCCTCCCTCCCTCACCCGTTGTCTATCCACGGCCCGATCGTAACCTGCGTCTCCGGGAAAAGCTTCTGCACCGCCATGGCCATCACGTGCGCCGATGTGTGCCTAATCTTGAGCAGCTCCTCCGACCCCTCATTTGTCGGTAGCTCCTCCGCCACCACCTCCACGCTAGCTGCTGCCGCCGCCGCCGCGGGTGCCGCGGTGCTCATGCGTACGCGCTTTCCGGCAGTAGCGACCCCATTGAGGGGGCGTCCTAGGCCGGACGGGCGGTTGGTGTTGGAGCTCGACGCGAACCGCCAGCGGGAGTGGGTGGGTCGGCGACAGGAAGAAGAGGACAACGCGCGCATCGAGGAGTGTACTCTGCTTGCCGCGCAATGTTTTAGGCCGCGCGGGACGGCGCGGGACGCGGGAAGGGTGGGGCAGCAGTGGCACGGTGGGAACAAACACAGGGGTTGGTCTCGTGTATACGAGTACTTCAAACCAAAGATAAACTGCGGACCGATACGGCGGTCAAGCGGTAAAAAGCAACCGCGTACATATAACATAAGAGATGGCCTCTTGAACGGTCATGGGTTCAATTATCGGGTGAAGGGGGCACATACCATGTACCTGGTATCTCTTTTTCACCAAGTACAGCAGGCACTACAGCAGCAGTATCATACGTGGGTGTGCACATCGCGCGTACCAGCAGTGTGTCATAATGAGGAGCGCGAAGCGCACAGTGCTGAGCCCTTTTTTCTTGATTTTCCAAGGGGGAAAAGCCTCTTCATATCGGATCGCATACGAGGGTAGGGTGCCTCGAACTACTTTCTCTATATGTGTGTATGTTTCTTTATATGTTTGTTTGTATCAAGTTTTTCGGCCACGTTTGTCCACCGCACTCAGCGTACACGGCACCAAGGCCAGTTCCGACGGGTCCTGTGCACGCACAAATGACAGACAACTCTTCTCGTGCTGGTTTCGCTGCAAGTCGTGGAGAGTTCGTCGAGATAGGTGCGACAACGTGTAATTTCACAGGCACCAACTACTGGGTGTGCGGCATTTTGTGATTTGACAGGCATTGCTGGGCTACGTTATATACGAGTGCAGTATAGACTTTGCTGCAGCATGCTGCTGTACGAGTATACCTATTTTCAGGAGGTTGATCGACGAGACACACGCACACCGACACTGACCCGGCTCTGGTCCCATGTGCCGTGCTGCTCTTACTACCGCTGCTACATACACCTGCTTCTGCTTCTGCTGTGCTGCTGCTGATTCTAATGCTGCTGCTACCGAGTACAGCACCACCAGTCGTACGGGTACCGACTTTTTTTCTCTAAAGACACGACTGGGTGTGCGGCATGTTGTGATTTGACAGGCAGGTATTGCTGGTCTACGTGATATACGAGTACTACAGTATGGGTTTCTCCCATGCTGATCGTGTTTTCGTGATCGGAAATGCAGATTGTGAGCCTTCGACAATTCAACCGAAATGAAAGGGAGCACTATCTGTTATGCTGCAGCACGCTGCCGTACGAGTACCTATTTTCAGGAGGTTGATCGACGACACACACGCACAGCGACACTGACCCGGCTCTGGTCCCGTGTGCCGTGCTGCTGTTTCTACCGCTGCTTCTACACCTTCTGCTGTACGAGTAGTAGCTATTTTCAGGAGGTTGATTGACGAGTTATTTTCCTCTTTGAATACAGACCGTAAATATCAAACAGCGTACGAGTAAATGTTCGTTCAGCTCGTACGGAGCAATAAAAAGCCCACAACACCGGAGAGGTAGACGCTGATCGTCCTTTCAAGAGTTCAACCGAAAAAAACGGAAGAACTATATCATATTTAAGCTGATGCTGTACAAGCACCTGCTATATCCACAAGCAAGCCCACAAGCGCGTCGAGAACAACAACAACAACAGCTCCCGCTCATCATAATACCTTTTTCGTTCGGGATACCCGAAGCAATTACGTCGAACCTACCGGTACACCCTCAATTCGACAAGTCCCGATTCCCCGTGTTGAAGACGCTCTGCTAAAAAAAACATGTGCGTGGTCGACTGTACAAGGAACTCCATACACATGAGGCATCGCAGATATGACTACTGCAGGTATTGAGGCCGCGCCTCATCACCACCAATTACTAGTACAGTATAGTGAACGTAGCGTATAAAGTGAGAACTGGCGCAAAAATGGGCAAGAGAATTGCGCCGCCGGAAACGCCAACTCATAATACGAGTATTTATATGATGGCGCGTGAGGAATCAAAACCATCATGCAAAGACGTCACTGCTGTGTTCGCGCCTGGGAGTGAGAGCTGAACGTTGAACCCGGTGGGGGGGGAAGCATGAACGAAGACAGCAAGAATAACTTGGTCAGAAGAGTTTTACAATCAAAGGTGCGCAGTGCTGCTTTGGGTCTGAATGGTGCACCAGACACTGCTGTATAACGACGCCTGGCTGCGTGAAAGACGAAATGAGCAACCAACGCACGCAGGTTGACACCTAAAACGTGTTTGCAGTTGTAAACCCTCCACCCTGCACAGCCCTTCTCTTCATCACCTCTTCTAGGGAGCGCAAACGCGCAGTGGCATGCGAGTTCGACCGCCATGTGCATGCGTACGTTGAACAGGTGGCATCAACCAGGGAGTACCTACGAGTTCTTCTTATGCCCTTTGTCCCAGCTGGTCTTAATGTGTACCGGTGTACCGGTAGTATCGTCCGTGAGATTTGCAACTCACAACGTACGATGTATTTATGCTGTGAACCCTACGAGCATCTCATGACAGTCATGGTGGAAGCGCAAGCAATTTGTTAGGCATTGCTGTATGTCATTTGTCATGTCATTGGTAAAGTCGATGCACAGGGCATCCAATCGCACAGCAAGACAGGCACGTTGCAAGCCATAATACGACGCAGAGCCAACTTTTCTTATCCCAGGCAGTGGGGGACGACGGTGCTCAGCTGTATGACATGCTCAAGGATGGAGAGGCAACATTCGTGTCGCTCTGCTAACGCATCATACCTGAAAGCCGCCACCCTAGTGGTCATGGCAAGGCCCACTGCTAGGGCCGAAACGAGCCCTCGTTGCTGCGGGAACCGCGCCATCATGCAGGAAAAAGCAGGCACCACTTCACTGTGCCCTTTCCCAACGTAGATGGTCACCCGTCCTATCGCTTTATCAGGTTATCTGCGCTGCGTGGTGGTCGCAGCGTCGCTGTGAGCAACACGACAGGTGGTATCCTCCCCAGGTACAAAACGCATAATATCACTGGAACTCCCATTTGGAGAACATGGCGTCGCATCATGAACAAACGCCTTGTAGCCTGCAACATCGAACTGCTGCTGTGCCTGTAGTCAAAATTCGGCGCACCTAGGGCGAGGTGTACTGCTGCCATTCTCCATTCCCTCTTTGAATGTCGAAATCTCTCGCGTGGATAGGCACACGAGCAGCAACTTCCCTCTTCCTGGCGTCATCTCCCTGTGCGAGAAATCCAATCAGTAGCGGCCTGGGAAGCCTCTATCTGCGACGACCGGCTTCCCCTCTGGTGCTCAAGTGCTCCATGTCGGACACGCCAAAGACGGCTGTGGATTTCCGCGTGGTTACCTACAATATCCTGTGCAGTCACTTGGCCGAGCCGACTCGGTTTCCGCTATGTGACCCCGAGAATTTGGACGCGCCAACGCGGTTGATCAGGGTCAAGCAAAAGCTCGACACGGAGGTCAGTGCGCGCTCTCCTCGGCTGCGGCCCAAACTTCGCCTGACACTGCTGTCGGCGCCGAGTGCAAAGATATGGGGATCTCGTAAAATGCTACCGGTACTTACTACTGCTACTGCTGTGTATATCTTGCTGTTGGCGGGGACGTACGCACATCGCCAGGTGCATAGTATGGCTGGATAGGTCGTAGATTGGAGATTGGACGTTTTTTATTTATAGGCTCCATTCTTTTCAGCCGGTTTTGTATCTTGTGGTGGACTCCTGTTTGTTGTCAATTCTCGAATCACGATGCGGATACGTATTTAACGAACTGCTATAATAATACTAGTTGCTGGTGTTAATGAGGCGCGGTCTCAATACTGTACCTGCAGTAGTGATATCTGCGATGCATCATACACGGAGTTCCTTGGAATGTAGTCGCATTTTCGATGCCTTGGAATTAGACGTATTTAAGCCTCGAGGTTAGGTCTTAAGTACTTCCAACTGGAAGAGCTAGGCCATTCGATATTTCGACGTAACGCATAAAAAAAACACCACATGTCTAAAACTCGAAATAGTGGTCTCTTTCAGTACGCATAAAAAGAAAAGCCGAGGAAAGATCAAACTACTTGAAAATAGACTATGATATTTCTGCACTAATCCAGACGTAGATGGCAAGACGAGGAATTATGTCATGAGCCAGCACATGAGTGGGTGGAAACTTCGAGAAAGACCCTCCCCTGCCCATGCTGTGCGAGCTTGAACAAACGCCCAAAACAAATAACTGGTGCCTGGCAAAAACATTGAGTGCTTCGTACTCCATACTCGCTTCATATGTAGGATACCTCGCGGGCGTCTGCCGCCTTCGGTGTGCCTCAGTGTGGCAGTCAGTACAGCAACACAGCAGGACTGGCCCTCAACCCGGTTCAATTTCCACCCTCGAAATGTAGGCATTCGCGGGAAAGAGGCAACAGGGTTGTAAACTGCAGCAGCTCCGGCCATGCGCTACGTCGGGCACAAAAACCAAACAAAAAAAATGTGTCATCGGAAAATTAGAGCCTCGGGACGAGAGAGCAGAAGCGCGAGCGCGCGACGAACTATGTCAGAGTCCCAGCTTTCTGACCGCAGAGAACGCCAGGGTAGGAGGAGTCTCGCGGGCGTTTTCCACCGGCTAGTTGTGCTGTAGTTGGGTTGGCTGTTGGGGTGCTGGTTGTCTGTGTGTTGTGCTGTGTTGTTTTTGTCTTGTGGTGTGTTGTGTTGTGTGTGCGCTTGATCCTCGTGAATGAACAAGGGCTCCTTTTCAAGTAATAGTTCGTAGAGGCATGCCGCTCCACGAGAGTGGGACGCCTCTGACCACCGCCAACGTTCCTGGTGGTGTTTTACACGCAGGGTGATTAACCCGGGTTGGGGATACACCAAGCGGCTTGCTAGGTTGAGCGTTGCAATTACTGCGTGGGTGTTGTGCTGTGCTGCTGCTGCAGAGTGTCTGTTGTTGCCTCGAGCTTTTGTCGTCTGAAATGCTGTTGTTTGCTGGAAAATACTCGGAAAATTGCTTCAAATATGCACTTGGGCCAAAATGTGCCCAAGTGCATATTTTGGGAAAATCCACATCTCACCGTGGTCTGCCGTGGTCGTTAGGTCGATAAAATAGACCTATTTTTTAGACATTTAAAACACGATAGGGCTTAATTTGGTTTAGAGCCAAAAATATAGGCATATCGTCAGGCTTAAATACATCTATTGATGTTGTTTTTTTTAAAAATTGAAAAACGTCAGCTGTGAGTACGACCGATTGAATGGTTGAAACTCAACTTAGCAAGCTGCGTGGAACATATATGTTTGGCTAATATACAGCAGTATTAATAGTTGCACAAAATTTACGGAAGGTCGTTCGCGCGTGTTATATATTTGATCCTCATGAAAGATATAGCATGATACGTCGGTGACTCCCCTGGATGTGGTCGGGGTCAACAGGACGGTTTTCCGTAATAATCATTCTGTGCACTGATACCATAAATATAAAACCCGCACGGAGGATAGATATTATAGTAGTCTAAACATGATTTTTTATACTTCGTAGTTATTAGACAGTTTCGGAAATAATTTTTCGCTTTCCAGAATCAGAATGAACATTGCCAGAGCCAACCAGTATTTTCTTCATTTTCCAAAACGAAATGTCAAAATGACGTTGCGTGCTGATTGCTGTAAAAATCGGCCGCGTTCAGAAAGGTTTCAAAATGGGTTTTTTCCGTGTGTTTTAGCTTTTTGCATTTGGCCGAGGGATGAACAAACGTCAGCAGCAGGGAGCTAGCTAAACAGCTAACCAGATTCAGACTGCGTGTGCGACGAAGCACGCAGCAGTAGCAGCAGCAGCACGTGGCCAGGACCTGCGTACCCGTGGTCGGCTCAAACATAAAATAAGGCAGTGGCTCTGTGTCAGTGGTTGTCAGCAATCAAAATCAACTCCCACACATGTAGCTGTGAATGGGTGTTCGCGAATTCGCGTGCCAGGTACCAGGTGTTGTTTTCAACAGCAGGTACGCTACGTCGCGAAATCGACGGCCCTGCCAAACACAGGCTTGTGCCGAGGCTGCCAAAGCAACAAAGCACGCAGCGTGAGTGCACGGCGAGTAAGACTATACCCTCAGGTTCGAAAGCCCTTTTGTGCCTCTTGGTCGCTGTAGCTGGCCCTCTTGGCAAGCCTCTCTCCCCAGCACCCAGCATCCAGCACCCCCTCTCCCAGCTCTCCTCTTCTTTGCTCATATTGTAGCGTGTCAGCACCGATTAGAACCTTCGTTGAGGGGGCCCACATCCTTGCGGCAGTTCGCTACTGCATGCGTGTCTCGCTGCTACTGCTGTTGCTGCGGCTAGCTACTGGTGGTACGGGGTGTGCTTTGTTTGTTGGTTGAAGCGCTATATTCATGGCTGATGTGTCCAGGTACAAGTAGGTACTGCTGCTGTAGGTACGTGGTGTGGGCATCATTCATGGCTGATGTGTGTCTAGGTACAAGTGGGTACTGCTGCTGTAGGTACGTGGTGTGGGCATCAGACGCTCTCCCCACTAAAACACTGATACACCACATCTTGGGCCCGGTTCATTCTGGTTTTGAACCCAAACTTGAGTTTCCAGAACGAGAGCCCCAAAAAATCCTCTGGTTTTGGATTTGGGGGCGAAACCCAGAACGAAACGCGATTTTTTCCTCTGATTCTGGAAATATTTTCATTCTGGAAAAAAAGAAACGTTTGTCGAAACTGCTAATAATTACGCCCGAAAAAGAGACAGCGGTGTCACGGACGAACATCATTTGAAGACTCCCCTTCCGTAACGCTGTGCACAGGAACGCGATTCTATGTACCGCTTTAAACCATCCAATGACCCCTTGAGGTGAAGAACCCCCCACTCCCACCCGTTGAATGGAAATTGCGACGTCCGCAAGCCCCGCCAACACCAAAGCCCAATTCGACCGCCCCGTGCATCATCGATGCTCAAAGTTTGCGCTCGGCAGTGGAACCGTGGCATCACGGACAGGTCGCCGAGGGCGTTGTACCTCGGTTCGAAGTGAGGGTGTACTGGTAGGGCGCCGAGGGGGTTGTACATCTTATCGAGTTGAGGGTGTACCGGTAGGTTTCGACATCAATGCTTCGGGAATTCCGAACGAAAAGGATATGATGAGCGAGAGCTGTTGCTGTTCTCGACGCGCTTGTGGGCTTGCTGGTGGATATAGGTACTCGTACAGCAGCAGCAGCTTAGATATGATGGTTCTCCCGTTTTTTTCGGTTGAACTCTTGACCGGACGATCAGCATCTATCTCCGGTATTGTGGATTTTTATAATTCCGTACGAGCTAAACGAACGTATACGCTGATTGATATTGACGTTCTGTATTCAGAGAAAAAAATAAGTCGTTGATCAACCTCCTGAAAATATGTACTCGTACAGCAGCATAGATAGTTCTTACAGAAAGAAAAAGTCATCCAACAATCTCCTGAAAATAGAAAATAGCTTCTACTCATACAGCATAAGAAGGTGTAGAAGCAGCGGTGGTGACAACAGCACGGCACACGGGACCAGAGCCGGGTCAGTGTCGCTGTGCGTGTGTATCCTCCTGAAAATTGGTACTCTTACAGCAGCATGCTGCAGCATAACAGATAGTTCTCCCTTTTTTTTTCGGTTGAATTGTTGAAGGCTGACAATATCTGCACCTCCGATCACAAAAACACGATCAGCATCATGGGAGAAACCCGTACTGTACTCGTGTATAACATAGCCCAGCAATGCCTGTAAAATCACGACATGCCGCACACCCAGTAGTGTCTTGAGAGAAAAAAAAAAGTCGGTACCCGTGCGACTGGTGGTGCTCTTCTCGTCGCAGAGGCAGCATCAGAATCAGCAGCAGCACGGCACATGGGACCAGAGCCGGGTCAGTGTCGTTGTGCGTGTGTCTCGTCGATCAACCTCCTGAAAATAGGTACACTCGTACAGCAGCATGCTGCAGCCAAAACCATACTGTACTCGTATTTAACGTTCCCCAGCAATGCCTGTTAAATCTCAAAATGCCGCACACCCAGTAGTTGGTGCCTGTGAAATCACACGTCACCGCACCTATCTCGACGAACTCTCAACGACTCAGACCTACTATTACAAGTATGGAAAAAAATTGAGCGATTATTTCTGGCGATTATTTTTGTAGTTTTGAGGCTCCAGAAGTAGCTGCATCAGAAATAGGGGGCGTCCATTATAGCTTCTGATTTTTGGAAAGTGTTTTTATTTTGAATTGGTAGGTATTTTTGCCGTTTGCCTTTATTTTTGAAATCTGGCACGTGCACTGTCGCCGGCGACGTTAGGTCACCACCGCCTCTGCTGCTGTCTCTGCTGCTGTGCTGCTGCTGTACTGCTGGTGTGATGTGCCTGTGATGGTTTCGATGGTAGTGGTGCTGCTGCTGTCGCGTTTGTGTGAGCACGAAGCTCTGTCTCGCACACAAGAAGCGCAGTATGCTGTCGTAGGTGTGTTTGTGATTCTTTGTTGTGGGTGATGGGTGACGTGTACAGCAGACAGGTATCATACCAGGTACAGAGTAGGCACTGGTGACATGTGATACTTGGTACGAGGTAGTATTCAAATGCCAAATAATCCCAGTTCTGAGAGGTTGGAAGAGCTGTTATTTCTGGGCTCAGAAATCACCAAATCCGCTGATTTCTGGCCTCGATTATTTCTGAACCCAAAAATAACGATTAACGATTATTTCTGGTCCCATAGTGGAAGGTTTTCATTTTTGGCGTCGGAGATCTCTGTTAAAGAGAGAAGTAATCGCTGAAAATATTTCCCATAATAGTTGGTCTTACAGCGAAACCAGCACGAGAAGAGTTGTCTGTCATTTTTGTGCGTGCACAAGACCCGTCGGAACTGGCCTTGGTGCCGTGTACGCTGAATGCGGTGGACAAACGTGGCAAAAGAAAATGATACAAACATGCATACACGTACCGAGAAAGTGATGCGAGGCACCCTACCCTCTAAGAGACTTGTTTTCCTTGGAAAACCAAGAAAAAAAAGCTCAGCGCTGAGCGCTTCGCGCCCCTCATTTCATACGAAGTATTCGTACTGCCTGTATCCATGTATGTATGTTTATTCGGCTCTGTCAGGTATCGAAGGGAGCTGTGATCTGCATGCAGGAGGTGGGTCTCCAGTGGGCAGGCGACTTGCACGTGTACTTCATGGCCAGGGGTTATGCTTTCGTCACCGCGCACTATGGCAAGCACTTCAACAACTACATGGGTGAGAGTTGGCGATCGCTCATCTGACTCAAGGCATTGATAAACTCGCGTTATGATACTACTGTATGCGAGCTGGGAACAGGACCACCGACGTACGACACTATAATACTCGTATTCTGTTGTTCTTCGTGGGTTCACTTTGCCGGTAGCACTCGAAAACGAACCCCCGCGTACATATATATATATATATATATGTGGACAAGACGAGATTATATACCCCTCGTAGTACAGGTACGTAAGCTTCTCAGAAACATGAGGCGAGAAAACCCGGGGCGGAGAAAGCCTGGGGCAACACTGCTGCTGGAGGAAAAAGCGCAACGAGGCGAGCTAGTGCACGCACGACGGGACCTACTGTGTCGTCAGACGTCTGCCGTGTTCTCGGCGTGCTTTTCTCTACGCCTTCATACTACATACCTGTTGCTGACTATCCCAAGGTACCCAAATAGACTAAACCTTGGCCGTGTTTCCAGCATTAACTTCCTTCCCTCCTTCCTGCATCCCTTCCTTCATTCCCTGCTTGCGTCTTATCTCGTTCGCCTGCCTAAATCAACGCATCAGGTGTTGCGCTGGCATGGCCCCTGGACAAGTATGAGGCGCTCACAGTGGACACCACGCGCGTCGCTGAGACGAGGGAGTGGGGGAGGGATCCCAGAGAAGCGTCGGAAGAGAGACCGGCCAGCCCGAGCCAAACCAGTGGGGTGAAACGGCCTAGGGAGGCGAACTCGAGCTCGGACAAAAACCGAGGGGAACCAGAAGAGGAGAACCCGTGGAAGGTATGGTGGTACGGTAGGGTTGATGTTGCAGTCGGTGTTTGCAAGTTTGTACTACTGCGCATTGGGGCACGTTTGGTCTATTGTCGTCAGTGAATGTGGTGGACCTGCTACTCGTTGCGGTGCACGTTGGTTGTTGGCGTAGCGTGCGCGAGACCCTCGAGGATGCCGACGGCAGATAGCGCGAGCCATTTGAGGCATTTGTAAAACCGTTACTTGTACTCGGTCTTGGACCAAAAAGTGACTATTGGAACGACAAGGCCGGCCTACTTTTTGTGCATATATGCAGTCCTGGTTTGATTGCACGGTCTGCGACCAAATAGTTACTCTTCAAATCACAAGGCCTGCCCGCTTTTGGGGCTTATACTGTTGTATCAGTATGAGGTATCAAGTACCTATTATGATAGCACTTTGCGCACATGATACCTGGTATACGTGTCGTTTTGTGCGCAAGGTGCCGGTGACGTAATTATTCGCTGCTTGCTCCTTGCCTCAGATCGCGGAGAGGCGCTTCAACCAAGCGCTCTTCGCCCGACTCCGCCCGAAGGGAAGCTCCTCGGCTCCTAGCGGTGGCACATTCTGCGTGGGAACGTATCACATGCCGTGCCTGTTCAACATCCGTCCTGTCATGGTCATCCACACTTCTCTAGTTATAAAGCATTTGGCGGGATTGGCGGGTTCGGACCCGCTCGTATTTGCGGGGGACTTTAACTTCAACCCGGATTCGGAGTGTTACAAGCTTGCTGTCGAGGGTAAGGAAATGTGTGTGTGATATTTCTCACGTGAAAACATTATTTGTACTCATCAAAGGCATATGATACGGCGTACCCAGGATCCGTACGGCTTAGTTTTCATGAAAGCGTGATACAAGTGCCGTGGTCGCAAAGTACGGTACGAAACGGAGAAAGGAGCATACACCGCAGTGTAACAGAAGGTTAGCAAGTGAAAGCCAATCGTGCTAGGCACGAAAGAGCACACCACAGACCAACCAAACGTGTACAATATTAAAATCGCTGTGAACGATAGAGTCCGTTCCGTGGTGCGGGCAGGCTTCGCAGTTCGCAGTTTTGTCTTTTTGTGGCAGAAAGTGGTTACCTCCAATTTTGTCAAGCCGATTGGATTCAAACACGGCAGCATGTCTTACAAACCCTGTGTACGACATTGTACTTGCTATAGCTTGACGGTCCACGTCTGCTGCACGTTGACGCGGCAACCAAGGCCCTCCTTCTTGGTGTGGATCTCGCGGGCTGGCGCTATGCACCGCTGGGTAGAAGGGTTGTTCTCGCTTAGCTTTGGGTGGTGTTTGCGCTGCTGCCCGTCATGTTTTCGCGGTTGGTCGAAACTTGCCTCCTCTTCAACCGCACGCCCTCCTTTCTTTCGCGTATATAATCTCGCAAGCACTCTGGTGGCCACAGTGGCACATACACGCATACACCACATGAACAACGTGCTCAAAACGCTAGTTGTACCAATTGCAGAACAAAACGCGACGAAGGCGGACTGTACCGAATCTGACTTCGCATGGCGCCTCGCGTCGCGACGTCTCGTGGCATCTCCCGGTGCGCTCGGTACAGGGGACCTACCTTCGAGCAGCCTTGACTTCCCTGTGCGGCCTGAGTGGGAGAAGGACTGGGTGCCAAGTACGGGAGTAAAGCTAACCAGTGCCTACAAGCAAGTGGAGGGCAAGGAGCCGAACTTCACCAACAACGCGAAGGTAGCGACGGCGAACCGCCCTTGTTGTTCGGCCAGCGACTCATTACATACTATCAGCACTTGAACAGATAGTTGCGCGTTTCGCTGCATTGCCACCCCTGTTCCCAGCTGCCACCTTGTTACGTGTTTCTGGCTCTAAGCCATACCAGTATATTAACACATACAGCACGTGCCTTTGGGACACACTATGTTTTTTTTGTCCGTGCTTGGTCAGGTGGAGGATTACGCCCCATTCATCGACACCTTGGACTACGTGTTCCATACGCCGGGCATCACAGCTGTTGAGGTAACCCAGTGTTGCCCAAACACATCGTGCCAGGTGTTTGGCTGGCGACAACGGCGTCGGATAGGTTTAACCGCGGTCCCTCTCCCTTGTCGATATGCACGCCCCGAAGCCGCTCAGGACAGGGTGATATAGCACGCGATGTAGATCGGTCAGGCTAATTGTTCTGAGAACGTGCCCGTAATGTCTGTATCGTCAACCCGCCACCACTCTTGTCTATACACGGCGAAGATTCACGCCGAAGCCCATTCCATGACGTTATATATTTTAGGGTCTTTGACGCAATCCTCGGGTTATCCCGCCACGATGCAACATACAACCCCCCCCGTCCCTCCGCTCGTTGTGTCCCAGGCATTGCACTTGAAACACCGGGACGAGGTCAAAGGTCCCTTCCCGACTGCTGAGGAACCGTCAGATCACGTCGTCCTTGCAGCAGGCTACAAGTTCAATCGCCCGACGACTGACTGAATACTGATGATCGTTTGTTGTCCCCCGGTGGATGGGCAAAGATGAACTACTAATGCTCATGACACTTGCACGGGTGTGTCGTGTGCCAACGTAACGGTGCCGAAATAACCGTGCTAAGGTGCTGCCGTGGCAACGACAGCGCAAGCTGCCGCAACCTCCGTCGACCGGGCCTGACTGACGCGTGAGACTGAGGAGTGAAATACGCACTCGCAATACGGCCGTGAAAACCTTCGTGGCTCGTGCGGGTTTGCGATGCATTGGCATTGCCTGGGCCGTTGTAAGGGGAGCGTGGTTAGTTTTGTGTGGAGCTGTAGTGATGGTCGTTGTGTGACTTAAACCTTGTGGGTGAGTCGTTGCGCTTTCTAGGCCGTGCGTGGTTAGGGGATATAATACCAGGATACCAGGTACTCCGATAAAAGAGCAGCCTTTTTTTACCAACATCAAAACATGAGTTTGAAGTATGATATCAGTGTTACATCCTGAACAGTTAGTTGCGTCCTGCGTGGGTGTTGACGGTGGCTGCAGCAACAGTTTCGCCGTCTTGAGACGTGCATGCACGGCAGCTGACGAGCCACTGCTTGTGTTGCCTAGAGTTGAAGACCTCTGAAAGCGGGTCGTGCATGCAACTGCTCTACTTGCAGTCGGATACCCAGCATTGCTGTTTGTAGGGCATGCTGTCACATCACGCATTCACTTGGTTAATTTGTAAGACATGCTACTCATAAATTAACTTGGTTGCACGTGCGTGCTGTTATGTTTGTCTGGACCGTACGGCATGGTTGAACAAGACGTAAAACATCATTGATGTTCGCCGTATTAGGATTATGGATCGGTAGTTTCGCTGGTTCGCACTGTACGCAGCTAGAGTAGGAACGACGAGGCTAGATTTTGATTATCGCTGCAGTGCCCGATAGTGAGCTTAAACGTATACCACATACAGCCGTAGCTGGTATCGGGGAATTATATCATTGTAGCCGTTAGAGTGTACTACTGTACTGCTATAATACTGTTTGAGCAGGAAGCCGGGTGGCCACTACTCATACCCACGACGAAGTAGTGTTGAGGAATTAGTGGGACATTAGTCCGTTTGACCACTTGCAAGAGGTTAACATATCGCTTACCCAAATTAAGCCTTACAACTTATAACACTCTCCCCCCCTGAAACGGCGGGATAGCAAGTCGGCCGGATATTCGGGCGGACGTGTCAATATCCAAGCGGTTTCATTTCCTGGGTATATACCGGGGAGAGTATTTTTCAAGTTCGACTTGGGGTAAGTTGTAAAAGTTTATTATTGGTGGGTGGTGGGATTCGAACCTACGACCCATTGCCCATGGTCCTGCCGACGACGCCATTTGTTAAGGTATTAGTGGGGTATTAGTCCGTTTGACCACTTGTAAAAGGTTGACCAATTGCTTACCCAAACTAAGCCTTAGAACACTAGGATGCTGCGCCTCTCCTCGTGAAAGGAATTACGCGTTGCATGTCAGCGAATAGCGCCTGCCTAATGTCTAGTTCATCCGCCGTTCACGGCGAGCACATGGGTCTAACGGTTCCCTTTGTGTTTTCTAGCGTTCACCCGTCGTGTGGCGCTGTTAGCACGTGACAGATATCCTTCTCGCCATGATTTTATCATCTAAGCAACTGACGGCGTGTACATAAACGGGAACGTCGAGAGACATATTGCATACTCCAGGTACCTGGTAGATAATTTTTTCAGGCCGGAGAGGGGTTGGAGTCTTCCCAAAATGGAAACTATTATTGTGGAGCATCGAGATCGATGCATTTGAGTGAAGCATCGAAACCGATACGTAGGATGAGTGAAGCACCATAGCAAACATTTTTCTTGGCATGCCTCGAGAAGCATGCTTTCGTCGATCGAGTGCTTACTCCGGCCACGGCGTGTGGATTCGCACACGACGTCTTCCTGGGTCATCCGTGGGATGTTTTTCTTGAGCCGTGGAGCTCTCGTAGGACCGCCAGCTTAAATAAGCTAGGACGGCACGGCGCGGTCGTGGGTATGTCGCGTTGGGAAGCTACGGACGCACGAGCAAGCCTAACGAAATCTCTTTTTTTGCGCTTCCCTCTTTCTGAATCGTGTTGATTATTCGCCGAGGCCCCTGCTTTCGGTCTCGTATAGGTGCCAGAGCAGCGCCAGCCCAGCTGCTAGTCCGCAGGATGATTGGCACGGAGTGACTCTTACAGGCTCCGGAGCCGAACGTAGCCGATAATAATTTGCTGTGTACACAACGGATTGAACCCAGGAAAGACTACTCGCACCGAATTATACTCCGTATTCAACAGTGCTGAATACGAGTTTCTGCTAGCCGGAAGAACAATCGATGTTGCCTCTCCCCGACGGGGCGGGGAGCAGTAGCGCTAAGGTAGTATCTCTTGTATGCTGCGCTGCTGCTGTTGATGCTGGTTTTAGGTACAGTATCATCAAGGTTGTAGGTACTGAGGGCGTTCGACGATGACCTGACCGAAACACAGTATCAACCCAATACTCATGTTGAGGGCTGGCGGAAACACAGTATCAACCCAATACTCCTGTGAGGGAGGCAGGCGGGAGGGCACGGCTATGCGCAGCATAGACTAAATGCGTTTCGACATACCCGTGCGCAGAGAACCCGCGAAGGTCTACGAGTATGCGCTGCCAGCTCAACCACAACAAGACCGACGCGTGGCGCCAAAGAAGCTGAAACTTCGTGAGGGCCAGTAAAATAAGCCGATTAAATAGGGCCAACGGAGTCGATGTTTGCGTCGCAGGGTGGTCAGGGCCGATAGTCTTGAGAATCGAAATTTCAAGAGGGGTTCCCCTTCAAGTTTAACTACGCTGGCACAATCGAGCGAACAAACAAAAGTTTTCGGAATATTACCAGTGGTCTGGAATGATATATTTCTCGGGGCGAAGTCCCTCCACAGGAATAGGCGGACATACGATGACAACCAGTGAGCTAGAAATACGACAGGTAACCAAGAAGAGTGGAAACACCAACCCCAAACACACTGTCTTACGCGTACGACTGCGGACGCCTTCCACGTCAACCACCGGTTCCCGGGTTTGTACAGACTGCATGCCGGAGAGGTTTCTGGCTGACATCATAAAAATGTACTTTTCTGAAAGCACGCTGGGCACCAAGCACTGCTGCACTTTGTTCCTTCACCCACTTTTCTCGTGATACACGATTCATCCCTTGAAAGTAGATTTGGAGAGATGCGCAGCAGCCTGTGGACAGTGGAGCACCAGAGAGTGTGTAGTGTTGGTGGTAAGATACGACAGCTGATCTTCGTGGTGGTGATTGATTGCTGAGGGCCTGATGTGGAGTGTGAACGTTATTTAGATCTGAAGACAGTAGGGGTTTCTACATATCCTCTTCTAGATTCTGGTATATGGGGATTCGGGCATGAAGATAAGATCGCTTGTTTTCTTGTATTCCGAGCTAATACAACAACTTAATAATTATCCCTTCTAGTTTAGCACCTAAATGGTGCTGACCAGCTCCCTTTGGCCAAGGGGGGACAACCTCTGATCGATAGACCCTGCCTGGCCTAGGAGTGTCTGTAAGCCACAGGGTTGGGAAGGCAGGTGGGAGTGGGCAAAGCAACCAGTCCCGGTACATTGTAACGCGGGGTGTAGACTATGTGTCATCCCACGGTCGGGATTGCACTTTTGGGACCAAACGTTTCTGACCGGTTCAGCTCAAGAATGGGACTATCGGTCAGTGTTATGATATTACGACTACATTTGTTTGAGGACTAGTCCATAGATATGTTGGTAGACTAGTGCTGCGCGAACGAAAGTCGTCGAATTCGTTTTTCGGGTGAGATATTGACGAAAATTCTCATAATCTGCTGCACCCCTAGCGTGGGATGAGTGGTGTGTGAACACGTGACCACAGTCTGGACGCCTAAATTGAAACAGTTCAACCGTTCATCTGCACTTCAAATTGCCATTCCAGCGGGTTGTACATGAGAGTGTGGAAAAACAAAACTTGTATCGTTCCGGGAGAAACACAAAAACAATCCACGCGATACCACTACCTGTAGAATGTCCACGCAATTGCATCGCCGTGGTCGTAATCAACGCCATGGGCGATGCAAGACAGTATTGGCATACCTCATCTTGCGATATACGACTGAAGCTTACGGGATAACATACCAAGACAGGCTGGCCTACAAGCAGCCTCCCCAAAACGCCACGACCCACAGTCCCAGAAACAAACAACATACCGAAACATCAAATAAATATCAAAGCATCCAACCATCCAACCAACGTAGAACACAGGCACAACAAATCAAGACGCAAACAAAACACGCCCGTCCATCCTCACCGCCCACCCACACCCACCGAACGGCTCATCAACACAAACCTGTTGTTTGATAATTCGAAGTATAGCTTTTTCACCGAATAGCCAAACAACGAGGCACGACTATACACGGGGAGCCGCGGGGTTACAGTCACTGATTGTCTCGTGAGACTAGTGGGTAGTGTCATGCACCACTCTGGGCGTAAAAATAAGAAAGTTAAGGTATCAACATGGTTACCAAACGATCCTTACATTTACGTCAGAGTGGTACCAGGTAACCAAACGCTCTCACCCCCTGCAGGGGGCCTACAGCTCGCCGGCGCCATCTCCAGCCTGGCTACATCTCTCAGAAGCTTTCAAAACCGCTTCCGCGCCAGCATGCTGACCAGCAAGCCGCCCGATCACCACGCACTCTAGGAGAGAATTTCCGGCCAAGCGGTTGACACCATGAACGCCACCCGTCACCTCGCCAGCGGCAAACAGTCCGGGGATCGGGGCTGCGCTACTCCCGTCCCCTGCTAGTTCGCCCAGGGCGCGGCCTTCGCTGTCGATACGCACGCCTCCCATGGTGTAGTGGATTGCCGGTGTGATGATGGCAATATCTGTTGCGCGGTGTGGGAAGCAGGCGGGGGGCGGGCTTCGTGACCTTCTTATCGACTACTGAGTCGTACTCGTCACACACTCCACAACCTGCTAAAGACAACGACCAGATATGACACCCTATACGTGTGTGCCGCCAGCAGGCACATACACCATAACTCATTGCGGGCAGCATGCATATGCGTCCAAGCTCCGAGCACAAGCAAAAGGCAGCGCCAAAATGGCCGTATGTTGAGCGCAAGCCACAGGAAGCAATAAGATGTGTGTTCTTCACAATATTTTGTTATTCCCACCCATCGACATCCAGCGCACCCAGTATCCGCGCTGAACCTTCACTCTAGAGATATACGAAACGGCTGGACGCAACACGCGAAATTTAAGTAAATCACCACCAAACTTACAGAGCGGTTCCGTGGCGACAAAGTTCTTGGACGGGAAGACAGTCTTGCCGAAATCATCCTTGCGCTTGCCGTTAGCGGCTTGGGTGTACGCCTCCAGGGTTGCCGTGAGGACGGTCGCGTCGTCGTGGTTCATCATCTCCGCGGCCTCTGCGGCATTGTTTGCACGCCTAACGAGCCCTTTGCCTGCGACACGTGGAGGCGCGGCGGTTGTGAACGACAGGCGATAAAGTAGCCATAATCCTTTCTGCCTCTGAACGCCCACCTAGAGTATGTATATTTGCAGCATGGCGTAATCTCGTTTTTCGGAAGTGATTGGTTAAGGCATACAGGTATGTCGTGAAATACGTGCTGTCCCTCTCTATCGTTCCCACTGCATCTTTCGGGGATTATCTTTGCCCTTCACTGCCCTTCACCGGCCCCCTGTCCGACGATTCCCGTTAGCTGGCGAATCGAGTGCAACACAAAAACTTGGTACCTGGGATACTCTTGTGCTGCACATAAAACACTTCCGGACAATAACATCTCTGTGTTCCCGCCCAACAACCCAGGCCCCCTCTTCTCCTTGCCCACCAAACACAAACACTTCCTCGTATAAAAACCCACGAGAAAACAAAGCTTTCATTTGCGCGTCCAACAACCCATAATCCCGCCCCTCCCCGACCACCAAGTACCTACCCACGTAGAAACCCAAACATGTAGGTGTGTAGACACCCCAAGACTAAACCCAAATACTTACTCATGTAGAAACCCAAGACGCCAGTGCCGAACGCGTCCGCGGCCTCCTGGTTGAGAATCAGGTAAGCCACCGTCGGCGCGATTCCTTCCCCATCCTCGACTTTCTTGCCCCCCTTAATTGGCGCCCCGGCTTTAAAGATGGCATCCGTCAGAACTGAGCGCGTAGTGAGCTCGTTTGCGAAACGCTTCCCTTCGGCGTCTACCAAGATGCCGCCCGACCCCCGCATGGCTTCGGGAGCGAGGAACTTGGAGAGGTTCGTCTGGTCTTCCGGATCTACAAGAGACGTGGGGTGAATCTGACCCAAGAATCAAGGGATGGGAGGGGGGTGGAGGGGCATCTGAGCCAAGCGATAGGGAACGGGAGAGGGGGGGTGATTTCCCAAGCGTGCCTATCGCCTACGTAAAAAGCAAGGAGACTCACAAGTGTTTCTATCGCTGACCATCGATAGCTCTGCCACTATATCACAGTAGGGTTCCATTGTCATGATACGTCACAGCACAGTGCGGCGAGATAGTCACAGTTTTACGCATGTCATAACCGAGCATCACGACAGCGAGCGAGTAAATGGCGGTATCTCGCGACATAGCATGACTACGACAGCGAGCGAGTGGAATGCGGTATATCGCGATGAATAAGCAAGGATCAAGGGTTGTGACAGGTACCTGCACTTGGTCCATGTCGACGAGGGTAGCACCCGCCGCTTGGCCCAGCCTGACGCCATCTCCGGTAGCCTGAGAACCGCTGGTTGTCGCCAGATGAAGCCGTTCGGGCGCAAACTCGGACAAGAGCGATCCTTCCGACCGGTCGTACGCATAACCTGCACCAAACGAACCCGCGCGTGTGTTTCGTTGGTCTGTTTGCATTTCGTTCGTTGAACGCGTGAAAAAAAAAAAAGCTGAAGGAAGCGCGTGCACATCAATACGGGAGATCCAGTGCGTAAGGTTACCAAATATTAATACAACACTTCGGATTAGTGTGGGACAAACTTTTGTGGCAGTAAACGGGTTAAGGACGACGCACCTCCAGTGGTGAGCACTACAGCCGCCGCTGGCAATTCGATGTCTTCGTCCTCCAACCTCTGCCGGTACCGCACTCCCGTAACGTGACCATCGCCGTCGGTCGTCAAGGACGTCACATGCGCGCTCGTCATCACCGATATCTTAAGAGAAGACAAGCGTCAGAGCGCCCAACGGGAAGCAAGCACATTGAGCTGTTTGGACGACGTCGGGACGAGGGGGTGGTAAAGAGATGTGCTTGGTTGCACTATTTTTCTTTCGAACACCGTATCAAGTGACTGCTGTACAAAGCTACCTGCCATTAATAATTAATAACGGTTGTTGTTAGATATGCAGAATATCGTGGTGTTACCAATATGACGCATGGTGATGCAATGTTAGTGCTCTAACTTTGAATTGTCATTTTATTTTTGATTTCATTACGTACACTACTCACAATCGTACGGTACTGTTACGGTTAAAGTTGCTATAATATAGGAGTAACGAAGTACTATCAGTAAAGTTTGCAAATGGTGTACCTGGTACATAACAAGCAATCGTAATAATTGTATTTAAGATAACAGTAAACGATGCCTCGTTATTTATTTGTTTAAATTGAAAACGATGTAATACATAATTATTCGTGTGACATTATCTTACCTTACCGTAAGGGATAATAACTTTCATAAAATTCAAAACGTCATTGCTCATTATTAATATGGATTAGGTTTACCGCTGTTGTATATATTTACTATTGCCATTAACAGTGGCGAATCGTGGTAACTTACTGACTAAAAACGGGCGGCCGATGTAGAACGCAGCTTGCAAAGACTTTATATATATATCGACCCTACCTTGTCGAACTCACAGCTGGCTTTGTTAGAATAGTCCTATAAAATAAGTGGAGCCTCTACTTTTGTAGAAACCATTGATGCATAAGCTGAGCTGGTAACGTGCGGAACATGCTGGAGAAGAATCCCATCCGCTGCTGACCACTGCTTCACTGCGAATAGTGCACTATGTCAAGAGGGGCGGGAGTTGTACTGGAGAACGCCTTTTGGCGCTTCTAGGGCACCTAGATCCATACCAACTTCCACTCCATTGATCGGAGAAGAAACACCTCGAAAACAATCTGAAAAGTCGCATATACAACAACTGTCGGTAGCCCATTTAAGACTCAGCGGTATCGTACGCTACAGGCAACCCCAAACGTAGATTATCCGGTACCTCGAAGAGTTGAGTGAGGGTTTAAAAAGGCCCGCTTTCCGTTCGAACAAATACAAAAACGATGCTCCCCATTCGAGCAAACGAAAACACCGCGTTCCATTTCAAGAAAAAAAAAATCGGTGAGCAAGCCACAATATCAAATTCGCCGTCCCCCCCTCTCTGAAGTTCGAAACCTCACCCCCTATATCTCAAATTGGAAACCCTTTACAGGCGTTTCTCACCTCTTCGGGGTGGTCCTCGACGTACTTGTACACCTTCTGCACGGTGGTCCAGCCCACAGGCACGGGGCGGCCGTCGGGCCCCGGAGGGATGCGGTGCGTTCGAGGAGCCTGCAATAGCAACCGACAGAGAGAAGAACGCGGCGACAACCAATGCGAAGCGAGAAAGACCAATATCCTCATTTTTGTTGTCGTTGCTGTTGGAGGTCTCACAATATATATACCCTATTGCCACCATGGGGTTATGGTCAAGGAAAGGAAAGGAAAGGCGGGAAAGGCGCAAGGAGTCTGCAGGCAGGAAGAAAAACAACCTTAGTTAGGTCTCGCACTAGCGTACAGCGCGTGATACTGACCTCGCAAGGCTGCTACGAAACAACACAACCAAACGGTTGGCTACCCGTACAGCCGAACATGTCGCGAATATTAGATGATGCATCCACTCACATCGTGTCCACCGCACTGGGAAAGGAGGGACAGGTCCAGCCCGAAGCTCTCCAACCACTCGACAGCCTGAATACACGGACAAAGGAATGGCAGCGGCGTTGCAATGTTGAAACTCGCCACGAAGTTTCGCTCTCGGGGGCGTGAGTCATGAAAAACAGCCGGCGTTCGCGAGACAGGAACAAACGGCGAACCCGCGCTGACTGCGCCCATTCCTTATTCGTTATCGAAAGAGCTTAGGGAGAAAGTCGACCATCGCAAGGTGGTTTAATATAACGTTCAGCATGCCATTTAGTATCAAGGGGTGTGACGCTGCAGAGCAGTGCAGCTTTGCCGCTAAAAACCTATCAAGAAAATAAATAACGCAGCGCCCAAAGGGGATGTGAATCAACCCCCCGCGGCCGGAAATACATTGATTCTAGAAGACAGCCGACTTAGGTCCACATGGTAGAGCATCGAAAATTCGAGTATTAGCCACAAAGGTGTATGAGCCCGAGCCATTCCCCCGTACCCCCCCCGCCCCCATGCTTAGAGGTTGCCAGCAATAGCTGATAGGGCGATATGGGAGAAAGTAACAAAAGGGCGAGCTGGAATAAGGCGGGAAAGCGTAGTCGAAGAAATACGGAAGGACCTAGGAATAAACTAGGAGGAAACCAAGAAGGGATGCTGCCCATAGACAAGTTTAAGGGGTGAAAGACAGAACTAAAAGAAAGGGCAGAAGTAAGGGAAAGGCTTGCGCTAAGAAACAAGGCGAACGAGGACGAACATTTAGAATATACAGGCGGTTAAATGAAGAGACAGAAATCAAAAAGTATCTGCACGGCCCATAGACTACGCGAAAACGCTGAACTGCATTGTCGTGTCGGGGGTCTGACCATGCCAGAAAGAAGACAGATGTATACCACTAGCCGGGTGGAGGAGGAAGAAGGCGCACAGAGCTGCCCTTGTGGCAACGCAGCCGGGAGCAGAATCCAAATAGTGGGAAATGTTCACTGTACACGGAGGAACGGAATATGTTAAAGGATAACAGGAAAACTGACGCATGTAGGGATAGGAGCGGTGCTCCGCCTCGAAAAGGAGGCGTGGTCAACGGTCAAATGACTAAGGCAAGCAACAAACGAGTACGCCCCGTGCTCCATCTCGAAATGGATGCGTGGTCAATGGTCAAATGACTAAGCCAAGCAGCAAATGAGTACGCCCCCATCCGCCCATGCTTACGTCTTCCTCGTCAACCGATATGCCCAGGACTGACCTCTGTGCTCTTCGTTGCCAAAATGTCCACGAGCTCAGGAGAGCTCCTTCCCCCGCCAGATTTGATTATATCAGCAGTGAACGACGCGATGGAGTCAGCGGCACCCGTTCCCTTCTGCGCTGCCGTCAACGCTCCGTTTATACCTGGCCCAGGTTGGACAAATAAATATCAAGTCACACCGCGGATAAAGTATGAGTAACGCAACTAGTAGAGGGGCTCTTGGAGAAATACATAAACGCGAGCTACGCGCCTGAAACATATCTCAACGTTGTTCGCTCGCTACGACTAATACTGATGTTTTGCTTGGGCTATTATAGTCACCCCGGTGGCGTATCAGGCTATCCTCGAGCCTGGTATAGGTCAGTTTCGTGAGTTCGAGTTCCGCCGAGCGCATACTTGTATAAATCCGTAGGGAGCTCTTCTTTAGCAAAAATTGACTTGCGGAAAGTGCGAGAGCATGAGTTAGCAACACTCGATGAAAAATCGACGAGCAGTGGGATTGCTGAACCATTTGTGCAATAAAAAATTAAGGAAAAAAACGGGGGGGAGAGGGGGCGACACCTGTGACTACGGCTTGCCCAGAAGCTGGAAAGTAGAAGTGTAAAAAAAATAATTAAAAAAACATTAGCAACCTCAATAGACACTTATAAAACTCAGAGGAGTGCGATCTTTCGGATCTTGAACCCAAATTCTCCATCGCGATTTGCGATTTCGCAAACCACCCGATATAAAACTCAAAATCGCCTTTTCTTCCAGGAGTATCCGAGTTTTAGATAACTCTTATACGCGTGCCGGAAATTGCGATATTTTCGCGACCTGTGGTCCGCAAAACACAACCCAAGTGCGAAAAATCGCACAGGGCTTTTTTTCCCCATCGCGATTTTTAATGTTCTTTTTTGTTGAGTAGAGCCAGAATTACTGACAGACAGGATTGGACACGCCCCGGAAAACACGTACCTACCCACACGAGGCTTGCTTCTCCACGATACCATCCGATCGTCACCGCGACAACATGAACAACAACAGCAGCGATGGCCGCGGGGACGGGGTTGAATACACACAGCAGGTTGGTGCTCCCGTGGCTGGGGAGGGGCGCATGCCCGAGATGCCCGGATTCAGAGGCACCACCACAACATCCAGTGCTCTACCCATGGACGGATTTGTGACGGAGTAGAGGTATGCCCCCAACCCGGCAACAAGCGGGTAGCGGTTGGCGCGAAGGACGCACAGAGGGGAGGAGGCAACACATGGCAGCCGTAACATTTCAATGCCGTCGCTGATGCCATGGGTTCTGGTGTGGGCTCTACCCACGGCAACATCAGCCGGAAGCTGAGAGATCTAACGAGCACTACTACTGCTGTAGATTTTACGTCGTGGGAGTAGCGAGATACCGATGCCCGCCAGCGTCGCGTGGGCACAAGCTTTGACAATGTGTCTCACCACGAGCGCGAGCCGTGTCTGCGCTGCGGCATCGTTCATGCCAAGAGCCAAACTCATGATAGATGCAGGCGCTGATGCTGGCCGAGCTACCGGGAGCAGCAGCTACGGCAGCAGCAGCAGCCACGTCCTTCGACCAGCGGTGTGCTGTGTGTGTTGTGAGGAGTGAGGAGCTGACCGAGGGCTACAGGATTGTCACCGAATTTGTTCGTATCTTGGCACATAACCCGAGTTTTATATCTCACGATAAAACTCCAGGTGCGCATAATTTGGCTCTAAACACCCAAAATCGCGATTTCTTTGAGTTTTATAAGTGTCTAATACTAGTGGCTGAAATTGCAGTCGCTGCATAGTTCTCGTACCTGATGTAGCCTTGGCAGAGTTGCCGCCGATCCGGTTGCCCTTTTCCATCAAGGACACCTTGGCGCCTGTTCTCGATGCCTCGATAGAAGCAGCCAGTCCTGCCAGCCCTCCGCCGACCACGACGACAGGAAGCTATTTCATGGCACCAGAGGAAGATTACAGCGAGGTGCAACAAATAGAGTGGTCACAGAAATGAGGCATGTCAGGGAAGGTGGTCATGGTAATTAGTCGTGGCTATCAGGCATGGTCAATAGCCATTGTACTAGAAGAGAGTGCAGGGCGCTTCAAAAGAGCCGCATCAACCACGAGTGTTCATCATGACTCTGCCTCCAATAGCCAACATAGATTGGAATAGCGAGAGAGGAGTCAGTCCGCGACTGAATCGTGATAGAGTCGGAACAGCTGCATTATATGTATATGATACCGCGGGTGTGTTTGCCTGCGACGCAGTAAATGGAACACGTTCTTGGCTGGGGAGTAGCATGATTAGAATGACCCACACACGCTGTGCCCGACTTTATGCGGAAAGGGCGGAGTGCTTGGCCGCGGTGTATTGGTAGTCGCTCTAAAATTACAGCAGGAGCAGTTGCTACTTGTATCGAGGAAAGGATAAACAGGCCTGCTGTGTGGTTTGTGAGTGGTGGTACAGTTAAGGTGCTGCACGATGATAGCAGGTTATATTCCAGCAATATATTATTAGGGTACCTCCGGCCGCAGGAAGGCAAAAGAGGTGCCCTTTCCGTTCCAATGTACCTTACTCGAGTATATTACAGCAGAACCCCAAATACTGAACTACATCTTCAAGGCCGGAAAATGGAAAGGCAGGGTCCGTAATCGCGTGCATTCCAAGGGATATCCCTTTCTGTGCTTATTCTTCTGCCTCAAGAATGTTAACAGACCGTCCGACCTGGGCTTGATGCTTGGATGTCACCATGACACCTCCCCAAGCGTTCGAAGGTTCGTGTCGAAAATGCTGCTGCTGTTGTACTGCTGCTGTATAATATGTGGATGGTGTGGTTCGGTAGGGTTTGGCGCGGTTCGGTCTGCGAGAACAGATATAATGGGGGCCACGGTTTAAGAGAGGGGTGTGCCAGGAAAAGTATACCTCTCTTACAACGATTTTCTCGCGTTCCGGCATAAGAGAGAATATCTCTTGTAACGGCACAACATATCTCGGTATAAGAGAATACAGCACCTCTCTAGTACCGAATACATGAGTTTTAACGAGGCTTCGAGATGTAAACAAACTGCTTGATCACACAGTAAACGCAGTAGACTACGCGTTGTTTTGCGCCCTGTTGACCTGCCACAGCACTGCAGCAGCGCTATTTTTGATTCTCCTGAAAAAAGCTCAAGTCCGTAATGCAGCGACTCATTCTGCCACAGCAGTAACACCGAAGAAAACGCATTCAGTTTTCCTAGACCAGACAACGTCCATCCTCTGTCCAAGCCAGAAAGTGCTACGCCTCGATCACGCTGCACCTCTCGGCGACTTCCTTGACGTTTCAAATGTTTGTGCCCGAAAGTTGCGTTAGCGCAGGGCGGTAAAGGAGGCTGGACTACGGCACTATTGTTAACTGCGTGGACTGGTGCTTGTCGCTTGCCGAGCCCCCCCCTTCTACTGGTGCAGGGCATGTCTGATCGTCGTCGGAGTCTAGGTTCAGTTGGCCAACTGACCCATTGCAAGGGTCGCCCTCCAGGTCTCCAGTTACCGCTAACGCTACATCCTTATTCTGCTTCACACCGATCTTTCCCACTGGTTCTCAAGTCTTTCTATTGGCTTGCGCTTGAGGTGTTCAACCAAAACCTGTCTTATTCTAGTATGCGAATATGCGGCAGGTGCGCCAAGCGATTTTGACCTCTCCGGTATTCGTATTTCTCTTACACCGATCGCTCTTAAACCGTAGCCCCAACCGGTATTTTATTCCCGACGGCGCCTATTTACAACCTATGGACTGCGGAACTCGAGTACAATCCACACCCCGTTATTGTGTTTTGTGTGCTACGGTTGAAATGGTTGAAACGGGGTGCTCAATTGACCACACCATCTCAATTGGTCAACACCTCTACCCTCATCCCGGCCGGACCGGATCCCATTTGGCACCCTGCTCCTTCTCAGTAAGTGCAGAAGTATAGGGTTGGGGTTAGTGGAATAATAGCGTCTGGACTGTAAATAGTCGCTCCCTTTATTCCCCTGCACAGAGCCACCTGAACCATTATCAGCTGACACATAAAGCCAGCCCAGGATTGTTCTGGACCAAACTATTGATAGTACAAGTAAGAGTTTTTTCTGTGCCATCGGGCTAACACTCGACTGCTGTTGCTGTAGTTCCCATCGCCACGAATCAAAAGGAACGTCGACACCCGCACCTACCTGCGAATGCGATTGCCAACACCCGACATTGCAGTGCTGCGTAGCTCTTGATAGAGCAGGTGTGCACGTCGTACAGTCGCAGATGCCGGTGAAACTCAAGCCTTCGCTTTGATACTGGCTGGCTACCCTCCTTGCTGCAGTTCATCTACGAGTGCGAGTACAAGACTGAAGATATGTTGAGCAATGTTGATGGACGCTGGCTGAATAGGTTTCAGACACATGAATGGAAGCAAATCTCCCAGCGCAGAGCATCGAAATAAACTGCTAGCAACGGCCGTCAATAAAAATACCCCAACATCGTAACCAGCGGTGCGTATAGCAGCATCGCATCCCGTAGCACTCACGTTGTCCTTGTCAGCCGCGGTGCAGTCGTCTTGCGCCGCAACAGCGCTCATCGCGGTGGCTGATCTGATGTTCGCCATGAAGGTCAAGGCCGAACGTACTGGGAGTAAAAAACGCATCTTATTGTAGCTCCTGTGCTAGAACAACAGCTGAATGTTCCCTAAAGTCCTTCAGTAGGATCCCTGTGCTACAATTTCGTTTAGCCTGTCTCCAACGGGGACACTTGTTGCCTGCGCAGTGGGCACGTGGAGTGCTCTTGTTTGCGATATGGTCGTATTTGGTTACAAAACTCGGAAAATCCTGGAGAAGGTCGCCCGTTCTGGTAAGGCCTTTCATAACTTATAAACCCAAAAATTTGAATTCAAACTCTCCGGTCTCCTTGGGACACACACGTGCTCCGCTCTCGTAAAGACAGCAATTGCTCATCTGGAGTCGTTAAGGGCAACCACATCAAGTTCGGGAAGCTTCCTATCGATGCCTACGTTCGAGGAGCGAACGAGCCTAAACCTGGCAGCGTGCTTTGGTGAAAAGCGTCGTCACCAACGGCTTATTGGCCACCAGGCTCGAACCTTCGATTTTCAGGTCAGTGCATACCACAGGTCTATGATACAGATATTATGGAGCTTGCTGGAAGAGTGCACCAAGAGTGGCATGCTCCACGCACAGCAGTATCAGAGCCCGTCCGTATATCTCTAGTGCCTGAGATACGTGGCACCAATCGAACCCAGTCCACGTTGTGGCAGCACGAGTAGCACACGCTACAGCGATATTTGCTGTGTGTGACGTGCCTGATTTGCTCTGTCACCCATAGCAGTACATTGTTGTTACAGCAGTAGTACGCATTTCAAAGACAACTTTCACCTTCGTTGTGTGTGCAAGCCGAAAGACCCCTTCGTCCGAGGAAAAGTACTTGTGATTACAGCAGTGTAGCGCAGCTTTGTACCAGGTGTTAATAGTAATAACAGTACCAGAGGCTAAATCAGTTCGGTACGCGTAAATACAGGCGGCATGGCATAAAACAGCACATTAGAAAGTATTATAAGTACGAACCTGCAGCCTGACGATGTACCAAGCGACTACTATTAATAGTATCAATATGTAAAATTATGGAAGGTGTGTACAACATGTAGCATTGCAGTAAGCGCCACGAGCTACGACGTAATGACTGCACTGAGAAACAGGAATGCCTGGTCAGACTGGGTTTCTTATTTGAGAACGGGTGCGTTCTACACTAACTTCAGCATGACGGCCCTCGAATTTCTTATTTTCCAGTGAATCTCAGCTTGGCTTCCTTGCTACCTTGGTTCTTAATAGCTGTCCGATGCTGCTATTTATCTGTGTGTTGTCATTTGTCTTGACGTTAAACCGTTTTTTCTGCCCAACGACATCAGTACACACAGGCTCAATGCTGATTCTTCATCCTAGAGAGATACCGGTACAAGTTATTATAAAAAAATAAAGTACACTCCAGCTGTGAGATCGGAGATTTCGTCGAAACTCCAATTTGCAAGCTGCGTGCGTTACTTCGATCGTGCGTATTACTGTGTGCGTGTCCTCGTTTAGGGTATAGGTCGGCGACTCCCCTTAGAATAGCTTGCATCAGGGTCAACAGGGTGATGTTAGTCAATCTGTGCACGGAAAATTTAAAACCCGTTTTTGAGGGGGGCACAATCTGACGAGTGTTGAATGCATCAGAGTATCATGTATATCCTGTAAGTCGTAAAACCGGTGGGGGGAGGACGGGAGATTTAAGGGGGGCCGGCGGGGGGGTTGGTTCCAACATTTTTTGGTCGCATAAATATATACCAGGTAGGAGCTTACTGTACACGTGATGCTAGGTCTAGGCGATGGTGAGGGTGGCGGGGAAGGTTGATTTGAAATAGGAGACCATATAAAAATGAGTGAATTGGAGCTACTGCATGGATGGCTCAAAAGGTAAAGAGGTGATACCACCTGCCGCGTAGTGTTTAATATTACAATATTTTTGGTCACAGACAGAGAAACCGAAAAAAACGCAATTAATCAAGGTAAAGCAGGTGAAATTCCAGCGTACCGGGTACGAGAACACAACAAAACACGCCAGACCATACGTAGTGAAATCATGGTTCCTTGTCACGTAATAACGCCTTGAGGCCCACTATAACCCTTTGGGGATCCAGCTACGATAGCGACCCAAGAATGAGAAAGGCGGTATTATCAATGTTGCAAGAAAAGCGCGTAGCATTAGACGTATCAGCATGCTGCGTGCGTGTGGCACATCTGCATGCTTGATTTACATTCGGATGAATCCCCTACCTCATCAGGCTCGGCTGCTTCATGAGGCCGATGCTGAAATCGTCACTTTTTTTCGACACTGTTTTCCGTCTGGAGTCCCAAACCGGTTACTAGTCAATAGGGTATCATCATGCGTGTGGTACAAGAGGGGTCGTAGGGTGTAGGGTGTAGGGTGCAGCATCACTGCCTTATCACCACCCGTTATCGTCCGGCGAGCAGTACGCTCACCGTCTTCCTTCGTGCTGTTCTCCCCTCACCCGCTCGTCTGATTCGCCTGTTTAGCGACCTCAAAAAGGACCATATGACACTGCTCGTATCAACGAAATAAGCAATATTTCCACGTTTCCTCCTTTTTTTCACATGAGCAGTTCCACCCAACCGAAGATGCAGCGGTCTCCGCCAGCGAGGACGGAACGGCCCGCGTATGGGACCTCAGCAGCGGCAAATGCGTCAAATCTCTCCAGGGGCACAACAAGAAGTTCGAGGTGTTGCGCGCATGCTGGGCACCTCCGGGAACGGCCGACGACTCCGTTGCGATTGCCACCGGTTCGGCGGATGGCACGGTGCGCCTGTGGGGCATCTGTGGCAGCGATGACAGTGGCGGCGACGGCGGTGATGGTGGTGGTGGTGCCTGCGATGGGAACAAGGGGACCGGGGTAGAACGGTTTCAGGCTCTGAAAGTCGTCGGGCAGCTACGGCACCGCAACAAAGCGAAAGGACTGGACGGCCAAGTATACTGTTGCCAGTTCATCACTACTGACTGCGGAGACGTAAACGGCGCATCATCGCCAACGTCGGGAACACTTCGCCTCCTCACGGCGAGCGACTCCACCGTGCACTTGTGGGACGTAGAAACGCGGAAGCGGGTGGCGTTCCAAGCCCTGTCTAAGGTGGGTGACCACTCGATAGGCGGTGAGCGGAACCCGGACGATGTCCCCTTCATTTTCGATGCCAAGCCCCGTCCGGGCTCAGGGAGCTCTATGCTAGCCGTCGCGCTCAGCGATGGCACGGTGCGTGTCGGCGATATCCTAGGCAGGGGGGGGGAGACGGAGGTGCTTAGGGGAAGCTCGAACACCCACCTGACGAGCTTGGCGTGGTCGGAAGACGGAGCGGTTCTGGCCTCGTGCGGGGGGGACGGAACGGTTACCGTGTGGGATACCAAGACTTGGACTGCGCGGTCGCAACTGTCCGGGCATTCTAGAGCTGTATACGGGGCGACCTTCTACCCCGGTGACGGAGAGGGCTCAAATCGGGGGACGCTGTTGCTGTCATGGTCTAGCGATGAAACTGTTTGCGCCTGGGATGCAAGCAGTGCACGCGGACATGGTACGGCGCCCTTGGTGTCGCTGTCGGCGGAGGAAGGGTTTCCTATTTATTGTTGCTCTGTCTCGGCGGACGGACGGAGGCTGGCCGTGGCTGGAGGGGGTGCGGGCGGAAAGGCGGCGGGGTTCATGGGTGTGCCGATTAAGGTTGTGTTGCTGGGTGACGAGGCAACGTAAAGTGCTGTAAAAGCATAAGAGGGCGGTAGCTCGGATGGGATGCCGTAGTAGCCTAGCTGGGTGGAAGTGCAACGAATACGTTGTGGTGGCGTTCAGCCATGCGAGCAGAGTTTTGGAGATGGGAGTATTTTTTACCCAGGGTGCTCGTACTCTGTAGGCTCGGCGCGAGACGTGAACAAAAAGCAAAGCATTGAAACCAAAGATAAGCAGCGAAGCAGAGCAAAGCAAAGCCAAGCCAAGCCTATACTGAATGGTGGAAGTGCACTTCGCACAGGGTGTAGTTTGTCTTTTTTGCGGCAGGACCGATGTGGGAGTTATTTTGTGGTGCGCATCCGCCACGTCGCGGGGGAACTGTTCTATACATGCACACTGCCAAAGATTTCGGAGGTTTCACAGTCACACCATGGTCACACAGACACTACTGTACAAATACGTCGCAAGCACAATTTCGCACGATTCGCACCACGCGCCATGTCAGTGTCACATTCAAAACAACGCCCTTCGTATCTATCAACCGAAACTACCAAGGTTGTGTTCTGTAGGGTAGGCACAAACCATACCCGGGATATTTACCCCGGGTATTACCCTACAAAGAACTTCTGTGAGTTCTGTAAGACATTCATACCCGTACCCGGAACTTCTGGTAGTTCTGTATGACATTCATACCCGTACCCGGAACTTCTGGATTTTCTGTACGCCAGTGCCACATATACCCGGGGAACGGGTATATCATTTTTATTACGTATGTGAGTTCTGTACGACCGTGCCACAATACCCGGAACTTCTGTGAGTTCTGTAACACTTCCGTAGCGTACCCGGAATTTCTGTAAGTTCTGTAAGATCCCCATACCCTAACCCGGAACTTCTGTGACTTCTGTAGGACTGTGGCACAAACAACACCCGGGGTACGGGTATACCTTTGTTACAGTACCCGGGGAGCCCACATGCATTATTTCAGGTTTAATAACCCAAAGAGTGTATTATGCGTTCTATTATGATGTTATATCTTTTCGTCAGTGAAACCAACCGAACACCGAATGTACAGCAGTAGTAGTACATATCGTATATGATAGTAGCACCTACTGTAGGTCCTGTCCATGTTTCTTTCGTTTCTAACCCGTGGGCACGTATTGTATTAACGAAGGATACTTTTGAATCAAAAATATCAATTTTATATTCATTAAATTGAATTCGATTCGATTTGGTGGACACATACCTCGTACGAATTTGGCGCCTATCGGGAAACCACGTAATGCGTATTGTCAGTGCTTATGTTCCGATCGCAATAACACATAGATCTGCCGCGACGGCGATGCAGCAACCATCGACGTCTACGAGTATCTTATGTGTTTTTGGTAGTTTCGCTTCTTCTTTGTCGCGGCACTTGGCTTATCGAGCTGTCGTGACAAATATGGGCTTGCGGCCGCCATTATTTGTTTTGAAGCGCCACAGCCGGGGTACGCTATGGTTTGATCATAACGCGCACTATAGGCGTGAGCGCGGCTGTTGCCCCGGTCGCTACTCATTGAGGTTCACGATTTCTCGCCTCTCTCGGTGGTGGTTTTGTCGATAATTCATAATTCCCTCAAAGCTACGACAGATTGCCTCGGGGACACTGGCCCAGTGAGAACATGCCATCGATGCAAGTTGGATTAAATCCTACACTTCAAATCGAACTCCCCCCCGTGGGGGTGTGCATTTACCCGGGTATTACCCGTACCCGAAACTTCTGTAAGTTCTGTACGCCCATGCCACAATACCCGGAACTTCTGGAAGTTCTGTAAGATTTTCATACCCGTACCCGAACTTCTGTTAGTTCTGTAGGACATTCATACCCATACCCGGAACTTCTGTGAGTTCTGTACACTCCGTGCCGCAATACCCGGGGTACGAGTACAGCACCTTTGTACTCGCCCGGAACTTCTGTGAATTCTGTACACCCGTGCCACAATACCCGGAACTTCTGGAAGTTCTGTAACACTTTCATACCCGTACCCGAAACTTCTGGAAGTTCTGTAAGACTCCCATACCCTTACCCGGAATCCACAAACCCTACAGAACATAACCTTGGAAACTACTGTTTGAAGCACAGACCAAAACAGTCCGCAGATCGCTGGCAGTTGGGCGCGGTCGAATCAGCTGCCAGTGACTTCGCAGCCCTTGGCAAATGTTGTCACCCACCTAGGTTTCTCGACAATCAACTGCAGTACTTCCGGCGCGTGGTACGATAAATGTAGCAGTTTTGGGGTGACACGTTTTCTGAATGTCGGGACTGCTCACCCAAAAATAATGTCGGAATTTCATTATTTTTTGGCAACCTGTAACTAGCCCATGGAATTGCAAATCGCGGAGAATTTTCGGTTTCTCAAAATGGTTATTTTGGTGGGGTAGAACCCCTCAAGTGAGGATCCTTAGAAAAAAAAGATGCGCCTCTGCCGTAGCATGCGTGTTCCCTCAATACCTCAATCAATACCTCAATCAATATCTCAATCAATATCTCAATCAATACCTCAATCCCTCAAAATCCCTCAAACAAAAAGCCAACCAACACGTGGGGAAAACGCGTTCTGCTTCTTCCTGTCTCTATCACAGCGCGCTTCATGCGAGCACTGCTGGCATGGTGACATATAATAAAGAGAGCGTTGCCTGTGTTCGCACCAACGCTGCTAACGATGGTGCCAAGCTGCACTGGAAGCACACAGAGGTAGCCTAGCGAGTACTTGCGTGCGTACCACTGCCTAGGGAGCAGTCTCTACATCTGATGACATCCTGATGCGAACAATGAAATATCCATACGACCACAGCTTCAAGAGACGTGTGTCATGCTGAAGTGCTGCTACAGCTGCTGCCGACGCTGCCGTTGCTCTTGCTGCTGCTGCTGCTATTGTCATCGGCGGGCCCGATCACGGCGGATCTTATCCTCGGCGTTTTGTAGCTGTTGGCGGAGTTGATCAATCCACTTCTCCTTCCTCGCGATCTCAGCCCGGGCGGTGTTGAAGAGACAGGATATGTTCTTCGCCAGCTGCTCATTTTCTTCCCGCAATTTATTTTCCTGAGGCACGATTATCATCATTAACATCATCATTAACACCATCGTCATCAGCAGCAGCATTATCATTAACATCATGAACATCAACACCATCATCAACACCATTGTCATCATCAGCAAGATCATACAAGTAATCGGGATCATTATCAAAATTAGCAGTCGCGGGAACAGACGGTGTTATGACACTGGGTTCTACAGCAGCCGTATCTAGTATTATTAACAAATACAGATACGATAATGTTGGCGGTATGACCTGAGCGTTCCTCAGCTTTCTTCGACGTACTTTTGACCTTTTATCGTGGTAATTTCGTTGAGGACTACCCCTCGGCCCAACACTCCCTCATCGCGTTCTCCGATCCCGACTGTACATACTGTGCCGGGGGCGGCCTCGGCCGTGCTCTTGCTGTGTCGCGGTGGGGCGTGTTTTACTCACTTTTTTCTGAGCGGGGTTCACTGTTTTTTTTTTGTTCCGATCCCCCCTGCCCCCTAGATTGTACCGCCTCACTATCACTGCACGCGCAGTATGCGTCATACTCTTAGGTTTATACTCGAAGTACCAGGTATCTACTATGCTCGCAAATCTTTCGGCATAAGTAGGTTTTTCGAGCATAGCGAAAGCATAATCTGCGACGAGCAATTCTCGCTAAAAGTTCACCAAAAAACAAGCATAACAAGCCCAAAGGAGGTAGTTCCACCATTCCGCGCCCTCACAGTTGCTAGGCGCTCTTGCGTGCGATTTATGCGCAATATATGGACTGACGCATACAAAACACACACGTTAACGGAGCGAAACTACTGCCAGCAGCCAGCAGAAACAGACAACAAATTCAGTTGTTCATTCTATTTTCCAAAAAGTGTACCTGGTAAATCTTTTAAAATATTTCGAACTGCTCTTAATGTAGTACTATAATATCAGCTGTCCGCTTGCAACTGCTTGTTGACTGCTGCGGTAAAAGGGCCGGACAGCGGAAAACAATGATAAATCGACCCTAAACCCGTGTAGGGCACGCAAAGACGAGTAGAAATGGCACATTTATACCGAGCATAATGGGAAGCTTCCAGCGAAAAGTAGGATCAAACCAAGCATAATTGGCTTATTTTTGTTAAACTAGTCAATCTTAGAATAAGTGGCATAAAAAACGGAACACATAAGCAGAAGGGATACGATCGTATAAGCCTAAATGCTATAGCGTCAACACTCTCGCGCAGCTCCCCTCGTGGAGTAGGTCAGCCTACGATGTTTCGTTGCTAACCCTCGAGGGTGTGGTGATGCCTTTCCTCGTCGTGCCCCGCCGTGCTCCGCTGCCACGGCTGCTGTGCCGGGGGCGACCTCGAGCGTGCGTGATGTGCTTGTGCTGCTGCTCTGCTGCTACATACTGCTGTTGTGCTGTTGTTCTGCTGCTAGCTGCGGTTACTGGTGCTACTGGTGCTGTTAGTGCTGCTTCTGCCCTTAGGGCCCGAATTAATGAGGAACTTGCCAAATCGAAATTCGATTTATTTTTTAGAATTTAATTTAATTTGCATTTGATTGGTCAAAAAGGGAATCACCGAGCAGGCACTCTCAGAACTATTACAAAAAATCAATTTCAACAAATAAGACCTACTATTATGGAAAATTTTGAGCGATTATTTCTGGCGATTATTTTAGTAGTTTTGAGGCTCCAGAAATAACTGCATCAGAAATAAGGGGCGTCCATTGTGGCTTCTGATTTTTGGAAAGTGGTTTTATTTTGAATTGGTAGGTCTTGTTTTGCCGTTTGCCTTTATTTTTGAAATCTGGCACGTACACTGTCGCCGGCGACGTTACGTCACCACCGCCTCTGCTGCTGTCTCTTCTGCTGCGCTGCTGCTGTGGTGCTGGCGTGGTGTGCCTGTGGTGGTTTCGATGGTGGTGGTGCTGCTGCTGTCGCGTTTGTGTGAGGATGAAGCTCTGTCTCGCACACAACAAGCGCAGTCTGCTGTCATCGGTGTGTTTGTGATTCTTTGTTGTTGGTGATGCGTGACGTGTACAGCAGACAAGTATCATACCAGGTACAGTATAAGCAGTGGTGACATGTGATACTTGGTGCGAGGTAGTATCCAAAAGTAAAATAATCCCAGTTCTGAGAGGTTGGAAGAGCTGTTATTCCTGGGCTCAGAAATCATCAGATCCGCTGATTTCTGGCCTCGATTATTTCTGAACCCAGAAATAACGATGATTTCTGGTCCCATAGTGGAAGGTTTTTATTTTTGGCGTCGGAGATCCCGGTTAAAGAGAGAAATAATCGATGAAAATATTCGCCATAATAGTAGGTCTAAGTAAAAAATTAGTTATTTGGTCAAATTTAGTCGAAAATCGAAATTGAATTTGGGGAGTTTGTGCACCTAGGCATGGCATGTTCTATGTAACCGAAGCCGGCCACGCGAATTGGTGCCATGTCGTCGGCTGATTGAGAGGCGAGAATCCACCATTGCGAGAGGTAGGACCGCCGGAGCAGCCGCAGCGCGGCCTCCAAAGGCCCTTAGCACAGCCTAGGCCGCCTGCGAAACTTCGAAAACAATCGAGACCGCCGAAAACCCAGTTTTTCGTCGCCATATTGCTTAGAGCAACATACCTATTCCGGATACCGTAGGCTATTGTTTGAATGAATACCTTGGATGATAGCAATATGTACCTTGACCTACTTGTTGGCTTTTGTCTCAAAACAGCAGATCTTCGATAACACCTGGTATAAACAGAAGTTCTAATGGATAGGTTTGTGAGGATTTCAATCGATAGCTGCTGCTGCTGTTGAACAACAAAAACACCACTCACGATTTTTTTTGCGAGGGTACCAATCATACCAATTCCTCTGAACCTATTGGGCGAATATAAATTGGGCAAATAAATAGGTGCCCATAGACAATTTCACCCTCATATTAAAGGTTACAATAAGTATCGATATTCAATATACAAACTTGTGGACAGACCGATAGGCGAATTCAACAGGTTATGTACAGGACTTTATACCTACTGGTTAAAGCAATATATATCGATCGACAATTTCACATACCTACTGGTCAAACAATAGCTGTCGATAGGCAATTTCACATACCTATTGGCCACAGTAACTGGTATCGATCGACATTGTGACGTATCTATTGTAAGAAGAATAGCATATTATACCGATTTATCATAACCTATTGGTCGAATAAATAGGTATCAATAAACGGATTCACACACCTATCGTAGGAGCAAAAGCCAATTAAAATTATAGAAATAAAAATACACTCCAGCTGTGAGATCGAATATTTTGTCGAAACTCATCTTTGCAAGCTGTGTGTGATACTCCGATCGCGCGCACTACGGGTTGTGTGTCCTCATTAAGGATATAGGTCGGCGACCCCCCTTACAACTACAGTGTAGCTATCAGGGTCAACAGGGTGATTTTAGGCAGTCTGTGCGCGGAAACTATAAAACCCGTTTCTGAGGGGGACAAAATCTGACAGCTGTGGAAGGAAATGCATCAATTTATCAAGTGAATCCTGTAAGTCGAATAACCGGTGAGGGGAGGGCGGAGTTTTTAAGGACGTGGGGGCCTGATTTTGATCAAAAGGGGGGCGGGAGGGGGGGAGGGGGGGAGGGACAGGTGGGGCAGCTCAATTTGTGCGTGGAAACTATAAATCCTTCTTGTGGGGGAGGGGGGGGGGGAAGTGTGTGTGTTGCACCAATTTCTCTGGACTTATTGATGCAAGCACTAGGTCGATCGACAAAGTCGCATACCTATGGAAGGTGTCAATAGGTATCGATATGCAATACCCCAACCCATGGACATACCGATTGGCATATTCAATAGGCTATTGTCCGGGGTGTGGTGAGAATCGAACTCACGACACATAGCATCACCCACTGTTGAGAGAAAACGACATAATAAACGGAAGTAAGACCGGCATAACTCGAGCATAAAACCGTGGGGAAAAGCCTGAAATGAGACCAAAACAATGTGTTGACTCGCATAATGGTCGAATGATCATGGAATAATAATCACCTCTTGGTCGCTTATGCGACTCCGAGAAAATCGCTGCAAATCCCGATTTCATTCGCCTATTGGGTCAAAGCCTAACTAAACTGCCAATTAATTTCGCGATTTCGGCATGCTACTCCCTCGCATAGGGCAACAATTCGCAATGCGACTTATTTACCCACCCACTGCTGTGCGCGATGATTTCAGAGCAAGCAGCAGTGTCCGTTTTACCGTCACAAGATGAAAATCAAACAATAGAAACCCCGGGGATGCATCTCGGATGTCCCTTGACGACCACAGACTGCAATCCGTACCAAACGCTCGCGTATTCTGAAATTATTGTATCCCCACGTTCGTTCACGGCCGTAGAAAACCTTTCGTAGATGTCGTAGTGTACATGTACGTACGAAAAGCACGCTATAGCTCACGCGTTATTTGTTTGCTTCTTTTTGTAGGGTGTCCGTCGTTGTTGACCAGTTATTTGCATAGCAGGTCGCACAAAAAAAAATGAGCCCATATCAGGTTGACACACAGCAAACCCGCTCAAAATGAGTATGCGAAACACTTGAACAGCACCAAACGCAACATAAAAGGACGAAGAAGAGCGATTTACGCACCCAGGATTCAGGGCACCTTTTAAACAAAAATGGGATGTTCAGAGAAAACGGCAAAATAAAGGGAAATGTAAGACTGGCGTAACTCGAGCATAAAACCGTGGAAAAAAAACTGAAATGAGACCAAAACAGTGTGTATTTGACTCGCAAAACGGTCGAATGATCATAGAATACTTGCCTGCATAATCACCTCTTGGTCGCTTATGCGACTCCGAAAAAAGTCGCTGAAAATCCCGATTTTATTCGCCTATAGGGTCAAAGCCTAACTAAGCTCGCAATTTGAAGTTATTTGCATAATATGTCGCACAAAAAAACGACCTTGAGCCTATATCGGGTTGACGTGCAGAGCAAGCACGCCCAAAAATGAGGATGCGAAACATGAACAGCACCAAACGCAATATAAAAGGACCACTTAGAGCGATTAACGTCGTAGTATCCAAGATTCAGAGCTCCCCAGTTGTAAGCACATTTTCAAACAAAAATGGGGTGTTCAGAGAAAACGACATAATAAATGTAAGACTGGCATAACTCGAGCACAAAACCGTGAGAAGAGGCCTAAAATGATACCAAAACAGTGCGTATTAGGCTCGCATAATGGCCGAATGATCATGGAATACTTGCCCGCATAATCACCTCTTGGTCGCTTATGCGACCCCATAAAAAAGTCGCTGAAAATCCCGATTCCATTTGCCTATTGGGTCAAAGCCTAACTAAGCTCGCAGTTGTTTTCGTAGCTTTCGGCATGCTACTCGCTCGCAAAGGGCAACAATTCGCAATGCGACTGCAATTCGTACAAAACGCTCGCGCTTGGAATGCATCTATGCAGCTTGTTCCACCTCCGCGATATTTTGTGATCGGTTTTGGAGGAGAGATGCAGTTTTACTAATTGTTCGTGCCCGGGAGACAAGTTTGCAAATTATGTGAATTTGCAAACGATGCCATTTAGAAAAACATTGTCCCGTGTTTTATTCGTTTAAGCTCTGAAGACGTCAAGCAAAACAAACGCTCGAAAGTACCACCCCAAAATATAAAACTCTAGCAACTACCGTTTGGAAATGACGTCAATTTTGGAAATTATCACGCTCTGCATGTGTCAAGATACAACCGAAGGCTCGAGAGTACCTCCCCAAAATACAAAATGTTAGCAACTTCTCGCTTGTCTCGCTCAGCCCCCATGCCCGTTGACGTCGAGGTGCGGAACGGATAAGGCAGGGAGAGGGGCGTTGGAGCCGCCCCTCGAAGACGGCGCTCGAACGAACCGACTTGACCGAGAAAATTCGGTTTCGAGAGTCCCATACTGAGGTCAAGACGAAAAACAACTGCTGGCCAATCCCTGTCCTCTCAAAAACACGAATCATTTTATGTATAGATACAAGGTTCCCCTTCGGGATTTTTGGGTAACTAACGTGAAATCCCGTGGGCGTCGCAAGGCGAAAAGGGAGACACCTATACATGTGTTTCCACCTATAATGGTGCTAAGCGCACTCACATCAGATAACCCCACTGCCCTTCTTAGAGGAAACGAGTAGCATGAGCTAGTGCATTGCTCCAAAGAAAGAGTAGTACTCAGCGGGAAGAGTGTGATAGCGGCGGGCGCACGTTGTACTGATGTACGCGCAAACGAATTATTTTTGGTCAGGGATGATGTTGTGTACCGTACGTGGAATAGTGCTCGTTGCTATATAGTACGTTAATGTGTTTGCACTTGGTGGTAATGGATACGGTTGACTAACCAATGCAAGTCGCTCTTGGATGTTGTACAATAATTGGTTGGAGGAAACAATTTCGGTATGTGTGGCGTAGACGGTTGAATTTTCCATGAGTTGAAGGTAGTGTTCAACGCCCTTGTACTGCTGTGTTCGAGGAGAACCGAAACCTTGATGTACTCCTCGTTTTATCCCCGTAGAAAGCAGAGCTAGATCGATGGTGTTCCGCCTGAACCCGCCACTACTTGATGCATGCGGTCAGAAATGTACCAGGTATGTGTAAATGATATGTGTGTACGATAATAGCAACAGACCTAGAACCGATCCACCCAGCCAATCAGATGGCGTTCTGGGCGCGTGGCGAACGCTGAAATAGAACTTTACCCGATTTTGACCACAGCAGCACCGTGCATATACCTGAGTTTGGGTATCGCTAATAAGGAGCAATATATCCTTGAACCCTACCCATGGTTCCATTCTGCTCGAAAAAAAATATTTGGCCTGGTCGACTCGCGTGCATGCTGCGCTCGCGATGCCTGCCACCCTCGGCGCGTTCGGCGCCATCTTCCAAGCTTTTCCCGCTCTATGTCCCTGTGAGCCCCGTCTCTCGCGCAGAGAGATGCAAGCCGTGCCCTGGGGCGCTCGTTCCAACACTCGGCTATTCCCGGCCTCTACCTCCCAGCCTCCTCCTGCTGGCATCCGCTCTGTCCGGAAATATAATACCGGGATATGTACTTTAGTTCAAGTAAAAACGATCCTTACATTCGGACACGTCTAGTTATCCCGCAAGAGGAAAATAAACACACCGGGTCAACCGCGCCCACAGACGCTTTCGCTCCTGCCTCGACGAGCGGCCGCCCGCGCGGCGGGAGAGCGCAGGCCGGTTTGCCCTCGTCTGCACCCATGCCCACGCACCCACGTCGAGATCCGGGGCCGAAACGGCCCAGGGCGGCGCGCCCCCGAACCCCACACTAATCCGATTCACACGTGTACTGTTGCTACTACTGCTGTATGTTGCTGCTGCTGCTGGTGCTGTTGTGCTGCTGCTGAGATGAATTTAGTCCGGGCGGTTGCTGCTACCGCTACTGTACTGCTGCTGAGGTTAGTTGAGTAGCGGACCATTTTTTTACGAACAAACAACGAAGAACAAAAAAATGTATACTCGTAAGTGTATCAAAATATCAAAATTTGAAAAGAAATTTAGGATGTTCCAAGTGACCTGCTCGTCTCAGGGAGGCGGAACGCAATCCCTTGCCAAATAGAGCCAGCTAAGCGACGTTGAATGCGCCGAGCGCCGCCACGGAGCTCGGCCGAGATCCAGACATGCTTCATAATGTACCCATGGCAGGCTAGCTTGCCCCGCGGCCGAAAGTGCGAGAAGAAACACTCGGCCGCCGGAGAGCAGCGAGCCAAAATAGCACGAAGATCATATTTTACATATACACACAAGGTTCCCCTCCGGGATGCGGGTAACGTGCAATCCCGGGGGCGTCGCAAGGCGAAAAGGGAGACACCGGTAGCACACGTATAATCCCCTCCCCCCCTAAAATGGTGTTACGCGTATTCACATAGATAAACCCCACTGCTCTTCTTAGAGGAAACGTGTGGCATGAGCTAGTGCATTGCTCCAAAAAAAGAGTAGTAGTAGTAGTAGTAGTAGTAGTAGTAGTAGTAGTAGTAGTAGTAGTAGTAGTAGTAGTAGTAGCAGTAGTAGTAGTAGTAGTAGTAGTAGTAGTAGTAGTAGTAGTCGTAGTAGTAGTAGTAGTTGTAGTAGTAGTAGTAGTAGCAGTAGTAGTAGTCGTAGTAGTAGGTAGTAGTGGTTGTGGTAGTGGTAGTGGTAGTAGTAGTAGTAGTGGTAGTGGTAGTGGTAGTGGTAGTGGTAGTGGTAGTGGTTGTAGTGGTAGTGGTAGTGGTAGCGGTAGTGGTTGTAGTGGTAGTGGTAGTGGTAGTGGTAGTGGTAGTGGTAGTGGTAGCGGTAGCGGTAGCGGTAGTGATAGCGGTAGCGGTAGCGGTAGCGGTAATGGTAGTGGTAGTGGTAGTGGTAGTGGTAGTGGTAGTGGTAGTGGTAGTGGTAGTGGTAGTGGTAGTGGTAGTGGTAGTGGTGGTGGTAGTGGTAGTGGTAGTGGTAGTGGTAGTGGTAGTGGTAGTGGTAGTGGTAGTGGTAGTGGTAGTAGTAGTAGCAGTAGGAGTAGTAGTAGTAGTAGTAGTAGTAGTAGTAGTAGTAGTAGTAGTATTCATCAGCGGGAACAGTGTGATAGCGGTGGGTGCACGTTGTACTGATGTATGATTATTAGTGGTCAGGGGATGTTGTGTACCGTATGTGGAATAGTGTTCGTTGCTATATAGTACGTAAAATGTGTTTGCACGTGGTGGTAATGGATAGGGTTGACCAGCCAATATCAGTCGCTCTTGGACGTTGTACAATAATAATTAATTGGTTGGCGGCAACAAGTTCGGTATGTGGGGTGTACGTGGTAGGGTTTTCCATGAGTTTGAGGTAGTGTCCAACGCTTTAGTAGTATGTTTGAGGGGAATCGAAACCTTGATGTACTCCTCCTTTAACCCCGTAGAAAGTAGAGCTAGGTCGATAGTGTCCCGCCTGAACCCGCCACTACTTGATGCATGTGGTCAGAAATGTATGTGTGTATGATGTGTGTGTACGAAAATAGCAACAGACCTAGAACCGGTCCACCCAGCCAATCAGATGGCGTCCTGGGCGCGTGGCGAACGCTGAAATAGAACTGTAACCTATTTCGGCCACGACAGCACCCCGTGTATATACCTGAGTTTGGATATCGCTAATAAGGAGTTATATATCCTTGAACCTTTCCCATGGTTCCATTTTGCCCAAAAAAATATTCGGTCTGGTCGAGACACGCGTCCATGCTGCGCGTGCGATGCCTGCCACCCTCGGCGCGTTCGGCGCCATCTTCCAAGCTTTCCCCGCTCTATGTCCCTGTGAGCCCCGTCTCCCGCGGGAAGAGATGCAAGCCGTGCCCTGTGGCGCTCGTTCCAACACTCGGCTCTACCTCCCAGCCTCCTTCTGCTGGCATCCGCTCTGTCCGGAAATATAATACCGGGATACACGGGCTCCGCATGGGTGCCGGCATTCGCCGGCATCCATGCTCCGGGTAGGGCAGGGCAGCACTTCGACTTGTTCGATTCAATATTCGATAGAGGAAAAACCGTTACCACACAGCACATAGTCTACGCGTGTAGAACGTAAATTAATGCCAACAGATTGATATAGACTAACAGTGAACTACTTGCTACTTCTGTCGTTTCCTCCGTCTCTCCATTGCTTGCATGGATCCGATTCCGAGCTTCATCATATATATTTCGATCGGATAAATCCGAGCCCACGCAGACTGACCCTATCTTCTGGCCACGAAGAGACGTTTCGAGTGCGTTTCTTGACGTTTCGACTCAACCAAGCATCCAGGGCCAGCAGAGGGATGGCCAAATGTTTGCTGCATGTTCTCGATGTAGCAACTGACAGGCGCGCACTGAGCCAGCTTCTGCTACTACATGCATGATACCATAATATAATACGCGCGATCGGAGTATCACACACAGCTTGCAAAGACGAGTTTCGACAAAATCTTCGATCTCACTGCAGCTGGAGTGTATTTCTATTTTTATCATATCTAGACCCGAGGCTCGCAGACCGCGACTGTGTCTGTGTATAGTAATCGTGGAGAGACTTGCTGACGGTATACTAGGCGTGAAACACGGTGTTGCTGCCTTTGTCGTTCAATTCCTTGAATGCTATTATACTAATGCTGCTACTTGTTGCTGTAGACCACTCTCGTCTGGTCGATGTAATATCAGTAGTACGCGATAGCACTGAACAAACAATTTGTTAGCTACGAATTTCAGGCTCGATCGAGTTTTAGACGAAATATAAACATAAAATTCCTGGTATGGCCTTTTTGTCTGATTGCTGGTCGCTCATTGGCCGGAGATCGTACATAAAGTAACCGTCATCTGGGGACGATAGGGTCCATTCCCAGAATCATAATCCATTCACATATATACAACTCCGACAACCCTGAAACGAACGCGGATATATCACCAGGATTGATCCCTCCCCGCACAGTGTGGAAATCCCCAATGCCACCGACCAGCCGATCTCTAATTGGCAGGGGTTCGTATAATATAGAGCAAGCTCCACCCGGGGACGATAGTTTCCCATCCCCGGTCCAGGGGTCATTCAATATATCTAAAAATAAGACAAACGGGGGAAGAAAACCGAGTTCTCTCTGGTCGACACCGTCCCCCACGGTGTGGAAACCCCAGTTCCATCATTGGCTAGAATCGCTGATTGGCACAAGCTCCACAGCGATCCCCCACCCTAGTAGGAGGATGATAGAGGCTCACCAGCCGATGGGGGGCAGTTCCGTCGCACACGGGGGAGATAGGGCCCCATCCCCGGTTCAGAAATCCTCCGAATCTCTACAGCCCCAGCAACGCGGGAACTATAACGATAATCTCCCGGGTCGATATACCTCCCCGCACGGCGTGCCAACCCCGACTTCATTGGCTTATTACTCGTGAAGAATGCGATCCATTGCCCAACAACATTTATTTCTACCCGGAACACGCCCAATCCACTACGCCCAATCCACTACGCCCAATCCACTACGCCCAATCCACTTTAGAAGAATGCGATGCAAGATTAGAAAGCAAGACGAACATGATACGTCCAGAAGAACGCGTGGTATACCAGTAGTAGATAGCTCTGATTCGTCTCTTTATATTATTGCGTTTGGTGCTGTTGAAGTGTTTCTCGTTTTGAGCGTGCTTGGTCTGCACGTCAACTTGATATAGGCTCAAAATCGTTTTTTGCACGACCTTATCACGCAAATAACGTCTGCAGGAGGAGTTGTGAAGAATGTGTATAACTTCGGGTGAATATGCACATGAAGAAATAATATCTGATGAAATGTTAATATAGGATACGCGCCAACAACAACGTACAACAACGACGGACAACGTACAAAAAAAAATAAACAAATGACGCATGAGCGATGACGTGCTTTTCGTACATATGGTGTTGTACTTTGTTGTCGGCGCGTATCCTACATTAATATTTTATCAGATATTACTTTTTCATGTGCGTATTCACCCGAAGTTTTACACATTCTTCACAACTCCTCCTGAAGATGTTATTTGCGTAATAAGGTCGCGCGAAAAAAATGAGCCTATGTCAGGTTGACGTGCAGCCCAAGCACGCTCAACATGAGAAACACTTCAACAGCACCGAACGCAATAATAATATAAAAAGACGAATTAGAGCGATGTACTTCTGGATAACACGCGTTTCTTCTGGACGTATCATGTTCGTTTTGCAGCTTTTCTAATCTTCTTGCATCGCATTCTTCACAACTGCTCTCAATTTCCCGTGTTTTATTCGTTCAAGACCTGAAGACGTCAAGCAAAACAACCGCAATTTGGCTAGTTAAAAGTCGCGCAAAAAACCTTGGCCTATTGGGTCAAAGCCTACTAGCTAAGCTCGCAATTATTTACGCGGTCGCAATTCGGCTAGTCATTTGCATTATGTACGTTATCTATTAATAGTTTTTTTCTTATGAAGGGTGTCTGTCTAGAATTTTACTTCCTAAATAAAGTTGTATCCCCGCCTTCGTTCCCGGCCGTAGGGAATCTTTCGCAGATGTCGTAGCACATACGTGTACGAAAAGCACGTAATCGCTCACGCGTTCTTTGTTCAGTTCTTTTTGTAGGCTGTCCGTCGTTGCTGTACGTTATTGTTGGCGCGTGTCCTATTAATATTTCACCAGATATTATTTTTTTATTTTATCATGTGCGTATTCACCCGAAGTTATACACGTTATTCACAACTCCTCCTGCAGACGTTATTTGCGTAATAAGGTCGCGCAAAAGAACGATTTTGAGCCTATATCAGGTTAACGTGCAAACCCAGCACGCTCAAAATGATAAGCACTTCAACAGCACCAAACGCAATATAAAAAGACCAAGTAGAGCGATCTACTACTGGTAGAATAACACGCGCTCAAGTTCTACAGACGTCAAGCAAAACAAACGCTCGAGAGTATACCACCGCAAAATTCAAAACTTTAGCAACTACCTACCGTTTGGTAATGATGCCAATTTTGGAAATCATCAAGACGCTGCAGACGTAAAAATACAACCGAAGTCTCAAGACTACCTCCTCAAAATACAATATTTTTGAAACTTCTCGCTTGTCTCGCTCAGCATCCATCCGCGTTCACGTCGAGGTGCCGAACGGATAAGGAAGGGCGAGGGGCGTTGGAGCCGCCCCCGAAGACTTTTACGTGTTTCATTCGTTCAAGCCCTGCCGACGTCAAGCAAAACAAACGCTCGAGAGTATGCCACCCCAAAATTCAAAACATTAGCAACTAACGTTTGGAAATGATGCAAATTTTGGAATCATCCAGGCGCTGCAGACGTCAAGATACAACCGAAGTCTCAAGATTACCTCCTCAAAAATACAATATTTTTGCAAATTCTCGCTTGTCTCGCTCAGCATCCGTCCGCGTTCACGCCGAAGTGCGGAACGGATACGGCAGGGCGAGGGGCGTTTGAGCCGGCCCTCGAAGACGGCGCTCCAACGAAGCTATATGACCGAGAATTCCAGTTCCGAGAATCGCATACTGAGGCCGAGACGAAAAAACACTCCTGACCGAATCCCCCCAAAAAATAATGATCATACGGCTCGTATATATATTTAAGTCTTTTTGTTCAAGTAAAAGCATTCCTTACATTCGGACACGTCTAGTTTCCCCGCAAGAGAAAAATAAACACACCGAGTCAACCACGCCCGCAGGCGCTTTCGCTCCTGCCTCGACGAGCGGCCGCCCGCGCGGCGGGAGAGCGTAGGCCAGTTGACCCTTGTTCCGCACCCATGCCCACGCACTCACGTCGAGATCCGGGGCCGAAACGGCCCAGGTCGGCGCGCCCCCAAACCCCACACTAATCCGATCTACATGTGTACTGCTGCTACTACTGCGGTATGTTGCTACTAGTGCTGCTGTTGTGCTACTGCTGCTGAGGTTAATTTAGTCCGGGCGGCTGCTGCTACTGCTGCTGTGCTACTGCTGAAGCTAGTTGAGTAGCGGGCCATTTTTATTACGAACAAAACAACGAAGAACAAAAAATGTAAAGTTTATCAAAATATCAAAATTTGAAAAACAATTTGGGGTGTTCCAAGTGGCCTGCTCGTCTCAGGGAAGCGGATTGCAATCCCTTGCCAAATAGAGCCAGCTAAGCGACGTTTGATGCGCCGAGCGCCGCCACGGAGCTCGGCCGAGATCCAGACATGCTTCACATTGTACCCATGGCAGGCTCTTGTAGCTTGCCCCGCGGCCGAAAGTGCGAGAAGAAACACTCGGCCGCCGGAGAGCAGCGAGCCAAAAAAAAAAACGAAGATCATATTTTACATATACATATGGGGGACAGTTGCAGTCAAAGCGGGGTACAAGATAAATTCAATAGATTTTGTGGGGTATAGTCTACCCTCCCACGTTTCAGTCAAAAGGGGGGGGCAGGTTGCCCCCTCCTTCTTCGCCGCGGCCTCGTTAGCCCCAACACCGCGCCCGGAAAACAAAAAGAAAAGGTGTGCGCGCTCGGCATGGGCTGCGGGCGTCATGGCAGCGCGTCAAAATTCAATTTTGAGCCCGCCTGGGGCCAGCGCGGGCGCTTTCCGCGGCCGTTATCTTTCGGTACCCCTAAATCACCCAAAAACACGGAGGTATACCCCCTTTGACCTTTTCCCTTGTATTATTAGGCGTGGTACCTGGTATGTCATAATAGTACAGGCAGACCTGATAAAATTGCGATAAACCACACTGCCGACCCATCCCATACCCTCCTGAGACGACCTCTACGAAACACAGCAGTACTATATACCTAACGAAGTAAAGTCACCCTCGCGATCAATAGTGACGACATCGCATATATATGACATCACATACCCACCTCGCCTGATGTATTTGTAGGATGTATCTCTGACTTGAAATTGACGACCGCAGAGCCCCACATCGGCAAGGTAAAATCATAGGCGTGAAATCGTACATTTATTTGAGAGAAAAATAATTTGGAAAAGGAAGCACAGGCAGATGTGTTAAAATTGCGGTAAACAACCTTACCAACCCATTACGTAGGGTATTTCGTACATACCGTCTGCATGATCGCTTCCCAACCTATGCCAAACGAAGTATGACTAACGAGGTAACGTAATTGAGCGCGTGTATACCAAATATGACTAACGAGGTAACGTAATTGAGCGCATGTATACCAAGCGTTCCTTAAAAATTGACGATTCGCATCCCTCCCTCTAATGCTCAATGGCGGAGACAGTACATGGCCATATACATCACCTCGCATGCTGTATTTGGCAATACATATCTCTTTCGTATAGTTAGCGATGTCAGAAAATAATGGTAACTGTATGATGGTGACAAACAGTGCATGACCACATCACCTCGCCTGTTGTATTTGATAATACGTATCTCTTTCTTATAATTAGCGATGTCAGAAAATAATGGTAACTACAAATATTCTATAAAATATTCTAGCTTTCGATCCATGTATCATACAACAACAACTTATGAAGATTTAACACGTTATTTACTAAACTTAAACACTGGGTTGCATGCTGCATCGAACATCAAACCTTCTAGAATAGTAAACATTACAAGTCAGATGATATAAAGGGATGTCTTACTGCTTCAATCGTCAGGTTTGTCCCCTTTAAGGATTTTTAGTTCCGCGCACATATTGAAATGTCCCGCCCCCCGCCCCCCCACCCCTCCCCTCCCCCTCCCCTGACCCCTCTTGTTCATGAAAAAGCCCAACCCTTCCCCCCCCCCCCCCCCGTCCCCCCCCTCCGTCCCCCGATCCCCCCCCCCTTCCGCCTAGTTTGTCCAAACGCTCCACTCACAATCGAAATCGGCCAGAGTAATAAACACCTATACGCAGTTGATATCACGTCATTATCTTTCTGACCATCCATGACGTAGTTTTCAATTATTTTCCCCCCGACCCCCCCCCCTTCAACGCCCCCTCTTTTCCAACCACCCGCACGATCGCCTAGACCTAGCACCACGCGTACAACAAGCCCCTACATATATTTGATCTCACAGCCGAAGTGTATTTAAATATTATTTGTGACCTAAACCTGCTAAAAAATCTCCCCCCCCCCCCGCCCCCCCCCTCTCGCTCTCCCTTACTCAAACGCCCCACCAAATATCGAAATCCGCCAGATTAATAAACACTTCACGCACAGGATATCACCTCATTATCTTTCGAGAGCCACCCATGCCGCTGCTTTCCCCCCTCCCCCCGCCCCGAACACCCCCTTCTTCCCCATCACCCACACCATCGCCTAGACCTAGCACCACACGTATAACAAACCCCTCACCTAAAACCCTTCCTTTCCCCCCCCCCCCCCCCGCCCCCTCCCCCGCCCCCTCCGCCCCCACCCCCCACCTTCCCCCCCCCCAACCCATCCCAACCCCACCCCCTCGAACACTCCACCCTCTCTCTACTCACTGATTGTACGACTTACCCCAGGATATACATGATAAACTGATGCATCATTTCCAAAACCGTCACATTTATCCCCTCAAAATAATGTATAGTTTTCACGCACATATTGAGCTGCCCCACACGCCCCACCCCCGCCCCAACCCCCCCCCCCCCCCCCAATAATAAACTGGTGCCAAAACCGTCAGATTTATCCCCTTGAAAGGACTATAACTTACATGCACAAATTCCCCCCCCCTTCCCCCCCCCCCCCCCCCCCCCCCCCCCCCCCCCCCCCCCCCCCCCCCCCCCCCCCCCTCCAAACCCGCTCGCTTTTGATCAAAACCAGGCCCCCACGTCCTTCAAAACTCCGCCCCTCCCCCTCACCGGTTATTCGACTTACAAGATTCACTCGATAAAAGGATACATTTCCCTCCACAGCTGTCAGATTTTGTCCCCCTCAGAAACGGGTTTTATAGTTTCAGCGCACAGACTGACTAAAATCACCCTGTTGACCCTGATAGCTACACTGTAGTTGTAAGGGGAGTCGCCGACCTAGACACACAACTCGTAATGCGCGCGATCGGAGTATCACACACAGCTTGCAAAGATGAGCTTCGACGAAATCTTCGATCTCACAGCTGGAGTGTATTTTCATTTTTTATAATAGTACAGCAGTAGAGGAAAATCACGGCGATAAAAACCTGACATCGCCTGGGCTCCACACGACAGAATTAGGCCACAGCAGCTTGCGCTGCCGGGGTTGTTCAGCTTGCGCTGCCGGGGTTGTAACGAAGACCACTGATAGGGACAGCTTACGCTATACCTACAATGGGACTCGAAGGGTGCGCCAGCTAGCGTTGGGCTGCGAAAGCAACTGAGTTAAATCGACACACGACGCGTATGAATATACGCGGAAGTGTGGTGAGCTACGAAAAGCTTTATTTTTCCCCATCCGCCGGAGGATAAAAAAAAAAAAAAAAAAGCAGTATGGTTACTTTTATTTCCGTATGCAACTTACCTTTTCCTGCGTGGCCGATAGCTTCTCGCCCAAGCTCCTCGCCAGGCTCTCCGAGTTAGCGAGTTCGTTCTCCAACTGCATGCAACAATAGACGGTAGCGAAGTTCGGGCATCAACACAGGGGGCTGTGTGGCAAGAGTGAAAGTGAGACCAGGTGCAAAACGCCAGTGCCTGCATACTCACTGGTTGCGTCTTTTTTGCCGTACACGAGGTGGCTCGTCATTTCTTGTTGGGCCTTTCTTGTTCATGCTGCGCTTGTTTGAACAAACTGGTTTGCAAGGTTCCGCTTTTCGTGGTCAGTACCTTTGGCATTGCATGGCCAACGCATCTGCGATGTCGATATCTGACTCGCACTTTGTAACCACAGAGCTTGTATCTCTCTTGGGTTGAGAATCGGCACGGACACTGGATGTGGTGCTAAAGGATGTCGATATACACACCGCCGTACAAACGAATTATTAGAGGCACCTTTGCAATTTGTCAAACTTTAACTTTCACTGCTGTACTCTTTCCTTGCCGATCGGTGTACGTACGATACTGGCACATCCACACCCTTGGCGCTCACCCCTTTAATCTTCAGGGCATCCGCTGACGTGTCCAAGTCCCCATACAAGTCGTCCTCCTCCATCCTGCTACGCGCAATCTATGCAAGCGGTGCAAGCTCGGGGTGCACGTGAGGTATGCTACGCTCGATAATCGGCAGTGCCTCTGATTGCCCCGCTTCGCGCTGAACAGATTTGAATTTGACCGATTTGTTTCCGAATACAATAAATTTTGTCATTCCGACTATAATCTTGTCGGAATACTACCGGCCGGAATGTCAAAGTCCATCGCTATTCAGTTTCGACTGGAGAACACGCCGCAGCAGCACAGAAGCAGCACAGCTGCTAGCCACGTTGACGTGTAGTGGGCAGTGCGATGTTGGCGACTCTTCTTGCCGGGCTCTTCGTGGTCGCCTCACTCGCCTACTGGTGAGCGACCTTATGAAGCTGCTACGCGCTGCGCTCCCGTCTTGGCTCGCTCGGGTAGCTTGCAGGAATCGATGCAACGCCAAAGAATGAATTGCGAATTGCCCCACTTTCTATCTGCTTCCCGCCACCACCACAACACACGACGATGATGACGATGTGATACAGCAGAGAGATATCCCTACTAGCGCCGGTTGGGTAGTGCCAGTTGCTCGATATAGTGCCTGTGAAATCGCTTCGCACAGCTGGGAACAATGAGCAGTGGCAGGGTGCTGAATAGTGCCGATTTCCGCTGTAGTGCAGGCTTTTGCGGCCAGTACATACCGGGTATTATGGACGAAGCAATTTCTACTACTTGTGCTGACGATGGTGATATGGTGATGATGGCTTGCAATGAATGTGCCCGTACACCCTTTGCGTTCTCGCTTGGTGTTCCTTGTGTGCATGATTTGCACTACTGCCTCTGATTGTGCTGTGTGGTATGATAGGGCGTTGAAGCGAGAAAAGGAACAGGCAGTGGAGCTGACCCCACCGACCGAGTGCCATGTCGGCAAGGGACTGGTGTCGGTCGTGGTGCCGGCCTACAACGAAGGGGACGGGATCAAGCTGACTCTTACCACCATCGATGAGCTTGCTCAGGTACAGCAGTATACAGCACAGCAGTAGCAGTGCTGCTGTGCTGAGTGGTCTTTTGTCTGTACGATGCTGCTTGTGCGGTGCATCATCTACGTCGTCTGCCCGTGCTATTAATACATCAATACGTGCTTTCATGATCGCGTCAGTATGTCGTCTTTTCATACCAGTAATATATCGCCGGCATGCCAATTGATACCAGGTACCGGTACTCGAACCTCTGACCTGGCCAGTCCTGTTGTAGACGATAATTGCTATTAATAGAGGGCTCCGCTACACTCGCGAAAGGAAGAATACAACTAAATGTGAAGGGGGCGGAAAGAAGAGCCCATAATTTGGTGCAACTAGCGATTTGATAATGCCAAGAGCTATGTACTTGTGCAGAGCTGATTGCCCTGTGCTGTGCAGTGCTGTGCAGTGCTGTGCTGTGCTGTGTGCTTGCTGGCGATGTCACGTTCTGATATACGGGTGTAATTTGCGAATACAAAAGAAACATGAGAACCGAGAGAGGGCAATCAAATGGAAGCAAAATAAGCAAAAAGACGAGTACGCACGTGCATAGCGATGCCTGGTACCTTGTACTTCGCATGACACGTGGTGCTGTGTGTTCGAAATAAAGCGCGGCGCCGCAACGGAGGGCAAGGCACGGCACCGCACGGTACCGCACGGCGCTGCGCTGCGCTGCTGAGCTATAGCTGGGCTGAGCTGCGCTGGGAGGTCATATTTTGTACTTCAACAATGATGTACCTGGTACGTACAAACCTTGGTACCGGTATAGTTGTACCATTACCGGGTATGATAACTTCGAGTAATACCCTACATGTACGAAAGAGTGCAGCAAAGCACGCAGCGCGGAACAGAACCGCGCAGAACCGCACCGCACGGCCCCGCACGGTGCTGCGCTGCTGAGTTATCGCTGTGGTGCGCTGCGGAGCTGAGCTGAGCTGAGCTGACGAGCCAAGCTGATGTGAGGTGATGAGTCAAGCTGAGCTCACCTGGAACCCGGTAGGATTATTTTGAAACTTCGAATGATACCTGGCATGCACGAAATATCAAGTACAGCAAAGTACCAGCGCCGCACAGTACCACACGGCAGGGCACGGCACCGCACGGCGCCGCGCTGCTGAGCTAAGGCTGCGGTGGGCTGACGAGCTGAGCTGGTGAGCCAAGCTGGGCTCAGCTGGGACCTGGCATGATGATAGTTTGTGAACCAAACAAAACTGGATGGTTCCGCAAGTATAATATTGCAGGGGAGGGTGCGGTGTTAAGGCCAGGGAGGTCTTCAAAGGCCGGGGATGTACCAACCGAGCCTGCTCAGAAAACAGACAAAAAAATGTGTATACAACACAAACTTGTGTATACAACCTTCCACATCAGATGCTCTCAGTATACATCATACTCCGAGTATACTTGGGGTATTTGAAGTATTTGGCACTGCGAATGCTCGGAGTATTGCCAGTATTGATGGGCGAAATACGTCAAGTACCGGGATTATGAGCAGTAAACTGGCGGCCGAAATACCGCGAGTACTTGGAGTACGAGCAGTACAACACCCCGATTATAAGCGGTACCCCCAGTACAAACTTTTGAAATACTGCATGCACTCAGATTTTGAGCAGTATTGAACCCCCGAAAAATTGCATTATACAAGTACAAGTACGACTAAAATGTTCCTAGTACGAGTATCACTGCCACCTGCTGTACGTCGCAGTATGAATCCCCGCGATGCTCCCGAGTACTAATAATAGTTCACCTTGCAGTACGAAACGGTGAAATGCTGCGAGTATTGGCAGTAAGAACAGTACCAACAGCGGCGCTGATGCAAGTACCAACATATGATAAGTATAGATTCCAAAATACTTGAAGTTCGTGAAGTATCCGCATGTCGAAAGTAGTATCGAAATGCTTAAAGTTCTGGGAGTACCCACAGTTAGTGTCCAGCCCCGGAATACTTAAACTACTGGGATTATCCACAGCATCGCACACCGACACACACCGACATATAGCGTGTCCGGAGTTATTTGCAGTACAGAAGCCCGAAACACCGCGGGTACTCGCGGTATTCGCAGTAACTCCAAAGTACTTGAGAAATACAGTGTTCAGAACCTACTACAGCCGGTCGACCTGGTGGTTTAGTGGTTAACCTCGAATACTATCAATAATATTAATAAGTTTGGAGACAGGGGGTCAAATCTCGATATGGAGACTTTATTTGTGGAGACACCAACTGCCGACAGCGCTATGTAGCGTAGGTAACCGCAACTCGACATGAGTCGACGAGGGAAGAATAGGCTGAGGTCTTCTCAGGATAAAAATGGAGGCGCGTGCCGTAGTGGGGAGGGAGAAGAGCCTGCTTAGTGACCCCGGATCTGAAGTGCGGAGAAAGAGAAAGTGCGAACAAAATAGATGGGATGAGAAGAAAAAAAAAATGGCACGTACACCACAAGTTCGAAGGTGCACACGCCACGACACACATGCCGTTACACTACGGACACAACGACACAGCGGTACTGGCAGAATCAGAAGCACCAGTATCAAACTTGAGCGCTATTTGGTGTTGAACAAAAATCCAGACCGTGTGCTGTTGCTGCTGCGTAGCCTGCGAGCATGAGCGCCCCTTCTGCCGGTGGCGGAGAGGGCGCCTCATTTTCAGCGGAGCCACCAGTGCAGCACCAGCAGCACCAGCAGCACCAGCTAGTCACAAACACAACTGTAGCCACAGCCACAGTCGGGGGCGGAGGCGGAACCTCACCCTGAACCTACACCATAGCCATAGCGGCCAGAGCTGTCGCTGTCACCACAAGGAGCATCATCAGAAGAACCACAAGCTCTCCTGCCGACGTTCTTGGCCAACGATGCAACCATGCTCCCAGAATACCTGGTGCTTTACACTCGGAGCATACTTCGAGTATTTCAAGTATCTGGTACTGCGGGTACTCCGAGTATTGCCAGTACTGATGGTCTAAGTATTGCGAGTGCTGGGTGTAAGCGCAGTACTGATACAGTAGTACTGATACAGTAAAGGAAATTCTGCGAGTACTGGGGTACGAGCAGTAAAAAACAGCTGACAGGCTGAGTATAAGCAGTACCCGCAGTACGGATATCTGAAATACTGCAAGTGCTCAAAAGAGTACGCGTAGGATTGAACCCCGAAATACTGCAGTATACGAGTAAAATCCTCCAAGTATTGCTGCCACCTGCAGTATCTCGCAGTACGAAACCCTGAAATACTCCGAATATTACGTCACCTTGCAGTACGAAACCGTGAAATACTACGAGTATTGGCATTAAGAGCAGTACTAGCACCCTAAATATCGCAAGTACCATAAGCATGGGATTTATATAACCCCGAAATAGTTGAAGCACTTGAGGTATTCCAAAGTACCCAACCCCAGAAAACGTGAAGTGCTGGGAGTAGTCACAATATCAAACCTCAAAATGTTTCAAGCACCGGGAGTATCTGCAGCACAGAACCCTGAAATACTGCGAGTACTCGCATTATTCGTAGGGCACAATTCCGAAGATGCGAGTGCACGAAGTACCTTCGTACGGTATGTTTTCTCCCAAATAAGCTTACCTTACTCCCCGGTACTGGGAGCATCTGTGCGAGGTCCCCCTTTCGGGGGTGGTTTGCTTCAAATCCCGGTGGTGTCGCAAGTCGAAAAGGGAGAAAAACGTCTTGAAATATAAAAGAAATGTGTAGCCGCCGCACAGGAAACCCGGCAAGCAACACCGACTATCAATAAATCGACTTTATGATTTAGCTGATGATGCCATCGAGAGAAAATCTTGCTTGCTGTTGTCCGGCCATGTCGTCACGTCGCACGCAAGCAGCGAGATTTCATGCAATACTCGTACCTGGTACAGAGTACGTGCTTCGTATTATATTATAGTACCGTGCCGTAGTGGGGAGGGCGGCGAAGAAGAAAGAAAAAATGCGAAGATAGTAGAATGGATTAACAAAAAAAAAAAAAAATGTGGGTTGTCGTCGTCATGCGTTTTCCGCTGTGCTTTTGAGTGCTCAGGGGGTGTCTACCTCCACGTAGGAAAATGAAGGCGCAAAACGTCAATTTGGGTGTGGCCTTTGGCGTGGAGGCTCCATGCACTGCCTTGTCGCCACTATGGACTATGTTTTAGCGTGGCACTCGACCCTGTGCGCCGTTTCTTTGGTCGATTTTCTGATTTAACAGTTAATAATGGTGAGAAAGCGAGCCCCACCTTCTTACGACTGAACTTCAAAAGAGCGGGAGCCCTCTCTATACGTACGTACATAATGTTGGTACGAGGTACGAGTATAAAAATTTGGGCGTGTTTGATAACTTTACTTGCTGTGTACTGCTGCTGTGCACTGTTGCTGCTGCTTTGGCTGGTATCCGTTACTACTGCAGGACAAATCCCGTGTTGAGATAGTCGTCGTCGATGCTGGTTGCAAGGATAACACCATGGCCGCCGTCGCATCGCTGAAACTAGACGTCAAGATCAGGTATGATATGAGTATGAACATGCAATCAGTAGGGTTGTTTTGTTGGCCGACTATGGACTTCACGGCTACCTGGTACTACTAATAGTACTTATTACGTGGAAGGCGGAGAAAACCCCACCATTAATACAGTAGTAATAGCAGTGTGCCCACTAGTATTAAACTAGTATTAATACCGTCCGGCTTAAAGGCGTAATAGATATAAGACCAGGTAAATCTGCTTGTCACGAGAAAACCAAAAGCTGTCATTTGTATGCGATCATTTTTGCAGTGGGAAAAGATTAGACCATGAGTAGAGGTAAAACCGTCCAAGTTCGCTTGTCACGGGGTGTTCAAGTGGATACGCTGCTGTCCGTAAATGAATAAATCACTCACCTAGGGAGTATGTGGTCCATTCGCACAAACCTTCGAGCCGCAAACGCGCCAGTTAGATTCAAACACTTAAAAATCCGCAAATTCCTCACGCAACTACCAGATATTAATAACTGCAATATACTAGTGCTGTAGTGTAAGCTATACCTGGTACACTCCTTTATTCTGGTCCTACTTCCCCGGTTATTCGCGCGGTGCTACTAAACAGCCTGGTGCTAGGCTGGTTATTGTTATTGTTTCTTTAGTTGTGAGCAGCTTTTAGTCTCCCTTTTCAACTTGCGATACCCCCGGGATTCCCCATCCCGACATGATGGGATGGGGAAGCTTATAGCCAACTAATAACTGCAAGTACACTAGTCTGTGCAAATACTATTTGTATACTAATAATAGAGTCAGGCAACTGACAGGCCTAGCAATGTTTTGTTACGGCAGTGCAGTACGAGTACGGTTTTAGTGCAGCACGGTTTCAGCGCCGCACGGTTTCCGCTCAATAAGCTCGCATTCTATATTTTCACCCTCCTCTCGGTAGTACACGACACTCGATGTTACTCGATATCACTCGATCGATATTGCTGGACACTCGATACTTCGAAGTATATATTACTGGAAACTCGATATTTCTCGGATCGAAAAGCTCGGATGATCAGTCTGCCGTCGCTAAGCAGCAACTGCTCCGAAAACAGTAGTAGCAGATAGCAGCTAGCATTTTGGAGTGGATGGCGCGACGAGTGCAGGTCAAATAAATACTAAATAAATACGACCCATGTTGTCGGTGTTACAGAAGTAATAGAAGTAACAACTGCCTGTTAACAGTTGGAGATATAATATGCAGAAAGAGAGCGAGCACGTATGTACTTGTACGTACTTCTACTGTTTATATTAATAGCGGTACCTCCGCGTCGGTGACACGAGCACTCTGTTGATTGTTATCATCAATATTGTAATAACTGTTAATACTTGATAATTGTGTGGCCATATGGCCTACTGGAAATGATACAGATGGGTTAACAAGAGTGCGGATTCCACTACTGCTGCGTGACGGTGTAGATGCCACAGCTTCGGTCGTCACCGTGCCGAAATGCAGTCTGTCGTGCCACGGTACGGCATAAGTGCTATTATATAATACTCCCGAGTATCTGTTTCTTTTTTTTTCTGGCGGCGTTGTGTAGCCTAGCCTACACCCATCCAAACAACAATCGCGTTATCCACCAGTATCCACCAGTATCCATCAGTATCCATCAGCCCGGTTCATAGACGTACAAAAGTTCCAATAGCTGGTGTAGACGTTGGACTTTGACTATTTACTGCTGTGTCTTGTCTTCACATTAATCCGTTCTTTCTACATACTGCATACCCAGCGACATCAGTACACCCAGTGTCCGTGCTGATTCTTCTGTAGGACGAACCTCCAATGTTACACGTTATCAACCGACATGAAACATCAAAGCAAAAACGCAATCGCTGATGCTCTAACACTTCGTATGAACACTTATAGTCTATAGCATTACTCGTAGAATGCATGGTTCTAGAGGACGGCTCTTGCGAACACGTTCAAGGAGAGCTAAGCAGTACCGCAAGTACGGTCCAAAGCTCACCTGCGCTGTAACCTACTCTATCACCTGCGCTGTACCCTACTCTATCACCTGCGCTGTAACCTACTCTATCATCTGCTCCCACCATCTAGGACGTTGGATACACACTTCCTGTGCTCCTCTAACGGCTAACGAACATGCCACCTTCGTGCCGCTAGATATTTTGAGCGTGACCAGCTCATCCCCGAATTGGTGTGTTGCTCCCATTCCTTCCAGTAAGAGGCATTTCTAACGACACTTTTTTGGCAAGTTACTCGCTAATTTGGCAAGTTTTTGGAAACTTGGACTTGCCAAAATAACAAAAGAACTGGCCAAATTATTTTTAGATATTTCCGTTCTGCTTCGTTGGCAAGTTTTTGGAAAGTGAGCTTTGCCATTTCATTTGCCATTTTAGCCAATAACGCCAACGCAAGGTCGTACAAACTAGACCACCGCACGACGCCCGACGCTAGGCTTGTTAACTAGCTTCTGTAATAGCGGGAGGTACGGAGGATACACGGTGTCATTGGCAGCAGCTATGATAGGGCTGGCGACACTGGCTGTGAGCCCCGTGTGGATGCCGTGGGCGTCGTTTTGAGCGGGTGCTGACGCATCATCATCACAAACAGCAGCCGCCGCAGCTTTTCCCAGACGAATTTGACCGGGCTGGAAGGACTGCCAACCTCTGAAGTACATGGGCTGTGCCTGAAGTCCTTTCTGCGTCAGCGTTTACTCCATAGAGAGCGTCGGCGTGCCGTTGGCTCCCTGCTGCTGCTGCTGCTGCTGCTGTGAGGGGTTTGAATACAATCTGAGGGCGTTATGATGAGAAAGCTCGCCAAATATTTCCAAAAACTTGCCAAATATGTAGTGTTTCGCGATAGAATGTTGCCAATTTTTTCTTGCCAAAATAGCAAATTTTTGGAAATTCGTTTAGTCGTTAGAAACGACTGTAACCCTTTCCTCTCTTTGTCTTGCTTGTCCGGGCGCAGCACGACGAACTCCGTGGGGGGACGTGGACCGGCCATGAATGCTGGAGCGCGCGTCGCGCAGGGGGACCTTTTCCTCTTCGTGCACGCCGACACGATAGTGCCACCGGCTTTCGACGAGGTGCTGCGCAACGCCTTCCTCGACCCAACGGTCCTCATGACGACGTTTAGCTTCGGCATCAACCGAGCCCTGCTGCGCGGAAAAGAGCCGTTCGGGATGGCCGTGATGGAGAGAATCACCAACTACAGGACGCGCAGTGTCCACCTGCCCTACGGGGACCAGGCGAGCACAGCACCCCAAATATCTCCGATTCTTGGATTTGTTGCTTACTGCAGGTGTCGGATTCAGAACGGAGGCGAATTCAGAACGGAGGGAAAAAATGAATTTGTGGCTTGTGCATTGTCCGGGGGGGAGGGGGGCGCAGGGCGATAGAACGTTGCTCGCTCGAGCTCGCTCGCTCGCTGACACGATTGACAGCGGTACGAGCTGGAAGGATGAACGTATGTTATTAATCACTTCCATCGTGATATTAGTGGAGGAGCTGCAGGGCAGGCCGTCGTTTGACTCCAGCACCTTCAAGTCGGTAGTGAATGCACGGAATTGTGCCGACCACAGCTATATGCATCAAATAAAAAAATGGCGAGACATGATTAATCTTGTTCTCCCGCGCAAAGTTTCGACATACTAGGTATATAGTACGGCGCTGTATGGTTAGTACGGCGGTAGAACTAGGACAACGTTGCAACAGTGGCATCCTTGTCAGCATTGGCGCTATTCGTAGATTACTAATGCTTCGTGTATGTTTCGACCGTCGCGCGCGTGGTCGCGCTTGTTTCGCCGCATTTCCTTCTCGTGTGATTCTACCTGTCGCTGTTTCTCAGGCGTTCTGCTTCACTGCCCACAAGTTCAGGGACATGGGAGGCTTCCCAGACATCGTCATGATGGAGGTATAATATGTAGCTAAAACAAGATTGAGGGGGCATTCGGTCCGCTAGCTTTATGGCATAACAGCAAGCCGAAATAGAGTTTGTTGTTGTTCCAGTGTCTGAAATGCGGTAGATTTTGGTACACGCCCAAATGTGCATCGTTTAACCATGGGCCATACGAGGTAGATGTTCGCACTGTTGAACGCGCTGTTTTTTTGCTGCGCTCGCCGATACCGCGACAGAACGACATGCTGAGAGTTGCGTCAATGAACCTGCAGATGCAAGCACACTAACGCCTTCGGCCTAACCGTTTAAATATTGTCTATCCGTTTCGCACCCTGACGCTGTCGCGTTCGAAGTGGCAGCAGCCGCGCTGCCCTTGCCGAATGCACACACCGGATCTCACGTGCCCTTCTGGCGGGTGTACTCTGTGCGTCTCTGTGCATATTTTTGTACATCATTCGTTTCGCATGCGCTGACATTGTTGTGATTTCCTGTTCACTTGCGGCGTGCACGTTCCAGGACTTCGAAGTGGTGAGGCGGCTTCGCAAGGAGGAACAAGCTGGGGGGGGGAGGATTTGCATCCTGGAGCAAGCGGCATTGTGTGCTCCCCGAAGGCAAGGGTAGAACGGTTTGTTTCTCGTCTCCCTCGAGTTATGTGGATAACACGTGCGTGTGTGCACCGCCGTCTGCGAGTCGACCCGTGCCCGACGCGGCGCTGGCACTGCCGGTTTCCTTTATTCTCAGTGACTGGTCTGTCAGCGGCTAGGCTAAATGCTAGGCTCATGCTATAGACTAATCGAAGTGCACCGAGCGAAAAACGTCAGCGTGGTTAACGTACAGCAGTGTTACTACTTGTTGCGGTTGTGTCACTGCACGTCGACATGCACTGCTGTAGCGCACCTGCGATTTTTGTACACATATTGGCGATGGGCTGGCTAGTCTGTTCCGTTTGTAGGCATCTCTTCACCACGATACGAGCAGGGATTGCATTAGCAGGGGTTTCATTTTTTTTTTTGATACCCGAAGAAACGTTTCTGACCGTAATGTTAAGGCCGGTTGAGTATGAAAAATTTTCAGCTTATCCTAAAGTGTGAATATGGGTTAGAATGAAGTATGAGAATGAAGTATGATCATGAAGTATGAGAATGAAGTAGGATAATGTATGAGCATGAAGTACCAGGTATGACAATGAAGTGCCAGGTATGACAATGAAGTACCAGGTATGATAATGGGACGAGCGCATTTGTCTTGGGACTACAATTAGTACTATGTGTTAATGGCGCATAGAAATGTTGGTAGTGCTTCGTGAAAGAATGTGTTCGAAGTCGTGTTTCGGGTGATGATGATGACGATGATGATGATGATGATGATGATCATATTCAGCTCCTCGTGTTAATATGTGTGTTAAGATAAGGTGTGTGCTGCATCCCTATGATAAGGTGGCATGACTCTTTGCTCCGGTCACTGCGAACGGCACGTGGTTGTGTTGACCGCACGACACACGCACACACGCATCAGGTGGTACCGAACCTGATCACCGCGTCTGCCCCAACCTGCTCACACCATTCGCTTTGCCGCACATGCGCGCTCGGCGGCTGGTCGTCTTTTGCGCGGGACTGCCTACTGCTGCCTACTGCTGCCTACCGACGGGGCGCCGTAAACGGGAATAGGTGGGAAAAGCCAGGCAACAGCCCCTTTGTCAATTTCTGGAGAAACTGGGTGTTTGTGTTTCTCTATACGAGGGTGGGGGTTTCGCCGGCTCAGATTTTCCGCATGTACTACGGCCGGCACCCCGACCCCGTCGTAGAAAACGACATCGACATCGTTAAGAGTCATGCCAACAAAGACGACTCACACCCCACGCCCACGAACACGCCGTCAGTTAACAATGTAGCGCAGACCATGATCTCGCATGGGTGAACTTGTCGCCCGGACGCTTTTCATGAGCGGGGGTTGCACAGTGCGGTGCTGCTGATGGCGTTCATTGTATCATACGATGGGGTTTTGAGGGGAAGGGAGGGACGGGGGGAGGGGTGTAGTCGTTGTCATGCATTGCCGTCGTCGCATTTATACCATCGTACCATAGAACCTCGCATCCCTGTATTGCCGGAACGGGACACGTCGCGTTTTCACCGACCAGGCAGGCATTGCTTGCACCGGGGGGGGGATGGGGGGGGCACGGCGGCGCCGCTTACTTTTGAACAGGGTCTTGCTTATTCGTTGGCATCTTATTAGTTGACATTTGAAATTACCGGGAGTGGAATGGAGTCGGGCAGATGGGCGTATAGCCAGACTCGCGGTGCAAGAGGTTGTATGGGTATTGGATACCCTCGGAGAGGTTGGGGGTGCAATCGTGTGGGGGTTAGAGACATTGGGGATGCCATCGCGTGGGTTAGAGGCAGGTTGGGGACGCCATCGTATGGGCGTTGGAGTATAAAGGAAGCAAGCGGAGAAGGTGTTAAATAGCCCCGTCGCTTTAGAGCCCTGTGTGTCGGGGTCGTTGTGGTTTGGTTTCGATTTGTACAAGTTTACAATTTTGTGGGTGTGACGAAGTCGGTGTTGAATGGAAAGAAGCCAGAGAGGACTGGCTCCGTGCCGAGAATGCCATCGTAATTTTGTAAGTCAAGCCTCGGTGGAGCCAGAAAAAGTGATGTTGCCACCAGATTGTGAAGCTTGCGCTTCTACTTGGAGCACCTTGCTTTTGCTTTCGGTGCTGCTTCGAGGGACAGTGGGCGCTGCAGTGCCTTGCAATGACCTGTGCTGCCACGCTGCATTAGAGAGGCCAGTTTGTAACCGACTGTGTTTAACAAGCGAAGCGTTGATTGCGCGCGCGACCATCATGTAGGATATCCGGATTGTTGTGTTTTATTGTTTTTTGGCGGTGTCGTGTAGGCTGCCAGCTGGACATGGTCGCTTCCCGCTGTTGTGCCGTGTCTTGACTTTGAAGAGCCTCTTGCATTTGTTTTCTTACCGCATTGCCCACTTCGTGTTTTACTACGTAAGTACTCTGGTAGCAGAATATCAAAACTTATCAAGGGTGGTGGTGCATGTGTACAGACTCTTGAGCGCGGCTAGTATGTGGTTTTGTGATTGAAAAACAATGCAGACATCATTTTCCTAGCCCGATCTGACGGGAAAGCTGCTGTTAGGCCTGCGATAGGTAGTGGTAGGTCTACAGGGTGTACAGTGGGTAATGGTCCCGTAGGGTGAAGTGCATCGTGAAGTGCATGGTGAAGTGCATAGTGAAACCACGGCAGTAATGCTGGTAGCTTGTGTCAGGCTTTACTGATATGTCCCATCTTTTGCTTTGCTTTTAAGAAGTGCCTATTTATTTTTCATGGGTTCGCTGCTGGGTGATCATTTGGCCCCCAGCGATGTAACATGTAAGATGTAAGGTGGTAAGGTGGTGAGGTGGCCGTTAGCGCACCCCCTTCGCTGTAACATGTAAGATGTAAGGTGGTAAGGTGGTGAGGTGGCCGTTAGCGCACCCCCTTCGCTGCTCCAAACAGCAGCTCCGTCTTTGACGTGCCGTACTCGTGGAGTATTTCAAGGCGTCTCAGGAGAAGCTAGCTTTCGTTGTACTTCATGTTTTTTGCTCATCAAGATGTGACTTGGCCACTTTAATAGAAGCGCGATTGAAAAACTCGTCAAGCCAACCGCAATTCTGCCTGTCCAAAAGGTTTTGCGTCCGAGAGGCTGGCGTGAAGGGCCCCGCGCTTACTTCTCCGGCATGCCACGCCTAACCTGCCTCGGCATGGCGTGCCTCATCATATTCCGTAATGTCGTACGGATTGGACTGGTTTTGTGCCGCGGGCGGAAGTCGCGATGAGCCCCTCAAGTGTAGGTTTGCATCCGGTTCCCCCGGCGATTCGTGGCCGCGCAATGAACGAGTTGACCAATGGATGAATTAGCATACCGCCCGTGTTAATGTCGGTGCCCATGCTAACCTCTGTATGCATCTTCAAGTAACGACCGCACTCCTCGCCTTCTCTCTCGGGAGCTGAGCCAGCTTAGGTTTCTCGTGAGGGGAGGGGGGGCGCGATGATCATTCTGACACGATCTCCCCCTTCCCCGTCCTCCTCCTCCTTCTGCTCCTGCTCCTGCTCCCCGTACGTGTTCCTGCTTCCGTGCCGCATGTGCCTCTGTGCTCCTTTCCGGGTGTCTTCTGATGACCCTTCGCGGCTTACGCACCTCTCCGACGCCCTCTGACGCGATCTTCTTCGCATGGGGCTTTGCGCACCACCGTCACGGTCGTCGGCTTCGCTCTCGGGACTCCGGGGCATGCCAAACGAACGTAACGCTCTCCTGTACGTCTCCGGTGTGTTCTTGTTCGGCGATGTGATGGTTCGCCCCGACCGCCGGTGCTGCTGATGCCACTGATGCTACTGATGCTACTGCTGCTGCTCGTACGTAACTCGCAATTGTTGCACAAACCTTGTTGGTGCTTGATTCCTCGTTCGACTTGGCTCTGTTTTTTTCGCCCCCTTTCTCTTTTTTGTGGGCGGCCTCTATGATATCGACCTAAATGCGTCTAAATGCTTTACTGCTTCATTATACTGCTGCTGCCGATGGTAACTCTTGCCTATGGCGTCGTCGTTTTTCCGTTTTTTTCTCCCCATGCTTGATGTTTTGTTGATTGATTGATTGATTGGTTGGTTGTCTGTCTTGTGATTTCGGCTTGTCAAATCGGAAAATCTGTGCGCACGCATGTACGCCATTTCCCGCACGAACGTTCGTCGGCTATGTGCGGTGCTTTCGGCAGGTGGGAGGAAAAAGGGGTGCTGCGCAACTCGGTTCAGAACTTTTTTTTCGCCACATTGTTCCTCGTAGTCAATCTTAGCCCTGACCAAATTTTCCGTTTGTACTACGGTAGGCCGGCGCCGAAAAGGCCTACACAAAACGTCGAAATCACGAGCTAGAGCGCGAGCTAGTGTATTCCTTCGCGTGTTGTGATGCAGCACCTGAAACCCTATCGATGCGTTTCTCGCTCCATTGCGCCGACTACGACAGCCGTTTGATAGGAAAAGACCGCAAAAGTCTTGGCTTAATTTTAGTGCACGCTGTGAGCTGTAATTCGGGGTGCTCGATGATATTGGGACAGTTGTGGCAGTCTGTAAGTCGTTTAGTTAGTATATATATTGTGTGGTGTATGGTATATTGTGGCACAGGTCGCGACGTAATCTTGGCGCCCGCTGTATTTGGCGTTTTCGATGATGCTGGAACAGTCGCGGCAAGATCTACGTCGTTTAGTTCGTACAATGGTGTGTATAGTGTGTGTTATACTGTAGATGTATACCTTGCGTGCTGGCGTCACATCATCATTCGATGGGGATATAGGCCGGCTGATTTCCCTGAAACACTCGCCGTTTATATTTGTTTTTTTTTGTTTTTCCCTCAAGACGACCTTCGCCTTGAGCTGTGAATTTTGGGCGAGCTGTAACTACCACCGGTATGAAATAGTACCCGCGCAGCGTGGTTTGTTACTTGAGATTGGAGGAAGGGGGTGCACGATCATGCGGCATTTTTATCTTGTGGAGGTGTGCTTTTGCAGACCAACTGGGTCTTGTTTGTTTATGAACTTGGCGAGTGTCGGTGTCGTGTTTGGGCGACGCGCAGGGGTGTTTTGTTATCTGAATCAGGTATACATACGAATAGGAATAGTGCTCGAGCAGCGTGCTCATTTGAACATGATAAAGTAGGCGGAGGCACGACCCTGCGGCTGTTTTTTGCTCTTGTGTTGGTGCTGATTTTTTTCACCAATCGGATGTTTTTGTGTGCGACTCTGTGGGGGGGGGGGGGGGGGGGAGGGGTGAATTGAGTAGTCACCGCTATCAACAAGTAAGAAGGTAAGAGGATAAGAAGCCCCTCCGACGAGGAGGGAGGGTTACCGCTTGCAATATATATATGATACTCGTATTAGGTGCCGTTTCGCTTCGGTGTCTGCTCTGTTTTCTTGCCTTTGTAATCTGATTACACCGCGATTGTTGCGAATGCTCATGATGGTGGTTATTGTGCTCGCAACAGGCGAGCTATGATAGGCAGATTATTGTGGATATTCAGGTGCAACAGTTTTGGTGCACCGCGGTTAGGTACAGGTTGCGGCCCCAACGTGCGCGACGGCAGTTGCCCTATAGATGGCATTGTGCAAGCAACGCGATACATGGGGTGAGGATGCCCGAAAGGGTAGGGGGCTCAGTACCACGCATGACCTCCCCTGTTTGTTGGTGTTTTAGGCCCTGGCAGCTCCATAAGTGAGCGAAATACCCGTAGCGAATCTCTCAAGTAATTTATCGCGAATTGACGGGCAGTATCCGTTCTCCGGAGGCATTGTTGTAGCGGGATGTTCACACGATGCACGGACAATTTTTTGGGCTCTCTTTAGGTTTATCTCCCCGGGTATCCATGCCAACGCAGGGAGGCGAATGTCGATGAAAGTGTTAAAATGTTAGCTAATATCGCCTTGTCCCACGTGTCGTTCACTGCCAAGGCGAACGATGAATGTAACGGGCGCACTCGCGTGCCTTCATCTACGGCCAACCTCCAAGCATGTTTAACACGTTTCTTGCAGCAAACGCTTGCCAACAGCATCGCTTTTCAATAGCATCTCCACTTGGCGTCATCCCCGAGAATTTGAAAATCGCAGGCATCGGAGGTCCACAACCGCTTCTTCCCGTGACGGCTTACGGCCGATCTCCTCTTGACGCTGATTTTTTTTCTCATGTATCGTCTCGTCCACCGACGAGGGCAGATTGTGCTTCGGCTCCGGTTTTCCTGAGCGGCATCGCGGCCGCCACCAAAGGTACCGCCTCGTCATCCTCCACCGCAGACCGACACCACTCGTGGAAAATCTCTCGCCCCCTCGAGGAGACCACGTCTTCCTTCGGCCCCGCTCGACGCATAAGATGGTTGATCTCGGCGACAAGCTTGTCGCACTCATCTACACTCGCCGTTTCCAGCGCCATCTTTTCTCTCCCCCCCGGACGCGGCATGGGGCTTCCTGGTTCGTCCACGCCACTAGCATGACCCATCGAGTTAGACCCATCCCCGCCCCTCCAACTCTTCCCGCGCGCACAGCTTGGTGAGCGCGAGCCTCCGAGCCCCCACCTCAACCGCCCTGGTGCTGTACTACCTCGTCGTTCTTCTTCAGTACCTGTCGTTAACTCGGAACCCGGTGTTCTATTTTGGTGTTGAGTGTCGTGGCGGTTGTTGACGGCGTTGTTGGTGCCGTCTCGGAGGAGCGCGAAGCAGCGGTCGTGGCGCGCATCCACAACTTCAGGGCAGGCGCTCCGCCCCCTGGCGACGTAGAGCCCGGCTAACGGCATGTGGGAAGTGCGCTTCGAATTTCTTGTCCTGGGGGTGGGGCACGTGCGCAAGGCCGGTCGGTCGACTTGTCAAATTGCAAGACGCGGCAAAAAAATGCGAAGTTCTCATTGGCAATATATCCCTATTCTGGAAAACGTGGCCGCGCTTTTTTACGTGGTGCCTGCGATGAGACGGGGCTACTTCGACCTCCACTTTGCATTATGCACGCGAGGTGCCTGCTCATAACACTCTATGAGTGTGCGATACCGTATTGTGTGCGATACTGTATTGTGTGCGATACCGTACTTGTTGTTTTGGCGTGGGGTGCAACTTTGTGTTTTTGGTGGTGCTTCTTACCTTCCGACTCGTGTGTAAAACAACTCCGACAGGTCGGGCGTGACCCACAACATCTTCGGCTTCGGCTTCCCCTTTCCGCCATACTTCAAAACAGGGACCCCTTCTACCAGCCGAGAAGCAAACATGTCCGACGTTGAATGTTCGTTCTTCGGCGACTGTGCCGGACTCTCATCCTCCAAGCTGTGGGTCTCTCGCTTGTCCTCTCCGACCCAAGCACTGGGCGGCGCTTCATGACTTTCTTCCTCGCCGATATAGACATCGTTAGTCGTGGATCGGGCGGTTGCGGTACTCTCAAATACGTCCCCGGCAGCGGTACGCCCCCCTCCCTCGGCACTCCCAGACATCCTTCCGCTTCCTCCAAACCCCGTTTCTTCCGCCACGCTGGTGGGCTCTACGTCTCCCAAACAAAACTTATTTTCCGAATTGTTGATACCCGTGCCCACCAAACGAAGCTTGGCATCCGGGGTGCAAACCGCGGTGCACACGGAACCATCGCTCAACAACGGTGCTGTTTTTGAAAAGGTGCACCCCGCTGAGAGGTTGCTTGGTCGGCTAGGTAAAGGAGGGGCTGGGGTCGGCCCCACGACTAGCTTGTCGCTCGGCCGTCGGGGCAGCGGTGGTGGGGGACACGGTGCAGCCTGTCCATCATACCCGCTATGCTCTTCCACTTTTTGGGCGTCGCTGTACGCCTTGTCCTCAGCACTCGACGCTTCCATTTTTTGAGCCTCGTCGTATGCCTTCTCCGTGACGCTCGACGCCCGCCTCCCCACCGCCTCCAAATCGCCCTCAGGTTCTCTGTGTTTGTCTTCGGTCGGCGGTTTCTTTTCGACTGGGAGTTCGATGGTAACGCGGGTGCCTCGTCGGGGATAAGAAATTGCGTTCACGCGCCCAGGTATGACGGCAAACTTCGGGTTGAGCTGTCTTCTGGTCGGCCAGGCGATCGGCGCGACGTTGGACACAGCGGCAACAGTCAATACCGCGCATTTCTTACCGCGGGTAACCTCTGCCTCTGTCGCACAGGCATTCACTAACATCCCCCCCCCCCCCCCCCGAGCTTTGCCGCTCTAATTCGCAGTCCTGGGGCGTTGCGCGGGCGCTGGTTTTCAATGCTTCGGCGGTGCCCTTTTGCTCTACATTCGACGGGCATGCTCGTCGAGACACGTACTCTCTTTTATTCGCCTCCTCTGGCTTTCTAGTGTTCGACCCGCATCGCTCTCGGGACACGTAGCTTCCCCCGCTCGTTCCGTCCCATCTGCTAAGGCTGTCAACCTGAAGACGACTTGCGGTTGGACTATCCCCTGCCGTTTGGTCCTCGACGGCTGTTTTGTTTTCTGTTCCGTTCTGACTCGACTGGACGTGGTCTCGGCAAGGGAATGGTGGCGGCTTGGCGGCGGTCGTGATATCGCCGGGCTTTGCGACATCAACCGCTGCAGCAACGAGGGCAGAATTTTCTTGTTCGAGCTGCTGTATTCGCTGTTCTCGCAAACGGAGATCACACACTAAAACCTGATTGAGCGCGTCAACGCAAAAATAAGAAACAGTCGATTTTTGCGGCAAACGACCGGTGAGGATGGGTGGAGCGGTAGTATTAAGGGCCCGTCCAAACGAGGAAAACAAAACGGAAAAAAAACGAAAACCTCTAGATCAAGACTACGGTATTGTAGTGTCATACCCTCTTTTTCACTGCCGGGTCTGAGGCATCATATCATATCATATCATATCATGTCATATCACATGATATGATATGATATGATATCATATCATATCATATCATACTAGCATACTATCGTACTATCATACTATCGTACGATCGTACTATCGTACTATCGTACCACCATACTATCATACTATCATACTATCATACTATCATACTATCATACTTCCATACGCGCACGAGTGACTCTTTACCTCGCTGACCAAAACACGGCAGGCAACTAGTTTGGCGCAGCATGTATTACTAGCTAACCACCCCATTAAGAATTCATATTGGAAAATTTAAACAGCAGTCACGAAAGAAAGCCGAAAGAAAGCCGAAGGAAAGAAAACCCATGTCCGCAAGGAACAGGGAGGCCATTCGCTCGAGTAATTTGAACAACCCGAGCCCCTGCCAAACAAGAGCGGAAAAGTGAAGTAAAGTGAAGTAAAGTAAAGTAAGGTAAAACAAGATAACGGTAACCCTTATGGTACCGTAGCATTGGCCAGAATGAAAGAATAGCCGAGTTTTATTGGTCAGATAGCAGAAACTAGCAGTAGAGATCCAGATAAACCTAAACCCGTTTTGCTTTTTCGTTTTTTTTTATCCCAAAACCATTGAAAATGGACGGAATGGGGTAAATATATATATGGGATAAACAGCGCGATGAGGAACATAGGGTGACCGGTTTGCAGGCGCACGGTGGGTGGGGTAGTGCGTGGGGCTGCCACGGTGCTTGTCCGCCGTCGAAGCCAGCATGTCAGCATGTATGGGTAGGGTATGGCCCAGGGGTGGCTATGCAAGAAACCGGAGGGTCAGGACGTGGCTGTGGAGGTATAATTTTTCGTGAGGGTGCCACCCAGTATTCCAACGGCTGCCGACAAACAACCATGACCAAAAACCAACTTCTAAACCACTCCCGGGGGAGCGGGTTGGACCACGAGCACGGCCTACTCTCAGGGATGCCTCGGGTGTGCGAGTTGGGTGTGTTCAGCCGCGTCGTTGGGTGCATTCTGTTAAGATACGGCGCGTGTTCCTGGCTCCATAGCCAGACGGTTAGAGGTGTGGGAGTGGGGTTTGAGGAGCCGCATCTTCGACTCATGGTCTAGTTCGTTGAACCGGAGTTTCCCCGAATCTCCCATATTTCTGCATATGCGACTCATCAGGGTGGGCTAGTGTTAAGATACGGCCTCGAAAGGCCTGTAGGTATCCGAATTTGAGATCATTTGGATGGGTTTCGTATGATTAGGTTGGCGGTTTATATTCGGGGAAGTTAGGAATTAGATCGGAGGCACGCGCCTCCGATCTCAGAAGCTATCCCGGGCTCTGGTGGAAACGAATAAAGCTACATCTCTACGAAAGAACGAAAGTGAGTACTCTCCGAAGACCTGCTCAATTGGCAGACCTGCAGGGGGCACTCTGTGTCCACCACCTATTAATTTAACAATTCGCCGCGAATCGGTGTGCTGTGGCGGTTGAATTATTCTGTCAAGTTGCACCGCGAGTGTTAGCGTGGAAGATCAACAACTTTCAGTTCTATTTTCAGTTTTGTTTTTATGTCGTTTGGAATGAACATGCTTTTTCAATCAAGAAACGAAAGAGGATCTTATATGTTTTTCGGGGGTTTTTTCGGGGGGGGGGTTCGTTTTCGTTTCCTCGTTTGGACGAGCCCTAATGGCATGGGAAGCGGTGGAACTGAGGACGAAGCGCTGTTAACAACGCGGGAAGCAGTGAAACTTTGTGGATAATGTCCAAGTGCATGCCATTTTGAAACTCTTGAGGTGATCGCGGGAAGACTTGCTTTGCCCACTGGACTATTGCGAGGGGTGGTCAAAGAGGGTGCGTCTCCTGGACCGAAAGCAAGGGGCGATAATAAACACACCGCAACCCTTGCTTAGGTCTGCTTGTCTAAAAAATCGCGTCTTGGGCCGAAATATGGGCGACACGGCTATGTGATATCGCATCACCTGCCTCCCACGCATACCTCAACCCAAACCAAGCCATGCTTACCTCAAAATCGCGTTTAATGGCCTCCACGGCCGCGCGAAGATCCCGCTCTGCGACTTCCGCTGCCAAAGCTCTGGCCTCAGCGTGCGCCTTCTCCTCTACTACTTTCTTTCCAGATATCGCCATAGATTCTGTCTTTTGCCGAAGCCTCGCGTTGACCTGCTCGAGCTGCCTCGCCCTCCTGCGGGCGGCCTCTTCTCCCTAAACAACGCAAAACCAACATGTTTTTTCGAGTGCGAGTTTTGTGTTTGGCTGACGGCCTTCTTGCTCGTGCTTTAAATAACTCAACACATGCATTTTCAAGTCCGGGTTTGTGTTTCGCTGGAGTCCTTTTGTTGTGTGTGTTTCTTCCAGCAAGTAGTCGAGGTGAGAAAGTGGCGGGAAGGATATTTTTACGGCTACGTGTGGCGTGCGAGAAGGTGCGACAAGCAGGGCATGGGTAGATGGTTTAGCCCTCAAACGAACCGGTACTACCATGTGGTGTCAAAGACACTCACGCTCACTTGGATACATCAAAGCTGCATGGCAAGAGTGCGTGCGTGCGTGCGCTGGCTGTAAGTGGACCACCAAATATGTTGCAGTGCGTTCCGCGATTGGTTTCGGACAGACGCCACCCGCGCAAAAGAGTGGAAAGCTTTGGCCTTCCATCCAGGCTTCGACGTCTAATCGATAGATGCCTGTGGTGCAGGAGTGGGTCTACAGGTGCCTTCCATCGAAGCTTCGACGTCTGTCGATAGAGACCTATTGTGTATGGGCAGGTCTGCACGTGAACTGCAGATCAAGTTCATGATCCTTGCAGAGCGTGCCTATTCCCCTTCAAACTACTGTAGATCCACGTATTCGGGGACAAACCGCTTGGAATGGGTGTGGGATATTTTTTGCAATGGTAAAACGGGTATCATAACCCAATTTTCCTAGATGTAGGTAATATGGGATTGATTTATTATATCCCCCTACCTGGGTGGCCTGTTTAGCCAAAGCGTCTAGCTCGTCGCGCTCCAACCAGAGGTCCCGCAAGTCTTTTTGCGCCCTGGCCAGTTGCAGTCGTGCCTTTCGCGCTTCATCTGCCAGATTTTTGGCGTTCTTCTCGTCTGCGCCAAACGTTGCAACCCGAAACAAACAACACAAAAAATACCGCAGATCTAGAGTAAGTGCTGTATGGCTTACCCTAGGCTGGATGTATCATATCATATCATATCATATCGTATCATATAATATCATATCATATCATATCATATCATATCATATCATATCGACAGTTGTCTACCTCGGTGTAGCTCAGTAGGAAACACCTTCACAAACGGCAATTGTTCATGATAGTTGTTTTGTCTCGTTTGCCGTCCGCCAATCAGTGTGCGGTGCGTTCTTTTTCTCTCAATTCACCGCTTTTTGTTAGTTGAGCTTGCCATCCGACAATGCGAACCATGGATTTCAACATCGATCCAACATCTACTTCAAGTATTAATGGTAATACTACGTACACTGTCGAAGTCAATTCAATGGCCACGGCCGTGGGCGCTGCATTTCCAACTGAAAAAAAAAAATGAGCATCCACAAAGTGGGCGCCCTATTTTATGTACACGTTAAAACTTTAGCACCCACCTTGGCTAGTCTTGGCCCCTCATCTTCCACAAAGTATGCGTCCTACTTACTGTACGCACACGTTAAAAAATTGGCACCCACCTTGGTTAGCCCTGGCCTCTCGTCGAAGCTTTTCGCCCTCTTCTGCTCTTGCCTTTTCCATCATCTGCTCAAACAGCTGCCGATTGGAGTATTGTAGGCAGGTAACCAAAAAGTGAAAACACAGCGTATGTTTGGTATTTTTCCGGTCCACACATTATTGGCACCAAGAGGTAAAACGAGCGTAGCATTGGTCATGTAGTAAACTGTACTGTACACCAAATGCTGCGTATGTATGCTGACGGCACTCCTGGCCCTTGATAGACAACTATGACGGATCTTCCCACACTAAAACCAATATATCAAGTTGACGGACAGCCGTCAGGGAGCTTCCCACGTTGAAACCAGTATACCCAGCTGACGGACAGCCGTCCAGGAGGTTTCCCACGCTAAAACCAGTATATTAAGCTGACGAACAGCCGTCAAGGAGCTTCCTGTAGTAAAGCCAGTATGTTAAGTTGACGGACAGCCGTCAAGACGAGCGCTTCCTACAGTAAAGGCAGTATGTTAAGTCTAAAGAGGCCTTGACGGGTCAAAGTTAGACCGTCAACCCACACGTTGCTCTCCACTAATAATATTAATAGAGGCATTCTACGCTAGCGGTCCCTCCATCAAATGGTTCTGAGGCTCCTCACTTGAAGAGCTGTATACAGACAATACAGATAATATAGCCAATATATGGTATACCTTACATCTGAGGCTCTTCACTCGAAGAGCTGTAGTATACAGACAATACAGACAATACAGACAATATGCTACCTTACACCAAAAACTGGCTTGGCGAAAAACAAGTGCTACCCGATGAGCAATCCATGAGGCTCCTCACTTGAGGAGCTGTAGGCTATACAGACAATACAGACAATACAGACAATGTAGCCAATATATGGTATACCTTACACAAAAAGCTGGCTTGGAGAAAAGCAAGTGCTACCCGATGAGCAGTCTATACCATCATCCCATCGCCTAGGTATACATACAATCAATAAAACCAACTACATCAATCGCATCAATCAAATCAAAAGAAAAGACTATGTTCCACCAATATTGGGTAGTCGTAGCTTGATAGTCGAATTGGCGTGTTAGTCGAATTGATCTGTGAGTCGAATTGACGTGTTAGTCGAATTGATCTGTGGGTCGAATTGACCTCTTAGTCTAATTGATTTGTTAGTCGAATTGATATCTCAGGTCTAATTGGTATGTCAGTGTAATTGATCTGTTTTTAATATTGTAGATCTGTTAGTCTAGTTGATCTGTTTTTATTGTTGGTATTTAAGTCAAATCGATCTATTAATAATTGAGGAGAAACGTCAGCAAAAAATGTGTTGGTGAAAAGGTGCTATAATACCTGGTATATCTCTATAGAGTGGCAAGTATCACTACCGATACTGCTGTACATATATCGTATATCGTATATCGTATATCGTATATCGTCTGGACGGGGCGAGGTTAGATACCCTTTCAGACAGTAAAATGTGTCATGCTATCTCCAAGAAGAACCTCTACAAAAAAAGCCAGTGTGGTTTTGAAGGAGCAAAGTCACGTCGCGTGGAAGGCGTTTCTCGAGCGGTGGAGAAGGTGTTGCAGTGCTGCGAGTCACCTTCTTTGTCGCTTCCCCTGCCGCCGTAGCTTCTCTCAGCTGTCGTTTCAGACCAGAACCACGCCGCTCCTCCGACCGGAGGCTGCTCTCTGCAGTCTTCAGTTTGCTGCGGTACTATTAATAAGCACGTAGTATATCGTATCAGAGCATGAAGAGCAGGCAATATACGCGTCACACGCCTACATAGACGAGCAATATGCATGTTATACGAGGAGCAGCAACGCGATGAGATGGAAAACCAAGTTGCTCTGATACAATTAACAGTAAGTTGATCATGAGTGGTAGTGTAGACAGGAGGGAGAGGGTTTTCTCGAAGTTCCCCGCCCAAAGTTGAAATGAATAAGTAGTCTAAGTCTCAGATGAACGATACCTGGTGTGCCTGGTACGACTGATGTCTACACCGAGTTTCTATACCAGAGAAAAAAGTGGTACGAGCTAGCTTGCTGCTGGTATGATATGATATGCCGCTCGTCCGCTCGTCCCGCTCGGCGCTCGTTTTGTCGGGTAGTTAGTTGTAGTTGCGAGTAATAAGGACCCGGAGCAGAAGCGCACACATTGTTTTGAAAAAATCTTCTAAAAACGTCAGCTGTGAGTTCGATAAATTTAGGGTCGATACTCATGTTTGTTGCAAGCTGTGTAATGGAGTTTGAAATTTCTAATTTTGCGAATACAACGGTAGGAGTTAAATTGACACCCAATATGAATGAAAATGTGTGAAAGTAAGTGTGGAGAGCTTGAGCTTGTTACTTTTTATTTCGAAACCATCCCGACTACCACTATCCGTTGTGGTGTGCAGCACACAGCACATTAAAATACTAATACGTATTTGTACACGAAGGCTGAATACTGCCACACACAGCAGCAGCAGCACACATATCGACCAATGCCCATCCGGACAAAAAAAACGCATCAAAATAGAGTGTTTGCGACAGTACGTTTTTAGAAATTTACTTCTTCAAAAATTGTCCCGAAGGCAATATTTGCGGTAAATTTTTGAAAGAAAGGCAAAAATGTACTTTGTCGAAGGTAGGTTTTGATCAAAAGTTACGGTAAATTTTGTCTCTCTGTTTCATTGGCCTACAACACACCGAGCATTTGTCCGAGGCAGAACGCCTCTGCAAGGGTCTATAGCGCCCTAAGCAGGACCAGTTTGAAGCACCACGCTGTTGTCACGACACAACACAATACAAGCTACTAATACGAACGCACGGAGGATTGAGAGGGTAGTACCCTGAGCACGACGCGCAGGCGTAACATCAGAGATATGCAGCAGGCCGGTGATGAACCGTCTGTTGCTGCCCTCTGCGTCCGTGACCAAGGGTTCAGCGCTTGCTGCAAGCTGTGGTGAACTTCTCGCAGCTGGCAGAGTCGAACGCACGCACGCGGAGAGGAGCCTCAACGCAGAGAGCGACACCACGCGCCTTGATTGCGGCTATCGTGTGCCGCATCTGGCAAGATAGGACTCGTATCGGTCCATCTGTGCGACAGCAGCCACCGCGCTTCTCCAACATCACCGCGACTGAAGCGTGGCATGACTTTCGGTTTTGGGCAGAGGAGCGGAAACTCCCCTGCCCTAAACCGCTGCGTTCACTGCGGATTCTTCGCAGGGTGGTGCTTCGCAATAACAGGTCCACGTTCCATGGGGAAACTGCGCTTCGCCTTCCCTTCCGTCGCATGAGGAAGGCGTTGCTCTGCTTGTAGCACGTGTAATGAGGTAGTCCCTGCTCACAAGGAGTTTTTTACGCGCGAGACAGACCGCCATACCTCTGATTTGTAGTCTGTTGGGTGCTTGCATGTACCGTGTTCCAGGTACTGCTGCACCTGAAACGAGAGGCTCGAGACTGGAGTACGTACAACGAACGAGTACTCGTATATCGTATAACACTACGAGTACTCGTACTGCTGCTACTGTACTCGTACGTATATTACAATCGCGCACATCCCCGTTTCCCTACTAAATTTCGGAGGCGTCGCCTGCAGGATTTTGTTTACCGCTAGCGCAAACACACCAAAAACTCGGTGGGAAGGCAATTCACTTTTTTTAGCGGAAGGCAAGTAAATTTTTAAAAACGTATTTTCGCAAACACTCTAATCCACCCCCAAAAAACATCTCCTCGTACCTGGAGACAGAGATGCACTGCCTTGTCCCTGTCCTCCATCAGCTCCATGAGCTTCCCGGGAATGCCCAAATCCAACGCAGGTCCACCCGATGTATCGCGACAAAATGCAATGTTCTCTTCTTCAGTCGACTTAAGGCCTTGTCTTGGGCTTGATTCGGGCGAATGGGCTTCCACACCAACCCCGCCGCTCAAACTGTCTCCGCTAATTTCCTCCTCCTCTTGGTTCTGGTCGCCGGTTCGGTCCTCATCGCCCGCGGCTTTACTACTGTGACTGGTTCGATCTTCTTTGTCCACGTTTTTTCTTGCTGTTTTCTGTGCACCTGTGGCAGCCGGCGTTGCTGGTACCGCGCTCATCTTCTTCAGCGATGGCCGCAAATTTTCCTCTCCGAGTACCCGTATGATTTTGTCGTCGGCGCGTTGTCCCTGGCTCGGAGCGCTACTCGCCGTACTCCTAAGATGCTCCTCGTCGTTGTCGATATCCAGACGAAATCTTACCACGCTGCTGGTCGGGGGTACAGATCTTTCAGATCCAGATCCGGATCGAGCTATCCGTGAAATCTTTGTCGGTGGCGTTATTACATCTGACAACACCTCGGTATGATTTATTGCTCCATCGTCGTCGCGGGTGCGTGGTGCGGAGATGGTGTTGTCGAGATCGTGCATTTTAGGCCGACTTGGTGCGGGTAGCGAGGACGACCGACTAGGCGGCTTCGCGGAGATGAGGCCGCTCGCAGGTTTGCGAGCGCTCACTGCCCGCGTGCGTCTTGCCATGTCCCCACGTAGTTTTGGGGACACCATCGCCATGCTGCCGACATGTGGACGGACGGTCGCAAGGGCACCTACTTCGTATACTGCTGCTGGATCTATGTACTGCTGTTCTACATACGTACGGTCCTCGCTATTCGTACGGTCTTCGCCTGCCGCCGAAAACGAAAAACGAAAAAAACGAAAATGTATAAAATTGTTACGTTTCGACGTCGGTTTTACAGTTTCACTGTGGCGAACCGGCACAAAATTATGTCCTACGCTTTGCAGCAGTATACAAGTACGAGTAGACTATGCATACAGCCCATACAAGTCACGGCCACGATATAACGTTCAGCCGTATGGTTCAACGGAGAAGCTCGCCCGCAACACGCAACAAGAAGAGCAGCAAGCAGGCAAGGCGGCTCATACAACGACATACAGGCAGGTCTCCGACAACGACAGCGTTCAACGTACCCTCTCTCTGCTACCTGATTTTCGTACAACGTGCACCCTGGTATGGTACATTACAACACGTACAACATACAACGCAATACGTATGGTCGCGTCTCGTGAGCTAGTGTTCGTCTTCAACAATCAGCGAGAAGAGGAGGTGTAGTTTATGTAAGCAGGACCTCAGGTGCTGAAAGCGACCATGCCCGCGAAAGAATGGGAGCGTACAAGAGGTCTGCTCGGGCAGCCGACAACCCCCCTCGTCCTGGGGGCTGGTGCGGCGAGTTTGAAGAGAGAGCTGCCCTCTTCCGTGCCTGTGAGGCCTGAAACATCGCTAGGGATGAACCTTGTGGGGGATTTGATAGCGGCCTTTGGAGCTTCGCTTGGGGTGGCTCCCTTCATAACGATAGCCGATCGAGCTATCATGCAGGTTAGCATGTAGGCCGCGACGTATCATCAAGGATGTAGTCATTCGGATATCGTGACGAGCTTGCCATACGGCGCGATTTTTTTGGGGGTGTGGATATGTCATCGCTCTAGTCTACGAGTATATCTTCCAAGATGCACGAACGTACGTTACGCCTGTATACTTGTCGAGTAACCCTGGCGCGTAATATCACGCGCGCATACATATGCGTAAATAGGTTTCACGAGTTTACCCATGAGATGTGTGCCGAGACCTGCATGTATGCCTCTCAACTTGCAAACTGCAATATAATGTAGAAACATGCTGAGAATATTCAACAAACCCATGGATGGGCATACCAACGTAGTGCTGACAACGCCAACAAACCCACATGTATTGGCGTACCGTGGGGGCAACAACAGCTGACAATGGAAACACCCCCCGCCACTTACTTTTTTACGCTTTTTTGTGCACGCATTCAACTACACAGTACAGGACACCTAGACTACACAAATACCGACCCAGGCAGGGTTTCTTATTTGGGGGAGGGTGCGTGCTACACTAATTTGACTCCAGTATAAATAACGCCTCCTCGGTTGCTTGTACCAGGGATTCTTGTAAATAAATATCAGCCTGTGCTTCTTCTTACCTTGCTTCTTATTAACTGCCTATGAACTGCCCTGTCCTGCGCTCGTGTACTCCGAGTATCGAATACCACCACCCACCCCGCACATCCTCCGTACTCCGTATACTCCGCGCTCGTACGTATATGTTTTTCGTAGAACGCGAGCGGGGCCCTGAAGCTGGCGAGCTCCATGAAAGCCGGCGCATTGGAGCTTGTGACACGACCCCACATATTCGTCAGCCGTCCAGAGTTCCGCATAATTTTAGGGGTGTACTTCTCTACCTATGCAGCTGCAAACGCCACAACGACCGGTGAGATTCACCGCTATAGACTAAACTATATAGATTATATCACTATTCAGAGTAATCTACTCGAACAGTATCATCCTTATTAATTCAATGATTCCTGGTCGAATCGTTGGATATATGCGCACGAAACAACAGCGGGCCCCTGATTGTGCTTTGGTTAAATGCGCCACTCTGCCTATTAGTCATCTGTTAAGGATTTTAGTGGGGTATTAGTCCGTTTGACCACTTGCAACTGGTTAACCAATAGCTTACCCAAACTAAGCCTTATAACACTCTCCCCCCCTGAAACGGCGGGATAGCAGGTCGGCCGGATATACGGGCGGACCTGTCATTTACCCAAGCCGTTTCATTTCCTGGGGATACCAGGGAGAGTGTTTTTCAAGTTCGCCATGGGGAAATCTGAAAAAGTTTATTATGGTGGATGTGGGGATCGAACCCACGACCCAAAAACCCATGGTCCTGCCGACGACGCCATTTGTTAAGGATTTTAGTGGGGTATTAGTCCGTTTGACCACTTGCAACTGGTTAACCAATAGCTTACCCAAACTAAGCCTTATAACACATCGCTGATTATATGGCCGAGTGGGTATGGTGCTTACTTGAAGAACTTGTGTGTATACTGGCGCATAGCCTCAGTGGGCCCTAAGGTTGTTTGGTGACTGTCAGGATCTTCTAGTATAGAGTATAGAGTATAGAGTATAGAGTGTAGTCTAGAGTATAGAATGTAGAGTATAGAGTATAGAGTATAGAGTATAGAGTATAGAATACAGAGTATAGGGTATAGAGTTTAGAGTATAGAGTATAAAGTATAGAGTATAGAGTATAAAGTATAGAGTATAGAGTATGGAGTATAGAGTATAGAGTATAGGGTATAGAGTATAGAGTATAGAGTATAGAGTATAGAGTATAGAGTATAGAGTATAGAGTATAGAGTATGGAGTATAGAGTAAAGAGTATAGAGTATAGAGTATAGAGTATAGAGCATAGAGTATAGAGTATAGAGCATAGAGTATAGAGTATAGAGTATAGAGTGTAGAGTATAGAGTGTAGAGTGTAGAGTATAGAGTGTAGTGCTAAGGTATTATTGGGGTATTAGTCCATTTGACTACTTGCAAAAGGTTAACCAATAGCTTACCCAAACTAGCCTTATAACACTCTCCCCCCCTGAAACGGCAGGATACCAGGTCGGCCGGATATACGGGCGGACCTGTCAATATCCAAGCGGTTTCATTCCCTCGTTATACCGGGGAGAGTATTTTTCAAGTTTTATCATGGGGAAAGTCTGAAAAGGTTTTTTATAAGGTGGACGTGGGATTTGAATCCACGATCCAAAAAAATCATCCATGGTCTGTCGACGACGACATTTGTTAAGATATTAGTGCGGTATTAGTCCGTTTGACCACTTACTTGCAAAAGGTTATCCAATAGCTTACTCAAACTAAGCCTTGCAACAATAGAGTATAGAGTACAGAGTATAGAGTATAGAGTATTAGAGATGCTACTTGTCAGTAACCATCAAGTCGTTACTTGATAACACTTAAAAGTCATCTAGTATACATTGCGAGTTGTTCGTACAACAGACAGTTATAATAAGCCAGTTAGTTGTCGTTTGTCGATGCAGTACGTGGCAAGCACAAGTCTCAGCAGCAATATCTTGGATACATGATGCACAGCAGCTTGCTGGTTAGTCATATCCAAAAGCTGGTACATGTAGTACGTACGAGTAATGCGGTGTAGTCAAATAAACGCGGCGGAATAACGTACATGGTATGTATAGTACGTACGAGCAATGCGGTGCCATCAAATAAATGCGGCGGAACAACATGTCTGGTACAGTAGCAACATTCATGGAATACGATTTTAGGTTGACTACTGTCGGGACGTTGACGTAGCTAAGCTCCCAGAAGCAAACCTCAGGGAACGTTGCCATAGGTACGGTAGACCACGAGCAAGCCTCAGGAAACGTTGCTGTAGGCAGATCAGACATCTACCCGTAGAGTACATCTGTCCGTAGCATACGCACTGTGCCGTCTCGATCAGGTGATGGCCAGGCCCACCTCGATCACTCCTCTTTGCTCACCATCAGCTCTCATCTGCTGAGCAAATAAATCATCAATCAACATATCGGCCTGGGGTCGCCGAACAACGTCTTCTCTGCTAGATAGAGCTCTCTGCTCTTACAGGCTCACCTAACATTGGCCTTCGTTTGCCTCAAATCATTTATATAGGCTGTGTCTTCATCGGGTCATCCGAAAGCGAGCCAACGAGCGTACACCAGCTAAGAGCTGATACACGCCACATGCCACCTAAAGCTCAATAGGTTATTTATGATCATCAATAAGTTATAGCCTCCAGAGCTTCACCTAAAAGTCAACAGGTTTGAGCCTCAATAGGTTATGAGCCTCGCACACGTAAACGAGGAGAGCGGCAGCACGGACTCACGATCATCATCAACGGCTGATCAAGAAATCTACTGCTGCTTACGGGAGCTTCTACATCTCTACACGAGTACGACGAGAAGTATCAGGCGCGGACTATGAGTGCTTTGTTAGAAAGGCGCGGTGAGTGAGTGAGCATATCTAGAGGACCCTACGCACTCAATCAGAGCAACTATTGATGTCAGAGCTGTGATCAAGGTACCCAGAGGTATAGAACGTCACCACATCACAGGTTGTACCAAATCAACCATCCACGGGCACGGGACCCATCTTTGCATCGTCAAGGACCCCAAAACAAAACCTCGATATACTCGAGTATACAACTAACTGCTGTACGGTGCCTCGACTCCAAACAAGCGGGTCGTTCTGAGCAACAGCGGTACAGAGGCAACTCTTGAAGGTACAAGCTACAGCCTGTTAATAGAGCTCTAACCTCTAGTTCAAGGACTTCACGTGTGATCATCGTGATAGACCGACCAAAATTCGAGCTCAACGCATCTCTCTTTGAGTGCGGGCCATAGGCGTCACGTGTGATCATCGTGTTAGACCGACCAAAACTGCCTAACGCACCTCGTTGAGAGTGCGGGCCAAAGGCGTAACTTCTCAGTAAGGACTCGCCAAACTTCAAGCCACAAGCTTATCAAGAGCAACTCCCGGCAGTAGAGTAGCTGTCTGTTAAAGGAGACTCTTATCATCAAGACGACTAGTGCAAGCCAGCAACCAGCAGCAGCATCAGGAGGTACTTCGTACTGCTGTATTGTTTGGAATTTTTCAAGTTTCTTTTTTGAAATCTCCATAATAACGCCTTCGGTTTCTACACAAGCACCACTACTGTACTTGAAACGACTGTTCAGTTAAGCAGCTCGTATCATACGTGCGGCGGGATTACTGGTACTACTACACTGCTGTACAAGTACTGATATCATACAAGACATCTGAGTGAACTGCTCTCTGGCACCTACTCATCATCACCATGGGGGAATCCAACAGCAGCAGCACTTCATTCGCGAACGCCATCAAAGGACTAAGGGCGTTCGATGGGCGCAGCCCAGCTGATTTTCGAGATTGGCATAAACGATTGGCGGTTGTAATTGGAGTATCCAGACGCGACATCGCTAACCTCATTAAAGGGCATCCTCGACCGACCGAAGCGACGGCCGGTACGGGATCTTCACCAGCACTCGCACAAGAAATAGCAGCTTATGAAAGGGCAAATCAAGATCTGTACGTCATGCTTTTTCTATTAACGGAGAAACCAGCATCTCTACTTGTACTCAAGCACAAGGATGAGGCTGGGACGACCGGTGACGGACAAAAGGCCCTACAAGAGCTTGTCTCGAAGTACAAAAAGGTCACTGACGAAGTGATCCGGGCAAAAATGGACAAGCTCGACAACACCAACATGGAGCAAGGAAAAGATCCGGACTCCTACTTTATGGAAAAGACGCTCGCGCGCTCTGAGCTCGAGAAGATGGGCGAGATGATTTCCGACCGCAGGTTCAAGGACATATGTGTACAAGGATTCACGGCGGAGTACAAGGACATCAAGAAGATGTATCGAGACCCGACTTTCGACATCGATCAGATACAAAGCACGATGCGCCATGTTTACTTGGATGATCTTTCGCGCAACATCGACACCAGGATCGCTGGTCGTGGCGTAGCCATGACTGCGGCATCGACTTGCAGTCATTGCGGAAAGCAAGGGCACTACGCCCGCAACTGCTGGAAAAGGAAGGACGACACCGACAGCAAATCTACGGGCGCCCACAACAAGGAGAAGAACAAGGAATCTTCAAACGGCAAGGCAGCATCCAACGTTGGAGCTGAGCACAAGTGGTGTTCTGTACACAAAACTGCCTCGCACGACGACACGCTACAAGCAAGGAGCGCCACGCCCACCGCAGAGTGGACGCGCTCACATTGCCTCTGTTGTACAAGACGCGAGCACACGCCCCAACGACGACGAAATGCCGTCCCTCAAGATAGACGATGGTTTCGAAGAGGGATTCGCGTTTACAGGGCTGCTAGCTGATAGCGGCAACAGGGGTTTTCACCCCAGGGGTTTTCACCCCAATGGTAGCGGCAACAGGGGTTTTCACCCCAACAGCGACAAGTTCACGATGCTTGTAGACAGCGGCGCGTCGGACCACCTGATAGACGAGGAGCTGATTCCAAGACTGCGGAAAAGCATGGGGGATTACAAGAAGCTAAAGGAGCCGAAGATTATCATGACCAACGGGAAGAAGGTATTCGCAACAGCAACAGGCACCATCTGGGGATACGTCATCGACCAGGCTGGCAAGCGTGTTCCTGTTCGCATCTCGGCCATGTTCCTACCTGGACTGGGCCGCAACGTCTTCTCCTCCGTCAAAGCAATGCAATCAGGGGTAAGCACTATCCTCGAGACGGGAAACCCGCACTTGCAGTTCGACAGCAGCACTTCGCTTCCGCTCACCCAACACCCAGAGGACAAGGGCATGTGCTCTTACGACGTATTTCTTCGCACCCTGGGGGACACGGCTGATACGTCATCAACGCCTGCTGTAGTTCCTGCAGTACAAGCAAGCAACGACGCCAATCGAGGCGTTTGCACCTTCAAAGAGATCTAAGAGTTCTGCACCAACTCCAGCATAGCCATGGAGCACACCACGACGGTAACGCCCCAACTGGAGAAGGTATCCGCGCGGTATGGACATAATCATGCGACCCAAAAGGAGTGCGCACCAACAGGTGGAAACAAAACGCCTGATGAAGCTACTGTCACGGGGACAGAGCGCCAACATGCGCAAATCCCGGACAAGCCCGAGAAAGTCATTTTGTCACTGAGACGGGGCGCTTTTGTGCGCTAGTCCAGGTCATGCTACACTACTACGACAACAACCTTCTGGAAGAAGAAAAGTTATCGACAACAGCCGAAGCGTCATCATCACCAGAGATTGGAGAATCGTCATCAAGGGCTGGAGCACTACCGCAAGAAGTTGGAGTGTCCTTGACAGGAATTACACCTGATATTACGCCCGGGGACGCACATTCTACTACAACTGGGGCCGCACCGGATGTACCGCATCACGAGACCGCCAGTACAAGACCCAATCCAAGAGTCGAGGATACCGTCGACAACACGCACGCAACAGAAGCATCGGGGACAACCCCACCGACCACGTGTGTAAACTTCACCTGCACCGAGAGAGACCCGTTTCGGATCTCGGAGGAGGAAAAGCGGGTGATTCAAATCCCCAACGACATACTAAGATGCCATCCACTTCACGGATCAGCATCGCCTGGAATCACTGGAACCGGAATTACCGGAGCTGGGACCTCCAAAGCATCTTCGCATGGGGTCTTCGGAGCAACGTCATCTGGATCACCATCGCACATCGGAGCAACTGCATCCGGGATCACTGGATTAACTTCATATTGGATCACCGGAGCATCAGCTGGCACAATAGCATCACATGCGACTATTGGAGTCGCTGGATCATCGCCATCTGGGACTACCGGCCCATTAGCTGAGCCAAGGGTCGACGGATCGACAATGTCCGCTACACCCGGGATCACACCAGCTATTTTTGAGCCAAGCCTTGGAGCCAAGCTCATCAACGAAACAGACCGTCAGGAGAAGATTCACACGCTCATAACAGCAAAAGGACAGCCACGGGCAAACCCCGAGACAGGATCTGCGGAATCAACACAGGACGATCAAGAGCCACTGGCGACATCTCCGGCCTTCGTGTACACCCGCAAGCCAACCTCAAGCTTCCTCTCAATCCTGAACGATGAGCCCATAAACATCGAGGCCAAGACACAGAGACTGGCTGCAGAATTAACAGTCGAGGCGGAGCCGATGACGGGAATACGTTTTTGAGAGAAATAAATCTACCTACCTCTCCAACTTCAAGATGAAGTTAAGCCTCTAAGTCCAAGCGACGGACAACAGACCAAGCACATACAACGACGTCTACATCAACAACGTCCACACCGACAACGTCTACACCAACAAGGTCAAGCCACTGAAAGTGTGAAATGCGTTATCTCTTTACCAAAGCTGTACGTAAAGTGTCGCATGTTCTCTTTGTACGGGGCGAGCAGAGACAACGACTGGTGTTGTGCATGGTTTGGAGAATGCGAAATATCGCAGTCAATGCCAAATAAGAGTACAAGTGGAATAGGTATTTCGACTGGATAGTTGAATCTTACATTTGACTACACCATCTCCGGTACTTCAGGATATATACATTCGGAAAAAACCCGCCACCTGGACAAGTACACACAGAAGGTTAAGATACGCGAGAGGTGATGTCTCTCTAGAATAAGGGGTCTTATCCAGCTGTAAATCGCTGGTCGTGCCCCTTTGTTCCTTTGTTTGAGGGCGGCAGGAACACTGGTAGGCTGTTCACTCCTATGATTGTTGCAGAATGATGAACAAATTCACTGTTTTAGACAACTACAAACATCTTCTATTCCTTGGTTGATTAACCGATTGGAATATAGTTCACGTCTGATAATTCTAGCATTGTGAGCTAGCAAGTTAACTTGCATAAATATGCAGAAGCACGTGGTGTCAGAGCAGGATTTTTCGTGTCCGCTTATTTTGTGTTCACCCTTCGGGTATTTTAGCAAGATGAGTTTGCTCTACGCAAAACATTTTTCCCAGCATTTATCATTGTTGCTGCATGCATTTATGTTATGGAGTTTTGTAGCATGTAACGCAGAGTGAGAAAGTGTTAACTTAACGGGAGGAGGTATTAGAGATGCTACTTGTCAGTAACCATCAAGTCGTTACTTGATAACACTTAAAAGTCATCTAGTATACATTGCGAGTTGTTCGTACAACAGACAGTTATGATAAGCCAGTTAGTTGTCGTTTGTCGATGCAGTACGTAGCAAGCACAAGTCTCAGCAGCAATATCTTGGATACATGATGCACAGCAGCTTGCTGGTTAGTCATATCCAAAAGCTGGTACATGTAGTACGTACGAGTAATGCGGTGTAGTCAAATAAACGCGGCGGAATAACGTACATGGTATGTATAGTACGTACAAGGATCGGGCGGCGCCGCCTTCGGCGGCCCCACCCTCATGATTGTTATTAAAGATGGTGTGAGGAAGAGGAGAGTAAAGAAAGGTGAAAAGTAATGACTCCTACCAAGAGGTTGATGTGCAATTTGTGTCGGAGAAGATGATATTTTGGAAGAGAACTATGTCGGCGGTTGCTGACGAAGCGGGCAAACCTCGGAAGGATGGCACGCCGGCAGGAGACGGAGTCGTCTCCAAAAGTTGAAAAAACATGTATTAAAGAAGGTCAATCATAAAGAAAACCAACACTTTTTTCTGCAAGCGCAAAAACTTTTGCTGCAAGCTACAGTGCACGTAAGAAGGAGGTCTCGCTAGGCAACTCCTGTTGACTGACAAAAAAGAAGGTGTCGCTAGGCGACGGAGTGGACGTCGACCCGAACCCTCATGTCTACGGGTGAGAAACGGTACGGAGCAAGTTGGACGGTCGCCCGCGATACTACTGTAAGGATCAACCTAATACATGCAAGAAGAAGGTGCCGCTAGGCGACGGGGTATATTCTACCGCAACCGAGACTCGTGCGGAACAGCGGAAGGCGCTCAGAAGTTGCAACCGGTTTCATATGCAGTACATGACCTAAAATAGAAGCTGGCGCTAGGCAACTCTTGTCGGCTGCGAAATTGAAGAACCACCCAACATTCTGAAGAAGAAGCTGCCGCTAGTCGACGGGTATACCGCAAAACTGCCAAATTAGAAAGGCACCCAATCCTTGGAAGGAGAAGCTGCCGCGAATCGACGGGTACTTATACCGTAACTGAGACTCATACGGTACACGAGTACGATGCAGAAAACTTTTGCTGCAAACTGCAGTACCCGTGAGAAGGAGGTGTCGCTAGGCAACTCCCGTTGACTGAAAAAGAAGAAGGTGTCGCTAGGCGACGGGGTGGACTTCGACCCGATCTCGGTAAGACAAAGACTACGACACGAACTCGGTAAGACAAACATGCAGGCACATATCTACGGGAAAGAGACGGTACGGAGCGACTTGGACGGTCGCCCGTCATACTAAGGATCAACCTAATACATGGAAGAAGGTGCCGCTAGGCGACGGGGTATAGTCTACCGAAACCGAGACTCGTACGGAACAGCGAAAGGCACTCAGAAGTTGCAACCGGTTTCATATGCAGTACATAGCCTTATTCAATAGAAGCTGGAGCTATAGGCAACTCTTGTCGGCTGCGAAATTGAAGAACCGCCCAACACTCTGGAGAAGAAGCTGCCGCTAGTCGACGGGTATACCGCAAAACTGCCAAATTAGAAAAACACACTATAGTCGAAAGGAGAAGCTGCCGCGAGTCGATGGGTTATTATACCGCACGCAACTGAGACTCATACGGTAATAGGAGTACGGTGGAGAAAACTTTTGCTGCAAACTGCAGTGCCCGTAAGAAGGAGGTGTCGCTAGGCAACTCCTGTTGACTGGAAAAAAAGAAGGTGTCGCTAGGCGAGGGGTTGGACTTGGACCCGACCTCGGTAAGACAAAGCGTACGACACGAACTCGGTGGGACAAAAATGAAGGCACATGTCTACGGGCAAAGACAGTACGGAGCCACTTGGACGGTCGCACCCCACCATCACAGCAGTAGTACAACAGCAGTACAACAGCAGTGGAGCAGCACGTACCGACCAATCCATAGCGGCCGCGAGTCGACGGGTACTTATACCGTAACTGAGACTCATACGGTACAGGAGTACGATGAAGAAAACTTTTGCTGCAAGCTGCAGTGCCCGTAAGAAGGAGGTGTCGCTAGGCAACTCCTGTTGACTGAAAAAGAAGAAGGTGTCGCTAGGCGACGGGTTGGACTCGGACCCGAACTCGGTAAGACAAAGAGTACGATTACACAAACTTGGTGAGATAAAAATGCAGGCACATGTCTATCGGAAAGAGACGGTACGGAGCAAATTGGACGGTCGCACCCCATCATCACAGCAGTACAACAGCAGTACAACAGCAGTGGAGCAGCACGTACAGACCAATCTATAACGGCAGCATACAGAGTATCAATACGGCAGTGCAGCGGTACACCTGTGGTCCTGTGTCCTGTGGTACGCCAGGAGCTGGGTGGGATTTGCACTTTTTTTACGATTCTCTACCTTTCGGGGAAGATCGCTAGCCGTCCCCGGGAGAGACTTCTCATGCCCCGCGCTCGCAGAGTTGGGACTCGTCGGCGTGCCTGAACACCGTGCCGTGATGGAAAAACTTTGTAGAGCACGCCCAGCCCTTTCAAGTTCTTTCAACTTGTAAGGGCGCGTAGAGGTGAAGGGTTCCTTTACTATACTGTTTTCAGAGTAGGCTAAGTTGCGCCGCTTCGCTCTGGTCAGCCGCGTTCTGCTCTCTCGTTAGCCCTCAGCCTAAAACGTCATCCTAGGTACCCATACGAGCAATGCGGTGCCATCAAATAAATGCGGCGGAACAACGTATCTGGTACAGTAGCAACATTCATGGAATACGATTTTAGGTTGACTACTGTCGGGACGTTGACGTAGCTAAGCTCCCAGAAGCAAACCTCAGGGAACGTTGCCATAGGTACGGTAGACCACGAGCAAGCCTCAGGAAACGTTGCTGTAGGCAGATCAGACATCTACCCGTAGAGTACATCTGTCCGTAGCATACGCACTGTGCCGTCTCGATCAGGTGATGGCCAGGCCCACCTCGATCACTCCTCTTTGCTCACCATCAGCTCTCATCTGCTGAGCAAATAAATCATCAATCAATATATCGGCCTGGGGTCGCCGAACAACGTCTTCTCTGCTAGATAGAGCTCTCTGCTCTTACAGGCTCACCTAACCGTGGCCTTCGTTTGCCTCAAATCATTTATATAGGCTGTGTCTTCATCGGGTCATCCGAAAGCAAGCCAACGAGCGTACACCAGCTAAGAGCTGACACACGCCACATGCCACCTAAAGCTCAATAGGTTATTTATGATCATCAATAGGTTATAGCCTCCAGAGCTTCACCTAAAAATCAACAGGTTTGAGCCTCAACATAGTCTAGAGTATAGAGTATAAGGTATAAGGTATAGAGTACAGAGTGTAGGGTATAGAGTAAGTCGTTCTACGGTAGAGCCCCCCCAACTTTTCTTTAACGAAATTGTCGGTTTCAAGACCAGCTCCCGGTCGTATCTCCTGAGATATATATGGTGTCCCTTGACACCCCGACGTCATCAATCGATAGACCTTTTGTTGGACCTTTGCACACCAAAAAATATGTGGATACTTTAATGTTTTCAATTGCATTCTTCGCTGTGTCGAGCGGCCATAAAACGTTCGTTAAAGAAAATCGCTGATTTTTGGGGGGCAACTATCGCAGAATCAGTCGAGTATATAGTATAAAGTATAGAGCATAGAGTATAAAGTATAGAGTATAGAGTATAGAGTGTAGAGTGTAGAGTACAGAGTTTGGGGTTTGGGTGGGAGTTGCGAACAATTGCTGCTCGTAATATGTAGCATCCCCTTTTGTTGTGTTTCTTTACTATAATACAGTACTTCATGCATTAACACTAATAGTAGCCACTGATGCTCCCCCTGGTCCAGGCACTAGTGATCCTCACATACATACATACATACATACATACATACATACACATACATACATACATACATACATACATACATACACATACATACATACATACATACATACATACATACATACATACATACATACATACATACATACATACAGACACATACATACATACATACATACATACATACATACACACACATACATACATACATACATACATACATACATACATACATACATACATACATACACACACATACATACATACATACATACATACATACATACATACATACATACATACATACATACATACATACATACATACATACATACATACATACATACATACATACATACATACATACATACATACATACATACATACATACATACATACATACATACATACATACATACATACATACATACATACATACATACATACATACATACATACATACATACATACATACATACATACATACATACATACATACATACATACATACATACATACATACATACATACATACATACATACATACATACATACATACATACATACATACATACATACATACATACATACATACATACATACATACATACATACATACATACATACATACATACATACATACATACATACATACATACATACATACATACATACATACATACATACATACATACATACATACATACATACATACATACATACATACATACATACATACATACATACATACATACATACATACATACATACATACATACATACATACATACATACATACATACATACATACATACATACATACATACATACATACATACATACATACATACATACATACATACATACATACATACATACATACATACATACATACATACATACATACATACATACATACATACATACATACATACATACATACATACATACATACATACATACATACATACATACATACATACATACATACATACATACATATATACATAGGACTAATAGCAGGAGTGGCAATATTGATGGATTTGAGTCGACGATCCACACCACCCAGGCGGCGGTAAGAGTGACGTTTGTGGGGGGGGGTTTGCAGTGGTTCGGTGCCACTCGCGCGAGTGATCCCCTGTTTCTTTGCTATCTTTAGCTTTTTTCGGGCTGTTCTAATTGTGCGATGTCAACCTGCAATGGAATGGTGAGCTGCGATGCGACAAAAGAAAAGCAAAAAAAGCTTTTTCGTCCGTGGGGAACGGGGTCACATCTCCAACGGAAGGGCAAGCTGCGATGCGCCAAAAGAGAACCCTAAAGCGTTTTCGTCCGTGAGGTATTATTAGAATCAGTGGTGCGGGTGTTGGAGTGTTTGAGTTAATCACAGTCGGCAGTAAGAAAGAGGCGTATCCCCCCTACCCTACCGTACCGTAGCCTTGGTCTTACCAGGTCTTGGTCATGTTCCACTCGTGGTACATCCGGGATGCCAGCAAGATCTGTATACACTTGTTTTTCTCCAGTGCAAGGCTCTCCGGCTAAATGCAACGGCGCAAGCCCAACTACCAAAGCCACCTCCCTCCCTATACCAGGTAATATATATACGGTGCTCGTCAAGGGGGTTACACCCTTTTTCACCACACTACACATTACACACTACACACTTGTAGTGGGTACTGGCTTTGAGACACTCGCCCGAGCGACTCTGTAGTCCTGCCGACGACGCCAATTGTAGTGGTACTCCGAGTGGGGGATGCGTGGTTGGTCGGTGTTGGGAAGCGTGCTCCTCATGGGTTCCGGTGCCCTTGTTTGGTCTCTCCTCATGTCTCGCTGGATAGACTCAATAGCTTATATGCATTATTTCCCTACACAGGATACCAAAAGACAGACATTACAGGCCTAGGCACGGTCGTAGTGCGGGGTAGAGCAGGTAGAGCAGGTAGAGCAGGTAGAGCAGGTAGTGAGATGTGGGGCGTCCTGCTCGTCCCATCATCGTCACCTACATCTATGATGGCCTTGACGTGAATGTGACATCTGCTGTCACGTGGTTTCACCTCAACCATGACGTGGTTTCACGTCGAATCTATAAACTATCCTTCTACGGAGGGCATTCCATTACAGCACCTCAATGGAAAAAGAAAAAGAGTTTTGGGCGTTTTTTTTTGCCAGGCGTAGCTAGCCATTCCGTGCTGGTTTCATATACCAAACAAGAAACAGTACGAAAACTTAAGAAGACCGCAAAGGAAAAGGGTGAGTCGAGCCACTGCAAGAATACGTGTCCCATAGAAGTCACACCCCCACACCCCCACACCCCCACCGTAGCCATGCCCGTTTTTTTTTTTTCTAGTTTTTTTTTTTTTTTTTTTTTAGATCCTCCTGGGGATCCGGGTAAAAAAAGCTTAAGCTCCATACACTTTCGTTTGTGTACCAGTTTTCGTCCATCTGCAGAACGCAGACTTTGTGTCAACTTCCCCCCTCCGGTTTAGTCAACACTATGAACTTGCCGGCCTTCTTTGGCTGATCCCTATACGGTTCAACCTAGAAGGTGAGATAGCCACCCAGGAATCGACAGCTCTTTTTGCTCTGTCTTTACCCTGGGTAGTGCGGGATTTGCCTGCGCCTGTTCATTTTTGACTCCTTCGACGGTGGGTCTCCACCTGCCGTTAGAGAAAGGCGCACCCGCTAAACGAACCCGTTTGCCAAACCAGGGTCACACTCAGGCTGTGTCTTACCTCTCCATCTCAGCTTCCCCAAGACTTTGGGGTCGTGTTGTCCTTACACGATTATACCCCTGCCCTACTAATTATAGCGTCGGCTCTCCACTTTTCTAGTGTTTTTTGGGGACACACCACTTGGGGTTAGGTTTGGGACATTTTTTTCAGCAGTAAAATATATCATTGTTAGTACGAACAGTTACCAGGTTGTCGCTAATACTGCTATAATATCGCTCCCTGCCGCGTGCTTACTACGCGGCGCTTGAGACACGTGCGTGCGCGTAAGCACAAGCCACTCCTTCTTCTCCCCCTCCCCTCCCCGGTATCCCTTCAGTGTGCGTGAGGAGGAACACTGACGCCTTGATGCCGAGGTTTTTCGCGACGTCATTGGTCAACGTGAGCGCATCCGTGACGAAGGATGCCGTCTTCACAAGGATGTTCGGAAACGGCAAGCCAAAACCTCTGCCCCTCGCCACTCTCATGTTGTTTGCGGGTCGCGATTCGATGACTATTGCAGCAAGGTGACCATGGCAATTAATACACGACTATACGAAAAGTATTGAGTATAGACTAACCATGACTACAACTATGACTATGGTTGAGAAAATAATAATCGAATGACGATGGCTATAACTGCTGTATGTAGCCATGACTAGGACTAGGCGAGTGGTTATGACTGTGGCTCAGATTATGACTGACACTGTGTTTGTGATAATGACTGTGACTCAACATTATGATTAAGACTGTGACTATGACTATTACAAGATTAACATGACTATGACCATGGTATAATAATCGTATGGCGATAGCTATGACTATGACTATGAGTATGACTATGAGTATGGTTATGACAGACTATGGCGGTGACTAAGATTATGACTTAAGACTGTGACCATTGATATGGCTAGGATTGTATGACTACTTCGTCTGATTATGACTACGGCTACTTACTAGTAGCAGCATGACGGCTCTGACAAGCGATGCATCTATTACTATAGCGGCAAAACGACAACGACTATAACTACGCCCATGACTAGGCCTATTACTAAGCGTTTGGATACGAATATGACTGTGGCTGCGACTATGGCGGCAAGGTGTCAACCGCTACACAATATGGCTGCCTTGGTTGAAATTATTAATATGACAGTAGCAGTAGCAGTAGCAGTAATGGAAGGCACTATTAATACACTAATGCCACAATAATTGAGGCAAGGTTAGTCCTTTGTTCTTGCCGTGATATGTTGTTAACACATCGCTTGTGTGTTCGCCGCATTCATTTGTTTTGCTTGCGCAGCTTCAACTTCCCGGCGCCAACATCACGCTACCTCCAGAAGGCGTTCGACGTTGCTGTCCCCACGGCCGACGTTGCGGCGCAAATGGCGCTTCCGCCGCTGATACAACTCTTCTCCACTCCGATATGTGCGTACACTGAGGAAACCCCCCGCCGTTACGGAGATCCTTCGTTAGCAGGACGAAACAAAAGGAGGGGGAGGAGGGGGGGGGGGATTCTCTGTTTTTCGTTTTCGTACGCGACTATTTTTCGTGTTTGGTTCGCACACGCTACAGAAGCTCACGCGAACCCACTCGTCACACAGGAAAGCGTAACTGAAAGGTGGACATCCTACTGTTTTTGTTCTTTATTGCTTCATATTTCCCTTGTTTTATGTTTAATTTCGTGGTTTGGATCTCCGCAATAGCAAGGAACGTCAATTTGGCGTCGAGACTGATTTTTTTAGTTCGTCGCCATCATTTGAGCATAGGCCTACTCATGGTTATTATACTGGATTAAGTGTGGCACCTGGCCCTGAGAACTGTTTCTTCGTTGAAATTACTTCATGTATATCATGTCGTAAGAAAACGAGCCTCGACTTCTAACAACCGAAATTCTCTAGAGCGGGCGCCCTCTGTAGTTATTGCAGTAACTAACTAGACTAGAGTCCTTCCTTCTGAGTGCATATAAATAGAAAATCGCTGTTCAGAAAGATTTCAGAAACAACAGTACGGCCGGCCGTGATACGGACGATGATGACAACGAGGATATCTCATATAAAATATTAACCATTAATAACACCATTTTGTCCTGAAAGGCCTGTGAATTGTGTAAGAGTATGAGCGGGGATACAGAGTGTCCCCTGCAGGTCTGTCTATTGAGCAGGTCCTCGGAGACACTCACTTTCTTAGCCTTAGGAGAGACGTAGCTTTATTAGGTTCCACCAGAGCCCCAGACGACCTCTGAGAACACAGGCACGCGCCTCCGTTCTATTTCCTGACTATCCCGAATAGGAAACGCCAACCTTATCATACGAAAACCGGCCAAATTATCTCAATTCAGATAATTACAGGCCTTTCGAGGCCGTATCTTAACACTAGCCCACCCTGATGAGCCGCATATACAGAAATAAGAGAGATTCGGGGAAACTCCGGTTCTACGAACTAGACCATGAGTCGAAGATGCGGATCCTCAAAACCCACTCCCACACCTCTAACGGCCTGGCTATGAAGCCAGGAACACGCGAATCCCCAGGCATATAGGGTCTGTATACGTAGTAATTTGTCTTCGACGAAAAACAAAGAAAGGAAAAGTTGGAGGAAACTTGTCTAGACAAGCATAACAATAAGAATAATAATAAGCATGGACATGGTACCAAAAAGAGAGGAAACGTAATATGGAAATCGTTTCGATAAGAACGGACACAAGAAAAACACGGAAAAATAAATAATTTCACCTAGTACTGAGAAACCGCGACAAGCACAAAAACCTAGATGTATTCCGCTTTTTTTTCGCAAGCCGTGTTTGGCGATGATTGCTACGTCCCCCTGTAATATATATATATATATGTGAGTACGAAGTCTTGCGCTAAGTCGACTTACGCCTCGCAATATCGTGTGGCGTCCTTTCTGTTTTAACGTCCTTCTTCTGTCAGATTTGCTGGGCCTGGATCTTTACAACCGCCCCGACACTGACACAAGATCTCGCGTGAACTTCATAGCCCGAGAGTACTGGGGAACGGTCTTTGCGCGGTGGGCTCGCATCGCCCCGGCCTACTCGATCGGCGGCGTTGTCAACCAAAGCCTGCTCAAGAACCTTAGATCCGCAGGAATGTAGCATACTATTATATCAATAAATACATTGAACTTTTCCCCCTTTTAGCACATTTTCGCACATATTAGCACCGCACTCCCGACTTGGCGACAAAACACTTGGAGTTAGACTGAGGATGATTTGAGGAGTCTGCCCCTTCGGGACTTCAGCGGGAAAAAAATTCAAAAGAACTTTCGGAAAACCTTCGAACAAAGGTTACTAAGGGTACTAACGTTACTAAGGCTACTAAGGCTACGAAGGTTACTAAGGTTACTAAGGTTGCTAAGGTTACTAAGGTTACTAAGGTTACTAAGGTTACTAAGGTTACTAAGGTTACTAAGGCCACTAAGGTTACTAAGGTTCCGAAGGTTACTAGTGTTACTAATTTTACTAATGTTACTGGTACCATAAGTAGTGACGATTGCAGCATCGGCCACGCGTACACACTACACGTAGCACAGCCCCGAGTGCTAGGGCATAGATAGGGTGTGCATGTTAACTATTACTACTGCTAGTAATAATATGTGAGGAGCTGTACCACACGGGGCAGCATGGTGACACTTACTTGGTGACACGTGTACTATCTATCTATAGAGTTTTATGCATACTGCTCTTCCTATTAATAGTCGCCTGATGATAACATCCAATATCGTGTGGCTTCTTTTCGGCATGCATAGGTCCGAAGAAGGCTGCTTTCTTCACACTGCTATGATATGTGTCGCAGCCAGTGCGTAGCTCACAACCTAGCATGCTAGTGTGAGCGTAGGGATGAGCTTATGATTATTGTTAGTATTGTTAGTATTGTTAGTATTGTTAGTATTGTTATAATATACTCCGAGTATATGTCAATACCATCCGATAATGTGCAGCACTAGTTACTAATAGTGTCCACAATCAATACAAATAATAGTATATGATGAAATAGCCGAACACCAAGACCACGAAAAGTGCCTTTGCTACAACTGTTCATCCAACGCGTATGAGCGCTAACTGAAAATAACACGGAGGGCACCATGGCGGCGGTAATGTGTTCGTAATGTGGGAATGTGGGAATGTGTAAATGAGGTTCGTTTTCTCGCGCTTAATAAGAAGGGGGGGGGGAGGACAGACCTATACCGATGGCGTAGGGATTGAGCATGGATGCGGCGTAGGATTAGGATTTGATAATAATTATTGTAATAATATATTAAATGTAAATAATACCTATTATTACTGAGAAGGAGGGAGCAAGGACAACGACTGGAGCACTATTACTACTACAATACTTACTATACTATACCGACTATACTATACTGTACTGCTGTATGTAGTAGATAAAAAAGTTCAAGATGGGGGTAGGTATAAAAGTGAGTTAAACTTTATGCATAGATTTCCTTTTGTTTCCGAGGCCTTCTTCTTTAGGGAATATTATGAGTGGACAGCGTTGAAGCTCGTACAGTCTCAACAATACTGCACATTGTTGGATGACAAGCATAACCATGAAGACTAAAAATACGAAATACATAACAGTATAACAGTAGTCTATCATAATAACAGAAAAAAAACGAGCTCACAGGGTCGGGTGCCTTAATAAACAAATCCCATACCGTGGAACAAAGTAGCATGCACATGGTACCATGGTACGACTACTTATTGTTAGTGGGCCTGTGCTCAATGGTGGGGCGACATAATTTGACCTTCTCGACACAAAATAAAAAGGCGTTTCTTATTATTGATCGTAGTGGGCACCTTCTGTGCTGAAAGGGGGTAACATCAGCCCCAATATCTTACAACATGTTACAACACTACTACCAGCCCTGTGTCAAGGAATTAGAGGAGGGGTATTGTTATAGAGTGTCAGTATAGCTGGCAATAGATTCGGTAGGATAGTCCGCAGAGTCATGGTCTATTGGCCACAAGAAGGTTCTCTTAAACGGAATATTCTGAGTGAAGCGGATAACCCGTAGAATCTAGCTAGTTTGTACCACAAGATCGTTCTCGGAAATGGAACGCTCTTCCTCTGGACAAAATAGATAGAAGTAAGCGCGCTAGGCGCTCATGGGGATATAGAACATCTAGGAGAACGTTCCTTGTACGTTCCATAGGAAAAGGTCCGGAAGAGAGCACAGCAGCAATGCTGGGGTGACGCGAACTTCGTGAGCTTCACCCACCCCCGTGCTCTCACTACCTGCTCTACCTGCTCTACCTGCTCTACTTGCTTTGCCCTGCGCTACCATGTGCCAAGGGCATGTTTTGTCTGTCTTTTGGAGTTTAATGTAAAGGAAATACTGTATAAGCTTCTGAGTCTATCCAGCGAGCCATAAGGAGAGACCAAACAAGGGCACCGGAACCCATGAGGAGCACGCTTCCCAACACCGACCAACCACGCATCCCCCACTCGGAGTACCACTACAATTGGCGTCGTCGGCACGTGTTATCGTAGGCCGATTGCTACTGGTATACCGTAGGTACATACCCTTTCTCGAGCTCTCACGGTTGTGAGCTCCATCATAGGGTTGTATATCTTGCAATGAGGCGTTTAAGCCTCATTATTACGAGGTGTGGGGGAATCTATAGCCTCATTTTCGTTTGTTTCGAATAGCCACATCTTCGATCCCCTTTCCAATTTTGGATGTTTGTTGACATCCTTTGATGGGCAGGTGATCTGCATCTACGACTATTCAGGGTGGGCTAATGTTATAGAGTGTCAGTATAGCTGGAAATAGATTCGGTAGGATAGTCCGCAGAGTCATGGTCTATTGGCCACAAGAAGGTTCTCTTAAACGGAATATTCTGAGTGAAGCGGATAACCCGTAGAATCTAGCTAGTTTGTACCACAAGATCGTTCTCGGAAATGGAACGCTCTTCCTCTGGACAAAATAGATAGAAGTAAGCGCGCTAGGCGCTCATGGGGATATAGAACATCTAGGAGAACGTTCCTTGTACGTTCCATAGGAAAAGGTCCGGAAGAGAGCACAGCAGCAATGCTGGGGTGACGCGAACTTCGTGAGCTTCACCCCACCCCCGTGCTCTCACTACCTGCTCTACCTGCTCTACCTGCTCTACTTGCTTTGCCCTGCGCTACCATGTGCCAAGGGCATGTTTTGTCTGTCTTTTGGAGTTTAACGTAGAGGAAATACTGTATAAGCTTCTGAGTCTATCCAGCGAGCCATGAGGAGAGACCAAACAAGGGCACCGGAACCCATGAGGAGCACGCTTCCCAACACCGACCAACCACGCATCCTACTATTGTACTACCACTACAGTATCAGTCCGTTTGACCACTTGCAAAAGGTTAACCAATAGCTTACCCAAACTAAGCCTTATAACACTCCCCCTCCCTGAAACTGCGGGATAGCAGGTCGGCCGGATACACGGGCGGACCTGTCGAATGTCCAAGCGGTTTCGTTTCCTGGGGACACGGGGGAGAGTATTTTTCAAGTTCGACATGAGGAAAATCTGAAAAGTTTATTGTTTTTTCAAAAAATGTTTTACGTCAGCCGTGAGTTCGACAAATTTCGGGTCAATACTCATATTTGCAAGCTGCGTTGTTGGTACTTGTAATAATTTACTATGTATGTGGGTGAGGTTGTATTGGGAGGGGTCCTATTTTAAAAAGTTACTCCGGAGTATTTGTTATGGACGGTGGGATTTGAACCCACGACCCAAAAAACCCATGGTCTGTCGACGACGCCATTTGTTAAGGTATTAGTGGGGTATTAGTCCGTTTGACCACTTGCAAAAGGTTAACCAATTTCAATAGCTTACCCAAACTGAGCCTTATAACACTCTTCACAGCAGATCGGCCGGGTATACGGGCGGACCTGGCAATTATCCAAGCCGTTTCATTTCCTGGGTATACCAGGGAGATTTTTATCTTTCAAGTTCGACATAGGGAAAGTCTGCAAAAGTTTATTGTGGTGGATGGAGGGATTTGAACCCACGACCCAAAAACCCATGGTCTGTCGACGACGCCATTTGTTAAGGTATTAGCTAGTGGGGTATTAGTCCGTTTGACCACTTGCAAAAAAAGGTTAACCCAATAGCTTACCCAAACTAAGCCTTATAACAAGCTGTCATAAAAAATAGCCCTATGTTATAAGGCTTAGTTTGGGTAAGCTATGGGTTAACCTTCTGCAAGTGGTCAAACGGACTAATACCCCCTAATTCCTTAACAAATGGCGTCGTCGGCAGGACCATGGTTTTTTTGGCTCGTGGGTTCAAATCCCTCCATCCACCACAATAAACTTTTGCAGACTTTCCCCATGTCGAACTTGAAAAATACTCTCCCCGGTATGCCCAGGAAATGAAACGACTTGGATATAGACAGGTCCGCCGTATATCCGGCCGAACTGCTATCCCGCCGTTTCAGGGGGGGAGAGTGTTATAAGGCTTAGTGTGGGTATTAATAGTAAACTATCGGTTAACCAGTTGCAAGTGGGCAAACGGACTAATATCCCACTAAAGTCCCTATCAAATGGCGTCGTCGACATATCATGGGTTTTTGGGTCTTGGGTTCGATCCCCACCATCCACAATAATAAACTTTTCAGATTTTCCCCATGTCGAACTTGAAAAATACTCTCCCTGGTACCCCAGGGAATGAAACGGCTTGGATATTTGACAGGTCCGCCCGTATATCCGGCCGACCTGCTATCCCACCGTTTCAGGGGGGGAGAGTGTTATAAGGCTTAGTTTGGGTAAGTGTGAAATTGAAGGAGGGGGACACAGAGGCCGTATCTTAACATAAGCTATGGGTTAACCTTCTGCAAGTGGTCAAACGGACTAATACCCCACTAATTCCTTAACACCAACTCTCTCGTAAGAAACAGCCCGCGACAACACAACACTGCTGCGGTATAAAATTTTGAAAATTTCCATCAAACGATAAATTTGGGAGCCGATACATTAAACTTAGCATTGATAATAGTGTGGAAAACACCCTTCCTCGAGTAGGAAACCTAGTCCGTGTGGGTCAGGACCCTGGTTTCTTATAGCTGAGGGCCAGTATTATCCTACTATCCTACTAGCATCCTATGCTGTATACTGCAGCACACTACGGCCCCCCTCATCATAAGATCCAGCCCGGCAAGAAATCCGGCAAGTGACGTGATATATTGTGGAGTGGTAGCAGTACTACTGTTGAAGTTAGAGTGGAAAACGCCCTTTCTTTCTCGAAATAATAAATCCAGCGAGTCATCCCTCTGTAGTGCGGGACGAGGTGTTTCACGTTTCTCACCTTCTCGCCTTCTCACCTTCTTTATCGTTTTCTCACCGTCTCACCTTCTGGCCTGTATAGTGCGGTTGAGCTCAAACTCAAGTAAGTAAGTGTGGAACTATGCATGGGTTAGTATGATATTTTTACGAGAACCTTGTTTCAGGACTATTACTAATAATTAATAGTATTATAGTACTATTATTTGTATTAACTATTAGAAATTCGCTGTGCGGGTTGCGCGAACAAATGTGTTGTGTTCGAAGTCACATGTTGATGATGATGGATGATGATGTGTGTGTGTGTGTGTGTTCTTCACATTAAACCGTTCTTCTACTCGTCGACATCCAGCACACCCAGTGTCCGTACTGATTCTTCACCCTAGAAAGATCAGCTCTGTGGTCACAAGCCACGACACAGAGATAATGCATCGTAATGCATTCGACAACGCAATGTCATGCCCTAGTACTGGGTACGACAGGCACAACATACATACGTCAGCAACAGAAATACATTGGAAGAGAGAAATACGAAATAAACAAAAACAAAAACAAAAACAAAAACAAAAAACAAAAAACAAAATAAGAAAACAAATAAAAACAAAGATAAAAATAAAACAAAAAATGAAACAAACAAAATGAAGGGGAAATCGAAGAAACAACCCAACCGCAAAGGAGAGCCAAAGCTCGGAAAAGAAACATAATAAAATGAAATAAAATAAAGTAAAGTAAAACCAAAATAAGATAATCCGAACACGAGCCAAAAACCTGGACACGCAAGGAGGGAACAAAGGGGAAAAAAATACCCCAGAGAAAGACGAAAAGTGCTATGTACCTACTAGTCGGCCTGGTACCTTGCTACCCTGTCTGCCATCTCCTTCCTGCCTTCGTCCACCGCGGTCTCCCTTCTATTCCTCCTGTTGCCCCCCCTGCCCCCATTCCCTTGGACGGCTTTCCTTCTACTCCTCCTGTTTCCCCCCCTCCCCCCTTTGTGTTCTTCTCATTAAACCAAAATACCTTGTAAAAGAGAGAAACAACGAAAGAAACCAAGACAAAATAAATAAATAAATAAATAAAAAGGGGAGCCAAAGCACGGGAGATAGAAACATACCCCGAGCATGAGCCAAAATGGACATGCAAGGGGGAAAGAAAGGGAAAAAATACCCCGGAAAAAAGAAACAAGTAAAAGAAGGAAGACTGGGAGGGCCAAATAAAACAGGCTCGTCACCTACCCACCATGCAAGACTCCCTTCATAAGGATAAGAAGGGGAAAGAAAAAAAAAGAAGAAAAAAAAAGAAAGAAAAAAATAAATTCACGGAAGATGTTGATGATGATGATGACGATGATGAAGATGATGATGATGATGATGACGATGACGATGACGATGACGATGACGATGATGATGATGATGATGATCATGTTGATCATGTTCAGCTCCTCGTGTTAGGACTCAGAAATTTCTTAGAATCTGATGCACTCCTGCCGTGGGATGGGTCGACTACACTTAGTACACTATACGCGACACTACACTACACTACACTACCGTTCTCCTTCGGCCTGCCCCGTCCTTGGGGTGGGCCGAGGAAGCCCGCGAGGACCTGCAGCGGTCTAGCGGCAGTCACACGGGCATCGAGCCTCGGGCTGGGTAGAGAGGGAACCTTGCGCGGTCTGGCTAGTGAACTGCTCACTCTAAGGACCGCGTGGGGTGGTGGTGATGGGTTTTCTTTTTAACCCCGACGCCGAGGAGTTCATCCCCGGGGCAGGACGGGTACATCACCACAGCAGAGAGCGCAGCGTGGGCAGCTTGGGGAGTGGAGAGGCTGGCCACCGCGTGGGTACGCATGCACGACAGGAAGGATGGGAGTGTCGGCGTTGGCTGGGACGGCTGCACCCAGCCAGCGGAAACCAAGGCGCGAACCGGGCTACGAAACGGAGAGCCGCAATCATCACATTAATAGAGAGAAAAAAGAAACAACAGAAACAGAAACGGAGGAGGGGACGAGCCTCTCGTCGGCTGGCTGAGAAAGCAGCACGCGAGACTCGTAAGAGACGGAAGGCGGCACTTGTGGCGGTAGCGACCTACAACGTGCGTACCCTGGCCGTAAAGGGGAAGAACGGGTATGGGCATGACGAGCGTGTACTGGCGAAAGGCCAGCAACTCGGCTGTGACTTCATTGGCCTGCAGGAAACTCGACGGCCCGGCAACACGAGATTCAGTGCAGCTGGATACCAAGTTTTTTGCTCAGGTATTTTGGCTTAATGAGAAGAACACAAAGGGGGGAGGGGGGGAAACAGGAGGAGTAGAAGGAAAGCCGTCCAAGGGAATGGGGGCAGGGGGGGCAACAGGAGGAATAGAAGGGAGACCGCGGTGGACGAAGGCAGGAAGGAGATGGCAGACAGGGTAGCAAGGTACCAGGCCGACTAGTAGGTACATAGCACTTTTCGTCTTTTTCTGGGGTTTTTTTTCCCCTTTGTTCCCTCCTTCCGTGTCCAGGTTTTTAGCTCGTGTTCGGATTATCTTATTTTGGTTTTACTTTACTTTATTTTATTTCATTTTATTATGTTTCTTTTCCGAGCTTTGGCTCTCCTTTCCGGTTGGGTTGTTTCTTCGATTTCCCCTTCATTTTGTTTGTTTCATTTTTTGTTTTATTTTTATCTTTGTTTTTATTTGTTTTCTTATTTTGTTTTTGTTTTTTGTTTTTGTTTTTGTTTTTGTTTATTTCGTATTTCTCTCTTCCAATGTATTTCTGTTGCTGACGTATGTATGTTGTGCCTGTCGTACCCAGTACTAGGGCATGACATTGCGTTGTCGAATGCATTACGGTGCATTATCTCTGTGTCGTAGCTTGTGACCACAGAGCTGATCTTTCTAGGGTGAAGAATCAGTACGGACACTGGGTGTGCTGGATGTCGACGAGTAGAAGAACGGTTTAATGTGAAGAACACACACACACACACACACACTACACTACACTACACTATTCGTGAACGATGGGCGGGGCACTACCACAAACTCTTGAACACGAAATCGCTGAAACTCGATCCCACGATCATCGACCTCTTGCCACCGCGACCGCTTAAACTATCGCTTGGAGATGAACCATCCATGGACGAGATGATGGATGCGATTAAGGGCATGTCAAATTGGAAAGCCGTTGGACCAGACGGTCTCCCGGTCGAACTACTCAAACTTGACCACCCCGCTTTCGTCCAGTGTTTTCACAATATCCTTGTCAACGTGTGGGTAACGGGCGAAGTCCCCCAGCAATGGAAAGATGCTATCATCAAGACCCTTCACAAAAAAAAGGATCGAACTGATTGCAACAATTACAGAGGGATCTCGCTTGTTGCCCACGCAGGCAAAATATTGTTGAAAATCGTTGCGTCCCGCCTTAGCAACTACTGCGAGGCCGAGGAAATACTTCCTGAAGAACAGTGCGGCTTCCGTCCCGCACGGTCGACGGTCGACATGCTGTTTGTCGTGCGCCGGTTGCAAGAGCTCGGACGACAGAGGAAAATCCCCCTGTACATGTGCTTCATCGATCTGCAGAAAGCGTACGACTCTGTCGACCGGGAACTGTTGTGGGAGGTACTCACACGCCTTGGCGTACCAACCAAGATGCTTACAGTTATCCGCAACTTCCACGAAGGCATGCGGGCTCGCGTACGTGCGGATGACGGCGAGCACTCGGATTGGTTTAATGTCACCCAGGGGCTGCGGCAAGGCTGCGTGCTATCACCGTTACTGTTCAACGTGTTCTTCGCTGCTGCGATACACGTCGTGCTGGTACGCTTCAGCAAAGACGAAAGCATCGTAAGGGATCTGGTTCACCTCGAAGAGGGCAGTGCAGTCGGAAAAGAGGAACCGTTGGCATGCGTGCAAAGGGCTGTGTGGGGCATGTTGTACGCAGATGACGCAGGAATTGTTTCGAAGTCGGCGGAAGGCCTTGCTAAAATGATGACAGTCATCGTGACTGTCTTCGAAGCAGCAGGCCTCACGATATCGGAAAAGAAGACAGAGACGATGCTGCTACGAACACCGGACCAGACATCCCTCGCCCCACCGCTCGCGATCGAAGCATCAGGCCAGAGGTATAAACAGACGACCCAGTTTTTATACCTAGGCGGCATTATCCACGAAAGCGCTGACCTCTCGCTCGAAATCGAACGACGGATCCGTCTCATGCGGGCATGCCTCAAACGGTTTGGCCCGGAATTGTATGACAGGACGACCGCCCCGCTTAGTCTGAAAGTCCGCATGCTGAAGGCCGAGGTCATTGAGACCCTGCTGTACGGGTGTGTGACGTGGACCCTCAATGCGGACGACTTCGCCAAGCTCCGATCAGCCCACCACGAAGTCCTTTTGCGAGTCATTGGCTTCCAGCGCCGATTACGCACCGACCACACCACCCTCTCGTACGCGAAGGCCCTCAGGATGACACGATGCGAGAGCATCGAAACGACCATCCGTAAACGGCGGCTCTTCTTTGCCGGGGCCCTGGTGCGACAACACAAGGGGCGACTGCCCCGTCGGTTGATGTTCGGGACGATCGCTGGTGGGGAGAACCCGAAACCAGGCGGACAACTCAAGACTTGGCCTAGAGCCATAGCTGAGGACCTTAGGGTGTTCAAAGCCAACGAGGGATCAGCGGAACACTCCCCCTTAGTTTTTGGAGTTGGGACCGCGCTGTGGCCCACTGCAGCAAAAAAGGTGGGCAAGTGGTACCGGGGGGTCCTCGAAGCAGCTGAACGGTTCATGGGCAGGTGGCACGAGGATGAGGCAAAGCTGAGTAGACAGCGCCGCGCATCCGCCGTGGGTGGTGTCGAAGGGAACGGGGGGAGGGGGGGCAGCAGGAGGGGTAGAAGGAACACCGCCCAAGGGTATGGGGGCAGGGGGGGGGACAGGAGGAGTAGAAGGGAAACCGCGGTAGATGAAAGTAGGAAGGAGACCGCAGACAGGGTAGCAAGGTACCAGGCCGACTAGTAGGTGGAACCTTTCTATCTATGCCACTCGTACCGCCAACTGCTGCGGCTGCTCGGAATGTGATGTCTTGGTACTTTGATTTTTCCGTGAATTTATTTTTTCTTTCTTTTTTTTTTTTTTTTTTTCTTTCCCCTTCTTATCCTTATGAAGGGAGTCTTGCATGGTGGGTAGGTGACGAGCCTGTTTTATTTGGCCCTCCCAGTCTTCCTTCTTTTACTTGTTTCTTTTTTCCGGGGTATTTTTTCCCTTTCTTTCCCCCTTGCATGTCCATTTTGGCTCATGCTCGGGGTATGTTTCTATCTCCCGTGCTTTGGCTCCCCTTTTTATTTATTTATTTATTTATTTATTTTGTCTTGGTTTCTTTCGTTGTTTCTCTCTTTTACAAGGTATTTTGGTTTAATGAGAAGAACACAAAGGGGGGAGGGGGGGAAACAGGAGGAGTAGAAGGAAAGCCGTCCAAGGGAATGGGGGCAGGGGGGGCAACAGGAGGAATAGAAGGGAGACCGCGGTGGACGAAGGCAGGAAGGAGATGGCAGACAGGGTAGCAAGGTACCAGGCCGACTAGTAGGTACATAGCACTTTTCGTCTTTTTCTGGGGTATTTTTTTCCCCTTTGTTCCCTCCTTGCGTGTCCAGGTTTTTGGCTCGTGTTCGGATTATCTTATTTTGGTTTTACTTTACTTTATTTTATTTCATTTTATTATGTTTCTTTTCCGAGCTTTGGCTCTCCTTTCCGGTTGGGTTGTTTCTTCGATTTCCCCTTCGTTTTGTTTGTTTCATTTTTTGTTTTATTTTTATCTTTGTTTTTATTTGTTTCCTTATTTTGTTTTTGTTTTTTGTTTTTGTTTTCGTTTTTGTTTATTTCGTATTTCTCTCTTCCAATGTATTTCTGTTGCTGACGTATGTATGTTGTGCCTGTCGTACCCAGTACTAGGGCATGACATTGCGTTGTCGAATGCATTACGATGCATTATCTCTGTGTCGTGGCTTGTGACCACAGAGCTGATCTTTCTAGGGTGAAGAATCAGTACGGACACTGGGTGTGCTGGATGTCGACGAGTAGAAGAACGGAAGAACACACACACACACATGGATCCGGGGAAGTGATGTGATGTGTTGAGGACTTGATTAAGTTAGTGTGTATGGAAACCGCCCTTATTCATCAAATCTCCATATAAGAAACTAGCCTACTAAATAGGCCAGCATTATCCTGGTTTTTTACTACGAGTAGAAGGTCGGTACTGCACTACTATTATATGTACTACACCAGTTGTATATATACCGGATGTATATACTACCAGGTATCTTACGTAATATGGTAGCTGGTAGTACACACGACATGATGAAACTGGATGGTTCGAAAAAATGAAGTACCCACTCGTACTTCTCGAAATACACCGGTAACAAATAACGGAGCAGCAGGCGACACGCCGATGGTGCAGAAACTGGTCAACTATTAATAACTGCTGGAGGATGACGCGCTTTCTCAAGATCGGCTCCAAGAGGTCCGTCCGCCGCGGGGAGATTTCAATCTCCCCGAGCGGACTGACCATACAGTATGGCAGTACGACCTCATCGGGATCTGCTACTATTTAGGAGCGCCCAGCTTTATTCCTAGGTACATCACTACTCTGCTGCTGCACAGGTATTCTGTTAAGTTGCAGAACGCGGCACCATGCATTACTAGTTTGCGGCACGTGCTCAAATGATTAGCTCAGGCAGCAGGGTGCGTTCTCGACTAATTCAGTACGACAAAAACGTTTACCAGGTAGTGCAAAAACCTGAGCCCACGATTCCCAGTTACAGAAGTGTGAACGCGTTCTACTTTACCAGGTACGTACTGCGTACTTATCAAAACGGCGTACGTGGATAGCAAGCAATTTGTACGGCGTTCAAAGCAGTTGGCCTTACACGTGCCCGTTGAGCTGCAGATAGATGCGAATAAACGCTACCGCTGTCGCCTAGCGGCGGTACAATAAGTCGACCATGGCTGTCCCATGCCTCTTGCTCGCACAGCACAGCAACTGCCGTACAAGCATCACACGAGGCCGGCATCAAATCGCCACGCTAAAGATTAGACAACAGTTGGATATATTCATAGATGGACGCCGCAAAACACCAGAGAGGCGACTTGAACAGGCGCTACGACGGGATGGTTTCCCTTCCATATATCGACCACTGCTGTGGCGGCGCGGGTACGAGCTTGCTTTACCAGTAGCTCAATGGAAAATGAATAGGAGGGAAGCCAAGACCCTGACATATCGAACCTAGCCACTGATTTTGAAGGTCGATTTGCTGTGAGCGCCCATGGGTCACACTTCGCGCGAAGGTCGGATTGACGGCATATATTAGAGGTGGGAATTCCATGGCTAGTGAGCTTGCTCGCTGGGGAGATTTCTCTACCTCGGTGCCGATTTATGTGGACACATGCATGCGTGCCACGAAATTCCTTTCTCCAACAAACAAAAGTACAAAAAATAGTAATTTTTCCCATGAAGTGGCTGGCAGGCGTGAACATTTCGTGATCATCGCCTCACTTGAGGCAAAAACAAAACACCCGCATTCCGAACGCCGCATTTCGACCAACGCCGTTACGCAAAGACGGCGCCGACAAAATAGTTACGGGTTGGGGATAGCCCGCAGTATGAAAGAAAGCATGAAAGACTCCCAGTACAGGAGGGTCGGGTGCGCCTCGATAAGACTCTCATTCTCAAAAAATTGTTCGTTGGTTACTCAACCTGCCTTCTCATGGTGTACGCCCGGGCCGCCACCTTCATAGCCGTCAGTCACTACGGCGGTCATTACCCCACGACGCTACGAGCACTACTAGCAGCACCACTACCAATAGTTCCGCTGTACTACTATCACCACGAGTACCACTAGCACGACTATCACGACTATCACCGCTATTAATAGTACCACTAGTGCGACTAGCACCGCTAAAACCACTATTAATCGGACGCGAGCAGCGGTTACCGCTACCGCGCCAGCACCAAACCAAAATTATCGCCGATGCACCCGACAGCTGTTAACAACCAGATGCTCCAATGCCAGCGTCCAAATCGTCAGACAAGCGCCGCGATTGTTCCGAACGTGATAAGTAGCGTGCTAACCCCCCTCCGCCCCCGGCCGCCTCCCTGGGCAAGAAAAAAAAGGTCGTTTGCACAGATTGTGGAATCGCGTCATCCTCATCCATATTCGTTTGTTTCGGCGAGCACATTATTCACGATGTGGCCTCGCCACCTCCCACGTCACAACGAATTTCCCGACAGGCGTTACGGAACACAAAAACAAACATCGCAACACGACGAAGAAAAAAAACCACATGACGATTCAATCGGCGTCGATCCACGACGCGCCGTCTTGTTCCGCTCCCGGCACCGAACCGAACATAATACCCCGAAATAACGGTACGACAGCTGCCACCCACCAACGCCACCCCCCAAAAAACTCCCCCTACCCCCGCAACGCACAAGACATGCGGCGATCAAACCCCCCTCTCCCGCTAGCTGTCCCCCGGCCCCTCATTCCCAATGACGAGCTCTTTCTTCGACGAACTCCCGGTCGCCAACGCCTCAACCTTAAGCACTCCCTCCGACCTAAGCGTGAACCCAACCTTGATCTCAACAGACTGGTCAGCCTTGGCCTTGGTCGCATCATCTCCGAACGCTACCGTGCCGAGTACTCTAGTCGTCGCCACGCCGCCCTCCTCCTTTTGCCCTACCTCCACCACCTCCAGCACAGCGGAGGGAAGCAGCTTGACGGTGGTGGTACCCTGCGCTGGCAGGATGCAGCCCTTTTGGATGATGGGGGTCACCTCATCTTCTTCTGCGTCTTCCTCTCCTTCGCCTGCGGCGCATCGCACGCCGAGGCTCGCCGGGCAAGTCCGGATTAGGGACGGGAGTGGGGCCGCGCCGGGTGCGACGAAGGAGGAGTGCTCCTGGATAAAAAAAAAGGGAGTACGTCACGGCGCAGAGCAAACCAGCATAGTCCGCACAGGACAGCACAGTCAGCGTAGCTCAGAGCACAGTCAACGCATTTTAGCACAGTCAACGCATTTTAGCAGAGCATGGAGTAGTCAAGCCACACGGCAGCTACTCTTCCAAAGCCGGCGTCAAAATGACGACCACCGCTTGCGATTGTCGCACAAGATCTCTTGCCATAAAACGAAAGCATGCGATTGTCTCCGCGTTGCGACTTTACCAGCAGAGCTTCGCTTCCAAACTCCGAACACGACTCATGCTGCGTGAAAACATCATACCAGGTACAACATACCTCAGACTACCTGGTACCTGGTACACAGTATATGGATTGAGGATGCTGAGGATGCTACTGTCATCTGGGGAAGCACGTGTAAGCTACAGTAGTGCAGCGTCAGCTAAGAATACTGTTTCCCTTTGACACCCTGACAGTAAAATACTGGGCGGTTTACGCATCACCACACCGTATGCTTTAAATCAACTGACATAAGAGGAAAACTCGCCAGAGACTTCCAACTTTATATAGACACACGAGGAAATTTCGCTGTTAGCAGAGATTTCCATGCCTCCATCTACCATCTACCCCGGTAGCTACAAACCAAATATGGTATAGATGCGACGGGACGGGACGGGACACACCTGCAACAAAAACGCCTGCGTGGTTGCACCGATCGCCACCGCCTCGTCAGGGAACAGGCCCATCCCGAAAGCAGTTCCTTGGGGGAAGAACGCCTTCACGGAGGAGTTGACCTTTGGCATCTGCGCGATCCCTGCAAGATCCATGGCACCACAAACGCGTTGAATTATCAAAAAGGTCTCATGTGTATGTCAGGAGTGATACGCTCCGAACGGCCAAACTAGGCTTTACTACTTGGACTAGGAGTTTTCAAACGAGTCGTTTTTGGGAAGGTTTCTTTGGAATTAAAGAGGGGCGATTTTTGAACTATTAATAGCGAAACCGTTTTACGAAACACTTTCGGTTTTGGTAGGGTTCGCTTTTGGATTACTTCTTTCCTGAACGATGCGCGCGCCGATTTTAGCCGAAAAGAGCATGTTAGCAGCTAGCAAACAGCAGTGCGAAGATGGTAAAAACACAGTATGTCTTTGTATTTCGTATGTAGTCATGTGGACGGAGTCGCTTAACAGGTAGTCGATTCTAAAGAACAGACAGCAGCACGACAATAGCACGAGAAAATCGACGGCCAAGGATCACAAGAAAGGAAGGAGAGTGTGGACTCAAACTTCAAGTAATCCCCTCCGCAAAAGACGTGTGTGCAGTGCCACACAAACGCAAGACGTCATCCAACTGCATGGCAGAAGCTACTAGGCACTAAGAAAAGCTTACCGCCGGCCAAGAGCACCATGTCCACGTTGTCCGAAGCGAGTCCCGCTTCCTCGAGTGCTTTCTTGATGACCCCGGTGGCCGCCTTGTAGAGGTCGAAGCACAGGTCCTCGAACCGAGTGCGAGAGATCTTCACGTTCATATCGCACCCCTCGTGCGCCGCTTCTATGTACACGTCCGCCTGCGCCGACGCAGACAAAGTGCGAACGGCCTCTTCGCACCCACGGGTAACCTAAAAAACAGACACACGCACATTACAAGAGACGAAAGACACACCTCATTGAGATACACTTCATATACACATCGTACTGACGAAGCATATAAATAGTGGAGATGCACCTCATAAGCCCATCATAAGAGACGAGAGAAGTACATACTAGAGGTGCAGTTTACATACACACCACACCAGTAAGAGACAAGAGACTGCAACATAGATGTGCTTGAGACGGGAACTGTACAAAATAATGTAATTAGACCATTTCTTATGCAGTCGGATTCCAGCAGTCGAAAACGGCCCTTTTTGACTGGACTGTTTTTCGACTGGATTCTTCTGATCCTTCTTCTTATCGTCAGTCGAATCGATTTTATAGTTTTTGTGCTCTTTCTAGAGGCGGTTGGTGTGAGGGAGTACTGCTGTACAGCAGGCGAATCGGTTGGCAGCTCTGTGCTTGGCGCTTTCTCCGCGAGCAACGGCTCGGCGAACCCTCGTCCCAGCGAGTTGGTGGCTTTGGGCTTAGCCGAAAGCCGCCAAAGCTACGTTCGTGGAGTTGCACTCAGCCGCGAGTCACCAAAGCTACAGCAGCCGCAGCCGTTGTTGGCAGCATGGGATCGAGACCGCGCGCTGCTGCCGTCGTGTGATACACGCTGCTGGCGAGCTAAACTAGGAATGCGCCACGCTGACGTGCTGCGAGAAGCAACAGCTGGGATAGCCAAGCCAGCGTCAGCGCCTTGTATGATACTGCAGTGTGGTACTTGGTAGTATGGGTGTGTGGCCGTGTGGCCGTGTGGCCGTGTGGGTGTGTGTTTAGTGGTGGGATGAGCGATGCGATCGGTTCAAAAAACGTGTAAAACTTTTTCGACTGAGTTTTTCGACTGGAGGATCCAGTCGAAAAAGTCGAGTTTTTCGACTGGATCCGCCAGTCGGAATTCTCAGTCGAAAAAAGTTGAGACGAAAAAGGCCGTTTTCGACTGACAAATCCGACTGCATAAGAAATGGCCTTACACCAGGTATGCTTCACGTGGGCGAGAGAGATAAACGGCAACAGAGAAAAACGCTAAGACAAACACAGAGAGGAAAGGGCACGTCGGGGGCGCGGGGGGGGAGAGGGGCAGAGAGAGGGAAAAACAAAATAGTGTGGGAGGCCTACAGCGTATATATAGCGATGTCGCAGGAGACAAACAAGCACGGCCGAATAAAAACATGAGCAGGTGCTCGAGATCGAACACGTTTTAACGCCAATCGTGAATACACCACGAAGTAGTCACAAGAAAAAAGTAAGAGGCTCGCATGCAATGGAGGACCAAGGCCAACGATGATTACTATTAATATTAATATGACTATGGTAGATGTTTTCATATGAATTGAATTAGCTCATTTCCCTGAAATACGAAATATTGCCCGTGGTGACAAAGAAAGGAACGCTAACAAAACCTCTAAGAAAACCTCTCAGGAAACCTCCCGACCGGAAAAACGGTAAGTATTACATTCATAGAAAATACTATCACTATGTACGTGCACCAGGGGAGCACAACAGTACAAGGGAAAATGGAGCCACACTCCTAGCTAAATACGTTTGAAAAAAAAACATGTTCGTACGAGCGTTGTGATTTCTGTGCGAATCGAGAAAATGGCGGGGTTTTTCCAACTTTTCTTGCTTGGTTTTAGTGAAGCCTCCTCTGTCTGGCTCCATCCTCTGATTAATACTAGTTGGAAAAAAAAGCATACCAGGTACGAACCTGGTACCAGGTATCTGGTAGTGATAGCCTACCGCAACCCTGTCCAATCGTTCGCGCAGCCGAAGAAACATCAGTGAAAAACATAAAATACAACATGGAGGAAAGTAAAACCAAACACACAAAGTTGACCGAAAACCCGGGGATGTTATCCGGGTATGTATGTATGCCCTGAGCAACCCCGAGAATGTTTCACGCACACCCCTACTTCAAAGTATAGCCAGAAGTAATAATAACAACAACAACAACAACAACAACAATAATAATAATGATAATAGTAATGATGATAGTAATAATAATGATAATAATAATAATAAGTCATGCTCGTATGTACATTCTTACCTTCCTATTGGAGGCACGGCGGCGTCCTATCATGCAACACGTCGAAACGTACCACAAGTTCCGCGACTCTAAAACCGTAGTATTAATGTTAAAGAATATTGACGTCAATATATACCAGGTATACCAGTAGCCTCCAATATTTTCCTCGAGAGTGTTATGACACGGGGGGGGGGGGCGCTTGTAAAGGACGAGCGCTTGCAAAGGACGGCAAACATAAGCGAGTGAATACAGCTTAGAACACTCGACAGAGTGGCATATACATACCTTGAGCACGGATCTCTTGCTCTCGAAGATGTCCCCCCCTGTCCGGCGCTTGAAGTCCTTGGCACAGAACGCCACCAATCGGTCCGTGAAAACCCCTCCCCCAACGGAGGCGTCGGCCGACATTCCCGCCACGCTAAGGACGCCGTCCGTGCGCTTCAGCACCGTCGCCTCCACGCCCCCGCCCCCCCAGTCAACAACAACAATAGTGCCTTTTGGCCTGGCAGGGGCAGGGGAGGGGATGGGAAGCACAAAACAAAGTACGCACTGGTATGCATTAATAACGGGAAACGGCATGCGGCGCGATCAAGGGATCAGTGCGTGCGTCCAAATAGAGGGAAACGACATGCGGCAAATAGCGGTAAATATCAAACGCGACGAGGGGATGAAAACGTGCGAAAAAGTAAAGCAAAACGGCGTGAGGTACAAAAGGTTTTCGATGTGGGCATGAGCACGGCAGTATACACAGAGAAACGGCATGGCGGTAAAAAAGCAAACGCCATGAGATGAAAGCACGGAAAGCACGGCATGTCGCCCAGGGAGAGAAGGACGGGACGGGGGGGGACGGGGGGCGTACTCACTTGTTGCGTGTATAAAATAGTAATTTGACAATGGACCACGCATGCTTCTCGAGGCGGAACAAGACGGAACACACTTCTTACTCCTATTAATAACAGAGACACCCCAGCACTTGGGTGGCTACACTTGGGTGGCTCTTACGTTTCTTCCAGTCGTTACATGCAATACTCTTTTTCTTGTGGTGGGGGCACTATGGGTGGAAACGCCAGCCTTGAACTTTATTCCAACCGCCGCCGGTGGAATTTTGGATGCATAACGTGGATACGGAGTGTAAACGGTGGTACGTGAGAGGCGGCGGAATTGTGATTGGCCAAGCTGGACAACGGTGAAAACGACTCGTGGCTTCCGCTTTGACATGCAGCAGCGGCAGCACAACTACAGCGGGCGGTGGCTGTTGCAGCTGTAATCGTTGCGGGGGCGGGTCCGGCGGCGGTGCCTGCTGCTGCGCTTTCTGTACTATATGAAATCGGAGTATAAATGTGGAACACCATCACACAGCTCATGTACACGAGTTTCTAACCAAAGACGTCTACCAGGTAGTATTTAGCGAATGGCATTTAGCAAATCGAATAGTATTTATCAAATGGCTTTTAGCAAATCGAAAGCTGCCCACATTGGTCGAATTGGTCCAGCGCTACCACCGGCCCGGCACATGACCCACACCAACATTCCAACCGCAATACACTCACTTTTGTTTTGTCAGTACAACGACTTACAACGCCGCCCCGATCGCGAAAACCCACTATACCAGGTATACCAGTACCTGCGAGAGCACAGCGTTTATGGTTCAAAAATCGGATCACAACCCCCCCCCTTTTCGCTCCTCTCTCCCCTCTCGCTTCCTTCCCAACAGTAACAACAGCAGTAACAGCAGTAACAACAGCAGTAACAACAGTAACAACAGTACAGTACCAGTACTACCCGTACTACCTGTACCAGGTACACCAACGCAATGCTTGTAAGAGAGCACAAAATGGTCCACAAATCGGATCAGAAGGAAAAAAAAAGAAAACACCCGCATCACCCCCCCATCACTCCTCTTCCCCCTCTCACTTCGAAGCTCCTCCGTCGCGGCTCGTCCCGCCCATCTCCCCGTCCGGCCTATCCAAGCCGTAGGCGATAGCAGTGGCCACAGAGTCCGAGAGCACCAGAGAAAACGGCAAGCCCGCCTGCTTGCCCACCGCACGCAGAGCCTCCCTCTGTTCGGTGGTAAAGCCTGCCGGGACGGACAGCACACATCGCCCCACGGGCTCTCCCGCGAACGCCTCCGCGATGTCCTTCAGATGCTCGAAAAGGTAGCCGCACAGGGTTTCGGCGGCGACCGTTCTGTCTTCACCCTTGTGCTTCACCGTTACTCTGGCTTCCCCGTTTGCGTCGACACTACACCTGAAGGGTGACGAGTCTGGGGACACGGCGAAAGAAGGGAGGGGGGTGGGGAGGGGAGAGGGAGGGAGGGAGGGAGGTAGGGTATGGTTTCGGTTTATGGTATGGTATAGAAATATCACTAGACTTGGAGGGGGGGGGGGGCAGGGAAGGGCGGTGTGGTTTCAGTTTAGGTTATTAAACCATCACTAAGATTTGAGCAAGTCAACGACTAAGGTGGGGAGGAAAGGGAGGGAGGAGGGGTGGGGGGGGGTACTGATTTGTTGCTTGCCATACTATTACAGTCACGTGGCAACTGGTCACGCATCCCTTTCGAGACGGAGAACTTTTCCTAGTTCTCGTTGGAGAGACCTGTCGGCATTAGCGGGGGAGGGGGTAGGGCGGTAGTGTATCGGTTCCGGTTTCGAGTATACAAATATCACGGAGATTTCATCAGCTCAAAATATAAATACTGGCCATGCTGCAACAACAAGAGCATTCTGCAGCAGCATTCTACAGCAGCATGAGTCACGATGCCGTCTATTAATACGTGGTAAATGTGAATGTTAAAACAAACCACCTCAACCCCTTGGAATTTAGAAGGGAAAGTGTCGGGGATCAGTTTAGGAGATTTAACGTAGGATATCTGGGGTGCGGAGCTATGTTTGATCGTAATGTACAAGAGGCGTGTTTGATGAGGGGGTACCTACGAAATGTAGTTGACAGAGCGAGTACGTGGTGGCTTTGAAGTTGCACTCAGGAGACAAAAAAGGACAAGACGGGTGCTGGAGAAGGTACTAGCGAAGGGGCAAGAGAAATTACTACTGTAGATGAGTGAAGCACTCGGCAGAGTACTAGAAGGCTGGTTGGTAACTGACTTCCAGAAACTACTGGTGCTGTGAGGATTGCGAGATTGCGGCTGAAGGGATCAGCATCGTCACGCGAAGCAGTCCTGGCTGATGAGGGATGGCATGTATCCGAAGCACATGGTAAAAACGGATATTTGCAGACACGCATGCGGCATGCCATGATTTACTACTAGTTTCATATTTCCAAAGTCCCACCAAAACCCAATTAACTATCAGGTAGAAGTTAACCCTGTTTGGATCCATTGATACCGTTCATACGATTCACACACACCATTCAAACACACCAAGAAGCGACCAGCGAATGCGATCTTATCAAGCGTCTGGAAAAAGTTTGAGGCAATCCAATCCGAGTATGGTCATGCCTCACGCCTGCCCCATAGCTTCCTGCGTTGCAGATCGAACGCAACTGCTACACCAGCAGCTCGGGTTGCTTGATGTGCTACGACGTAGTATAAATACGAGTAGGTTGAACCTGTTTGTACAATCGACCTGTTCCCCCTGTGCTTTCACGACATACCAATGATACTATTAATAATTATAATTTTACCTATGATACTACTTTCACCTCATCACTCAGGGGTCACGGGTGTCACAGACCTATGGTACATACCGCTATGCTATACCAGGTGTCAATCATAAGGTCACACAAACACTCCATCGCAGTGTTACACGCAGCTTGCAAAGGTGAGTTTCGACAAAAATGTCTATCTCAGGTCATCTCTTTTATAATAGTGTACCCGAAACGGAAAATTAACGTTTCGGATATCAAACCCTGTTTGGCTATCTTATACACCCGAAGATGACGGTTTTTCAGGTTTCAATTTTCGGATATCGTTTTCGGATCGGCCTCCAGCAGAAAACGGGGGTCGATTTTCTGATCAAGTCCCCATCCGAAAATGGCATCCGGATTTGGTTTTACACGTGTCATGGGAGGCAACAAGTTTGGTAACAACTTGAAAACAGTTTTCGCACTGCTGTAGTAGTACAAAGACACGAGACACACGCATCAGAAAACATGTATCTGTCTGCTGTGAGCAAGCAACACCTATCATAGGCGTACTCGTTCTGCTGCTGCTGTGTCTCGCTATCCGCTGGCACACACATCAGGCCTCACCGCGTGCCGATGGGATCGGATAGTGATGGTGACCACTACGAGAACCCTTGCCACTCTCCTCGCAGTCAGTAGACATTGCACCATTTGCACCATTTGCACCATAGATAGGCCAAACACACACTATCATACTACTACTCGTATTTATCGAGGACGAGGACAGCCGCCGTCTGCAACATGTCGTTGATGCACGAGATCGACGGTCGAGCGAGGCGGAAGATAACCCTCCTCGCGCCAAGCGCACACGGCGTGTATTCCCTCGCCCCACCTACGAAGCTTCATCAGCGAGTGCGCTGAGATGCTCTTGCGGAGCGAACTCGTGCGAGTATGCACGCGGTCGAGCGAGCCGTTGTTGAATATTCTTAGCGAGAACTTTGTTCAAGAAAAAATCTGTAAAATCCGGTTTGATTATAAGACCATGTCGTCGATCCGATTCTGCCCGTCTGATTCTGCCGTCCGAAAATCAAGCTCATTTTCCGTTTCGAATACGCCTATCACCTGGTATAAGATGGCCTCAGCCTCAGCCATTAAAAGAGCGTATCCGCATGCGAAAACTAAATGGATTTTAGGGTCGCAGACTTAGCCAGGGCAGAATCGGATCGACAACCCTTACAACGAATCCCCGGGAATTACAGATTGTTTTTGGAAAAAAAAATCTCGCGAAATAACCAACAACGGCCATCGCTCGCCTATGATACGCACTCGTGCGAGTTCGCGGCACCAGAGCACCTCCGCGCATGCCGGAGAAGCTTCGTAGGTGAGGCGAGGGAAGACACGCTGTGCGCGCTTCGCCAAGTCGGGCTGTCGGGTTGCATTCCCCCTTGCTTGCTCCCGTCGATCTTGTCCATCGAAAACACGACATGTCCATCACCATGCATCACCATGCATCACCCTAATCAACAACACGACATGTCGCAGACGGCGGCTGTCCTCGTCCTCGACGAATATCATAGTGTGTGCTTTGTGTTTAATTGTCGAATGGTGCAATCGCGACTGACTGCGACGAGAGTGACAAGGGAGAGTTCCAAGGCTCTCGTAGTCGTCACCACCACTATTCGATCTCATCGCCTCGCCATGTTGCCAACCCTCGTCGTGAACCCCGAGGTGTGTGCCAGCGGATAGCGGGACACAGCAGCAGCAGCACGAGTGCGCCTATGATACGTGTTGCTTGCCCAGCACATAGGCACTGCTGTATGACTGATGCGTGTCTTACATCTTGCGCTATGATACCACTTTTAATACTGCTGTTTTCGGCTTGGTAACATGCTTCTTGCCCCCCATGACCGATGGAAAACCAAATCCGGATGCCATGTTCGGATACAATTTTAGTCAAAACTGGGCCCCCATTTTTTTGGGGGGGGAGGCAACCCGAAAAAATATCCGAAAATGAAAGCCCGACAAATCACCAGTTTCGGGTGTTAGATTTGCAAACGGGTTTCGCAATCCGAAACGTTCATTTTTGGATCCAGAAACGGTGTTGCCTGGTATAAGAGGTGGCCGCATCAGCTGTGCATTTTTTGCTTTCATCTGCGATTACGTGAAGGTTCGAAGCACCGCGTAACCGCGTGGTGCTAGCGCAGATGTCCCGCACTGGCGAGAAAACGAAATCATTTTCAGGGGGAATCACTGCAGGTACAACAGTACTGCGAGTACTGCGAGTACCACGAGCACTGGCAGAATTTCGGGTATATCTACTGCGGCTATTGCGAGTACTCGCAGTATTTCGGGGTTCTGCACGACGGATGATGCCAGACTCATAGTACTTCGGGGTTCGATACTTGTACTGCTCTTCTGTCTTCTGTCTTGTGGATACTCTCTGTACTTGAAGCATTTCAGTGTACTGCGGTTCGATACTCTTTTGTTTTGTTTTCTTCTCTTTTCTTTTCCTTTTCAGTCGCGAGTATTGAGACGTATGTACCAGTATGGGCCTGGCACGTACGTAGGCTGACTCCCGATTTCACTTTCATATAACACGCGCGAACGACCTTCCGTAATTTTTGTGAAACTACTCTATATCAGCGGAACATAGATGTACCACGCAGCTTGCAAAGTTGAGTTGCAACCATTCGATCGGTTGTACTCACCGCTGACATTTTCAATTTGTATAAAATATACGTTTGGCGGAGGCACGAATTGCTTCAGCTACGATATACGTATGCGTGTACCACTTTTGGTTTGCTTGGGTTTTTTCCCCGGGGTATTTTTCCACTCCAGAGTGACTGGAGCCTGTTCTGTGGCCACGGACTTGATGATGCGAGTTAATGTGAGAACAAGAACAACAACAAGAGCAACAAGAGCAACCACAACCACAACAATAACAGCAACAACAGCAACCACAACCACAGCCACAACAACAAGAGCAACAACAAGAAGAGCAACAACAACAACAAGAGCAACAACAACAAGAGCAACAACAACAAGAAGAGCAACAACAACAACAACAACAGCAACCACAACCACAGCCACAACAACAAGAGCAACAACAACAAGAAGAGCAACAACAACAACAAGAGCAGCAACAACAACAACAACAACAACAACAAGAGCGACAACAACAACAACAACAACAACAACAACAACAACAACAACAACAACACTCTGGATAATTCCTGTGCTCGAAGAATTTCGGGGTTATGTACTTGCCATTCTCTGGTACTGGTGCATACTTGCAGCATTTCAGCTTTTATCAGTCAGCAGTTAAGCAGCCAGTTGTGGTACTGCCAATACTCGCGGTATTTCGGCGTTTCATGCTGGAAGGTATTGCGGGCGCGTTTTACTCGGGTACTGATGGCGTAATTCGGGGTTCGTTCGACACTATGTGAGTGCTCAGTTACCTCTACTTAAATTTCAAGGGCTGTGTATCGGTGCCGATGTTTTTCGATATATCGGACGGTCCGATATATATTATATATCGGGAAGTCGAGCCAATATTTTTGCCGATATTTAGCGTATGAGCTTTTACAGAGTAGGAAGGCACACATAGCAGGAAAATAGGGGATATACACCTCGTCTCAACGAGCTACATCACACACAACGTCCTGTAACAACAGCAGTAGTAGCAGACAGCAAGCACATGTACGACAGTAGCACCCAATGAGCGCCGAGGGGTCAGCGGACCAGCATGGAGGGTCTTCCGTGTCGGCGAATGAACACGACACACCAGCACCCAACTTATATACAATCGGCAAAAAGACGGTGCTTGTAGGTGTTTCTCTCAGCTCTAAGTTTTGAGCTACTTGCATTGCTGTTGTTGAAATCGGTTCACTTTGTTGGGCTGTAAGCGTAGTCGGTACAATTCGCGTGCGTGCATGTTGGTTGCCACTTGCCGGCTTTGTGGCTATGATATGATATGATTTTTTTTTTCATCTGCATCGTTTTTAGAACATTACGCAGCCTGTACGTTGCATTAAGCAGCCTGTACGTTGCATTAAACAGCCTGTACGTTGTAGCATCTGTGCTAGCCAGTGCTGGTTTCCATTTAGTTTTTCTGCATGGAAATGCCAAATAAAAAAATTAAATAAAACACGTTTTTGGAAGATTTCGCTCAGTTTTTTTGGCTGAACTGGACCAATTTTGATGGCGCAATTGGGACCAATTTTGATGGGAAATGAAGCGAAAGTGCTCAATATTTCTGTCTCCGGCGGCGCCTCCAGCGGGGCCCCCTCGCCAGCAGGGGGGGGGGGCGTTAGGGCTTGCACAGCGAGCTTCCGCGCTTTCGCGCGGAAGCTCCGCTGTGCTTACCGGCGATAGTATCGAAAAAATATCGATATATCGGCTGCGCCGATCTACAATATAGTATAAAAATAAAAATACACTCCAGCTGTGAGATGGAAGATTTTGTCGAAACTCATATTTGCAAGCTGTGTGTGACACTCCGATCGCGCGTATTACGGGTTGTGTGTCCTCATTAAGGATATAGGTCGGCGACTCCCCTTGCAACTACAGTGTAGCTATCAGGGTCAACAGGGTGATTTTAGTCAGTCTGTGCGCTGAAACTATAAAACCCGTTTCTGAGGGGGACGAAATCTGACAGCTGGGGAAGGAAATGCATCAGTTTATCAAGTGAATCCTGTAAGTCGAATAACCGGTCAGGGGAGGGCGGAGATGGACGTCGGGGGGGGGGGGGGGGGGCGAAAAAATCATGTCGCATAGATGTAGGGGTTTGCTATACGCGTGGTGCTAGGTCTAGGCGATATTTCGGGTGGTGGGGAAGGAGGGGCCGTTGGGGGGGGGGGGGGGGGATTGCAGCAGCGGCATGGATGGCTCGAGAAAGATAATGAGGTGATATCAAGTGCGTGGAAGTGTTTATTACTCTGGCAGATTTCGATGTTAGGTGGGGCGTTTGAGCAAGAAGGAGCGGGGGGGGGGGGAAAGAAGAGGGGGGGGGGGGGGGGGTCGGGGGGGGGGAGGGTTTTCAAGAGGTTTAGGCCACATATTATAAAATACTCCAGCTGTGAGATTGAAGATTCCAATTGGAAGATTCGGTCGAAACTCATCTTTGCAAGCTCGTGTGTGATACTCCGATCGCGCGTATTACGCATATATGTAGGGGCTTGCTATACGCGTGGTGTTAGGTCTAGGCGATCGTGCGGGTGGTGGGGAAGGAGGGGGCGTTGGGGGCGGGGGCGGGGGGAATGAATGAAAGCTACGTCATGGACGGCTAGAAAGATAATGACGTCATATCAATTGCGTAGAGGTGCCTATTTCGATTGTAGGTGCGTTTGAACACGATATACACACCAGGTGTAGAAAATAAAATTACACTCCAGCTGTGAGATCGAAGATTTTGTCGAAACTCATCTTTGCAATCTGTGTGTGGTACTCCGATCACGCGTATTACTGGGTGCGCTTCCTCATTAATGCACACTTCTACTTTCCAGCTTCGGGACAAGCCGTGGCCACAGGTGTCGTCCCTTCTCCCCCCCGGTTCTTGCCTTCAATTTTTATCGCGCATAGGGTTCAGCAATCCCACTGCTCGTCGATTTTTTATCGAGTGTTGCTGAAGGTAATTTCTAACCACACTTTTTTGGCAAGTTCTTGCCAATTTGGCAAGTTTTGGGAAATTGGAATTGCCAAAATAGCAAAAATCTTGCCAAAGGTTTTTTGGATATTTCCGTTCCGCTTCGTTGGCAAGTTTTTGGAAAGTGAGCTTTGCCATTTCATTTGCCATTTTAGCCAATAACGCCAACGCAAGGTCGTACAAACCAGACCACCCCACGACGCCCGATGCTAGACTTGCTCTAACTTCTGCAATAGCGGGAGGTACGGAGGATGCACGGTGTCACTGGCAGCAGCTACGATAGGGCTGGCGACACTTGCCGTGAGGCCCGCGCAAATACCACATGGGCGTCGTTTTGAGCGAGTGCTGAAGCCATCATCACAGATAGCAGCCGCCCCAGCTTTTCCCAGGCGAATTTGGCCGGGCTGGAAGGACTGCCAACCTCTGAGGCACATGGGCTGTGCCTGGAGTTCTTTCTGCGCCAGCATTTACTCCATAGAGAACGTCGGCGTGCCGTTGGCTTCCTGCTGTTGCTGCTGCTGTGAGGAGTTTGGGTAAAATCTGAGGGCGCTATGATGACAAAACTTGCCAAATATTTCCAAAAACTTGCCAAAAATAAGGTTATAGGTGGTTGTAGAGTAAATCGAGAGTGTATCACGCCTTCCAGGTCCGATAGGAATAATGCCTGCGATGTGTGTAGAAAATTTTTTTTTCCCATGACCTATAACTATAGAAGTATGCCCACTACGAATTTTCTGGGAAAATTCTTGACGGAAGTTCCCGGCAGCATTCTTGCAAAACACAGCAGAAGAAATTAATGCGCCTTCTTCCAAGATCGGGATGTGTAAAACAAACTGGGGACAGACGGCGTTCGTTTTGTGTGGGCAACTCTCGAGACGCAATCGAGTAGTACTACCGTGCGCGCCCCCTCACAGAACTTCACCCGTGCTGCTGTCCAGCAACCTTTCACACGTGGTTGTCATCTGCCGCTAGGACGCGGGAATGTGCGTGCCTGCCACTGACTGCTGTAACGGAAACGCGAGACACGGGCATGATGAGTAAACAATGGCGCGCGTGTGGCGACACACACAACCAAGGACGAGAGCACGGATGTATGGCGACAGACGCGAAGAAGACACAGCAGAAGCAGTAGTAGTAGTAGTAGTAGTAGTAGTAGTAGTAGTAGTAGTAGTAGTAGTAGTAGTAGTAGTAGTGATAGTAGTAGTGGTAGTAGTAGTAGTAGTAGTAGTAGTAGTAGTAGTAGTAGTAGTAGCAGCAGCAGCAGCTTCTGGACAAGCCGTGGTCACAGATGTCGTCCCTTCTCCCGCCCGGTTATTGCCTTTATTTTTTATCGAGCATAGGGTTCAGCAATCCCACTGCTCGTCGACTTTTCATCGAGTGTTGCTAACTCACGGTCTCGCGCTTTCCGCAAGTCAATTGTGCACAAGAAAAAGTCCCAATGAATTTATACGAGTATGCACTCGGCGGGGCTCGAACTCACGAAACTGACCTATACCAGGCTCGAGGATAACCTGGTGCACCACCGGGGCGACCGGCTTAGTAGCGCACCACAGTACAGCCGAGAGAGAGGGCCCTCCAGGCCTGGCGGTGGTGGCACAGCCGCATCTACCTCGTGTCCGTGCCCGACAGGGCTGGGTGGTGATGGATGTAGAGCGTTTGGAGGGGGAGGTGATATCGTTGTGTGGGGCGGGTGAGGTGTGTGAGGCAATGAAAACTGGCTTGCTGCTTGCAGGATTAAGCATCAACTTCAACCAAAGAGCCCTCCTCGCAGGATTTGTAACCCCCTGTGTTACGGTTTGAGATCGTTCGGGTTCAATTGCGCAGTGTTTCGCGATAGGAAGTTTTGTTGTCTTTTTGGAGAGTGTTGCCAATTTTTTCTTGCCAAAACACCAAGTTTTTGAAAATTTCGTTTGGTCGTTAGAACCGACTCTAACGCACGCTCTCGCGTCTTCCGCAAGTCAATTTGTGCACAAGAAAAAGTTCCTACGAATGTACCAGGTATACGAGTACGAACTCGGGGGGACTCGAACCCATGAAACTGAACTATACCAGGCTCGAGGATAACCTGATTCGCCAACGGGGCGACCGGCAGAGGCTATAGGTCTGCGACTCCCCTTGGAACTACAGCAGAAGTGTAGCTTGTACCAGGGTCAACAGGGTCATGTTCAAATCTAGGCGCGGAAACTATAAAACCTGTATTTAGTATCGGTATCGCTAAATGCTACCGATACAGAGCCCTATAAATTTCGGACTGTACCGCAGAACCGCGAGCACAAGCAGGATCCGCAGCACAATCCAAAAAATAAGAACATACTGTAATACCAGGTATGTTTTATACTGCTCGTACTGCCAGTACTCACAGCATTTCGGCCGTCACTACGAACTGACTACTGGCAATACCGCCGGTAAGCGCAGAAATGCAGCCATCAGCCGTCAGTCACTAAGAGTCAGTACTGGCAATAACACGAGGGTACGAGTACCACAGGATTATTAGTAGTACTCCAACTCGAAATACTTCGATACTCGGAAGCATACATCCTGCTGTACAAGTAAACAGCAGTACTCGGGGTACGATGAAATAGAACACATGCCGTATGATACAAGGCGAAAGGTAAGCTGGAAATAAGAAACAAGAGAAAAGCGGGAGAGGCGGACTGCGGCATCGTACGAGTATCGGCAGCGTACGAGTATATAGCCGGTCGCCCCGGTGGCGTATCAGGTTATCCTCGAGCCTGATATAGGTCAGTTCGAGCCCCGCCGAGTGCATACTCGTATACCAGGAAAATTCGTCGAGACTTTTTCTTGTGCACAAGCTGACTTGCGGAAAGCGCGAGAGCGTGAGTTAGCAACACTCGATGGAAAATCGACGAGCAGTGTGGGATTGCTGAACCCTATACGCGATAAAAATTGAAGGCAAGAACCGGGGGGAAAAGGGACGACACTTGTGACCATGGCTTGTCCAGAAGCTGGAAAGTAAAAGCGTGAGAAAAAAAAAAAAAAAAATAGCGTACGTAGTCAAGCGCTGCGTCGAGCGACGGAGAGAAGAGAGGAACCATGAAAACCAAACACAGCAGCCCAAAACACCACGTACCAGGTACCCTCCAACAAAAGTAGCAGCGGCAGCTTTAGCAGCAGCAAGACCAGTAGTGGTATCATATGTATTGTAGCTTTGGGTCAGGTGTGCTGCCAATAGTCGGGTATGCTACCAAGGTACTGGGTAGTCGGGACGTTGACCACCACTGACCAACCAGAAGCTGTGATTTGTGATGCTTTCAGCTTTCGCGTTTTGGGGTGTTTTTGTCGACGCCGCGCCACCACAAAAAAAAACAACTGAAAAAATATGAAGAAAAACGAATTGTTCCCATACGTACTGGGAGAAAACACGGTCGTTTACGTAGCGAAGTGCACGTCCCTGATGGGCAACCCCGGTGAATTGAGAGGGAAGCACGCGCCTGATACCCCCCGATAGACATACAGTAATACGTGGTATGGCCCTGTAGCTGCTGCGGGCGGTGCAGCAGTGAGTGATTGACACCTGGCTACCTATAGCCTTGATCTAGACGATGCCTGAGATTAATCCCTGTACAATACCTGTGGTACGTGGTCTACGTCAGGAGGGGTGTTACATAGCGTGCGATTCAAAGGTCGTTAGGTCCGGCGGGCCGGCCGATTGGAAGCTTGCTTGCCACTCACCGAGCATCGTCTTGATGTGTGGCTCTAGCTGCGCGTGGCTCTGCCCAACCATCCACTTGAAGCCCGTCACCGTGTTAGCCACGTTCTTCGGCATTTGCGACAGGGCCGCCTCCCCGACTAATACTTCGCTTTCCGTAAAGGCCACCATCGTAGGCGTGGCCCGCAGGCCGTGGTGATTAGCGATCACCTCTGGCCGGTTTTGGTGCCAAACGCCGACATTGCAGTGCGTACTACCAAGATCTACACCCACAGCGACAGGCATCGCTCTCGTGGAGGGGGTGACACTCAACCGAAGGGCCGAATGGTCGCACAAACTATCACAGGCCGGACAACGCACCCACCGCCGATTGAAATTTCAATTTTCCAATTTCCCCCCCAAAAAATGAGAAGCGGGGAGTTCCTAGCGTTCTAGGTGGGATGTTTCAGTGTCGGGAAGTGCATTGCCCCACCACATCACTCCACACCCCCGTCGGCCACACCAAGTTGTATTCTCCCCGGTGGCCCATAATCGTTTTGTACACCGAGGACATCCCTTTCTGGGGTTCTGTGCTAGCCTCCCTGACGGTCCAAGCGTCTCCTTCAGAGGCACGAAAGTCCGGAGAGGAGAACCATTTCCGATCGTTGTGTCGCATTTTTTTCCATTTTTCTTGTTTTTTTCAGCAGCTCGGGATGGAGCAGCTCCTGGAAATAGCCGGTCGTGACATGGACGGGCAGTCCTCGGGCGACGCAAGAGTGGTTTTCGGCGACGAGCGAGACATGGAAGAGTTGGAAGAACTCGAAGATGAAGATGAAGAGGACGAAGAAGTAGATGACGACGAGGACGAGGACGAGGAAGAGGAGGACGAGGACGACGAGGAGGAGGTGGATCGCCCGGTGAAACGGCAACGAGGCGGAGCGGACGTTCTCTCCCATCTCCAGCAAAATACGATTATTGCCCCTCTCGGCGGAGGGCTCGTCGGCGGGGCCGGCGGGGTAAGTAGCGGCAGCGGCGGCCCGGGAGCGAGCGCAGGCGGAAGCCGCCCGGGGAGCACCCTATCAGGGAGCGCTGGAGACAACAGCGACGATAGCGACGAGGAGGACAACGACGACGACCAAGAGAAAGAGGTGATCGAGATTCTATCCGACGAAGAGGATGCGCATTCATCAAACTCAATCTCACACGGCCGAACAACTATTAACACGAGTACGCCCGCGAGAAGGTTCGGGCTTGAAGCACGCCACCGATCTCGAGCCCGATCAACGACAGGGCCGAATTTTGGGGCCCCCTCCCACGAGGGCAACAACAGGGCCCGTGTCAGCCATGGCAGCCCCAGGCCAACCTGGAACTGCTTGCGAGATAGCAACGATCTACAGGACGGAGGAAGAGCGAAGCGCGAGCGCCCCCCCCAAGCGGAATTTGGAGTTGTAGGCGGCCTACAGCAGCAGCAGCAGCAGCAGCAGCAGCAGCAGCTGCATTTGGCGATGGCATGGCCTGATTCCGCTAGATCAAGCGGCGGCGGCGGTGGCGGCGGCAGTTTTGTTCCGCCGTGGATGGCTAGAGCATCCTCCCCCCTTGGTCCCTCCTCCGGCCGAGGGGAAGAGGGGAAGCCCTCGGCGGGGGGTGATAAGATCGGGGCGCAGGAGTCTGCGTGGGCGGGACAGGGGCAGGTCGCGGCGGGGAGAGCGGTAGGGGGGGCGGCGGAAGTGGAAGCGGAAGCGGAAGGGGTCGCGGCGACTAAAGTATCAGCACCATTGCCTGCTGCTGCTGTGTCTGTGACATCTAACTTGAAAAACGGAAATGCTGTTGGTGGCAGTGGTGGCGATGGTGGCACTGTGCTGGCGGCTGCTGGTTCGACGGCCGTGACGGAAGTGCCGATTAACTTCGAGTGTGCGATCTGCTTGAGCCCTGTTGCGGTTGCGGCGCTGTTCGCCTGCGGGCATGGCTCCTGCTGGGAATGCGCCCATGACTGGTGCTCTAGGGTGAGTCCAAACTGAAACGCTACCTGTATTTAAAAAAGGCACCAGGTACCTGATACGTTTGACATCTACAATACCGGCCTTCTGTTAGGGAACCGAGATATTGGTTTTAGGCTAGGTTTCTTATTTAGAACTGGTGTGTCCTACACTAACTTCAGTATAACAGCCAAACAAGCTCTTATCTCCTCATTTTATACGCCAACTTTCATGTGGAGCCTTTTCTTGTGAGAGGGCCGGTAGTGTGTACTTCGTGTTAGACTATTAATAAGGGTGGAATATGTACATGTAAGACATCCTCTGCGGCGTAAGACGTGCATTGTTATCGTTTGGCGCGGTGTCTACGGGGCAAGTTCGGTCAAGCCCGTGCGTGCCTTAGTCTGCGGTGTCTCTTGGCTGTTGGTGTTGAATGTGGTTTCACGTCTTTGAAAGCATCAGCATACCTGGCGTGCCTGGTAATTAATACCAGTACTTCAAAAATACTGGACAATACGAGACAAGAGCCCCGACGAGAAAGAGCCTGGCATGTCGCACTCTCGAACATTTATTTTTGAATCTATGGTCATCTCCGTTTGTTTGCTTCTCTTATTGACGTATTAATATATACTCCGGAGTATATTTTATTTGATCAATGCCAAGGTCCGTCGTGTCATCGCCCTTGTCGACATGGCAACTGAACTGCGGTCATCATCACCATCAGGCATATCGGCGTAAGTACAGTAAGCTGTTTTGCTTATACACCATACCGTGCACTGGTCGTCGGTCGTCTGCTTTTTCATATCAAAGGAGTATCAACTCGGGCCGGATCCATGTTTTCTTTTCTTTTCGTGTATACTGTACCCAATAGCCAATGCCTTGTAATGTTGTACCAGGTATCGTGCAAGACAAGGGGTATCATAAAGGCTTAATTATTAGTAGTAGTCTTCAAATTACAAGTATAATTTGGTTACATTCGTTGTTGTACTGGTAGTAACTAGGTTGAGCACGTGACGAGGGTCCTCGCTCCGCCCACAACGAAGACACTCGATTTTCGACTAGAATGAGCAGGGCCTGTGTGTGTTTTACTACTGTCGTTTTACCTGGTATGTATGGTGTTCCGCTGTGTTTCCGTTTACACTGATTGATTGCGCGTCAGGTTCGTTGGGTGGGTATAGGGTACGAAGATGAATCAGTGTGACGTGTGACTCGTGCCCCACGCCCAACACGACCGACCGTACTCTTATCTACACTATACACTCTCCAGCCTACCAGCTTGGACTGCGATCAGTGACAGGTGTATCGTTTGTATCTTATCTCTATTTATCACGGTGATGCTGAACTCTAAAACTCTGTTGGAGACAGTAGAGTACATTATGTAGCTCTGCAACTCAGTACGACATATGGTATGTACTCTGAAACTCTATTTGTTACAGCAGTAGAGTACATAATGTAGCTCTGCAACTCAGTACGACGACATATGGTATGTACTCTGAAACCCTATTTGTTGCAGCAGTAGAGTGCATAATGTAGCTCTGCAACTCAGTACGACGACATATGATACGTACTCTTAAAACTCTATTTGTGACAAGAGTACATGATGTAGCTCTGCAACTCAATACGACGACATATGGCACCTGTATGTACCTGGTAAAGCAGTAGCGATTGAAGATATTATACACGTGGCTCTATTATCGATATCGGCAATTCGTTGTACATGTGTATCTTGTTTCCAGGTTGTTTCCAGCTTCAGTACATAAATAACTATATACGAAAAAAGAAGGTACACAACAGCAGTAGTTACTGGATTTGATTAATTACTTACTATTAGTGCCTGATGAATACCAATTCCACCGAGGCATTTCAGACATCCAGTACCGATACAAGGTACAAGTATACCTCATAGTTAGGGAAGTGTTTCATACAGCAGTATGATACACCCCAGGGGTTCGATATCGAGGTCGATATCGATATCGATGTCGATGTCGATGTTTCCGAGGATCTTTCATACCTGGTATTTTGATAAGATACGACGCCAGTATCGCTTGCGCCGCTTGCGCCGCTGATGCACTGATGCATATGATAGCTTTCGTACGTACGATTACGAGTAGTCGTACCGTCGTGTCCGACCCTTTCTTTGCTTACCCTTTGAGCTGAGACTTTAATAACAGTTACACTACAGCACGTCCTTACACTACGTACTGACTCCTCCTGTAGTCTACCTGGTACCGGGTATAAAGTTGCTGCTACATCAATGTCATGATATATGGTGTGTTAACATGTATCGTAGTACAAACTAGACTAAATTATTTATTTATTTATATGTTTATTTGTTCATTCATTTATTTTAAAACTAATTTTCAAGGACGTCAGCCGTGAGTTCGACGAATTTCAGGTCAATACTCATCTTTGCAAGCTGCGTTGTTGGTACTCGTAATATACTATCGTAAGGGTGAGTTTTCATTGGGAGGTGTCCTATTTTTTGTGCACTATAAAGGTAAGTGTTGGTATTTATACTTTAGGTGGGCAATTTTGAGCTAGGTAAAACATCACATCTATTTTATATATTTATTTCTGTAGTTTCCACCATACTGCTCTATCATATGTATGGTAGGCGGTTTATTTTGCCTTTTCTTCCCCCGGCTTCATTATCGGGAAGAGTACGAATACAGAATATTATTAGTTATCTATATGTTTATTTTTGTCTTTTTGTATTTTTTTTGTTTATTTGTTTATTTTTTTATTTTTTTATTTGCCTCTTTATTTATTTATTTATTTATTTGTTTGCGTCCCATTTATTATCCTCGCACTACTCTCGTGCTCCCTCCCAGTAGTACGTAGCTCAGATCCGGGGTCACATAGCGGGCCCTCCTCCCCCCTCCCCACTACGGTACGTACCTTCGTTTTTATGGCGAGAAGAATCCAACTTTTTTCTTCCCTCGTCGACACGCGTCGAATGTGCCTACCCACGCTGCTAGGCGCTCTCAGCAGTTGTTATATTTTTTGTCCCATTTCTGCAAATATGTCGAGCCTCTCCACGGTGGGGATCGAACTCAAGCACCAACGCTAGTAGTAATCGAGGGTGACCACTAGACCACCGGGGCGACCAGCACCTAATATTATATCTTATTGAATGTCACGCTTGTGTCGTATGGTTATCTTGTTGGTGTTACGCTTCGGATAAATAGCAATTACGCGAAAGAGACGGGGGAAATGTGATCGTTTTCGTATTGTTTACCTGGCTCGTATTCACTAATAATATGTAGCAGGTTACTGGAGGCGGTCGCCCCACCCGGTGGTCTAGTGGTTACCCTCGAATACTACAAGCGTTGGTCCTCGAGTTTGATTCTCTCCCACCGTGGTGAGATTCGCGTTATTTGCAAAAATGCAAGAAAATAATCAACTGCTGAGAACGCGGGTACGCGCAATTCGACGCGAGTTGACGAGGGAAGAAAATGCTGAGTTCTTCTCGCGATAAAATATGAAGGCACGTGCCGTGGTTGGGACGGAGGAGGAGGGCCCGCTATGCGACCCCGGATCTGAGCTACTACTGGGAGGGAGGGCGAGAGTAGTGCGAGGATAATGAATGGGATGAAGAGAAGAGAAGAAAAAAAAATGAACAGCAGTTTTAATGTTAGACTCGTATTGCAGCGTTAATCTGGGCGATGTTTGGTGGCTGGTGGCGCGTCTAAAACCGAGAACGTCGAGGCCATGCTCCAGCAGTTCATGGACAACTTTGCCGATCGGCAGCCGGCCTCGCGGGACGTGGCACTCCCTCGCGTCCCCACTGTCCCGCGGGACCGGCTGCCGATCGACAAAGTTGTCCATGAACTGCTGGAGCATGGCCTCGACGTTCTCGATTTTAGACGCGCCACCAGCCACCGCATCCTGCAGGGTTTCAAAGGAGGCGAGCAGTTGATCCATCGTCGACTTAAGGCGGAACACGTCTCCGTCTATCCGAGCAAACTCGCCAGACACCTGCCCTTGCCAGTGCAGCATTTCAGCCGATGTTACCCCCGCAGCCTCGGACGCAGCGGGACTGGGGCTGAGCAAAAATGGTGCCGCGGTGGCAGACGCAGCAGTAGCAGCAGCCGAAGCGGCTGCGGCACGGCGACCTTCGGACTCGGCTTGCACAGCAGTCAGAGCTTTGGCACGGCGAGCGTCGACCCCAGCTTGCACAGCAGCGACAGCAACGTAAGCCTCTGCCTCGACTCGCGCAGCAGCCGAGGCGGCCTGATTAGGACCGCGTACAGCAGCAGCCACGAGAGCTTCGCCTCCGGTGACTTGCACTCCTCCATCGTCAGGGAGTGCACAACCTTAAAACTAGTCTGTATCACACCTTGGACCTGTAGCTCTGACTCTGCTCCCCTACGCGCTCCGCGTGCAGGTCGTCGCCTACACAGCTGGGCCAGGTGTACCGAATTCTATCGCTCATACGACTATGAACTACCGCATCGATCTGATTGGTGAAACTTCTTACGTACGTACAAAACCCATATTTTCTCATACTCCGATAATATTCTGCATTGCAGCGTTAATCTGGGCTATGTTTTGCATCATATCATACATACATACACACATAGATATAATTACATTTGTCCTCGAAATTTTTTGAAACCTTATTCACTTGGTTAATGGGACCTGCTCCGCTCTCAGCGCTCCCACTTGGAACACGCCTGCCTAAACCCCCCTCTCGGAGAACCTTCCCGGCATTCTTCGCGTTCCTTACTTTCTTCGCTTTCTTGGTTTCCTTTTTTCCCGTTTCTCTCTTTATTTTCTTCATTCCGTAACTTTATCCAACGTATGATCTACAACTTTAGGGTGTTTATTTTCGTTTTTACCAACGCATGATCTACGACTCTACGACGCATCTACGGCGCAAAGTCGTGAGATGTTGAAGTTGACTGCCGGCTTTTTAGTGTTCTACAAGTAGGCACCTACTTTCAGCTCCCTACGCTGGCCACCTGTCGCCGTGGCGCTTCCCCACCACTGTACAACTCGGAGAGCGAGAAGCATGTCGTCTTCAAGCATCTATCGTAGCTCTCCTGCTGAAAAGCCGAAGCCCACCAACCAAAGCCAAGGAGAGGGAGGTGGTGGAGGCTCTGCCGGTTGCGGTGGTACTGCTGCACTGCTGTTCTCCTGTATGTAGTAAAAGTTTGGTCGGTGGGTGGGTGGAGGGTGCACTGCGTCGTCCGTGGTGGGTGGGTGGGCCGTTCTGTACGTGGGAAAGCCGAAGCCCACCAACCAAAGCCAAGGAGGGGGAGGTGGTGGAGGCTCTGCCGGTGGCGGTGGTACTGCTGCACTGCTATTCTCCTGTATGTAGTAAAAGTTTGGTCGGTGGGTGGGTGGAGGGTGCACTGCGTCGTCCGTGGTGGGTGGGTGGGCCGTTCTGTACGTGGGAGTCTTTTTTTCTGTTTCCTGTTTCATAAGAACCAACCAACTAACTGCGCCCCGCGTACCAGGTATATATTTTGTTCGACGAATTCTATTTATACGTCCCACGCCCATAAATAAACGCCAGTAAGCTACCAGCTGGTTATTTTTAGGCGCCCCAAGTACAATCTTCATGGCAAGTTGTAGAGTCACGTGCTTGTCCAATGTACACTGGGTAGTCGGGTTCGTTTTCCATATACTGCAAGTAGTGGTGTACAACCACAATGCCATCTTGCGTTCGTATTTGGTGCTCTACCACAAGCAGCTGGTGGTGATGATGCGCTATCATACACCCGTTCTGAATAATAAATGTCTTTTTTTGTTGTATTCGCCCGCACTGCCAATCTGAACGTGACATCGCCAGCAAGCTCGCAACACAGCACAGAGTAAACAGCTCTGCCCATAGAGCTCTTGGCATTATCAAGTCGCGGGCTTCATGAAACCATGCACCTTCTATTCGTGTCTCTTTCACATTTGTTGTGTTGTATTCCTGGCGCGAGCGTAGCGGGCGGCGTCTGCCGCCCGCGGAGCAGAGCCCTTGTACATACATACATAGACTTACTTAATTTTGTCTTTCTCAGGGATTGCCCATCCCTGGCCTCTCAGAGCTCCAACTTCCATATTACTTGCGGAACCTTTCCAGCTTTTCTTTGCTTTCCAGCTTCGTTCGAAATACGAAACGCCATTATTAGTACATACCGATACTACTACACCAGGTTTGTACATACCATCAGATACTATACGCTGTTGGATCACATGCACGCCCAGCTCAGATCAGTCCGGCTATATATAGCCCAGCAGCGCAGCGTAGCGCCGTGCGGAGACGTGCGGTGCGGTGCCGTGCCCTTCGCTGCGGTGCTGTGTCGCTGCGCTGTGTGCTTTCTTTCGAAAATGGAGCAGTACCGGGTATAATGCGTGTTGTGTACGGAGTACAATTTTCCTCTTTTTTCTTTTTCCACATGTATTTGATCTTTCACGGCCCCCTGTTTTTTCCCCCACGCAAATTACCCCCATACTGCCGATCAGACACCGGTAATAAAAGCACAAAGCACAGCTGAGCACAACAGGGCAATTTGCTCTGCACGAGCAGCTCTTGGCATTATCAAATCGCTGTTCGCACCAAATCATGGGTCTCTTCTTTCTGCCCCCTTTACTACATATGTTTTTAGTTGCATTCTTCCTTGCCTTGCGCGAGCGTAGCGGGCGGCGTCAGCCGCCCGCGGAGCGGAGCCCTTGTACATACATACATACATACATACATACATACATACATACATACATACATACATACATACATACATACATACATACATACATACATACATACATACATACATACATACATACATACATACATACATACAATTGTACAAGGTTCCCCTTCGGGATTTGGGTAACTAACGTGAAATCCTGGGGGGCGTCGCGAGGCGAAAAGGGAGACACCGGTAACACACGTACGCATAAATTATGTATAGTAGTAGAGTAGTAGTAGTAGTAGTAGTAGTAGTAGTAGTAGTAGTAGTAGTAGTGGTAGTGGTAGTAGTAGTGGTAGTAGTAGTGGTAGTGGTAGTGGTAGTAGTAGTAGTAGTAGTAGTAGTAGTAGTAGTAGTAGTAGTAGTAGTAGTAGTAGTAGTAGTAGTAGTAGTAGTAGTAGTGGCAGTAGTGGCAGTAGTGGCAGTAGTGGCAGTAGCATCAGCAGTAGCAGTAGCATCAGCAGTAGCAGTAGCGTGATGGAGGTGGGTGCACGTGGTACTGATGATGTACGCGCACACGAATTATTAGTGGTCAGTGGATGCTGTGTATACCGTACGTAGAATAGTGCTCTTTTCTATATACAAGTACGTCACATGTGTTTGCACTTGGTGGCAATGGATAGGGTTGATCAGCCAATATATGTCAGTCGCTCTTGGATGTTGTACAATAATTAATTGGTTGGCGGCAACCATTAAATTCGATATGAGTGGCGTACGTTGTAGGATTTTCCATGAGTTTGAGGTAGTGTTCAACGCTTTAGTACTATGTTTGAGGGGAACCGAAACCTTGATGTATGTAGTCATATCGTTTATCCCCGTAGAAAGTAGAGCTAGATCGATGGTGTCCCGCCTGAACCCGCCACTACTTGATGCATGCGGTCAGAAATGTGTGTATGATATGTGTGTACGATAATAGCAACAGACCTAGAACCGATCCACCCAGCCAATCAAAGGGCGTCCTGGGCGCGTGGCGAACGCTGAAATAGAATTGTACCCGGTTTTGGCCACAGCAGCACCGTGTATATACCTGAGTTTGGCTATCGCTAATAAGGAGTTTTATATCCTTGAACTCTAGCCATGGTTCCACTCTGCCCAAAAAAGAATATTTGGCCTGGTCGAGACTCGCGTGCATGGTGCGCTCGCAATGCCTGCTACCCTCGCCGCGCTCGGCGCCATCTTCCAAGCTTTACCCGCTCTATGTCCATGTGAGCCCCATCTCCCGCGCGGAGAGATGCAAGCTGTGCCCTGTGGCGCTCGTTCCAACACTCGGCTGCTCCCGGCCTCTACCTCCCAGCCTCCTGCTGGCATCCGCTCTGTCCGGAAATACAATACCGGGCTATGTCTTTTTGTTCAAGTAAAAACGATCCTTACATTCGGACACGTCTAGTTACCTCGCAAGAGAAAAATAAACACCCCGGGTCATCCACGCCCACAGACGCTTTCGCTCCTGCCTCGACGAGCGGCCGCCCGCGCGGCGGGAGAGCGCAGGCCGGTGTACCTCTATCTGCACCCATGCCCACGCACTCACGTCGAGATCCGGGGCCGAAACGGCCCAGGGCGGTGCGCCCCCGAACCCCACACTAATCCGATCCACATGTGTGCTGTTGCTTCTACTGCTGTATGTTGCTGCTACTGCTGGTGCTGTTGTGCTGCTGCTGAGATGAAATTAGTCAGGGCGGCTGCTGCTACTGCTGCTGTGCTGCTGCTGAGACTAGTTGAGGAGCGTGCCATTTTTTTCGAACAAAACAGCGAAGATGAAAAAAATGTAAAAGTTTATCAAAATATCAAAATTCGAAAAGTAATTTGGGGTGTTCCAGGTGACCTGCTCGTCTCAGGGAAGCGGAACGCAATCCCTTGCCAAATAGATCCAGCTAAGCGACGTTGAATCCGCCGAGGGCCGCCACGAAGGTCGGGCGAGATTCAGACATGCTTCATAATGTACCCATGGCAGGCTAGCTTGCCCCGCGGCCGAAAGTGCGAGAAGAAACACTCGGCCGCCGGAGAGCAGCGAGCCGAAAAAAACGATAATATTTTACATACCTGGTATACATATGATCGCAGGTTTAATGGGTTCGCTATCAATATGAACAGGAATTAATATGGTCCAGTTTGAGAAGGGGCACTCGTCGCCAAAGCGCTTATCATTTCTAACTGAGTTTGGCTATCTGATGGTCGTGTTATACCATATGATGAGGTATGGATGGTACTCTGTACTATTAATTACATCAGGACTAGCATTGCATTACATGTTCCGAGACGCAACAGTAGGAGCATTGGTTCGAAATGTGAATGTGTTGACCAGCCGCTGTCAGCAATCAACAGTACCAGTACCCTGTGTTACAGTTTATGGGCAGTAGTACTTGTACAGTTGATGCGAAGAACACACAGCAGTACCCTGTTGTACTTGCACTATAGCATGGCTGTAGTAGACTACAACCAGTAATAATGATGAATTTTTGCGTACGTACGGCGTACCTATGGTGCCCTGACGCTGGTGCTGCTGCTGCTGCTGCTGCTGTGTAACTTCTGCCTTCTTCCTGGGGTACCGGGTACCGGGAACCGAGTTATGTGAGTTTCACTTGGAGAAGCCAGTAGCAGCCGGCCCCTCACCCGAAGTGCCATAACTAATACTAATACTAATACCAGCAATGCTAGTAAAATACTAAAATACAAGTATTGATACTAGATGGCAACATGAGAACACCAAAACTATTTTGTAGTCGCACCCTTGACAACTTCTATTTTTTTTTTTTTTTTTTTTCATTCTCCGGCGGATGGGGAAAAATAAAGCTTTAGCTCACCACACTTCCACGTATTTTCATACGCGTCGTGTGTCGATTTAACTCAGCTGCTTTCGCAGCCCAACGCTAGCTGGCGCACCCTTCGGGTCCCAAACTTCTAATCTATTTTTTTCGTGGTTCAGTTCCAAGTTCGAGTGTTTTGTCCTTGTAACTGTAACGGGATGCTACTATTAATATTAATAATACTTGGTACAAGAGTTAACTTGTGAACTTTGAGGACTTGAGAGGAGGGAAAATTGGTCGACCAGTGACGTACGTGTCCTACAGCTTCGGCCATTCGCTGTAAAGAAAAGCATCACGGGCTGCTTGTGTTTATGGTGATCGAGCTCTCTACTCTTTGATAATGGTGATGCGGTGTCTTATAAACACCGTTTCTGGTTTGTGGTGAGCTATCAAGCAGTGGTGAGGCCATCTCTTACAAGCACCGTTTCTGGATCCGAAAATGAACGCTTTCGGGTTGCAAATTCGCTTTGCAAATGTCATGGACCCGAAACTGGTGATTTTTCAGGCTTCCATGTTCGGATATTGTTTTGGGATACCAGGTATTGTTGTTGTTTTGGGGTCGGCCCCCACCGAACATGGGCCAGTTTCGGATAATATCGTATCCGAAAATGGCATCCGGATTTGGTTTTCCATACGGTATGAGAGGCAACAAGGTGGTAACAATCCGAAAACAGCAACAGTATTTATAGTACGAGACGCAAGGCACGCATCAGACACACAGCAGTATCTATGTGCTATTAAAAGGCAAGCAACACGTACCATTGGCGTACTTGTGCTGCTGCTGCTGCTGTGTCCCGCTACCCGCTGGCAGACACCTCGGACCTCACCTCGAGCCGATGGGATCGGATAGTGATGGTGACCACTACGAGAGCTTGCCACGCTCCTCTCAGTCGCGATTGCAGCAATTCGCCAAACAAACACGAATCACACATTACTCGTCGACGGCGAGGACAGCCACCGTCTGCGACAGTCGTGGGTGATGGACAAGATGGACGGGAGCGAGGGGGAAGACAACCTCCTCGCGTGAAGCGCACACGGCGTGTTTCCCTCACCCCACCTACAGCAAAGCTTCGTCTGCGTGCGCTAAGATGCTCTGGTTCGGCAAACTACAGTACGAGTACGTAGTCGAGCGATCGGCGTTGTTGATGATTCCGCCAGAACTTGTGTCCAAAACACAATCTGGAAATTCGGGAAGGGTTGTGGACCCGATTCTGCCCGTCTGGTTCTGCGATCCGAAAATCCCATCTCATTTTCGTATTCGAATACGCTACTAAAAGAGCTGGCCTGAGATCGTGTTTTTGGTGTCAGCACTAGCCAGCACTATCAAGCACCACACGATTTTTATTAGTACTGGCTTTATTGTAAAATGTTGCAACACGTTGCGCGGCATTGTGCCACTGCGCGATTCGGGACACGGTGGATAATCTTCTCCCTATAGCATCAAAATGCAATATCATATCTTCAAATACTGCTGTAATAATATTATTACTGCTGTTGCAGTATGTGTGAATTCCCTCAATTCCACGGCCCCCCTGTACCTATCGTCTCCGTTGAACAGAAGAAAAAAATAATAATAGTTAGGCTATGCGAGCGAAGCCCTTTGTGCCTTTAGAGACTTATCGTCTCCGTTGAACATGGCAAATACTTGCGCTATACGAGCGAAGCCCTTTGTGCCTTCAGAGACCTATCGTCTCCGTTGAACACGGAAAATAATTACGCTATCGTACGAGCGAAGCCCTTTGTGCCTTCAGAGACTTCAGAGGGACACATTGCTAAGATAATGACCATCTAACGATTACGGCAATTTGGCCATATAATACCAGTATAGCAGTAAAAACAACCCGCTCTGCCGGGGTAGGAGTCATATTATACTTAGTCTAGTATAATACCATATCATATCATATTAGACCATACCATATTATTATATACATGAGGTATGGAACATGGAGTATCGGAGCAGCAACGCAAGGGATTTGCACGACACGCGCCCTGCGTGGTTGTATTAATACATTAATACCTGTACGGCATGTTCACACCATAACAGACGGCTGTTTTTTTAGGTTCGATACCAAGGTAGAACGGTACAGGACACGTCATGAGAAAAAGAAAACTGATCCAGCCTGGCTTTTTTTATTGTGGGAGAGGTTGCGTTCTACACTTTTAATACACTACCTTTAGCATAACGACTCCCGAATTTCTTGTCCCCCCCAAAAAATATCAGCCCGCCTCTCTTTATCACCCTGTTTCTTACTACTGCAGAACTGACTAGAGTTGTAGGTGCCCTGTATTGCTGTGTGATATGTGGGGGCCGCAAAAGGGCTAACACGATACTATTTTCTATACCGTATCGGGCATAATGTATTGGGCATTATGTGCAGGATGATATGTTACCGCGGAAAGAACGTTGATACTTCAATTACTTGAAATTACAGGGCAAGTTGTGAGTTACCCTTCACGATAAAGATAAACATGAAGATAAAGGGGGGGGAAATACCCTCCCGTATCATAACAAAATTGCCCACCCTATTAATACCTAGTTATTGCGCTACTATTTGATACCAGGTACCTGGTAGGAAATGGTCTAATGTGTATGCTACAGTCGTGATCCATCATTAGTGTGGTGCCTTATTAAATGCCTGTTAAATGACGATATATGCACTAAAGTGGGACCTCGCACTATTCTACCCCAGCATGGTGCCGTACACTATTAACAGTAGTAGTCTCTGTAACGAGCAACATCCTTGCAAGCCATTATCATCGCACTAACGAGGGGCGACGACTTTCGTCGTGTGTATGGCAGGAGTAGAGCTGGCCGAGAGCAAGAGACCTGCCATGACCAAACGAATCGTTGCATGTATATTACCATCCGATTTTTTTGTACAAGCACCACTGCTGCCTGACTACGAATAGCGAATAGTTGCCAGCATGTCGTGTCCAGTCTTATTGATAGGTATCATACCTGTTGTCAAGTACGTAGCGTCATTACTATTTAATAATATTAATAGTCGTTACCGTTAGGATATACCAGTACCGGGTACCAGGTTAGCGGCGTAGTTTTGATGATAGAAAAAAGGGTACTATACAAAGGGCGAGTACAAGTAGCAAGTAGTGTTGTGCAGAGCTAACTACCCACAGGATTGAAAGTTTGTTTGGATGCCTGCCGCCGGGAAGTCCTAAAACTTCATGTAGCCGGAAAACTCCGAACGCTTCCTTGCATCACGGCCATCACGCCGTTACGGGCTATTTTTCCCGCTCCATGTCTGAGCTGGCAACTCTTCATAATCTCGTAATTTAATAACGTCATTATGCAACAGGACACGCGCCATCCACTGCCTCCGTCGTGTCACCCCGTGTTCCCCTCGGTCGTATCATATGGTATGCTTCGTATATCAACAGTAACTAGGTACAAAAGACTGCTGTCTAAAATGCTCTTAAACTCGGTTCGTAGGCAGTTACTATTTTTGCTGTTTGTACTCTGTAGAGTAGACTGGGCGTGGCAGGACTGCTCGAACCGGTGGGACCATCGGGCAAGTAGCGATTAGCGATCGAATTCGTCAGGTTCTCGGTGAATGGTGCCTGTGTGCTCTTGCCAACCAAACAATCGGGCCGACCGCCGTGTGTTCCTTGTTCGTTCAAACTTCTCGTTTCACTCTTGACCATCTTGGCCATCTTAACGATGTTTCACGATGCCGATGCTCCACGCTGACGATGTCCTGCGATGTCGACGTCACTATTTTCAACACTATCACATGTTATGGCAACAAGTTGTCGAGCTGCCGCCACCTTATCGCAAGCCTAACCCAATCCTGCCCTATCCTAACCTAACCTACCCTAACCTACCCTACCCAATCCTACCCGATCCAACCCTATCCAACGCTACCCTACCCTACCCTACCCTACCCTACCCTACCCTACCCTATCCTACCCCACCCTACCCTACCCTACCCTACCCTACCCTACCCTACCCTACCCTACCCTACCCTACCCTACCCTACCCTACCCTACCCCACTCTAACCCCACCTGAACCAAACCTAACCCCACTTGAACCCAACCCTACCCGACCCACCCAGCCTAGTGCAGCCCAACAACGCAACGTAGCCTACCGTAGCCTAACTTTTGCTAAACTCAACCCGACCCAGCACAATCCAACACAATCCAACACAACTTTACTTCGCTAAACCCAAGCCAAACTAACCGACTAACCTATCCTACAGTACTAACCTACAGCAGTACTAACCGACGTGTTTGATTTTGTTAATTGTGTTGGTCAGAACACCAGCCCCACGATGGACTGTCCTACGTGCCACGTATCTATCCCAAGGGGTGACTTCCGACGGTGCATCGTATTGGACGAGGTGAGCCAGATGCCGGTATACCTTTAGCTTTAGCCTTGCCCTGTGCTATACAGAAATACTGGTACTTGGTACATGTACTTGGTATGTTTCGTATTTTGTTGTTTCTCTCTTTTTTCTTCCGTTTTTTCATGCTTGGAAGAGCCAGGTGTGAGGTGTGAGGTGTGAGGTGTGAGGTGTGAGGTGTGAGGTGTGAGGTGTGAGGTGTGAGGTGTGAGGTGTGAGGTGTGAGGTGTGAGGTGTGAGGTGTGAGGTGTGAGGTGTGCATCTGGTACCAGGTACATGTGTAGCCTTTTTTTGTTTGTAAGTGCCGCGGAACAGGTATCGGTATGCTTTTCAAAATTTGTTAAGGGTCTCTGTTAACTTTTCCCTCGTGGTTGTTTCGATAGCTTTGATAGCTTTCGATAACTTCCGATAGCTTTCGATAGCTTTGCTCGGCTCATTGCGGCTTCTCTTCGCTTGCGCCAACTCGGTAGCTACTTTTTTTTTGTTGTTGTTTCTGCTGCCGTTGCTCTTTGTTGTTTGCTGCTGTTGCTATTTGCTGTTTGCTGTTGTTGCTACTTGCTGCCGTTGCCATTCGCTGCTGTTGCGGTTGCTGCTGTTACCGTTGCTGTTGGTGCTTGGTGCGACAGCATCCGGCGGTCAGAAGGTGCATGCATACACTCCGGCTGTAGTAATTATAGTCCCCGATTGAGGCCCCTTGCATGTTTTCCACTGCGCTGATGCGATTGTTTTTTTAAAGGACAGCAGATTACGTTAAAACACATTACAGCAGAGCAGTATGGTATACTGCTAATATATTAATAGTAGCTTGCTATCGCATGGTTGTCGTCAGTAATTTTCCCATGGTGTGGTGACTCCAAGGTATGATATATGTCGCGCTCTGTCCGCCTAGGTAGTACCTCGTGCGTGGTATTTTGTTGTTGTTGATGTTGTGATCGTTTGCGTCGTCGCGGGGGCTTTTGACGAAAAGAAGAACGCCTTGTGTCGGGGAGAGGGGGTGCGGCGATTCAATACACCAAAATGTGCGAAGAGTATGATGTAAATACGAGGTGTTTGCAACTATGATGGTAAAAATCCGTGATTTTCCCCCCAACTGAAAATGCCACCACTGGCTGTACTGTACGTACATAGCACGTAACGTGCCACGTTTAGTTTGGCATGCTTAGTTTTTTTGGCTCCTACGCCAGCAAGTGACTAAATGAGTACCGGTATACGTGTGGGCGTGGACCTGCCGGGGCACTGCTGCTGCTGCTGCTGCTGCTGCTGCTGCTGCTGCTGCTGCTGCTGCTGCCTTGCGAGTTCGCATTATGTACACAGGACGTATTCTTGTTTGTTAACATTTTGCGTGAAGTACGCATACAGTGGTATTAAATAGACAGTACTATTGTAGTGGTGATGTTCCAAGTACTAGTAGTACCGGAATACTTGTATGGTTTGTGCATCACCATGATGTGACTCGATGTCGATTAACTCCATTATCCTTCTACTCCCCCCCTCTCCTCTGTAGGTGGTTGGCCAAGCGGTGACCGCAGCAGGCCAAGACGACGATGAATGGCGGTCTCGGCTCGAACGCGGGCAGAATTTAGCTCGAGAAGCAGAGGCTGCCAGACGCGGAGCCCGCGACGCGCAGCGAAACGCGGAAGAGACAATTGCGGAACAGGCGGCGGAGATTCAGCGCCTCCGAGAAGAGGCCAGGTCTCGCGCGCCGGGGCGATGGCGCCGACCCTACGACGTGAGAATAAATAAATTATTAGAGGAGGCGTGTTGCGTGTTGGAGATTACCCTGTGGTGTTTAGGAGGGTGGCGGGAACGGGGGGTGAGATGGGGGGGGGAGGGGGGTTATTTTAGCTTAGTGTGTTGTGATGTACAGGGTACTGGACCGTACGACGTGAGAAGATTGAGAGAAGGCGTGTTGTGTGTTGTAAGATGCGCTGTGGTTTGTGGGAGGATGGGGGAGACGGGGGATGGGATGGGGAAAGGAGATGGAGGGGCGGCGAGGGGTGGAATGGGGCGGGGGCGGGGGAAGAAGTTCCTATTTTTCTTTCTGTTTAGCGAGATCGCAGGTCCTGGTGGAGACTATTTTGTTTTGTGGTTTGTCGGAGGTGTTGACTAGGTTGACGTTCACATCGTCCAAAGTGCCACCGTGGCCGCGATGGTTGCGATGGTTGCACAGTCGAACGGTATGGGTGAATGGAAGGTGTTCAACATGGCGACGATTCTACTGGTGTCAAGTTACCGTTGCTGGTTGCCAGAAGACTATTGAGTAATTCTTATTTGTCTAGTTGATGGTTAACCCGTTTGCATTGCACCTTCAACACTCGGGACAAACTACAGTAGCTGAATGGCGTTTGTGGTTTTGCATTCTGATTGCATTAGTGTACCTGGTAGTGTATTATGATAGCCCTATACTATTAATAGTGTACGGGTTAAGCTAGTGTACGGGTTAAGCTAGTGTACGGGTTAAGCTAGTGTACGAGTTAAGCTATTAATAGTGTACGAGACGCATTTTCTCGGGGCTGAATGCTGTGAACCCGCCCCGTGCCCATCGTCGATTTTGAAACCCTCCTTTGAAAATTCTGCGGGTAGCCCGAGGGCTGCCGCAACCGCGAGGCCACTCGTAGTCCACAGCATCTCTCTCTTTCCTCCCTCGCCCCCTTGTTCCCTCGCCCTTCCTCTATCTCTCGCCCCCTCACTCTCTCGCTCTCCCTCTCTCTCTCCCTCTCTCTCCCTCCCTCTCTCTCTCTGTCCCCCTTACCCGCTAAGCCTCTTATCTCCTTCTCTCTTTCTCAATCCTTGACTTCGTGCAACCTCCCATTCTAATGTCGATCCCAATCTCTCGTCCGATCTCTCGTTCACGCTCTCGTCCATCCTCTCGTCCACCCTCCCTACAGTGCCCCCCTCCGGCTATGACCGACTACGGCTTCCGCGTTATGAGCGGCCGGGAGCTACTAGACACATCCTCGCAAAGGTCCGTAGAGGAGGACACACGCCTCCGAAGCCGTAGAGATGGAGGGGTGGAAACGGTACATCCCCGGGGTGGATCTCCCACTTCGGATGCCGCCGTCGTCTCCGCCGCTGTCCTAAACATGCCTCCTTCGGGGGGGGGTTATGGTGGGGTGCGGTCGAGGCCCTCGGCGCAGTCGGGAGCATCAGCGGCTTCGGCGCTGGGGGTCAACGGAGAGGACCCTTGGTTTTCGCTGAGGTCGAGCCAGCCGAGTAGGCACTTAGGCGTGGCTATGTCTGGGGGAGGGCGCATCGGTCGGGAGGTATTCGGCAGGACCAACGCTTCGGGAGGCAGAAAGTGAGTGTGTTGCGTGGTTCGCAGGGGGGAGGGGGTGGTTTCGAGGAGGGTCGAGGATGCTTCTTTTGAGGCAGGGGGGGGGGTAGGTAGGGAGATTGCGCCAATAGGCCGTGGGGGTATGGGGGGGGGGGGGGGGGGGGGGGGGGGGGGGCATTGCGCCAAGAGTGCCGTGGTTGGGGGGGGAGGGGGAGGACAACGGCTGTTGTTGTTTGCATCTGTTGATTGTTCCTGGATTGGATTACGGCCGCGATGGCGGTTGGGGAGATTAGGGAGTTCCAATGGCATTTTTTTTCATATAGTGTGGAATGCATTGTAAGCAATCTTGCCTGTAATTTTGGCATGGGTTTGCTGCTTCCGCAGTCTTCATCTCTACATGGAAGGAGCGACAGATATCATGCTTTTTTTTTTTCTTGCGAAGGTATCGCGTAGTCTCTTTGTCTCGATCACATATCACTGTGTAAGTTCCTGTCAAAGCCTCATTGGATAAGCAACACGCTATTAATCGGTGAAGTGGAGTTGGACATATCGGTACTTCGGAGTTTAAACATTCGTGTTCTACGGGGGACTTCGGTCTCGCACTAGTGCACTAGTGTTCTTTCATTTCAAAGAGGTACTGGTAGTCGACAAGCTCTACCGTCACAAAGGACACCGGTTGTAGCGATATTTCACTGCACACGCTTTGAAGTTGAGGACTGGCCGTTGCATCTTGTCCTAACTTCAAAGCGTGTGCAGTGAAGTTTCGCCACACGACCTGCGTCCTTTTTCGGTGTTGAGCTTGTCCTCTGCTTCTCTGAAATGTAGCATTACGACTGCGTGACGGAAGTCCCTCGTCGAACATGTATGCATACATTCCAATATTCCAGTATACCGAACTCGTACCCCCCCCCCCCCCCCCCCTGTTTTGCGTGTTTGCGTATCTAGTTATCGTTCTTGCCGCGTTCGCAACCCGCATCAAGCACCTCATCTGTCGAAAAGGCCAGTCGCCGTTGGTCTCATCGAACTCGTACAGCTTGAGGGGGGTCGAAAGCGGAGCACTCCTACCCGAACTAACGCCGAGCTTTGCACGTGTATTTTCATGCAAAGCTTGCTGCGAGATCGTTAAAAGTGTACCAGCGTCAAAATCTCTAGAAAAACGACAACGATCGCGCAGCCCCCATCCCATGCCCTCGCTGCCCTTGCGACGTGATGACATGATGGCAATATGGCGTGACATACACCTTTCACAGGCACCGACGACACGCTTCTGATATTGACTTCCTCCTCCTTCTTCCCTCTCTCCCTCCCTCCCTTTCCTCTCCCTCCCTGCCCCCTCCTTCCCCCCCCCCCCCCCCCTCCCTCCCTCCTCCTCCCTGCCCCCTCCTCCCTCCTCCGTCCCTTCCCCCCGCCTTCTATCACCGCGTTCTTTCTCGCCACGGCAACAACTTTCTTCTGTTATTTCCTCTTTTGTTTGTTGTGCATATTTTCTTTCCCACCACCACCTTATGTAGCTCTGGACACTCTGCCGTGGGAGGACCGGAACAGTCCGCGGGGGCCGTCCTCAAGTCGGCGCACGAGCGAGACGGCTCCAACTGGCGATCCGCCTACTTCGGCCCCGGCATGGGCGGCGCCCGCATGCCCCGCACCGCTCCCGGAGATAGCCACCAGCCTTCGGGGGGCCGCGCTCGCAACGCTACGCTGTCTTCGATCCACAGCATGATGGCCGTACCATCCGCGGCGCTCAGGGTTGAACCCATGAGAGGGGCTCCGGTGGTGGGCAGGCGCCCCGCAGGGCAGGCTCCTCCGGCGCGATCTAGTCGCAAAAGGGTTAGCTTGAGCGGCATTATTGGTGGGGGCGGGGGGGCCGCGGCGGGGGGGGGTATAACGCCGGCTACGTCTGCTTCGAGGGCGTCGGCGTCTTACTCGGCGGCGGAAGGGGGGTTAGCGCCGGCAGGAGCCCCGTTCGGGTATGGGGTTTGCCAAAGCGAGCTGTCGTCGAACGGTGGCGGTCACGCGCGCGCTGGCGGGGGGGGCGCGGGGGCCGCAGCGGCGGGTGCCTCGGGCCTGCGATTCGACACAGAGTTTGACCTTGAACCTCTGGACACGGTCCCGCGCCATGATGACTTGGGCACTCGTTCTGAGTGGGACGATGTCCTGGCGGCAGTCTCTTTTCCGCACCAGGCAGGGGCACCCCACGACAGGCTTGCTCGCGGAGATTCCCCGGACAGAAACTGACTTCGTTCAACTAGGACTGACTTGGTTCAATTTCGACTGACTTGATTCAACTTCGTTCATTGAAGTGAGTTCATTGAAGTGAGCTCATTGAGTTTATTGGCCGTCGGGCTCGGCGTTTTCCGGCGGTTGGACGGATGGTTGGCGTCACCCGGTTGTTTCCGCAGGTACTGTTCTGCCTCTGCCGCCTCTGGTAGTCCCTGCTACATTTGTTCGCTGGTATAGTAACCAGCGTTGGCCAGCATTGACCAGGCTTGAGTTTTGTGCCCGCCGATATTGAGAGAATTGACCAATATTGGCCAGTAAATAACATTTTTGGCCGGTATTGACCAGGATTGGCCAGGATTGGCCAGTGTTGGCCAGGAATGGGCTGTACTCTCGACAGGATTGACTACTATTTGCCAATATTGATCAGCATTTATCAAGTGAGGCCGGTATTCGCCAGGGTTGGGCAGTGTTGATGTTGATCATCGTTGATCGGTAGTGGCCATTATGAGTGTTACTAACCAAGCCTGGGCAGTTTGATCCTCGGTATCTGCCAGTCTGTAGGTGTTGACGCGCTCGGAGGAAGAGGACGAAGGCTGTCGGTCATTTTAGTTTCCCCCTCGCCTGCGATTACCACAGTACTACGTACGTAGGTGGGTCATTGGCCAAGGGGCGAGAGGTGGGGTGGGCTGGATCTTAATACGGCACGTGCAGTTGACGTGATGTAGCCGCGGCTCGCTTTGCTTTGTTGTGTGTCTTGTTTCGGTGGCGCGAGCGTCTGCGTGCTCTCTCCCCCCCCGTTTCCCCCCACAAGCTCGCGTGTCCAGCGCCCTGCCCTCCTTTTTTCGGTCCGTCTCGAATAATCTGTCACCAAACTGAGTGCTGTGTGCGTTCTTTGATGGCGCCACTATTGCTCCGCGTGAAGCGTTGATCCGACTTTGGGGGGAGGGAGGCAAGGGCCGGCCGGCCGCTGTGGTGAGCCGAGTATTTGCAGTATTTTAATGTCGAGAGTAGGCAGAGGGGGGGGGTACAAAATAGTTGTTTTTGATTTTTGTGCCTTAGCCTTGTCTTGTGTTGAGGCAGGGGGTAGGGATCGAGCGGTAAGCTCGCAGTGATAGCAGCAGCATGGGGTGTTGTGGGGTCATTACATGATATGGTATGGTATGGTATGGTATGGTATGGCATGGTATGGCGAGGCAGACGCTCACAATCGCGGTTGGTTGCACGTTGGACGTGCGGCTGCGGATCAGTTTGTTTTGTGTGTGGCGCCACGTTACGGAAATATAAGATACAGGGAAAACATCATAATAGGTGTCAAAAGACAGGAGTAGTAACATGTACACGATCAGTAGTGACTGGTGTGCTGCAAGGGGCTGGCTATTTAATCTGCTACCTTGGCGCCGTCCCATGGAGACTGGAACGTTATAGAGTGATGCGTACAGGACGTGGTGATGTCGTGTGGGGGGGGGGGGGGCAATTGGCGTAGTGGTTGTCGCGAGTTCCTCCTTCCTTGATGTCGGCGTATCTCGCTGCCACAGCACTCGTCACTGCCGCTAACAGATAAAACCTGTGGACAGCTTGTTCCTTCCGATTTTAACCTAAAACAGGGTAGCGTAGCACATGGGTCTAGCATCGTCAGGGGGCGGGGGTCAACAGAAAGCAGGGGGTGACGTGATGCACACCATGCTCACTTTTGGTCTTGCAAGTACATCCAAGTACATACAAGGACAGTAATAGTTTTATCTCGTTAGGAGGGCCAGTAGGCAGCAGGAGGTGATGTGTATTTTGGATTTTTTTTTTGGGGGGGGGACCTATGCGTACACTTTTGACATGCTGCGACATACCAGTACATGCTTGTGTGGCTTTTATATGGTCGATATTCGCTGCTTGCTTGTGTAAGATGTACGTACCCAGACCCCACCGCGTGTGTCGGGCGGAAGGATAACGTGGTGGGAGCGAAATGTGTGCCCATTTTTGCAGGGCAGCCGTATGCCGTACTGTAACGCGTAAATAATACTCCGGAGTAGTAGCCCAGGGGCAAACCCTCGGAAGTGCTTGAGATGATTGAGGTTGGTTCAGATGCGTGAGGCATAAAGAGCAGGAGCGGAAGATGGAGAATAATGAACCACGACGCAAGACGTTGACTTTACTGTTTATTAGGGTCGTTTGTAACGAACGCAACAACTCACGATTGATTCATGAAATTCTGAAATGTCACGTTTAAAAAATGAAATAAATTAATCGTCGGGAATGCTGAGACTTGTATATTTTTTTTTTTGCAACTTTTCGAAGTAATAAAAGTCAGGATTTCCTTCCGACAAATATCACGATTCGCGAATATGTCACGCCTTTTTCGTCACGATCCCCTGACATTTTTATGTGTTCCTAGGGAATGGGCCTTAGTGCAAGCTGGGCCGGCCAAGAAACCCATAATCCGTCAGTCGGGCATATCTTTTGAACGACAGTGACCCACTGCAAACTGAGCATATCCTCGTAATCAGCCAGATGCGGTGGTCATTTTGAGCCCTCCAGCTTGAGAATCTGCGAAGTTGGCGCCGAAAAAAGTGTTTGCCACTAACGTTTCCTAGTTTGAGCATTTTTTTTCATGATCTGTTTGTGTTGCTTTTTCTAAAATTGCTCGAAATACAAAGTGGATGGAATTGGCTTAATTTTTGTGGGCATGTACATCTTGGGACGAGGAGTAGGGACATGCGCTTTTCACTTCATGGGTCACTTTCGTTCGAAAGTTATGGATGAATCCCTGAATTATATGGAAATTTGTATGCAGGGGCACTTCGGTGGAAACTTGGTCATGCACCTCTCAACTTTTGAAGTTAGGACCTGAAATTTTGACACGTGATTTGGACCGAGCCCACCAAAACAGTACTTGGCGAGCTCAAAAAAAAAAAAAACTGCCGACATACGGCCAGCTAAACGTTTTCCATGATCATGAAGTGGACGAAAAGTCAACGGATTTTCATTTTTTGTTTTGAGCTCGCCAAGTAGTGTCTCGGCGAGCCTGTTCTGAATCGCGTGTCAAAATTTCAGGTCCGAACTCGAAAAACTGAGCGGGGCACAGCGATATTTGTCTATTTTGAGCGTCTTGGCCGGCCCAGCTTGTAGCAAGGAAGAAAAGGCACAACAGCTACCAGGCGCACTGAAGAAGTTTGCACCCGCTACCAAGAACCAACTGTCCTCCGGGAGCCGAGGCTTCGGCACCATGGCGCGGTTGAGTTGCGGCCCTAATAGATGCCCTGTTCCCTGCCTTGACGCGCATTCCATGCCTACCGATACGCACAAAAAGACCCGGGTTGCTTCTCCCTGTGGATTAAACGTGGGCGACAGTTTCAGATGCGTGTTTGGTTCTTCTGTATGCACCCGTCGAGACCTCACTTCCTTGGGTCTATCGTGAATGGTGAGCTCAGAGGAAATATCGTACCGGGGAGGCCGCTTTATGTTTTCTTATTTTAATATGTCCGGGCTATTGTTCAAGTCTTGAAGCGAGAGAAAGCCCCACCCCAAATCAACCCGAATCACAATAAGAGTCTTTTACGAAACTACCCTTACTACTACTACTACTACTACTACTACTACTACTACTACCACTACCACTACCACTACCACTACCACTACTACTACTACTACTACTACTGCTACTACTACTACTACTACTACTACTACTACTACTACTACTACTACTATAATTATTCCTACTGCTGCTGCTGGCTTTTGCGAGTGTGTGCTGCTATGTTGAACACGCCACCAAAGAAATATATATGGGCCTATTAATAAAATCCGACCAAAGTGTTAAGAGGCTGTGCTTAGTGGTACTATTAATATTAATGCGACTCGTACAGCACTGCTGGTCGTAAATCGACCCAACCCGCGAGCGTTGTGTGTATGTTCCCATCATTTTCTCCGGTGTATTGTATGTTATGTACTCTGGGGCTCCCTAATGAAGGTTAAAAACGACAAGTAAAACGTGTCTGCCTCTATGTCCCTAACTATTTACTGGTTAAAAACGACACGTAAAACGTGTCTGCCTGTATGTTCCTAACTCTTTGCTGCCAACCCTCGCCATGTCTTCTTTCGGTCGACCACGCCTGTCGCGCCGCCATCAATGCAACTCGGAACACCACCCCTCACACGATAACATATCATGCGCTATGGCCTTCTAACCGCATAAAACACCAGGTAGCACCTTCCTGGGCGTAATTATAAGAGGGTGGTTTGATCTTAATAATAATCACCAAATCGATCCTTATATTCCCGCCCAAAATGGTATATACCATTATTTCGATGTGTAGTGTCGTCAATGCCATCTCGTAGTTCCAATCGATTTCTGGTCGATCACCCTAAATGCCATCGATGCTACCACACATCGCCTTACTAGTGCATACCAGATACCTTGGAACCAGGGTCTGCTGCTTCCCTCGCCTTGCTCTATTGTGCCAAACAGCGACGGTGGCAAAAAGAAAGTCCTTTATTTCCTGCGCCAGACCCTCCTGGCCTCAAAACGACTTCCAGGTATGTGCCGTTACAAAGTTTTACGTGGTCCCTGCGAGCAACCATCCTTCCTTTTACTCGTGTTTTAATACGTACTGTTCAACTCTTCAAGACTTCGTGTCCCACAACGATTGAGTTCGACTATGGATATCTTGCGACGCGCAACGGACATGCTCCACGGATACAACCATTGCGAGCCCCGCTGCGCCATCATTGCCCTGCGAACCGAGCTTGCACGATCCTGGTGAACAAAAGTGGTTGCTCCTTCAGCCGAATTTCGTCGGGAGACCTCAACCAAATGCGCGTGTTCGTTTGGGGAAGGATGGGAACGATCGTATACTCGCAACTTCGGCCCAACATACATACGGGTCGGAGTGGAATGACGATCAAACGGTTGCCCTGTTGGATACGCTTGGCGCACGTACTATAATAATAGTATTAATAGTAGGATGAGGGTTCTAAGCGGTAGCAGGGCGGTCAAAATTGCCCAAAAACGTTATCACATTCTTACTGGCATCTAAACCTCGCCGCTAATTGGCTCGATCGAGTGTCGGTGCTAACGTTTCGCAGCTGCTGCCTCGTTAGACACCACCAAGTAAGTAGACAGCATCTCGACCTATCGGCTTGAGTGGCGTTGCAGGTTTTTGGTTATTAATACCATATCGACCGAAAATAAGACTGTTAGGCAACAATGCGCGGTCTTCATCACACCCCCTCACAGTCTACGCATGTTCGAACTATATAGACTACCCTGGTATGCAAACATCTACCTTGATTCAAGAAAGACAGCGTAGCGTGCGACGCATAAATCCCCGAATTCGCAGCTTGCCGCCTTAGCATCGACTAGATCGACGACTAGAATGCAATCCTCGCGCTTTGCACATGACATGACCGAACCTGCTACACACGAAGACTGCGGGCCCATGGACCATACAAAATAAAAACAAGCAACGCATGCGTATCATTCTACTAGCTAGCTTAATACCTGCCTATTTACCAAAGAAGGCTTCGCTAACCCCCTGCCTGTTCGCATTATCTTTGAGTCCACGCAGGAGTATAGACAAATTACATGGTGCTGCGGAGTCGACAAAAAACAGTTCGCTCCTTGCCTCTTGGCCCCCTCTCTACCCTCCACATCACAGATACTCCGTACAGCAAGCAGTTTTAAAGGAGGGTTCTGATTGGATTCCTTGGATGACGCCACGTGGCATCCAGTGATATTCCACCAATCTAGATACGCCTTTATTACGCCTTTAAAACAATCGACCGACCAGAAAACTGCAGGTACCAAAATCCTTCTACATCTACTTAGAAAGCGTCCTACCAAAACGTTGAATATCAGACCGCTGACCACTGTCTGGGCCCTATTGGCCCTCGAAGCGTTCACACTTAACACCGTTATCACAAATAATAATTAAAAAAAACTTTCGACGACCCCACCGTTCAGCCTATCCCCACTGAATCATGGCAGTGCCCCAGCCATAGCCGATACATAACCTTTGCCCTTTCCCTCCGTACCCCCGCCCCCGCCTCCGGCCCCTACAGAACCCGCCCGATCCCGCGCCACAAAAAATTGAAAAATATGCTGGACATCATTTTCTAGCTCCACAACTTCTCTACTCTTTAGCCCCCGCCCCCCATCCCCCGCCGGCGTCCCCAAGCCTCTGCCGTTGGAGTATAAACTATCGCTTTTGCCGCGTCGATGCCGGCCTGGCGTACCTCCTTTCTCCCAGGACTCGGGCGCGTCGCTCCCCCATTTGTCCTCATTTACCGGGGCAGCCGTCTCGTCCCTGGCACCGGCACCGTCGACCGGGGTTTGTTTCCTCGCCTTGGTTTCCGCGAAGTCCCATCCCGCGCCGCGAGTAGCGCGGGAAACAGGCGGGGCGGCGGCGGCGGGAGCGGGGGCGGCGGTGGTAGCCACGGCCAAACGAAGCTCTCTGGCGACGGTTTCTGAAAAATCGACATCGCGAATAGCCGCCGCGAAGGCACCCGCTGCCGACATCTCGCCGGACAAGAAACCGTCAGCAGGCGTGCTCACACGCGTGCCACCACTGGCATCACCCCCCTGCCCCTGCAGGGCAACGCCCGATCGACGTTCTGGTGGTCGCTTAGAACTCGCACCACGAACGGCAGCATGTTTCTTCACATCTTCTTCAGCCGTCACGGCATTTGATTTGGAAGCGCGGCTCGACACAGCAGTGCGGGACAACCTCCCGGCGCCTGCAGCGCTGCGGCCACCACCATCGCTGTCCCCCCTCGCAGGGCGAGAAGGGCCTCCCAAGCCACCAGCAACTCCCCTAAAATCCTCACTACTGCGCCTCCCTAGAGAGGAGCGGCCGGACCATCCTCCGCCGTAGTGCAAGGGGCTTGCACCTCTCTCGCCTCTCCCCAGTCTTCCCTTAACCAAACGAGAGCTCGGTTCTCGTCCGCGTCCGCCGACGTTCCCCCCCCCCCTACCACCGCCATTGTCACCACCACCGCCGCCATTTTTGACGGATTCGTTGAAGAAGCCGAGCGAGGACGATTTAGTTAGGCCACGGACGGGCCCGACCTCTCCTGACTGTCTACGACGATGGGGGCGAGGGTGACCAGAAGCAGCGGCTGCCCCGCCTGACGCGGCGCCGCCGTCTCGCCCGTCTCGTCCACCATCTTGAGGGCTTGGCGGGGGAGAACGCCCCGGCGGCCTCCAATGTTGCTGCTCAAAGCCCCGGCTTCTCCGTGGGGAAGGCGAGGAGTGCCCCTTTCCGTGACCGCGACCCCTTTCCCGTCGCGTAGCCGTGCCGTCCTCGGTAAGCCGCCGCCCCCTCGAGGAAATCGTGCTGTCCATAACCCTCTTGGGCGGCGGGAGCGACATGGTTTCTCTCTCGCGGCTCCCGCTATCTCCCCAAGCGGAAGAGGGGGAGGAGGAACAATCACGGGGACACAAGCGCTTCCCATGCGCCCACCCTGTGCCATTGGCAGGCGCTCTGGCATCATTGCTTCGACCGTGAGGGTGGGGGGACGGTGTCCGGGACCCCGATCGCGGAGTGCGTCTACCGTTGGTTTTCAGTGATAGGAGGCGAGTGTCTAGCGTTGCCAGGCGTTGCTCCGCCGCCCGTCGCCTCTCCGCCTCCCGCTTGGCTGTCGAGACAGCCTGCTCGAGTTCCTTCGTTAGCCTAGCAATTTCCTCCGCCTCCACACAGGCGACCTGGAGTAGGACGTAACAAATAAGTTTATTCAGACGCTTATGCAGACAACGTATGAATCACACCTGGTATCACGCACGAAGCGACACCAAGAGAGACACACAACTACATCATAATCGGAAAAATTGAGGAGGTGGGTGTGGGGGGGGGAGGGTCCGATTCGCCATGCTGAAATAACGTGGCAAGTTTCAGCCGCTGAACCGATCGTCGGGAGGAGAATTAGGAAAATATCCCAAGCACCGAGACCGAGGGATGGACGCGGGACACAATCCCGATTTTACGAGTCAGGGGAGGAATGGAGGCGGGGAAGGGGAGGGGGTCCTATTCGTTATCTGAAAAAGCTAGGAAGTTCCAGCCATTACGCAGACTGCCGTAAAGATAACCCAGCTACTAGTAAATTTCCCCCGCTAACGTTGACGCAGCTTAAAAGGGGGTGCCAGGTATGTTTCAAGTGGCGTGGCGTACTCGCAGTGAACAATACCTGTTCTGCCGCCAGGCGCACGACCTCATTCTCCTCTCTTTGTTTCGCCAGGACCTCCCCCTGTGCCCGCAAACGCCTCCTCAAGGTCGTTACATCAGCGCGGAGCAACCGCATCGACGAATCTTGTGCCCCGACCTTGGCCACCAAGAGGCTCTCTTGTTCTCGTTTCTTGGGCCCAAACCCGCCACCACCGCTGCCACGGCCGCTACTCCAAGGGTTCGGCTGCAAATCGACAGGAGAAGAACCATTGTTTGAGACAACCATTGTGACAACCATGGCGACAACCGTTGAGGTTATGGCAGCAGCGTATGTTACATAACTTGGCCTAGCTTGGACGAAATGGCCGATAGCCCACACTATGTAATTCCTGACTACATTTTCGGGAAGACGGGTAACCCTTAGCCTTATGAACCCTTTCGCGATTTAATGAAAGTATAGCACGAAAAAGGACGATTTGGACGCTCTCAAGCGTGAATGAAGAGCATGCACCAGTTGCGCGAGTATCACCCGCTGCACAAGTAGCGCATAGCTCCTACACCGCAGTTCGGACCCCCCCCCGCCCCCCCGCCCAGCGGGGCGGGCTGGTTCGTGTGATCAATGCCGTAATCGACAGTAATTGACAGTAGTCCAGAGATATTTCCTAATTTTATTCCCCACTGAAGTCCAAAATGGGTTAACTGGGTTCACCGGCAAGTCCCTCACGTTACCAATGTCGTCTCCAGTGCTTCTTCTGCGTAACATGGCGTGTTTTACTCGAGATCCGGCGGTTGGCTCGTCGTCAACAACACGGCGCCCGGCGGCGACAATACGAAGGCGAGTGTTCTCAACACGCTCTGCGCGGAGAGTTTCCTCGAGAAGCGATATCTGCGGCAAGGGAAAAAAACACAACCAAGAAGCAAAGTCACGCTCTGCGCGGAGAGTTTCCTCGAGAAGCGATATCTGCGGCGAGGGAAAGAAACACAACCAAGAAGCGAAGTCACGCTCTGCGCGGAGAGTTTCCTCGAGAAGCGATATCTGCGGCGAAGGAAAAAAACACAATAAGAAGCAAAGTCATTTACGCAAAAACGCCCAAGACGTCTAAGAGAAACGAAAAACCCGCCACAAGAAGGAAGGGCTTTACACAAAACCGTCTGCGAACGAGGAAAAGAAGCTACAAGAAGAAAGGGCGTCGCACAAAACCATACAGAGCAAAAGCAACATTAACATTGCACCCTTGCGCCTCCACAAAGCGCCTCCACAAAGC